>OZ007594.1:302544955-303744955 GCA_963931845.1 Maratus michaelseni | reverse complement strand
CAGAATCATGTGCAATTACAAAGTTACATTAATTTTCTGTTTTTTTTTTTTTTTTTTTTTTTTTTTAATAACAAGCAACATTTCTCCATTTATTAACAGTTCAATGGTTTATTAACAAGATGTGAAGCTTTTATTAAGAAAAACGTATTAAATAAAAATTCAAATTTTTAGAATAAAACTGCGTTTAATTACAATATATATTTAGTTTCTAATAAGAAACTGGAATGGAATTATTACATCAAACAATTACTACTGTGGTTTGTTTTACAAATTTCACAACTGTTGCATATTCCGGTACTTGAGACTTGGTGAAACTGGAAAATATGTCATCATAACTTTGTGTCAAAAGACTTCCAGCACAGAAGGAAATATTCGACATATACAGTAGACTCCCTCAATTCCGCGATCCTAAAATCCGCACATCGTTGCAGATGTAAACTAGTCGTTGGGGGCCACCGTAATACATACCCATCATTGATATGCATAATGTAAAATATTAAAATAAAAATGTGTAAACTACTTATAAAATGCATTGCAATTCAAATAAAATCGTGGCTTGATGACGTCATAAACTTTAAAGGCTCGATTACTGAATTGCTTGAAAGAAACCTCCTTATAACTCCAAAAATAATAATTCTATTAGCTAGCGGTTTATTGCATCTGATTAAGCGTCAAATTTCCAATTAAAATATATCTTTGAAGTGAAATTTGGATGAAATACAGGGTCATGAAAAATCGAAGAGTGTGGAAAATAGGATTCTAAATATCTCGGCAACTCATTATCCGATCGACTTCATGCTTTATGCAAAATTTATGGTTTTTTATTGTCTTTTATATTCATTTCTTAAAATAAACAATTTCGAAAATTTTATATACCTTTTATCAGAACGAATATTTCGAGAGTCCGAAAAAAATAGTTCCGGGTAATCGAGGTTATTGAAATTAAATAGGCTTCTTTCCATTATTACATACTAAGTACATACAAAATTACAATTCTCTATCTCAATTTGTTCGGGAGATAGAGCGTTTACAGACACACAGACACATACACAGACGGACGGCAAATTTTTTTTTCTAAAAATATGTTTTTCGGAATCTCTAGTGTCTGAAACGCGTAAATCCGTCAAATTTTTTTTTTCGATTTTCAAAACGATTACAAGACTTACCCTATACTACGTATGATGGGTAAGTAAAAGTGAAACTTACAGTTAAGATGCAGGGGGAAAATTCTTATATATACCATTCCGTTCACATTTTAATATGTAATTCTTGTTAATATGACTGAACTCATGCTTTCTCATGAAAGAAGTATAAATTTATTCCTTAAAAAAAATCAAGATAGCGCTGATATCAGTGGTGATCACGACGTTTTTTCTTTTTTTTTTTTAAATACATTTATGTCATAATCAAACTGTTTTGGTTATTAAGTCTGGCTAAACATTAAATAAAGTTATGTTATTTTACGATTTTTTATTAAATTATTATTGTATTTTTATGAGGTGAGTTTCGATGAATAATTCAAGAAAAAATTATCTCATTATTATGCATATTTAGCTATGCATTGTTAATTTTTAACTTAAAGGGCTACTTCACTCAGACGAAAATACCCGCTCGCTAATGTTAATCCTATGGAGGAAATTTTTGAAGATATCTAGTTTGCATTTCAATATTTTTAAGTGATTTTTTTTGCATTCGATAGCTGAGGTCAATCTCTATGCACGCTCCTTTCTACTTTTCGATTTTGATTACAAGTTTTTTTTATTAAGATTTTTTATTAATTATTTTAATATTTTACTTTATTTTAAGCATTAAATTAGGAGAATACATAAATTAAAATATAAATTAATATTAAAATAATGTATAATAAATAAATAAATAAATGAATTCTATGACAATATAGAATAATAAATGCAAATACATAAATTGATAATTAAATAGGGTAGGGGGCAGTTAAATAAAAGGAAATATATTGATGTATATCAATAATTTACGAAAAAAGAGAGGGGGGAGAGGGGGTTATTGTATGCATAAAGCATCTATTCTTCACTTATTATTCTTATTTATTCCTTAGTTGATTCAACACACTTCACTTCTGTTTACCATAAGAGGTTTCATCTCATTTAATTAATAATAATATAATCATAATTAAATATTAATCATAATAAATAAATAAATAAATAAAGTCTATGACAATATCGAATAATAAATGTAAATACATAAATTAATAATTAAATAGGGGGGGGGCAGTTAAATAAGCCGAAATATGGTGTAATTAATATAAGATGATGAGTGGAATGAGGTGATTTAGATAATGACATTTTCACACACAAAACTAAGAAGTAAGTTAAATATTAATAAATGAAATTAAAACTACAATAATTACATGAGATGAAACCTCTTATGTTAAACAGAAATGAAGTGTTTTGAATCAACTAAGGAATAAATAATAATAATAAATGAAGAATAGATGCTTTAGGATACAATAACTCCCTCCCTCTCTTTTTTCGCAAATAATAATTTAAACATTGCGCATTAAATTTTCGTACAACACCACCCTCCTCCATACCCTATCATTTACCCTCCCGGCCGTCCTATTTTTTTTCATTTTATGTTTTTAATTTAATTTTATTATTTTGTTGCATTTTTATAATATTTGATTACGCAATGAGTTAATTATGTACAAACAACACCGACCTCCTCCATATTGTAACATCTACCTAACCAACCATCGTGCAGATGAGATCATGGACGTACTAATAAGATAATTTTTCTGGTAGACCATGAGATAATGCTTCAAAAATTAGTTGTATAATACTTTTATTAATAAGATGAGAAGAACATAAACACTTTATTCTAAACATATGATTAAAGAGTATATGATATATTTTTATTCCACATTACAATCAGCCACTCATGAAGAGAAATATATTATTCTTTATCGTTGATTGATATGCTCCCGCTATCAGTATAGAAATCCGTGATACCGGACACGGTGTCAGTTCGCAAATCAGTTCACATGGTCCAATAAATATTAAATTAACATTTATTAATGACGTACTTTAACATTTACACCAAAACACAATATTTACATTTACCGGCAAGTATATAACAAATCTTGCACTCTATTAAATTACATCTGGAATACTCGCTCTGTACTTGGTTAAAACGCTATTAAAACAATGTTCTCGTCTCTTTTAGGCATGCACTGCTAGATTTATCCAATATAACGACCACACAAGTCTCCAGAATAACAGTTTATCCTTAGACTTTTTCTTACAAAGAAGATCCAGGAAACAAACACTCGTGGTCTGATCACAACACAACCACTCTGAAAACTTAATTCAAACTGATCTCACGTCCTGCCCACATCAAGACTACGCTCCAAACGGAACTGACTGTTTTCTCTCTCATACTGCCTTCTTCTTCCAATCTACGGGGTCCCTCCATCTCTTTCCACGGTCATCCCACGTGTCTCATTTGATCTCTCGTCACGTGACCAGTCCGTCAGCCCGCTTACGGCTGAGCTCCCAGCTCTTCCTGCTCGTGATTTCTCGCTGCTCTGTTGTCAAGCACATTCCATGGTGTTATAACCCCAGAGAAATAATCTACTAGAGACCACATCTCTTTGTTATATAGTTGAAAAAATCCGGTCCCAGGATCAGCTCGGATTGGCGCTTTAAAAACTGTCTGTTTTGGCGGTGATCGCTTTCTTGGCAACTTCGATTTCATTCTCGCAATAAAAATAAACGTAAACAAACCAAAGCGAAACGAAACTGTTGCTCCTTCTAGGATTTAATCTCAAAGAGGAAGGATAGAAATGCGGCCGTTTCTTTGCAGCTGAAAATGGAACAATTTTGTGGCATTTTGATTTTATTATTATATTTAAATAATAAGTTCTTAAAAGAACTGTTTGGAATTTAAAATATTAGTCAATCTCTAGCGAAACAACAAGAGCACAGACAGGCACAGACGCAATATAAAGTTTCGGCGGGAAAATAGGGGAAATTCCAAGTAGATTTTGGCGGGAGAAAAACCAGTTTGGCGGATTAAATCTACCACCTCCACCTGTGATGTCGGTCACCGAAAAGGTTGCCAATGTGGGGTCTAGTTTATTGTAAGGTCTATGGTTATAACCCCTTTTATGGAATTTCCTTTCAGATTTTTAATCTCGTATAGATAAGAAAACGTGTATATAACTCGAGTAAGTAAGTATGAATATACAGATAAATACAACATATGAAAAAGGAAAAATAATTAACCATTAAGTTACATAATACGTACGCCTCATTGACATCATAAGCATAGAAGCCTGACAGAGTATATTACGGTAAACTGAAATATGAAGACACGACTTAAAATGGGTAAAAATATTAACTTTAAATTAAAAATCTTTACGTTTGTCACAAATTCCTGTAATAGTTTTGTTATCTTTTAGTGTAAGTTTTAGGTCTAAAAAGTGAAAGGTATTATTAGATAGAAGGTTTTCCGTTAATTCTGAATTGGTAGGATAAATGCAACATGTGTGATTGGTCAGTGTTGATTAATAATGTTGTCGAGACAATATAACGATATAAATGAAATATGTATTATAATACATATTAAAAAAGTATTCTTCCACACCAAACAAGAAAACATGAAAGATAAAACTACATCAATAAAAAGTTTAATAATAATAATTAATAAAAAAACACAGAAACAACCAAAAAGCCGCGACCTCATCGGCATTGGGTTAATGCCAAAGCAGCCATACATTCAGAACAGAAATTTTATTTACAAATATATTTATGGTGGTGAGTTTCGGCCAGAATGCTGCACAGCAAAATAAAACTGTTCAAAAACATATTTGAAACCATGTACCAGACGCACTCCCACCGCACCCTCACCACAAGCAGAAATGAAGGCTGTACCTGGAAAAAAAAGAATTAAAACATGCTAGTGATAATAATTCAAATTAAGTCGAAGTCTAACTTAGGAATAAACACATCCTACCAACTTGGCCATATTGACATATTAAAAAGTAAACAACAAATAAACAGAATTCCTTTTCCAGTAACCAATCTTTATTCATTCCAAGTTCGATGCCATTAGACACAGTCATCGTCATAAAACCGCCCTTGATAAGGTTTTTAGGTGATACGAATCATTTTCTTATGATCAAATACAATCAATCAATAATAATAAGAAGAAATAATAATAATTTAAAAAAAAAGATTTTTTTAAAATAAAATTTAGAGGGATATCGTTATTCTAAAATAAATTTATAAAATAAAAAAGTTCTTTTTGAGATAGATTTTTACTACAGATTCTAAAAAAAAAAAAAACACGGTAAATTTGGCTGCTAATGATATTTATATAGATACGTTTAGGACAATTAGAAGGCTAGTGAACAAGTTGATTAACTTTAAACTGGAAACTGTTAAGTATATCCTAAATAGATATCTTTGTTGTATTTGCAAGTACAATTTTTAGATCAAGATAATTTGCAGCCAAACTATTATCATTTGTTCGCTTCAAAGCTAGATAATTTGGATAGGTTTTTCCAGAAATTTCTTGAAAATCACCATTAAAATTTAAAACAAGGAGATAACCTATATATATGTAGGCTAGGATGTGATCATTAGCTGTATTTATACGATATTGAAACTCGTAAAAAAGATATAAAAATATCCGCTGCAGTGGGCGAAAAACTAGTACCCATACAAATACCATTAATTTCCATATAAATTTTAGACCCGTATGAATGTATTTATAGAAAATACAAAATTCTTAAAACACTTAAGAATTAAAACCCATAACATCTGAAACTTGCTCAAGTGTTTTTAAGAGTGCTTCATCTAAGCTATTTACAGTTATTTTGAAGCCAGTCTAATATTTGAAGTCAGCTTATTTACTAACTTTCTCACAATACCAACCAACTAAAAAAACACAATTTTAAGAAAAACGCATTCATACAAAAGTCTGCAAAAGTTTTTTTTTTTTTTTTTTTTTTTTAAACCCAGCTACGGATAGAAACAAACAAACAACAAAAAAATGGCTAAATAAATACAGATAGAAACAAACAAAGAAAAAAAAGCTAAATAAATACGTAAAAAAAAAAAAAAAAAAAAAAAAAAAAAAAGAGGCTAAAAAAAGTGAAGATTTTAGACCGGCATCCACATTATAGTATAACGATGATTTTTGTATTAAAATCTATAACTTGATATTTTTGTTACATTTTGAAGTTTTATGATACTGAGTTCCCTTATTAGATGTAAAAATTTTAAGTGCATTTCATATTCACCACAAGCTTCAGAATGATTGAGATTTGATCTCCTGGAAGTTTGGCTTAAAATTTTGAAGCGATATCTCTAACGCCACGAAGTTGTATTTTGTCGCACTTTCTTAATGTTTTCATTTAGATTCTTTTCTTCCGCTGCTGTTTCGTTAAATTTCATGGTTAATTTGACTTACTTCCACTATATAAAAAAGGTCACTTCAAATATAATAGAAAAAAAAAATCACATGAGCCTAGTCCACAGTAAGAAATTATAAATTGAAATAAGTAAATAAAAATTATGCCTGATAAGTCATATATAAAACTATAAATTACATATAAACAAAGTACACTACATTAACTTATATACTAATTAATTAGCCCTTTTTTCAATAAATGTCGTTCGGATATTTGACGCTTTGCCAAATACTCAAATCGGATAAGGAAAATATTCTTTTTGTTTAAGCTAATGATATATAAGTATCTGCCTTCAATGGAAACTTACACTGTAACCCCTGGCCTTATGCCAGTGCTTAGAAAAAATAAATAGGTTTAATAGCTCATCTCAACACAAAAAAGAAAGATTTATTTATTTAAAATGATTTTTCTGAAATAATTCCGCCTATATTGTTTACTTGCTTGCATATATGATGTATTATGCTCTATAGTGTTGTCTGAGCTTTCTCGAGTATTTAAACACATAACATTAATAAAAATTTAGTCCCTTTTGCAATCATTAAAATTAGTCAATTTAAACTAGATAGATATAAATTAAATGACTATGAAGCGCTGTAGGGTTTTCTATTCTATTATCCAGTTAAACATCATCAGCATTTTAATTGGCGTAGCTTCGTGGTGTTTTCTATTTTTGAAATTTTTTACTAACATTTGATAAATAAATACAAAATAAATACAAGAAAGCCTTCATGTTAAAGACATTATTTTCCATTCAAGTACATTTTTTTAAGTGAAAAAGATCAAGAAGAAGAAGAATCGAATGCGGGCTTTAGATTGTACTGATGAAACAACAACAAAAAACTAAATACCATTTTGATTCGTGAAAAGTTATTTATTCAATTCCTACTATTAGTTCACACTCTCCCTATATACATTTATATATCTTGTTCAAATTTCCAATTGTTAATAAAATACTTTTTATTCATCCACTCAAGTTCAAATACATTTTTTTAAACTTGTAGTGGATGACACTTGCTGTTAATACAGTTTTTTCAAATATTAATTCATTAATTTAATTTAATTAATTAATTTTAGTTTTTGCATCATAAAAAGCAACTTAAATAAGTAGGAACGCTTAAGACAGTGGAATATCTTGTCATGGCGTAGTGGTCGAGACCTTCAGTTTAGTATACGGAAGATTGGGGGTTCGATTCTCATCGTGGCAAGGTTTTGTTATTTATGCAAAACTCACTCAGAAACGCGAAAAAAAAAAAGCAGAAATATATCTAGGTTATAATATAAGTAGGAATTGACTTATATATATATATTATTTGTATACATATATAGTTTATTTTAGCATCAGAAGTTAACTATATTTTAGAAAGGAATGTAACCTTTATAGTTTAAAAGAAACACCATAATTTTATGTCAGATTTAATAAAAGGGGAAAAAATGCGAAGTGCGAAAATGGGAATTTTCAACAATTCTGAATCAATGGTGGATGAAATATGAATTGCTGAAAATTGAACCAATTAATTATTGAAGCTTAAAATTTGATGAAAATTGAAAACTGTTGAAAATTGAACCAATTAACACAAACAGGAGTGTTAATTATTTAGTCATAGAAGCTATAATAATGTATGTATTTCTTTATTTTGTTTGTTGTCTTGTATTTTTGATGATATTTTGAAAAATCACAAACATAAAAGCTTACTCATCTTTTGTAATAAATTGATTTTGAAGCCTTGATTATTTCTATAAATATATAAAAACTGCGACATTATGTGTACGTTTGTATGTACTTCGTGGAAAAAAAAAATAATCACTTCGAACTAATTCTTCTGCAAAGCATAAAGCCGCAGTGCATAAAAACGCAACTGGTACCAATCGATTACGTATAACATAATATTGTCATGCATTGTAAGGAAATGTTATTGTTATTTTAGTATGCATGAGATAAAATTTTGGGGAGTGTCTACAAATTAATTAAATATTAAACTGACTAAAAAAAAAGTAACTAAATTTTAAATTTTCAACAGCAGCACCCAATTTTAAAAAAAATATATTTATATTGCGTTTAAATTTAGATTTACATACCAAAATTCAAGTCCTTTTGACCAAAAGATTTGAAACTAAAATTATTCACTAAATAAAAGTCTTGAAGCGTTACACCATTGAATATTATATTAAAATATATGCTCTAAAAACATTTCCCCCCACTCAACAACTCGAACTTTCTGACACATTTTCTGACTCATTTTTAATCGCAAAAGCTTGACACTTCCGGGAATGATTATTGAAGTGATTTGAAATTGAACAGTTTTTTCATTTCTCGATAAATGGATCACATCTTGAGTTATATGCAATTAGTTTTTTTTTTTTTTTTCAGCGTTATCGCATCAGGAAACTCATACATCCCAACCTCCAACTATTCTTCCGTAAAATGTGGTTTAACTTGGTCCAGTTTAAACACGTTTCAAACAAGAAAATTTATTTAATGTATCTTAATTTAATAAATTTATGTTTCTACGTGCAGCTTATTTGATTTTATTTCCTTAATAAATCGGCCAATTGCGAGTATAACTCGCGCTCAAAGGATTCCGTACATTGAATTTATTAATTACTATTTATTAATTAATAAAACTCCTACTACCCTTAATTTTTTCATAATTTAGCTTCAGTACATTCAGAAATAGGAGGGGGAGGGGTATATTTTTCCAGTACTTTCGACGATATCTCTGAAAATATAATACATAAAATTAAAACAAATGTAATTTTGAGTTCGATGTTACGAGATCTTTCGAACGATACATACACGATACATACAAAAAAAAAATCAAGTAACTTAATTAATATCTCGGCTAATTACCGACAATTTTTTCGAAAATCATTATGAAATATACTTGGATGATTCTGCGTCGATACTGCTCAGCCAAGCTTTAAAGACTGGTCACGTGAGTAACAGGTCCAAATATGACCAGTCTATTCTTCATAATAGGGATCGGGGTAATGAAAGGGAGTCTCCCCGGCTCCCTTAGTTTTGCTTTCGTGGGGGGAATGAGTTGATTTCCGATAGTTTCATGTTTACTTGTTACAAGATTATAAAAAGGATTTTTGTTCTTATGTAATAAAGCACATAAAAATTGTAGTTTTCACTTCGATGAAGGGGATATCTTCAATCTAAAGAAACATGTTATGATAATTTAGATTATTTAATTATCGGATATAAACATGTTAAGTAAATAAATACTATTTTTTACTGTATTTTTACACATGACATTGCAATTTCTTGTTTTCTTAAATAAATTACGATTTTAAATATCGGTTCCTTACAGTTATAGGGCACACTTATGTAATTGTAGGAGAAGTGTAGTTTTAAAATGTTCTTTTATTATTATGATTATTAATATATATACATATATTTAATTTTACCGCAAGAATTCCATTTTTTTTTTCTTGATTGCTCATGTTTATTTTCCTACATGAAACCATTTAATAATATGGTGAAAATGTATGACAAAATACTCAATTAATAATAAAAGAAAATAGTTCAAAGAGTACAGAGTCATACAAAAGGATGAAAAATATTTTTTACACTCAAATATTTTTAAAAATGTGCTCGAATTCAAATTAAGTTTCCGGATACCTTTTTCTAAATCTTTTTAATTCATAAATACGCGAAAGTTTCAGACTTTCTTATTCAGATATCAGGAAATCGAACAGCGTTTTTCGTTTTATTATAAAAGTAACTAATCTTACTGAAAATGTCGTTGAAGGTCGCCCTTTGAACCTATTTTTCGGATAAGTTCACGAAAAAATTGTAATTGTAACTCACAATGTGCCGAATTTATAGGGAAATTAAAGACGCTGTTCGATTTTTAAGTATTTGAATGTTAATTCTTGAAAAATTTCAGGCAAATAGGAATAAAAATGAAATTATTGTCAAAATGAGATGAAAGAACTTAAAAAATATATGCTAAAGCTGGTAAAAATAAAATTATTTTAAAGTGAAGGTCTCAGAAAAAAATAAAGCAATAAAAATGCTTGTATTTCATAATATCATCACAGACCTTCTTAAAAAAAAAAAAAAAAAGTGCAGGGCAAACTTATTCATTTTCGATGTCATCATCAGAATCATCCGGAAAAAAATCATCATCATCATCGTCGAACGAAATAATTAATGGATCACACATTTCTTCTATTATGCCGTCTTTCTTCCAATACTCATTTTCCAGGTGTTCTATGTTCGTGCAGTAGTTTTTCCATTTCTCAGCATTAACATTTTCTAGTGCAAGGTTGGTCAATTTAAAAAGTTGATCCATATTTAAATCCGCCGTTATATTTCTTTTTCGAATGAATTCCTTCATATCCGCCCATACATACTCTATTGTCACAATATTTTACATTAACTTATTATCACAATATTTTACAACATTGTTTAACATATTTTTCACTGCACTGTGAAAATGTTTGCCTTGAGAGCTTTTAGATTCTTTTAAATCCATTTTATACAAGTAGAAACAAATACAAAATGAATAGCAAACAAAATAAGGAGAGAGAAAACAAACGCTAATAGTACTAGAACAGCCAGTGAAGAAATGACAAGCGGTCAGGCAAGATAAGGGAAACCTGTATTTTGTCTCCTCCTAATATAATGCTTCCCTCCCTTCGGATGGGTCTATTTTTTTGGCAGCATGCCAAGGTCCGTCTTTTTAGAGTGGTTCCACAGTAGATACCTCGAGCACTCGTCAACTTCCCCGCTGACCACCCGAAAAGTAAAGTTTGTGTGTAACGGAAAGATGCGTTTTTCTCAAAAACTATTACCTAGGAAAATATCTACAGTTTTCCTGCAAGGTTTAAATAAACTTCTACTACGCTTAATTTTTTCATATTTTTAGTTTCAGTAAATTCGGTAATAGAGGCTGGGGAGAGGGGGGGGGGCATATTTTTGCAGTGTATTTTCGACAATATCGCTGAAAATGTATTACCTAAAATTAAAACAAATATATTTTTGAGTTCGGTATTACAACATATTTCACAGGATACCCCACACGATATACAAAAGGAAAACTTTTTTTCAAGTAAATTAATTAGCCATCTAAATTTTTCCTAAACATATTTGTGAATGGCTAATAATCTGAACATATGTGGGTAAAAAGACTTTATAACTTTGCCAAGTTTGAACTTTCCACGTCCCATAGTTTACGAGAAAAAGGGCTCTGACAGACGGACAGACAAACACAGGAGTGATCTTATAATGGTTCCGTTTTTACTTTTTAAGTACGGAATCCTAAAAAAAAAAAATGTCTGGTACGAAACCAGTTTAAACTGGGTCAAATTAATCCGCATTTTACGGAAGGATATAGAAGGTCGGCAGATATGGAAATTTGGTCCAAAATGTAACCTTTGACAGCAGTTTCTGAAAAGTCTTCTGCCTTTACCGAAAAACGGCAAGACAGTTATGTTACTAAGTTTCTGTTCACCTGTCAATTTCATGTGTTTGCGAACAAAAAATAATTTAAAAATGTGTTTAGCAGCCAGTTTCAATTTGAAAACTACCTTAAGAAAGACTAATAAAATAAAACAATAAACGCAACAAAACCAAAAAATATAGCATTAACTATAAAAAGTAAATATTGCATTTCTATTAACAGATTAACAACATCCTTACAACAAATATATCTGTTATTTTCAAGCAAGAATAAAAAAAAAAACGAGCCTCACTTTTTACTTCTCCCCTAAAAATACATTTAATTTTATCCATGTCCAGCATCCCAAATTAAAGAAATAATGTCTAAAGTGCGAAGAAAAATTTAACAAGAAAAATTATATTTTTCAAGCTAAGCTTTAATTTGAACTGCGATCTTAATGCACGCAAAGATTCGTATTATATATTTTGCACTTATTAGTCTTTTAATCTTCTGAAACAGCAAGACTGGAACTAGAAATTACGCCTGAAATGATGCATTAGTTAAAGAAAGTAATAAAGAAAAAAAAAAGCTAAAAGTGTCGCTTTTGAAGAGGTAAGAGCCTTTCTAAGATTGTTTTTCGATTTTTTTCCCCGGACTTTTAAGAAATATACTAATGCATGTAAAAAGCCTAACCTTGCAGACTTACATGATTAAAAATTCTCTTTAAAATCAGTCAGGAAAAAAAAAGTAGGGTGTTAATTTTCCCCAATAATCTTTTTCTCCTTTTTTTTCCCTCCCTCTCCCTACTTGACAAATGCGATTTCTTAAAATATTGAATTCAAATGAAATTTTCAGCCATGTCAAACTCTCAAGAAGTTTAAAATAATTGAATGAGTGTGTATGACTGTAAATGTCATTGCAAATTAGAGAAAAAACATGTTATATTATCAATTATTTTATAGGTTTCTTTTAACTACTTCTAGAATAATTTCAACTTTAATTATATTTATTTTTCTAGTTGATTTCGTTTATGTTATTTTCATATGTTTTCGGCAGCCTTTTAATACATTCGAGTTTATTATGTTTGACGTTGGTTATGAAAGTGTCGTAAGAAATTATCAAGATGAAATCTCATTAAAAAGAATCCAAAGGCTTCTTTATCTAATTGAAAGTGAAAGGCTTTATTGAACGGAAAAAAAGAAAAAAAACTTGAATTCAAATATGAGGATTTTAAGAATTTGAAATGAAATATTGAAGTGGAAAAAGAATTTTGCACATTGGTTATTCATAGTTGAGAAAAATAATTTTGTCAAATCGAATTTAAAATTTCAAATACTGAAAACAATTATAGAATCAAGAACGGCGCATTTTACCAACGTAATACACGTTAAAAATTGAAATTTAGTAAAAGAAACTGCGTTTGATAAATACATATTAATTTTTTAACTGATTTTATTTTATGAACTATTGCTAATTTGCATTAGAATTAAAGACAAAATAAAACAAAAGATGATTATTAGGGTTTACATATTTTTAAGTATTAAAGAATTACAACAGAGTAACAAATGGGCATTACAATACATTTTAACAAAAATGTTGTGACAGTTGTATTGAACATAGTAACAAATATTTAACTCTTTAAAAATTGTTTTATACCAAGAAAACTCTCAAAAAAGTGGGAGTGATAGATTTGTATAGTTCTGGGGGGGGGGGGGTGCACACTTCTTATTAATTCCGCAACAAATAATTCAGTCAAAATAAAACCGGTACCAATCGAATAAAAATAATGTCTATTTTTATACTTAATATTATTGTAATGTATATGTGGATAAACTTAATATTATATCTTAGGGAGGAAGGCTATCTCGATATTAAAAAGAAGACACTTCATAATTTTCTATGGTAATCCATGTATTTGAAAAAAATATTCTACACCCTTTAATTAACCTAAAAACTATCTTTCAAGACGTATGAAAAATATTACCAACATTTCGTTTATTATACACACAAAAACACACATATCGTATTTGTGATAGTTTATGCGCACATAGACATGTTACGTGTGTGTAGTTTGGGAGGTGCAAACAGGACCTGATTATGCAAAAGGCACGTGAAGCACCGCTAAAATTTAAAAGCGGCCCAAAAATGACTGTGAAGAGAGTTCTCTAATTCCCATTTTCATTTTTTACATTGTATTTTTATATAACAGGGAAATATAAATATCATTAGCAGGATACTAATTAATCATATAGTATTCTGATGTGTCGGTTACCCTCCGGGAAATTGAGCATACAGCTATATGTGCGAAATATATCTGAAGTATATACAGGGAACTTTAAAATGCTTTTTAATGAAATATAATGTGACCCTGGCTGAGCTATTCACAGGAATAATATTAGTATCACTGGTGAATTTTCATGAATAGAAGAAGGCTTTTGCCAAATAAAAGGGGGCGCCAAAATAATACCGTCCTTCCCCTAGATTCAGAGATTAATCGGGCCCTGGGTGCAAACCGTCCAAAGATATTAGCGTACAAGTATATAAATGTTAGGAATTGAAAAAGTGTTCGCTAAATAGAAGTGTCCATTATGGAGGCCTTATTATATATGTATTTTTAAACTGAAAAATATTTTGGACATTCTTTTAAAAAAGCAGGTCAACCCGAACCCGACTCACAACAGTTAAAAGAAAACCCAACCCGAAACAATGAAATTCAAACCGACCCGCAGCAAAAAAGTAGAAGTCTACTTTTCTACTCGATGCAGGACTCTACTTCAGCTGAATAATGCGATTTAAAATGTGTAATTTACACGTTATTAGTAACAAAAAGAGTACAAAAGAGTGCCAAACAACACAAACTAAAACAGAGATACATACATCTTAATGAATTATGCATTAAAATAAATCTATATCTGTCTACTTATATATGCTATGAAGTTTCGTATATGGTATGTACACTGTTAAAAATATCTGCAAAAACACAGAAAAAAAAACGAGACTCTGTAAATTTACACTAGTTCTCTGTTAAATGCATTCGATGCAGTTTCTCGGTCATCATTTTACAGATATTTCCCGTTTCTTATATCAAATTCTCTGTAGGGATTTCCTTGTCTTTATTTAAAGATATTCTCATCTTTTTTATAACCTGAAATTCAAAATATACACTTTTAAAATTGTTGTACAATTTTATTAAAAATATTAAAGAATAAAATTTGATTTAAAAATTATTTTTTTAAATAATTTAAAAAGGGGAAATTTCTCTTTGCGCAGTTAGTGGGATTTTTTATCGACTATCACACTGATCAAAAGATGGAAAGAGAGTGAGGTAATTTAAAGAATATTTTTTTTTATTTCAATCTGGATTTACAATTTAAGTAAGTTAATTTTATAAAAAAGTATAAAATATTATTATTATTAGGAGTAGTAGAATTTTTATGCTATATGTGTTAAAAATATATCTATTAACCTTCTAAATACATAAATATTACACACAAAAAAAATGGAAGTTTAATCTTCTAAATAAATAAATATATATGTATGAAAACATTAAAAGTCGATTTTAAAGAAGAACTTAGAGTTTTAAAATTTAATTTTCTTTTATTTATTACTATATATATATATACATATATATATATATAACATTACACACATTTGCAGTGCATGTTATTCTAGGTTTTAAAATTATTATAGAATGTCTAAAATGATATATTACACCAGTTTAAACAATAAACAAAGAAAAAAAATGAGAATATTTTTAAGTACAATTTATAGAAAGCGTAATCAGTATTTTCATTAACCATGAAAATAAAACATATCTTAATTTAAACTTATATTAATCTGAAAGATGGCAACATGAAATGTTAGTTAAACCTTTTTAAAGACTAGAAAAATAAAAGATCTCTTAAGTCCCCACACTTATGACTAATAATCGCATTAAACGCAATCGTTGAAAAACAATGGTAAACTTTAGAAGTACAATACATTTTTCCGACTAAATCGTAAAAGACATATTTGGCACGCTACAGCAGCTGCCCACATCGTATACTGGTTATGTTTACCTTCCACCCAGGTGACTCGTGTTCAAAACCTGGCTATGGCCGAAGCGCTTCGTCTGAAAATGAAGCCTTTTATTACATAGTAATGATTTAATATAAAAAAAAATGAAAATTTATGTAGATCATTCTAAAGTTCTATTATAACAAGAAACACTGTAAAAATGAAGCTCATGTTTTGCCAGAATTCTGAAATTGTTAGTTTAAATTATTTTAAAACTAAATAAGCAGTCCTTAGGTATTTTAAACTATTTTTATTATTTTAAATGGGTGCATAAAAACAGAACAAAACAAAAAAAATTGACTTTAGTATAATATTTGATATAGTACTAGGGTGGGTATTTTTTAGGAAACATTTCGCTGTGTTTTTTTTTTTTTTTTTTTAGAGGACAGTACAATACGTATTGGATTTACTTTAAATCAACGTATCTCAAACCTTCTGTGATGAATAAATATGTTGTAAATAGAGGCAAGGATTATCAAAATATTGCCTTGAATTTTTGAAATATTTCAGTAAGAAGAATAAGAGAAAATCTAAGCCAATCCCTTGTTAAATTTTTAATTCACTTAAAAAAACTTATTTTGCAAAGCTTATTTATTCTTTCTGAGTAGTGCAAGTAATTAAATCAAAATAGTTATTTTAATTGCTTTCAAAACCTGTAATTCCTGAAATCTCTAAGAATATACAATGGTGTAAAATTTGCTTTACATTACCAATTAGCATTAAAACTTTGAGAGTTTTAAGATACTTTCATAGCTTAATTAATATATATATATATATTTTTTGAAAGCGTAATTCTTTAAGAAATTATTACAATGAAGAAAAAACTTGCATTTTATTTACCTTTAACCAAAATAATTTATCTTGATATTGAACCAACATACATTCTGAATATTTTACTTCAATTATTAAACATTACCATCAGATCGGAAACATTATGGCATATTGTTGCTATTTGTTTTGGATATTTCTAAATACAAGATTCATTCAATAAATACTCGAAAAATCTAAAATAATGATCGTTACCGGAAATTGTATGTAGAAAATTAAAAGATAATTCAAATGCCTAAAAGAGTTTTTGTATACTATCATATTATAAAGCAAAAACGTCCGTCAGTTAGGCTTACGTCTTTTATCGAATGTGGCAACGACCTGAGTAATCACGTTATCTTTTTTCGAAAATTTATTAACTTCTGAACATAGCACAATTTCAATTTTACATCGTCGAACCGAAAAAAAGTACTTTCACATGCGATTTATTTGAAAGCTGCATCTCAATTTACTGATTTCTTATGGTTTTAAAAATAAATTCAAGCTAATTAAAAAAAAAAAAAAAAAAAAAAAAAATCTATCTTAACTATAAGCATTTGTTTGCCATATTGATGCAAAGTAATTTTTGCAGCAATATAAATAAATGTGCAAAATTAAGAAAAAAATTGGAAGGGTTACCACGTTTGGTAATGGATTACTCAAGTTTCACCAAGTCAACGACGGCGCTTTATAGATACAGAGGATATTAGGATGCAGAGTTTTTTAAGCATTTTCGTATTACCATTAGCAAAGTTTGGAGCTCTTTACTATCAAAAAATATTTCTTATTTCGGGTGGCGGAGGTTTAGCATTATTACAGGTTTATCTTAAACCAGTTGGGAAGACCGAGCTAAGCTCGGTTAAAATTAGATTTGTGTTCAACTCAATATAACGACAAATTCTCACTGTATTATTGCTAAAAAGCATTTTATCTATGGACTGTGATTGACTGAATCATGAATCTTGGCTTCTATTGGGAATTTTTAGAAAGTTTCTTGAGATTCCGAAAGGTTTTTTTTGCAAAAAATTTGGCGAAAAGGCTCCAACTGGGCGACATTCTTTCAATTGGCGTCAAGCATGTGTTTTGGCACTGGAAATCTTAAAAGTCAATTTTCTAGCCAAATGTTGCCAATGTCGCCAACATTTCGCCAAATTTAGCAAAATGTTGCCAACTTTATTTATTGTCAATTGTTCAGCACCTTAATAACTGTTTCAACCTTCATTCCCATTGAAATGCATTGACTCGTAGTGATCTCAAAATGACCCACTAATCGAATTTTCTCGAACATGTGACCTAGCCCAATGGTCTTCTCGTGCCCAAAATGGTAGGATACAAAATTTATTCAAAATCGTTACATCCATTTTTAGATGAAATTTACATGCACACACACACAAGATTTGCTTGTATTATAATATATGATAAATAGGTTGCAGTGGCATAAACTTTAACTGATGTTGACGTTGAACTATGTTGTTTTAAATTAAAGATAAATACCATATAAAGTATAAATCACATTAGCTAAAAAACGCTAATTGGCGTGCAGCCCGATTACAGAATGATAACGCGTTTTCACATAAAACAACGTAAATAGTTCAACATTTCTTTCCGGCTAATATTCCATAACAAAATTAAACTTCACCAAAACAAAAATAAATGAATCCACATACACAAGTTTAACAGATTTGTAAGTGAACTACGCGCTTAAATACTGAAATAATCAAAATTTATATAAGTAGTGAAATCTGTAGCAATTTCTTTGGCTATTATTATTTGTGATATTTTTCATGTATAAATACTTTTTGGTGTTGTTAGTGGACCATTTCCAGGAGTTTTCAATTAAAAATGTTTTTCTCCTAAGTTCGGTTGTAACTTCGGCAGCCCAAGCTGGATCACCTGGTTGAACTAAAACAAGATTTAAAGTAATATTCAGCCGATAAAATATTGAGGACGCGACTTACGGATTAACAATATTATTTAAGTGTACATTTAAATGTGATTTCATGCAAATAAAAATAATTTAAAAAAAATTTATGTGGCATTTTTTATTTAAAAGAAATCTGAAAATGAAGATTAAGTAGAACTTAAAAATAGAATTGTTCTACTAGAAATTAATAAAACAATGAAATATGTGAATGAAAATCTCTTACCACTGATTGATATAATGTAAAATTTTTATAGGCTGAGAGGAAAACTCCACTTTATTTAAGAGAAAAATTTATTTGTCGATGAATGCAATTATTTATATTTATATATATATTCAAATATTTTGGTAGAAATAATAATTATCGGACTTATAATAATGCAGAAAAATATATGAGAAACAAGTCTGCAATCTTACAAGCAAAATACAGTTTCTATAAATAGTTTCATGATAATTTAACACAAACTACTTTAAAAGATTAAAAATAGGAAAAAATGTTTATTCAGTTTTATGTAAGAAAAAAAAAAAAGTTTCAAACTTTTTATTTATAGAGCGACAGAGTTGCTTATTGTTTTCAATCACATGCAAAATATTGTGTCATTTATGATAAAAGCATCTACATCACGAAAAGAAAACATTGTTCTAAAAAATATTGTGTTATGTAAAGGGCCGTAACCAGATAATGGCAGAGTGGGTTGAGCCCCTCCTAGCGATCTCCTGAGCACGCTCTAGCTTACATAATATTTTAGTAATAATAGTATATCTATCACTTTAAAGATTTAAAACTTCTTTTTTGCAAACACACTTTAAAATTGTCAAAATATAGAAATACATAACAAAAAGTGTCGAAAACTAATAAAGAAACATTTTAGGTATCATATATATCATTCCTGTTATAAAAATTCCTTTTTCTGTGCGTTTACAAAACAACATCAATGAATGAGGTATCATTCGAAATGTTTTTGAACTGGCTTCTGGCATAATGCATTCATATTTCGTTAAAACACTTGCTTTGATTAAAAATTGCAGTTAATTTAAAATTAAATCAGCATTGTTTTAATAAATTAAATGAAAGTTTTTTTTTTTTTCAAATCACCGTTGGCACAAAAAAAAAATTACCGCATTATATCATGCTCAGCAATGATTATAAAAATAAATAAAGAAAGAAAGAATACAAAAAAGATAAAATGTAAATGTTTTCGCAAGGGTTTATTTTATATTTATGATTAAAAAACAAAATTGAAATTGAAATGTACAGAAGAAAAAGACATCATCGATCGATCGAAGCAGTGGTATTTCACGTGCAGCCTAAAAGGATGTGTGTAAGAATGGAGCTAATGGGATGAATGAGGAATAACTTGCGTGAAGGTAATTTATATTATAATGGTGCAAGTCATGTGACTAAAGAAAACAAATCCGTACTGATCGCCCCAAAAAGAATTGACTTGATTGTGATTTTTACCGTTCTCAAACCACAGTGAACAATATAGGCTTCGTTCATCTGCAGAGAATAAAATCAGAAAATACCTTTGACGTCATTCGCCTATGAGCCAATTAAATTAGTTTTAGTTTTAGAAGTATACCAAACATTCTGACTCGCTATTTATTGAACGTGAACCCTCTTTTTTATTATTATTTAATCGTATCCACGAAAAACATCATAATTTGTTATTTTTCGGAAGTATTTTTTTAATTTATAAATTACAATTTCATGGATGCTGAGACGGATTTAACCATTTGGTAGTTAACTGATCAGGAGGGGCTGCAATAAAATTGTTTCAGGGCTATAAAATAATACATAAATAAATTTTTTTTTTTTTTTCTTTGCGAGATGCTTGTTACGAGCACTTTACGGTAAATTACAAATATAATTTTGTTGACCCCAACACTGGATTTCATACCCAAACTGTTGAGAGATTATGATAATATTTATAAGATATCGGAGCGGAGAAATCCACATTGCAAATGAATGACATTCGTCTTACACATCCAGACTAATATATTTAATTTACAGTAAGATCAAAACATCTCAAGAAAAACTTCACTTTGCGTTGCTTAAAAAATGGGATAAAAATAGTAAAAAAAAAAAAGACGGCAATGATGTGAAAACAAAATTACACATAAACTTGTTTACATTTTAACCATGGGGATGGAGAATATAAACATAAGAGTTAAAACATTTGCAACAGTCCCCCCCTTGATTAAATTTCCCTTAAAGTCTTAGCCGTACACTGTATCTATGATTATGTATGACTGTCTGTCCTGGCCACACTCTTGGTCAACATATCCACAGTGTTGGATTTGGATGGTAAATATGAGAAAGTTAACAACTTTTCCTCGACTCTTTCACGTAGGAAAAAATGTCTGAGCTCGATATGCTTGTTTTAAAATAGTCATTAATTATAACCACTTTAATGCGTAAAAAAATCTTTTTTTTTTTATTATTTGTGTCCTGTTTATTTACTTTTTCGCCCTCTTTATATAAAACCATGCACACCTGACACGTGTGTCTTCTGTAGTTTATATATTACGTCATTTTTACCATTAAAGTTTCTTGGAGCTCTTTCAATTTGCTTTTCTTATACAACACCTTATACAGAAGAGAAACCAAATGTCAAGAGACAGACGCCCTAGAGTTAAAGGTGCCAGGGATATATGCATATGCTTATTTCTGCTTGAAAATCGCTTTTCCTTCATGATCCCTCGCCCCACCCCTAGCAAACGATCATTACTCACACACGTGCCTCTGTCGATAAAGAATGAATTTATAATTTTACCAAAATGTGTTCATGATGCCAGCAAACATTAACATCAAACTATCGCAAGTTACTGGGGGAGGGGGGGAGTAAGGGCGAACACACGAGGGCTTAAATAACGATCTGGCTTCAATTACAAGCTTCTTTTATTTTAAAGGGATCTCTTTTTTATGAATATAATTTTGCTTTTATTCTTTTGTTCTCTGTTATTACCTGGGATTTTGGGCTTCATTAATAATGATACGGGGGGATCGAGTTTAATTGTTTTGCGAAGAAGAGGGTGTCGCTTGAGCGCAGCTTCTACCGCTTAATATTTCGATTTTGATGGTTACAGTTAACTAGAGATAAACTGCATGGAAAGAGGCAGTTAATGGATTCGTTTAATTAGGGGAGAGATGATTTGGGAGAGTAATACAATGATTTAAAGTGGAAACAAAATTAAATATTTGATGTTATGGTACGGAAGGAAAGGGGGGGGGGGAGTGTTTTAAGTTTAATGGAGGGTGGTCTCATTTGGCTTTTCATGTGTTTATGAGTGAATAAAAAGATAAAACTCTTGTAAATCTTTAAATGGTACAAGTATTCAGAAAACTGCAATAAAAAATGAAAATGAAAACATTAAAAAATGGAACCTGTTAGTTCCTGTCTATTTTCTTCCTGGAAGATTATTTATAATTGAATAGCATCACACAGTGCCTGGCATAAACTTTAGTATGCTTTCGTGCCGTATCTATGAAAACTATTAGCATATTAGAAATTATTGCATTACTTAAAAAATCTGTTATTTATACAGAGTAATTTACCAAATACACATATATATATTTTTTAATATAGCAAATGTTTAGGAATTTGCTATATAAAAATTAAATTAGAAAAAAAATAGTTTATATTTAAACTTTCTAACAGGTTAATTGTGTTTGAAAAAACATCTCACAACTATTCTCAAATATCTTATCATTAGAAATCATTGTTTGTTATTAATGTCAACGGGATAAAACACAAAATATTAGAATTTAATTAGAATGTAATATGTAAGTATCAGTTATCTTTCAATATCAAAATAGTTCGATTCATTGTTTTACATTTTGGAACTTTCAGTGTTTATTTTTATTATAGTTTTAGTTATTGTTTAGAATATGTATGAAAATCCGGAGAAGCAATTCTTCCTAAAAACTAATTACATTCTAAAAAACTTAATTTCTTAATGCGTCCAGAAAAAATTAAGAAAATACATTAAAACTTTTATTTCAATTGACTCAAGTTTTAAATATATATACATATATACAGGGTGATTATAAAAAAAAACTATCCCGATATATGAGCCCCTAACTGTCATATCTTTCACAGAAACTGAATGAAATTTTGGTTTAAAGTATTTTGAGGTATGCGCTCAAGAATCATGTGAAAAACAACAGTTAAATTCTAACAGTTACGGTTACAGTGACAAAATTTCGAAAATTTCAAATGGCAACACCTATTATTATTATTATTATTATTTTTTTATTGGAATGTTATCTCCTTAGTGAAAAACCATAAAAAGCGTTGGAACGGTACCTGTATCACGAAAATTGCCGGCGCTAGACAGACTAAGAAGAATAGTGAAAACAACCAATAAGGACAGAGAAGCAACAGAAAACAAAACATTTTATTGTGTTTCATACATTTTCCATTTTACACACGACGACACTTTACATGCGGCAGATGGTGGATACCACTGAACAATAAAATGTTTTAGTTTCTGTTGCTTCTCTGTCCTATATTTGTTGTTTTCACTTTTCTTCTTAGTCTGTCTAGCGCCGGCGATTTTCGTGCTACAGGTACCGTTCCAACGCTTTTGAGGGTTTTTCACTATGAAGATCACATTAAAAAAAAAAAAAAAAAAAAAAAAAGGTGTTGCCATTTGAAATTTTCGAAATTTTGTCACTGTAACCGTAACTGTTAGAATTTAACTGTTGTTTTTCACATGATTCTTGAGCGCATACCTCAAAATACTTTAAACCAAAATTTCATTCAGTTTCTGTGAACGATATGACAGTTAGGGGCTCATATATCGGGATAGTTTTTTTATAATCACCCTGTATATATTTCAATTATTTTAGCATCGAACACTGTTTTCTTTTATAAATGCCTAAAGTACACCTTATTTTGGTTATTTTCACGTTAATATTAGCCGAAAGTTTTTTTAAAAAGTAAAAATCATTATTTTCCGAATAAATTTTCACCTGATAAAAGAGGATACATATAACGGGAATCAATTTTCGAATGATTTATGAAATTGGAGATTAAAGAGCGGAAGGGGGGGGGGAGGTAATAACATGTTTTATCCTCAATCCTAAATTAGAATTTTATGCTAAGGATTATAAACTAAAAATTAGAATTAATTTACATCACTTTTTATGCCATTGAAATATGGAATTTATGTTGTCTAAAAAAAACACATATCAACTGTTGTTTAATGGTCTTTGTTTGAAACTATCTATTTGCTACTTTTAAGTATTTTCAAAGTATAATTGTCGGGAGGATGGAAGCAGGATCTTTATTCTCTATTTTCAGTTTAATTTTAAGCGCACTATAATTTTTTACCCGTAATCAAATTTTAAATTACTATTAGTCCACTTTTTACACATGAAATTTAACATTTATATTTACTATGCCTAAATAAATAAAATACTTGAGAATATTGAAAATTTAAATTTTTTGAACGACAGCAAATATTTAAAAATACTTCTTTAATTTGAAAGAAAAAAATCATGTGTTGATGTACATGAAAAATGAAATTTAATCTGGATGAAAGGAATTACATTCTGCAGCATTTAAAGCTAAACAATAATAATTGAAACAATCACGCAAAACTTAATACTTTTTTTTCTAATTATTTTCGTTTGCAAACTTTAAATTAAAAAAAAATAATAATAACGATTAACTATTAGCGAAGCAATCGATAAAACAAATACGTTATTTTTATTTATTTATTTATTTATTTATTTATTTTTTGACAAGAATTGTTATTTGTTGCTTTTTAGACTTCCTAATGTTAAATTATAATCAAGTTTATAAAATTTTGAAATATCGTTTCCCTATTGATATAATTAGTTAGCGATAACCAGTAAGAATCTAGAACAACTGAATTATTTGACGATTTTGAATACAAAACTTTTTAGTGTTTTATTCATTTATTATTATTATTATTATTATTATTATTATTATTATTATTTTAGAAAAAAAAAATTAAAGATAGAACTATCGAAAATTCCAGATGTTAAAATAATTTAGAAATTAAAAATACCCTTTGCAGACCGTTAATTTGGGAAAAGTTGTATCTGATAATTTAGAAAAAAAAAATATTTCTTTTATTTATTTATTTATTTATTTTTAAGATTTTTGATTGGTTCTCCTTTTAAAGGTTCTTGCAAATAAGGGAAAAGTTCTTAGAATAGTGGATAACTACGAGATTGCACTGAATTTTTGAGAACATACTTTCTATATCAGAAAATATTATTGCATTTCTTTTTTTGTTTTAAAAGACTGATATTTTATATGAAAGATTTTAAAAAATAGATTAAAATTATATTCGAATTTTGATTTGAAAAAAAAAAAAAAAAAAAAAAAAAAAAATCCTGACGGCTCGGCCTACAGGCACAGGTAGATTTCGAAGACGCAGACCGTGGGGCGCCTGTTGTTTGGGAATTGCGAACGAAATGACCTTTTTGCCATGATGCGATAGTTGGAACCACCCACTTCGAAACTAATTTGTTTGCAGATGGAGTCGGCAGGGATTTTTTTTTTTTTTTTTTTTTGCTATAAGGGTTGGTCCTATAAAAAACTTCTAAAACCACTCTTTTTTTCCCCTCTTGCGGTCATTTTTAATGATATCAAAAATCTGTCATACATAAATTTTCGGTCCTTTTCCTAAAAGTAATAATAACTTTAAACGGATTCGATACGTATTACAATTAAGAAATTATAAGGGTTTTTCTGTTTTCACAAAAAGCCCCCCCCCCCCCTGGTTCGATTTTGCCCATGAACGAATTTTGCCGAGATTTTATGCCCCTTGATTTTATGTACCAGCTTGGAAGAGATTTGTGCAGAATTATTGAAGTTATCGTGTCCATAAAAAAGTGACATAGATAGAGAGATGTATAAAGTTTTGAACTGGGTGTGGTTTTGGGTTCTGGCTGGGAGTCATAATCAGGGTAGATCTGCAAAATTTCTTCAAAAATTCCAACTTAGGGGAGAATGTAATAGGTAGTAGTATTTCTTACGAAATCTACCTAAAAAATACTGATTACCTATGTTACTTTGCATTTTCAAGTTATATATTTGAAAAGGGAAAACGAAATTTCTGCTATTGTGATTTATTTTAAAATTGATAGTACATTGGTTTTATTTTTACACAAAGTTAAAAATAGCACAGGGTACAATTTATGTTAAACATTTGAGAAATCAAAAATAAGTTATAAGATTTTTTAATAATTTTCCCAAATTTTTAATGAAGAGAAAAAATGAATGACCAATAACTATGATGTGACATATTTTCCTTTTTAACTTATGTTCATAATTTTTATTTTGTTTCATAATAACAGATTAGTTGCATCCTCCCCCCCTCCCCCTTTCTTTTTTATAATAATCTTATCATCAATATAAAAAAGAACTTTAATAAAAGTTTTCACAAGAGTCAATATAAAATATAGCTACTGAAAAATTCAAAATTATTTTTCTCATTTACATTTCGTATACAAAATTCAACCGTGAAAAATTTTGCAATTATTAAAATAAATAGTTTAATATCGAAGTTACATAATAATATCTTTAATCAATGTCTTTTTTACTCTGAAACTTTTATTATTTCATATTTTTAACTATATTAGATTTCAAACCAACATTATATGAAAACAATAAATCACAACCAATAATTGGAATCTCGTTTTCAATTGTATTTATTCCGGCTCAAAAATTTATAATAGTTCAGTGTCACATTTCTCATCGTAACCAAATAGGAAAAAAAAAGTATATTTATTCAACTGTCATCTACATCTCGCAAAAATAATATATGCATCTATGTATCAAAACAATGCAAAACAAATCATTATAATTGCAGTCCTCGTTTAAAAATATTCTTCTTTTGTATTTAATATCAGTTAATCAATTTTATTTCAGCCGGTGCTCCAGTAAACAAATGAAACTTCGGTATCGATTTCATGCTAGGTAAAAAATATTAATATTTATACGTCCATGAGTATGCAAATATTTTGAAAAATCGCGTGTGCGTTTGCCATTAAATTTTTATCCGAAATTTATCTAAAATTTCATGTTCTTCATTTCCAATAACAAAAATCGCGCAGAGTAACTCTTAGATACCTTCAAAAGTATTAATCCTTCATCATTCTTTCAACTGACGTTTATTCAGATTGCATTTCCTGAGAATCCTAACAAATAGCAATCCTTTTCAAAAACTTTTTCTAATTTTTTTTTATTTATTTATTTGATTTTTTTTTTTTTATTCATCTCTTCCATCGGATTTAAATTAGAAAATCAGAAACCATCTTTTACCCTTGCTATGATTCCGCCGCGAATCTAATCGTTAACTTGTCATAATACGGCGTGATCACGTGACCTGGAGACCTTTGATGCATGGGGCCCTGTCTGCGGGGGCCCAAGACAAACGGCCCCTAATCACGGAAAGGGCCTAAGTAATGACATAGCTATGACACCCAACATGCCTCGGGCCATTCCCTAAGTTTGCTTCAAAGGTAGCAGAAGCTCGCAATTTCTCTAATATCGAGTTGTGAATGATTGGCCAAGTTGTTGGCAGCAGGTGAAAAGGGATTGCGTACACATTTACAAACGCAGATAGGGAATGACTTTTTCTTTTGTGCTAATTTATCACGACAAAGTATACTTCCTATTTTTCATGCCGTATGCAGAAAGTTCCAACACTTATTTCTCTTTTTCTTTTTCTTTTCTTTTTTCTGAAGTATTGTTGTCGAAACAAAAATGTCTGTTTATAAATTTTATGTGAATTTAAATATTGTTTAAATATATTGCAAACGATTTTTTTTTTCGTTTATAAGCATCATATTTTAAAGTTATTACATTTGAATTTAGATAAGATAGCATTTTGATTAAACTACGGGGCTAAAACTATAATAATGTGTAAGAATGTAGAAATGTGAATATTTACAAGATTTTTATTTTGAAGTAATAATTTTTAACGATATGGGATGGAATTTCAGCCTCATCCAACTCCTTTCGCTTCGCGAGCATCTTACAAAATTATTATAACATGAAAAAAATTATGAAGTTTTTATATGATGCGCATCAGGCGAGAACGTAAAAGTTTATGTTATGGCACAGTAAAGGGGAGCACGAGTGAAGTACCGTTACAAAATGATAAATATAAAGGTGAATTATGTGATGCCGTATTCAAGATATTCATCAATTTCTGCAATGTAGCAAGTATCCTTTCGCGAAGACCATAGGGCGCAGAGCTAATAAATTTTACACAAGATTACTATGAAACATATATTTAAACATATCAATAGCTAAATGTTGATATCTTAATGATACAATTTTTAATTAATCATAATTGTAATTTAATAATTGTAATTTTAATTAATCATAATTGTAATTTTTAGTTAATCATAATAGCAAAAACATATAACAGGATCTACCAAGTCCTTAGTGGTGAAATTTTGCAAGATGATGAATCTTTGAACATAAGTGCAGCATAAACGGATCTTTTTAAAAAATACCTTCTTAAATTCGTCCCTCAAATAATGAAGTTATCATCATTTATTAAACACATTATTAATCCAGCGAAGTTATATTTAAATGATTATATAGGAGATAGATTTAAATCCCTAACAGTATTTAGTTCAAAGCAAAGTATTACCAGGATTTTTTTTCTTTTTTGAAAATTGGTCTGCACATTTCTGAAAGCTTAAATCTCATAACAGCCCAGTAAACTTAAAAACAGAAAAAACAAAATGTTTTTTTTATTATTATATTATTTAATAAAATGAAGAACATGGGGTTAAGTTAGGGTTGTATTAACTATTATGTATCAGAATTTTATTTCAAAGTTCCCACAAATGTCATTTTTTAGTTAGAAACTAAACTACGTGTATTTATACAGGCTATTACAGCATTTCTACCTGAACTCGCCATATGATTCACATACCAAAATGATCTGATGATGATGATTCCTGATCATCAAATCTAAATTCTTCTTCTTCCAAATATTTTTTTTTTTAATATTTTAAATAAATTTAAAAAAATACATTTTAGTTGTTTACTTTCTAATTATGTTAATGTATTTACATTTAAATTTAATTAAAGAATAAATTTTATATAATTCAAAAGAACTTACAAATAACAACTAGTTTTAATCGTCAATTTTGATTTGTCCATTCTTAATCAATATTGGCTCCTAAACGATCTTTACACCAGCAGTAACAGCACCCCATTTTATCAAAATTCTACAACAGAAATTATTCAACGCATACATAAACATATAAATTCGCACTCAATCCAAAACAGCCTCGGAAATGAAATTCAGTAATACCCACACTTGAGCAGTGTTTCTCTGTTTAACAAATATCCCCCTTGATATGCCTAGAACCGCTATCATAACCACTATAATTCACTGGGAGAGAAAAGTCGAAACCATAACGACGGTTTTCCCGTTCTAGAATTTTAACTTGCAGCCTTGCCCATTAGACAAGGAGCAAGCTTTCGCTGTTACTTATCCAATTTATAAAAGTAATCACGAATATAATTCACGTAGAATTTTGAATGATATTGGGCCCGGAAATCGAAACGCTGGTCCCCATAATGGTATCTAAAGACTCAAAATGTCCGGTTGTTATAGTTGACGAAAATTAAGGTCCATCTATTTAACGATGAGGGAAACGGCGTACGGGCTAATTGTTTCCGGTTGGTAGCTAGCGGAAGAGTTTAAAAGTATCGTAATCTCCTCTGAGAAGATTACGATTTCTGGAGATTGGAAAAGTTGGTGATAGGGGGAGGTTTTCGCTGAGCCAGGTTTCCTTGCGTCACAGAAAGTCCGCAGGTTAAAGGAAATTTTGCAAACGATTGAGGGAGGGTTGTTCAGAGCAGCTGATACATCAGGACCTTTCGCATTATATGCAATTGTTATATACTTTTAGAGATGAAAGTAAAGTACTTAAGATTTATATTCTTTCAGTGTTAGCTTTTAATTTGCATTGTAGGAACAAAAGTTTTAAGAAAAGTATCATTTTAAAGTGAAAAATGTATTGTGCTATGTTTATAATTTAAGGCATTAAATTGTATCGCTAAGCACAGTAAAGGATAATTTGAAAATTATCCAAAAGATTATTATTAAAATTATTATTATTATTTTAATGAGCGATTTGAGGTATAGGTATAAGTTGTGTTTATAAAGAAGAGTATTACTACAATTTCTTTAGGCCTTTTTTAAATTAAACTCCCCCCCCCCCCTAAAAAATGCTTTCCGAATTTCCATTTAATTTCCTTACACTTCCGTTATGGCTGAGGCGAATTCACGCCTTTTAGACATGTGTAACTCCTCCCACGAAGCGGTAATTTTGCGTTTTATACGTTATTATTTCTCAAAAACATACACAATATTCGAATTTATACAATCAGTGTGCTATGCATATAAATATTTCGATTAAAAACAGCGCTATTATTATATTGTTAATTCATATGTAATGTATACACCAAAAACATAGAAAATATATTTGCTAAATAATGCAATATGACGGAATAAGGCCTGTAGGTGGGGCTTCCTATTTAAAAGACAAAAACTGGCCTTCAGCAATGTGGTAATATTTCTAGTTTCCTTACTTTGTCAGATAAAATACACCTCTCAAATTTCATGAATATGCAGATAGTTTTATAATCAGTTTAATGTCAGTCGTGCATCTACATTTGAAATTAGCTAACGTTTGCTATATGAACCTTAGATCTACCTGTTTTATATATATATATATATAGTTATTACAATTCTAATAAATTTATAACAAGAAATGGTTTGAAAGATTATTTGTAAAACATATTTATGTTAAAATTTGAATATTTAATTTAAATTTATGCTAATCATTTCCATTAACTCTCATTATAGATATATTTTTTACTTAGTCCATAAAGGCTGGCAAATTCCCTGCAATTTACTCGCAACTAAAAGCTCACTATAACGTAACTATTTTTGAAATGGTTCATTCAAAATGGGCATTTTGAAAAACTGAATTTTTACTTTCAAAATTAAGACTGTTTAAGGAAGAGATCTCAGCAATGTATTCGTTTTTTTTTTTTTTTTTTTTAATGCTATTGATAAAATAGTGCATGCATCATTTATGTGTATTGTATTTTCATCGCCCAAAAATGAAATATTTCAATTAAAAAGACTATTTATTTATTAAATAAATATTTTTAGTTAGATTTCCCTTTTATTTCGGTATTTTTATATTTTCATAAGGGAATTTTTACTTTCAAAATTAATTTAACGGAAAAAAGCAAAAAAAAAAACATTTTTCTCTCTCTCTCTTTCTGTTTCTGTTTCTCTTTCCACACTTTAGATGGAATAGGGATATTTCCTATTTTATATATATATATATACACAACGGTTTTTAGTTACAGTTAATAATTTTCTCGATTCAAATTAAAACGACGTTTTTTCCATTTCATAGTTTTAATAGAGGAAATGCTTTACGATATACAGTAGCATAAAAGCTGAAAAAATTAAGTAATCTTTTTCATTTTTTTTTATATTTCTATATTTTCTTTTTCACTCATTTTATTCCTTTATTTTTTTTTCTTCAATTAAGATTCTCTGTCTCTGTCTCTCGCTTTCTCTCTCTCTGTCTCTCTGTCTCTCTCTCTCTCTCTCTCTTGCTCTCTCTCTTTGTGAGTTACCTTTTGCATCTTTAGCTAAGAAAACAATTTCGAGAGTACTCATTTTTTCAATTAAACAAGCAGAAAAGGACTTTCCCACTATTCAAAAACTTTAATCTGTATAATTTTATTAATAGGGGTTATTAAAAAGTAATTTTTAAAAATATCCTTCTTGGGCTTAACAATTCTTATAGGAAAATCATATACACTTCGAAATTTAAAACACAAATTATTTAATGCAGAAATTTTAATGAAAATGAATACTTTAGTAATAAAACTTATCAATATTAGCACATATACTTTTCATTAATTGCATGTTCTTGATTATATTAGCTTAAATAGATAGCATATGATTTATTTAAAAAATGAAAACATTTATCGAATCTTTCAATAACTATATCGTGAAATAGAAGTTTTTAATGCATATCCGTAAAACACATTAATTTAATTCATGAATTATATAAATTATTTTTAATTGGCGATGGAAGTTTTTATTTATTTTTTAATTTTTATTACATTAATTTCGAGATTTTAAGATAAAGTAGTAATACCAGAGCTAAAAATCTGCATTTTTATTCCATCAATTTATTTTACTTCATAATCAAACCTACTTAGCAATGTTATGATTAAGTGCACATTAGATTTGAGATTTCTTAATGATATCGAAAATCGTGAATTGAAATATTAAAAACGAAATTATTTAAGTGATTCGGGAATAAGTTTGAGAAATTAAAACTTTTCCTAATTCATTATTATTAATCGTTTTAAGTATTGGACTATCATCTAAGGATGTAGGTTAAGATTTAGTGCACTACACGTTTGATGCAATTATTTAAAATTGCTTTTCATTTCATTAAAATAATTACCTAGTTTCACAGACCGATATTCAAAAATTAAATTAGTCTATTTAGCTAAATAATTATTTCTAGAGTTTTTGAATATTTTGAATATAAATAAAAGTTTAAGCTCCTCTTTTTAAAACAATTTCGAATCCGCTAACATTATCTTGCTTTCTTTTTGCACATAATTTTATTGAGGAGAAAAATTAGTTATTACACAATAGTATCGTTCGTTGTTATTATTATTATTATTGTCGATGTTGCTATTTTATTATTATTATTATTGTTGTTGTTCTTGTTGTTATTATTGTTGTTGTTGTTGATATTATTATTATTGTTATTGTTGTTGTTCTTATGTTCTTCTTCTTATTGTTATTATTATTATTATTATTATTATTATTATTATTATTATATTATTATTATTATTATTATTATTATTATTATTATTATTATTATTATTATCATTAGGTGCGTTAATAATTATATAAATACATGGCACCTATTCGTCGTCTGGTCCGTTCGTCTGTCCGTCCGTCCGTATGTAACAGCGCAAAACAACCCAACTGAATGATTTGAAATTTAATATATATTATCGTTGCAGAATTTTGTCGTGTCATTTCAAATTTTATGAAAATCGAATCAAAACTTAAAAATATATTACTAAAAGTTTTCTTTTTTCTATTACATTCTATCGTATGTAATCTATATAATAAAAGCGCAAGTCATGTGACTGAGGAGAACAAATACGTGCAAACCACTTCTTTTTTCATATGCAGGCGGCCATTTTTATTCAAATTATTTTTTTTTTTTTTTTTTAATAAAATTGCATAAAAGTTACATTTTTAGAAAGATCGTTAAAAAAAAAACTGTTTGCTTGAGAGATGAGTTACATTAAAAAAAAAATGTATAGATTCTGAGATAACTTCAGTGGAAATTAGGTTAACAGCTGAATATCTCAATCCATTAGAGTAAATAAATACAGGAGACTCGTTCATTATGAGTCATAAAAATATTAAACCATGGAGGTAATCATTCGCAAAGCAAGATCTCCATGGTGAATTTTGCAGTGCTGTTTGGTACAGAAAAAAAAAATCGCAGTTTTAAATGTGGCATACGTAATAAGAAAAAAAAAGGCATGCACATTTCGCTCATAGCAGACGATATAATTCATTTCACTGAAATAATAAGGATGATTTTTTTATATTATGAAACTAGTTATAAAACGAACGCACCTCATATGTCATGTTTAACGTACAATTTCCAACTTGTTATTATTATTATTATTATTATTATTATTATTATTATTATTATTTATGAATAATAGCAGTAGTAGTAATTATTGTTGTAATAATTACTGTTGTAGTAATAATAGTCGTAGTAGTAACATATGTTGCATCTAAAACTACAATAACTAAGATAACTGACAATGGCAGTAATTATCATTGTTATTAAAGTAAGTATAGTTAAAAATCGAAATGTATATCTGAAATGAACATTTGAGAAGAAGTACTTTTACTACAAAAACATTAATTGGGCCTAAAGACAAAACTTTAAAATTTGAACAAATTTTGCTGTATGTTACATTCAAGATTAGGCGATCTAAGTTCTGCAAAGCTTTGAACGTATTTCTTCGAAGTTAATTTGAATAAAATTATTTTCTAGTGTCTAACTGCTTGTCTTGTATGTCTAATTGCTTCTATTGTATAGGCAATATTTTAACTCTGAGCGCTATTATACATCCTCTGGGCAATTTTATAGATATCCTATTATATAAACTCTACATTTTGTTCTAAGTTAAATTAAGCTTAAGAGGCTACTTCACTCAGACGAAAACACCCGCTCGCTAATGGTAATCTTATGGGGGAAATAGTTTACGATATCTCGTTCGCATTTCCGAAACCGGTTCCGAAAGTGAAAGTATCTTAATAAAAAAAAATTTGTAATCAAAATCGAAAAAGTACAAAGGAGCGTTCATAGAAATTGACCTCAGCTATTCAATGCAAAAAAAAAAAAAAAAAAAAAAAAAAAAAATTGAAATGCGAACGAGATATCTTAAAATATTTCCTCCATAGGATTAACATTAGCAAGCGGGTGTTTTCGTCTGAGTAAACTAGCCTCTTAAAGGGCACTAGTATATATCCTCTGGGCAATATTATATAGATATTCTATTATATAAACTCTAGATTTTGATCTAAGTTAAAAAGTAGTCAAGTTCTCCAAATCTTTGAAATGTATTTCTATGAATGTAATTTGAATAAGGTATTGCTCAATGTCTAATTGATTTTTCTATACAAGCAATATTATATAATTGACTGTACATGAAACATGATACAAGAACGTCGCCTTACTTGGCTTTTATGTATAATTTTCCGTAAACGTATGGAATAGCATCATTTTTCTGCATTTTGAATACCAAGAAGGTCCTGAAATTTAAAAAGAATTCGACTTGAAATGGAAGTTACACTGTATTCAAACATTAATTATAGACAATTTTTACCCTTTCAGCCTTATATATCCAATGTTTAATATAAATTAATTACTTACAAAATTGTAATTAAAAGCAAACAAACTTGAATATTTTGTTGAAAATGCAATTTATTAATGGAGAAAACTCTAGAAAACTGATTCAGAAATGTTTTTTGCCGTTTGTTCTAAAATCTAAATTAATTACTTTTATTTGGGATATAGACCTCATGTTACCTGTCTTATTTGCTTAAGTTAATAGCTCGCGCCCGACGGATTTTTAAGACTGAAAAAACAGATCGTGAGTACCGTTATAAACTCCGCATAAGCAATAGGACTAGGACAAGTTTTATCCTTTTTGTAAACATCCATAAACACATTAAGTGCATTATTTAAGTAAATTACTTAATGAGAAATAAGAGAATGTGCCCTTTCAGAAAAAGCGACGCATAGAAATGGAAGTTTTTTACTATTTCTGTTTTGTATCAAACTGTACGGCTAATCAGTTTCCAGAAGTCTGTGTTTGCGTACGAACTGAAGTTTATTTCGCAAAACTATTTTAAGTGAAAGAGACTTTTTAAGTGCATTCTGTTTCAAAAGGTTAAGAAAATGAATTATGCGCTGCTATGTTATTTTGATTCAGATTTGATATTTAATGATAAAAGCTTCCTTGCTTTTAATTTAAAGTAATAAATTAAGTTTCGTCTCGCAAAATTATTGTAAGCGACAATTTTTGACAAAATGAGTTTTTTTTTTTTTTTTTTTTTTCGTTTTGCAAGTGATGTTATTGTAAACGTAGAAATACATATTGAGAATTCAGAAGAGCATTTATTTTGCCGTTGAGAAATTACAAAGAAAACAAAATTAAATCACTATTTAAGAACAATAGTAAATGAGATTTTAAAAAGTCTCTTTTTAACATTTTCTCGTTTACGATAACTGGAGGGTCTAACCGGGCGAACTCCGAGATGGCGCTGTGTGTTTTTTTTTTTACTGGGTCTGATTCTAATATTAGTGACGTCATAAACGAGATCTGCTCTGGTCAATGTATCGCAGCAGAAAAATTTAATAAAGAGAGATGTTTTGAATTTCTGCACTTATAATTTTTGATTACATAAATTATAGTAGTAAATTTCCTAATCGTGAAATAAAATAAAACAATAAACTAGTTTTATAAAAGAAAATTAAAAGTTTTAAATAAACAATTTCTATGATTAATAGATCTGATTGTATACATTCACTTACCCTTTCCTAAAAACATTTTTTTACAATAAATATGCGTGCCAAAAGTATAGTAAATCTAACAAAAACTTTACAAAATTAATTTCACCCCCCCCCCCCACACACACTTTTTTTATAATTACATATAGCATAATTTAACTAAACACAATAAACATCAATTTAAATAGAAAAATCGGTACTTTTCTACCATACTTTTTTTTTTTGCGCAATTTGGGTTTCTGAAAGTGAGACTTGTTGCCGAATGATACAAACAGCTATACAAACAAACGTAATGTAATTTTATGTTTGTTTATACATGAATTTCTGTATATATAGGCATTTCTATATATATAGGCTCTTCTTTTTCTTGATTATTTTTTAACACTTTCTAACATAGTTAAAAAGTGTTTACGAATTCGGTTTGTCTGTCTGTCGGTCCGTGCTCTAACTGGCGTAAATATACTCAGATTGACATGTAACTTTTATATGTTAAGGAGGTTAACTATGGAATGTTCTCTATTGAAAATGAGATGTGTAGAATTTATAGATTGTTTATAGGTGCACACAAAAGAATTCCGTTACATTATTATTTATGGGGGCAAATTCGTTTGCGGTGCATTTTATTTAAATTGCTTATTTAGGCAACTCATTTCACTATATGATAAAATGAAAGTTCTTAATAATATTCTGATGGAAAGTTTTTTACAATCTATGATTGATAAATCTTTATCATTCTTCTAATTCGATTTTTTTTTTTTTTTTTTTTTTTTTTTTTTTTTTAATATTCTTTAACTAATTATTCTACTCTTAAACCTCTCATTTTTTGAGAGTATAATTTCAATACAATAAACTGCAAAAATAAGGTTGGAAGTACGTTTTCTGATACTATTTTTGACACTTTTATCGTAAAAGTTTTTTTCTATGGGGAATTCGGCATTTTAATATTATTAATAAAACGAAAAATAGGCATAAATAATTCTTTTTTCTTTTCTTTTTTTTAATTCTTTAACTACTTATTCTACTCTTGAACCTCTCATTCTAAAGAACATGTCAATCATATAATTATAACTAAGGGACCGCTTAAAAATTTCTTTAAAATTCTCTTTTTCACTGTAATATCTACATGTTGTTTTTATTATATATTGTGCGACTTTTTAACACCTTCAACATAGTTGAAAAGTGTTTATGAATTAGGTTTGTCTGTTTGTCTGTTCGTGCTCTATCTCGCGTAAATATTCTCGGATTGCCTTGCAATTCATATATGTTCTTGAGGTTTACTATGGCATGCTTGATATTGAAAATGAAGCGTGTAGAATTTATAGTTCATTTACAGGGACACTCAAAATAATTCCGCTACATTCCGGTCTATGGGAGGAAATAATTTGCGGTGTATTTTAACGATGTTACACTATTTCAAACATACTGAAATTGATATATATATAACTGAAGTGCACTACAAAAGATTTACTGTCCAATACGCTAAGCATAGCGTTTATCGTTCATTTACAGAAACACACAAAATAATTCGGTTATATCACTGTCTATGAACAATAATTGATGGAAGTGAGTTTTCAGTTGTGGTACGTGTTTTCAAATGTAACTATTTTTTTACATATTACCTGGTGTGTATAAATACTAATAGATCATATACAGGGCAGTACAAAAGCTATCGAAAACAAATATAGTTTTTTTTTTTTTTAACGGAAATTGCTGAATAGGAATTTTTAACTGTGCTATGCGTTTCCTAACTGAACTAAATTTTAGCATAATATGTAGCATGTATATATACAAATCTATATATCATATACAGGGCTACAGAAAATAATTCGGATATTTTCGCTACTATTGAGGGTAATTTATGAAATTGGGTTTCAAATTTGTTACGCGTTTTCCAAATTGTTTACTTAGACTTGCTGGGTGGAACTAGTTGAGCTTAAGCCAAAAGATAGGCCTCCTTGCCTGGTTTGACCTTCACCTTGTTTACTTAGACATCAGCTTTCACCTTATTATTCGGTAAAGTTTTGTTAAAGTATTCTGGAAGTGTTGGAAAGGGTTTCATAATCTATGCTTTATGTATGATTTTTCGTTCTTGTTTTATATTAATATAGAATCAATACTAGTTGATTGTTTTGCACAGTTAATAAATTTTTCTATTTGTTTGTAGACTAATAAAGGCTAATATTTTTAATCTGATTTTGCTATACTATTTTAGCAAAACTATATACAATTACTATCATAAAATAACTAAAGTTTTATAAAAGAAAAAAAATTGCGCTATTAAAACATTTCAACAAAATAAATCTAGCAATATAATTAAAGGAATTTTATAACACTAGTACGTGGAATTAATTATAACTTTAATTGATTTTAACTTATATATAAAAATCAATTATTTTTTATGTCTTAGAATTGTGAAAAATTTACTGCAAACCGTTAAATAACACTTATGAAACATTATCATACGAAATGTAAAAGTCTAATAAACCATTCAAGCATAACTCATTGCATAATTTCTAAAAATTAATATTAATTAAAAATCTTAAACGAAACTACTGCATTTATTTTCTCATAAGCTCCTGATACTAACATCTGCTAATCATATTCAAATTACTAGCAACCATTTCTCTTAAATTCAGGAAAAACAGCCAAAATCTTCATCAAATTCTCTGCACTAAGATAAGAAAGAAAAAAGTTCTCAACAATTAACACGCAACGATTCCAGTACTTCACACCTTAGAAGAAAAATGAACACTTCTAATTTTAGCAATATATATATCTCATTCGAGCTATGCAATAATTGAGATGTGAGTTACAACATTACCGAAAGATGCTTATTAGCCAGCTATGTATAAGGGGGTAGGCAGCTATGCCATCAAATACGATCAAAGAAGGCCCGTAACAAACATAATTGATATTACACCAAGGAGTCGTTAGACGGCAGCACTGAAGAACTAAATGGTTGATGCCATCCCCTTCGGATAAAGTTAATAAGAAAACAAGTTTTATGACCTCTCGGTGGGAGTTGAGGGGTTCTTAAAAATTAAGACTTTAGTTTTTGGAAGAGGCCCGGAAATTATGATTGTCGGTCAGGTTGAATTGCTGAGCGCTGTATTCGACACTAATGTTTGATGCTGTTGATAAGGTGCTGTATAGAAAGATCTTTATGGCTTGGGGAAAAAATGTCAGACGATACTGTGATGTAGTATATTTTAGAGAAATATACGATACGGAAGAAATATATAAATGTTTTTATGGTGATGAAAATTAGCGAAGAAAGATAATACTTTCTGAAAAATGGGGATATTTTCTGGCCAAGTTTGCTTTATGAGGATAAACTCCAGTTGGAGTTCATTAGTATTCTGCTTGTCTTAAGTTTTCTTTTTCCTGTAGCCTACATGAAGTTGCATTATATATATATATATATATATATATATATTTAACTTTACTTATTTTTATTTCAGATAAAAATGATATTGTAGGATTTAATTTTAATTTAGGGTTGTTTGAACAATTAATATTTTATGAAAAAAAATATATATATATGTTTATTTGGATATGCGCAAACACGATTTTGAGAAAATTGCATGTCAAAAAAATAACAACATATACTTTGTTGTTGTTGTTTTTGTTGACATATGAAACGTTCATGACTTTAAAGCAATATCATTAAAAACTTTACAAAAGACTGTGATTGACAGCATATGTAAATTTTGAGTCTCAAATATACCCACATAAGACTTATGGCACATGATTTGTCTGTTAATATACATTTATTTATTAGAAGACCCTCCCGGCATTAATAGTTCAGCTTTCACAAATGGCAGGAAACTGCTTTTTTCCCCACCTGTATTAAACTTTCCTTCACAATTTAGACGTTTTGTGGATATTTTTGTTTGCCTTTTTTATTTGAGTCCCCCCCCCCCCCAGAAGGCATGGGGGCAAATTAAAAAAGAAATCCGCTTTATTTCATACACTGCAAAAAATAATTGTTGATTTTACAGTATAAAACTGGCACCCCAACTGTCAGCTGTTTAATACTGTTAATTTTACGGTATAATACTGGCAGCTGGGGTGCCAGTTTTATACTGTAAAATCAACAATTATTTTTTGCAGGGTATTTGTATCGTGAATCCTGAGATTCGCCGTCCTGAAAAGTTACTTTTCTAAGAAGTTGATCGACAGCGGACCGTGGAGAGACAAGAAAAATATCTTCCCTATCCAATGAATATACACTGAAATTCAGCGAATAAATTTAATTTTTGTGTTTCTGGTAGGTTGCAAGATACGTTTTTGATCTTCTAAGGCTCTGGGAGACCGAATTAAAAATCAGAATCTCTTCCATATACCGTTATTATGTAATTTTATCTATAAGGATTTTGCCTTGTTAGAATTTGAGTAATAGCTTTTTCCTTTGCATACAGGAAGTCCCCGCACTTTCGAAAAAGATTATTGCTATATATCACAATTTTCTGAAATATATATTATTAATTTTATTCGGCTTATATCATATTTTGGAAATTTTATTTGAATTCGCTTTTGATTTAAATTTCTTAGAAAACTTCTTTTCCTAAATCTATAGCCTTTTGATTAATTTCAAACTATAACTCAAAATTTAAATTCATTGAAACAATTATCCATAAATTAGAATTCATCAGAATTATTATTCACACTTGAATAAAAACATCAAACTGAAAAAAAAAAATGTGCTTCCCTCAAAAACAGCTTTTCCGATTCTGAATTCTTCCGTACCAACAACTGTACCGTCTGAGAAAGGGAGGATGAGGTCTTACATGTACACGAGTCGATCTATGGCGAACTAATTATTTCTTCCGATGAAAATTCTCCAAGAAATCCTGAAAATGATCATCACCGCCATAATCAGAGACAAACTGTTTCCTGAGCATTCAGCCATGGATGAAATGACGAAACAGATGACAGTGACAGGGGCCGCTACTCGGTAATTAATGGATTATCCATGGCACCGAAGATCCTTCATTAGCCAAGGATGAGACAGAAAAAATCCTTGTGCCGTTGACTTGTGACGACAGAAGTCTCATTACTTTTATCATATTTTAGAAGAAGAAACCGATCCTTTAGCGGGTCCGCTTGTCATTTTCATGCAGTTTCGTTGGAGAAAAGGGAAGAAGGTTGCTGAGCCAATCAGGTCGCTTTGGATGTCAAACTTACCGGCACAGATTTCATTTATGGTCATATTAATGAATAGTCGATGTAAAACTATTGCATACATATTTAAAAAATAAAAAAATAAATAGAGATTGACAGACAGAGACAGGAAGTTTATAAATTCACGAGACTGGTGGTAATAAGTTTTTAGAGCTTATGATATCCTGTTTCATCCATATTCAACCTCCTACCCGCTGCCACTAGCCTTTTATGCGGTCCGCGACACGCAATCATTAATTCATATTTTTTAAAATTTGAGATGCTTATAAAAATATTCAAGAACTTTATTATATATATATATATATATATATATATATATATATATAGTATGTAATAAAATTTAATGCAATTAATACAACTATTAAATCACAAGATAATCGATACAATATAAATTAACCAATAATAAAAAATACGATAAAAAATACATACCAATATTTCTAAATGCTTTGATTTTTTAAAAAAGCAAGAGAAAATTACAAAAAATAAAAGGTAATGGTATTACAAAAAGTAAATAGAAAATTACATTGTGAAACACTCTATCAAGGACAATATTCCACAATATAAGTAAGTTGCAAATGATTTCTGTTTGAATATATTAAGAGATTAAGCAGAAATTACTATATTCAAATTGCCCGATCAACTGCGATACCACATATGAAAATATTAAAAAATTAAGAGTGGGTCAATCCTGAAATCCATATAAGAAAAATGCCATATCGACACCAATAGAAAAAACAATCATATCATATTGAACGGAAAAGATAAAAAAAAGTCATTAAAAATAAATAGAATTTCAGAAATAAAACGAAAATTTTTCACTTACCAATACAATTTTAACAGTTATGAGCTGGACCAAAAATTGTTACAAACACACTGGATAATTATATGTTAACAGTTAATAGGTTGCAGTTATTTTAACAAAAATGTGATATATATGTATATATATATATATATATATATATATATATATATATATATATATATATATATATATATATATATATATATATATATGTCAATTTTATTTCTTGGAAAGTTCTTTTTAGTTATTTTTTTTACCTATTATAATTGATTTTTAAATGAGTCCTTGAATATCTTATTATATTTCAATTATCCTGTGTTTTTTCGATATGTCACAAGGAGCTTAATATTACCGTTTTTAGGTCTCATTCTGACAATATTCGACGAAATAACATACATTTAACTATGAATTGTGCTTATTTACCCTCTGACTGGTTATCCCACGATTTCCACGGGCAAGACATTTGTAGAAAAATTTACATAAGTTACAATTTTTGAAGCAATTTTGTATTAAAAATTCCACAATTAAAGGTTGAAAACGAAAATGATAAATTTATTACATTTTTCATACACAGCATGATTTGAAATATGTAATAGTATAGGAGATAAAGGTCGATTATATATTGGTCGAATGGATTTCGAAAAAAAAATTGAGCAGTCAGTGGGTTAAGCTCCCGTGAAGAATCCATAACACATTCAAAGCTTCTTATATTTGTATTTTCAATCTCCTGTTTAAAGTTTTTATTTTCATGGTACCATTTTGAATAAATACAAAAATTACGAGCAGGCAACTTGTTGAATTTTTAATTAACCCGTTCATTATAACAAGACAGGACTGGCGACTATTTTTATATTCAATCATATAGCGATTTACAAAATATTTATTTGTTTTAGCTTTCTCTTGAAACTTTGCTCTTGCTACCAGGATGTGGTGCAGGGGAGGATCACAGCCGTTACATGGATTTTGAAATTTGAACTTTTTTTTTAAAAGTCTTTGATTATTTTGCATAGAAAAGTCATTTTTCCCCCAGTATGAATTAAAATAACTAAACACTAAGAGAAAATGTACATGTTCAAGAAAAAAAATGTTTTTATTAGTCTATAATAAGGCACTAACTTACCATAAAACCCCACCCCGTCCAAAAAACAATTCTTGTTAAACTCCTGTATTTCATTTTACTAGTGGGGGAGGAGGTGGGGGTGGTATTGCTTTGTTGCAATGTTTTTTTTTTTAAGTTATTTTGGTGCATAATCTTTGTTTTCACGTATTACTTCATTTAAATTATACACAGCCACAAAAAACATTCTTTTGCAATTTAAATAGTCGAACGAACTCTGGTAATTTTACTGGTTGAACCTTTTATAAAAATTCCAAAGCAAAAATTATCTATACACAAAACGAGTGTTCGTTAGAAAAGTCTAAAATAAAATAACTCAAGAATTGTACCTGTACATTTATGAAAGCCACGCCTAACTAGCGGAACAGTGTAAAGAAGCCTTAAGACTGTTTTCAAATCCAAGCTGGCTACTTTTTAACACATTTCTTAATTCATTTTTGTTCTCAAGCGTATGAAATTAGGTGCTCTTATTCAGAAACTATAAAAGCGAACTGTTTTTCCCATTTTTCGAAAAAGACAGAAGATTTTTCAGAAAATTCTGTCAAAGTTGGCGTTTTGAACCAACTGTCCGCCCGCAACAGCGGAGCCGGTGGAGAAGGAAAAATTTAGAGTCATAAAACTACAATAGACAGCTACCCAATTACACAAAAATTAGATACACAAGATTTATTGAAAAATGAAAAACTGTTCGACGAAAAATCGTTTCAATAATCATACCTGCAAATGTCAAGTTTTTACGTTTAAAAGTGGGTCAGAAAGTTTCGTGTTGTTGAGCGGGGAAAAACGTATTTTTGAGAATCGCTTTAAGAAATAAAATGCAAGTGATTGGTATTACAGTTATATAAAACTTGTATTATTGTATAGTGTTTTTATTCCAAATTTTGTTTGTTTTTAAAAACTGAATAAATATATGGCAATAGCTTTGGTTTTGAAACCCTAGTTTTCCATGAATACTGAAAACCAGAAATCCCCTAACGCATATTCCTACAGTCATCCTAAATATTCCGTTTTTATCACTTTCCTGTTTTAATGAATAGCAAAAGAAGGATATTAATTCTTATGGCGACTTTTAGTTTCAATGCATTGCTAATAAGATTTAAGAACGTAAATCCCTTTCCTACCCGACTGAATGACAGGAAATTAAAAATACTTCACATCGACAATTTCGAGTCGTGACCAAACATGGCAGAGAAGGCGTAAAGGATTACTTCATCACGAAGCCGTCTTCTCAAGAAGAGGTAAGATTTTCCCAAAAGGAGCTGCGAACGACTTGCGGTTTTGACATCCCCTTGTCCGTGTTGCCTGTATTTAACACGGTGGAAAATATCCGAAATTAATCTTCGTTTGGAAAGCACGTTTAATTTGCGTTTGTCACCCAGGCCTTGATACTGACGATGACGGTAATGACACCGCGAGAGAAATGCACGCGGTCTTCTAAAACTTGTTCAGGAAGAAAATCTACACGAATGAAGGAATTGACGGCCCCACAAATACCACTCTGAGAGGTGCTGGCATCCTCCACTTCTTCCTCCTCTTCCCTCGATCTCTTCCGCCTTTTCATTCACTTCTCTTTTAGAGGATTTTGAGTGGAGCGTGACTGTCCAATTTTGATTTTCAACAGTTCTATTTCATTTACGGATTTTGGCAGCCCGATTGTTTTGGAAAAATCGAGTAAAGTTGAGTGTTTCTATTGTTGGTTGGATGACAAGATTCGGGGATTTTTGAGTTGATAGGTGTCATTAGTTGTGCAGGCAAAATTCGGAGAGAAAATGTATAATGATTAACAATTTGGCATTCTTCGGTTTGTTTAAATGTGTGACTGTTTGACAGGAAAGACAAAGAGAGAGAACGAGAGAGAGAGAGAAGCATGGTAAACTTTTCTGATTATGACTTCTAACTTAGGTATCGTTAATTTTAATTCCAAAAATAACATTTGAATTAGTAACTTTAACATTGAAGCTTAAACTCGTAGATATGACAAAGTCACAATTGTGTAACTGTTAGCTCACTTACCACCGTTTGAGTGGAGTATGACGGTCCAATTTTGATTTTTAGCAGCTCATTTCCAACGCCTATTTCACTTACGGATTTTGGAATCCTGACTGTTTTGTAAACCTGGAGTAAAACTGAGTGTTTCTATTGTTGGTTTGTATGACAAGATTTGGGAAATTTTGAGTTGATAAGTGTTATTAGCTGTGCAGACGAAATGATGAGAGAAAATGTTTCGCGATTAATAATTTATAAATCTTTGTTTTGTTAAAACGTGTGGGTGAGAATATCATTTCATGACTGAAAAGACAAAGAATGAGAACAAGGAGACATGTGTGAAAAAAGTTTCTGCTTGTGGCTTTTTAATTAGATATCACTGAATTAAATTCTAAAAACAATTTTTAATTTATTTAGATTATAGTTAAACCTTAAATTCATGCATGTAACCAAGTTACATTTATGTACATCACACCAAAAAATCTCGAAGGCTCCAATTGCTTATTGCTCCAATTCTAAAAGTCGCAGAAAAAATCTGACTCCTTCCTTGATTATTATTTTCTACAATCTATTTTAGAGAAATTCTCTTGAAGGTTCGCCTAAATAATGAAATTGTAACAAACATTAAACTTTTCAATACTAGCATCTAATTTTTTTCATCATATTTAGAAATTTTACATTCGGATACCAAACAATATGTCAGTCGGTCTAATAGTTTGGAAATTATGCATGTTTATAGTGCAAGACTCTTAATGTTAAATTCACTTTTAATAATTGGAACAAAACAAATTGCAACGTGGATATTTTTAATGCATAACTTAAAAACTAGTTATAATTTTGGATTCGCAAATTTAAAGGTTCTAGAAATAGATTTCTGTTTGTCTTTAATAACAGAAAGGAAATTTAAGAAGAAACACTACCTTAGGTGCAGGTGGTTAACTATTTTTACCATATTTTCCTTCAATTTTATCCTAGGCTCATGACTGCTCTCAGCTAATGTGTTCTAATCTAAGTATATTTAACTTCAGTATGTTTACTGACAATCAGGAAAACAATTCTTATCATAATATAATAACTCTTATTGCACGATTAAACTTATTCCACACGTTTAGATGCATGTAGAATTTTCATTAAGATTTTAGAGCGTTTTTATTACTTTTATAACAAATATGCGAAACACACACACACACACACACACACACACACACATATATATATATATATTTCCTTTATAATTTTTAAGTGTTATTTATAGAAATCAATAAGAAATGTTACCATTTCTTCAATTAACACTAAACAATACTGGGAATTTTGCTCAAGTTTTATAAAAAAATATTTCGCACCTGCATTTTTATTTAAAACTATTTGACTTTCTTATTTAACTTATTTTTGCTCGATTTATATTTTATTTTTTTAATGAAGAAATTTCTGGTTCGAATCGAAATATTTTCATTTGGTACCAGTCAAATGGCCGGTTGTTGATATATTTATTGTTAAATTCAAATCTACCAGATAAAAACATGGGCATAGATACTGGACTTAGAGTGCTCGTCCAGGATAGTAAAAAATTCATATTTTTTATTTTGCAATTCTGGTAAAGAACTAAATTAACACGATTTTCCCATTTTTATTAAAATTTAAAATAAACAAACATTATATTATCTAAATTGAAAAAGAAATATTATAAGGAAGTTAATATGTAGTAAAATAAGAACAGTAAGATAACAAGTATCATCATATTAACTATAATTGTACATTACATATACTACATGAACGTATGTAGCATATATTGGTTTCTTTATTCTTATTTTTACATTTAGTTCCTTTCATAAAAGAGTCACGTAATCTTGTTAATTGGTTAATTGGCGCCTACTGCGAGTTGAATGGATCTGAAATCGAATCTTGTTTCTGGAATTCATGTTTGTAATGCTTCGAACATTTTAAGATGAATATTCCAGTCTGTTTAATTATTTAGGCTCAAACGGAGACTATACAACTGCAAAACCAAAGAATTTCAATTAGATTAAAAAAAATAATAATAATAAATAAAATAGTAAAAATATAGAGATCATTTATATCTATAAAAAAAATTGTATGCAGGCAAAATAATTAAAAAGCATAATTTCTTAATGTTTTAAATGATGAAATAATTTATTCATTCATAAACTTCTTGTTTAATACATAAATTAATCGTATAATCTATTCATCAATCTAAGAGCAAAATATTAATAATGAAACGGTGATGTGGTTGCATGGGTTCTCTTTTTTCAATCTTCCAATAGGCATTTCATTAAAAGGAAAAAGACAAACTCTTGTTTTGAATGTATTTTTAGTAATTTTTGAGGGATATACTCGTATATATGATGTTAATATATGTATATTAAAATTCATAAGTACTGTGAATAATTTTTATTCATACTATCGGTTTCTTGTTTGAAAAGTGTTGTAAATTGTATTCAATATAAAAGTAAATTTTTATTTTCAAACATTTTTGCACTTGGTATTTAAAAGTTTAAGTGAAATTCAAACATAAAAAATTAAAAAAAAAAAAAAAAAAACCTACTAAACAAACCTGCAGTTTACCTTAGTCTTTTCAATAAGTATGTTAAATTAGATAATGTTGCTCATCTATTTCGGTGGCGTATATGTAAAGTGTATGAGTAAAAAAGCATATTGAGACACATATTTAAAAATACGTACTAAGAAGATTTTTAAATTATGAAGGCATGCTTCTTGGTAATCTTAGAAAATTATTTATTTATTTATTTATTTCGCTATCCAAAAACAAAGTGAGACATACCAAAATTCTTGCATTTTTGTTCAGAATGCAATCAGGGAAGAGTTTTCATAAATTCTGAAAATTAATTTAAAATGAATAAATAGTCGTTTAAAATAAATTACGTTTTAAACTAATCAATATGTAAAAAGTTACAGAGTTGTGAAAATTAGTAGCACTTTTTAAAGCATTACACAAGTTTGAGACACATTTTAAAAAATATTAAGATGATCCTTAAATTATGAAGCCATACTTATTCTTGGTATTATTAGAAAATTTATTTATTTATTTATTTCGCTTTCCAAAAACAAAGGGAGATATACAATCAAAATTCTTTAATTTTTGTCCAGAAATTGTAATAGAAAATCAAAGTACTTTTTTTGTTCCGGAATTTCCATTCACTTGCATAGTATTTGAATAACGTGATGGTGGAAAGTCCTGCTGCAATTATCTCTCTCGTGGTAACTTAATTCATAGTACTTAGTGAGTTGTAAAAAAACCAGAAACTTCTCCTGATCTTCAGAAACTTTTAGGTGAAAAGCCAATGGATAACTTCAAAAACTTATACTTTTAAAAAATAGAAATGTATTTATAGAATTTTGATGAGATTTCTGATCGGTTATTCTCTAGATAGTGTCTGATGATAAGGGAAAGATTTCAGGAAATGTGCATATATGAGTTATACTAAATTTTCGTAAACATTTCTGCTATATGAGAAAAAAATTATCTGCATTTTGTTCCCTTTTTGTATAATAATACTAACCCACCATCCTAAAAGATTTTCCCCATATTACATTTCGTACTTTAACAAATATCTAATAAAGCTATGAAGAAAAAGAAAGATAGGAATTAATTTCTTTCAGTATAAATTTTCATTAGAAGCACTTTGAAGCAATTTGAAACTACTAAAGGAAACAAAAAAATTTATTCCAAGACTATTTATGTCAAATAAAATTTCTTTAGAATGTCATCAATAAAATAAACAGAAAGATTTAAGAATCTTATATTCAACATGTACGTGATTGTTCGGAATTTTACTGAATAATTTAAGACTTAAACAGTTGATCTACGATTTGGAAATGTCAATTATAGCTGGAAAAAAAAATGTTATATTAGTCTTAAGTAATATGAAATATATAACTGTGGCAAGCATGTCATCAAAAATAACATTACAACAAATTTTAAATATCACAGAATTTGAATAAAATGTTTTGTCGCTTGCGATTATAAAAATGTTAAAAATTTACGGAAGCGCAGCTGTGTTTTCACATTTCATTTAATGAATGTTATTTTAAAGGGTATCACTGAATCATTCTAAATTTCTTTTCGAAACTTCTATCTTATGACAAATATGTATCTGTTATCCCCCCACCCCTTTTTTTTTTATTTTGGAAAAGATAATTTCAAAGGCTTAACTCATTTCACGTTTCCAATTCAACGATCATATCTTGAAAGATTTTTTGACTTTCCTTTTGGACATCTCTCTTTTGTAAAAATAAATAAATAAGCTATCGATAAATATATAACAAAAAATAAACAAATTCCAATTGTCTTTTTCTTTTCTTGTGTGTTTGAGAGAAGGAGGGGGCGGGACGTAGAGAGCATCACTCTCCCTTTAAAAAAAAATTAGAAGTGTACTACTATACTCTAGATCGGACAGACAGACACATTTTGTGACAGGCGGTTAAAGAGAGGTTTTCGCTCCTTTTGACAAGTCTCTGAGACAAGTTCTTGGGCAAAAAACGAAATAAAACTGCAAAACTTGGACATCACTCTACAAAAGATCTGCAGAACGGGTTAGAGTAAAGATGACAAGCCGAGATGACATATCTTGGACGACAAATGACGTGAAAGGACATGTTGGCGGGAGGGTGTCAGAAGATTTTAGCTGCCCCCCATCTAGGGGGTGGGTGAGGGCGCAAGAATCGTCTGATGCAGCCGGACCAGGGCGGACCGGAAGATGAGGTCGCCTGTCAAGCGCCACCGGCCTGTAATCCTTCAGGGCAGTCTGCGGCTGACACTTTGGACGGCTTTCGACGATTAGGATGACAAGGGGACCTCCAAATGAAAGTGACGTTCGACTACCCCCGTAAAGGAAAACGGAGAAAGTTCTAGAAAAGAGATCATGATATAGAAAGAGAGAGAAAGGGAAATGACAGAATCTGTACTGGTCGAATCCGCCAATGCTTGTTCGTTGCTGCCCTTTGTGAAAGAGGGAGAGGCTTTTGTTTGATAAAACTGTTTTGTCATGTCTTCGGGAAAAGATGGTTCGCGGCTCCAGGCCAGGACAAAAGATTTTAAAGAGAACTCCTCATTGTCCGGTTCAATCGTTGGAGGGTTTTAATTTGTTGTTTGAATTTCTGGAAAATCGTGATTAGCACGAAATTAATTAATTAATTTCGAGAAAGACAAACGTCGGATTTTAGATTTCAGAGGGTGATTAAATAATGTCGCGTAGATATGTGATTGAATACACAAAAGAGAACGGATGATTATGTGTATGAGTTATGAAGCCAGATTTTTAATTAGAAAATTTTAAATTAAAAATATGAATTCCTAAAATGCCTCTAATTAACTTTTATATTTGTTTTCAAAATAAAATTTTGATTAGAGATTAAGATACTAAGAAATTCAAAATTTTCCAAATGTGATTGATATCAGTCTGCTCAGTCTCATCCTGTTTTGTGACTTTACCGGAAGACAATATACTAACGGTTTTGAAGAAAACATGTGGAAAGGTTACAAGTTTGCAGTAATAAAAATAGGGGAAATTTCAAAATTTATTTTAGGAATCGCAGACTAGACGGCATGGGGGAAAGAGGAAATCAGAGATAGAAAATCTTACTGCCGTATTTCATATATGCCACTAGCAGTTCTATTTTACGGTTTTATAACTGTTTTACACTAAATAATGCATTTTCATGACGTGCTAATATTTCATATTTGTACTATTTTTTTTTCTTTCTTTTTTTTTTTTTTTTTTTTTTTTTTTTTAAGAAGAAAAGTTTAAAATTATTTTTCGGACAATACGTTCCGGTCAGTGAGATCTCAAATTCCTCGCTAATGTTAAACCTATGTGCGTGTAGTACATTCGTATTTTTAAAGCACCACCTCAGAAAATTAATATTTTTAACTTATCTTTTCTCCGGAAAGCTGGACTATTGAAAATGCTGAACAATTTATATTGTTTTAAGTGCAAACGGGTAATCTTTCGCAATCATGTTGCACGCAATAGAAATACATAAATAATAATAATGATAATAATGATAAATAATAATAATAAAAAAAAACTCGTGCTTGAAAATTATTTTAAAAACCATAAAAAAAAATCAGTCAATTGAGATACAGTTTTCAAACAAATTGCATTTGAAATAAAATTTCCTTTTTCTAATCGACGGTGCAAAAATTTAAAATGTGTGATGTTTAAAAGTTAAAATTATATTAAAAGCGAAATTTATTAGTCAGGTATTGCCAACGTCAATATGACGCCAATGTTACTCACAGACATGGATTTTCTTTATAATATAGATTTTAAAATATTAAAAAGCATTGTACTCTTGCACCATGTACAATTTAATAAATAAAAATGCAGTAAAAGGCATATATACTGCTAAATGATGTAATACGTTAAAGACATAAAATTACATTAAAACGCGAATCGACAGTTTCAGTCTATATCTGAGACCATCTTCAGGATATCAAGAAGAATTTGGAGATATCAATTTGATATCCTGAAAATGGCCTTAGATGTAGGCTGAAACTGTTGATTTGTGTTTTAATGTAATTTTGTGTATTTTGCGTAATACATCATTTAGCAGTATATATGTGTTTTACCACATTTTTTAAAATATAGAGGTATTACAAAAATCTTCCCATTTTTTAAGGATAATATCATTTACTGCATTTGAAAATACTCTTTTATGCATATTTTAGACTATTAATTATATCATAAATACATAAACGAATCTCGATACATATTTTATTAAATTTCGCTTATTATCGAAATGTCCTGCTTGCGATGCTTCTCCTATTTTCCTGACTTTTCACCCCATCTCCCAAAGGGCAGGGCAACAGTTTCGGAAGACTTCATTCCTGTAAATCCGTTTCTGTGTCTAACAGCGTAACGCCAACTCAAGAGATTTTTGTTCTTTAATCTCAAGATTTACTTAACAGTTTTTACACTTTGATTTATTCAAATTTAAAATTACAATATCAATAAACATGCTATTCTACTTTAGACATGCTATTCTACTGATTCTACGTCTGATAATAACTTCATTCATTGTACTTATAATAATAATAATAAAAATAAAAAATAACAATAGTAATGTGATTTAAAGTTTTTAAATATGTCCGCATGTTGATATTTAAGTAGAGTTTGATTTTTATTTCGAGTGAAGTTATAATTTGAACATGTTCTTTTTAAAAACATTCATAATAATTTAAATGTTATAATTTAAAAATATAACTGTTATTTATATTAAAATGGCTTATTTGCCATATTTGTATATATTTATGTTTGAAACAAATGTTCGTATATTTTACCATTTTAGAAGCATCCTCGGTATCTTTTATTACCACTTTATTAAATAGGAATAGAAGAAAAAAAAATAAATTCACTGACTGTTTAAAAATTATAATTTATGAATTAAGATTAATTTAAAATACAATTTAATAAAAATTTAGAAATAAAAAAAATATGTACATATAATAATAGTAATATTCTGTAAAGTTTTTAAATATGTCCGCATGTTGATATTTAAATAGAGCTTGATTTTTATTTCAAGTGGAGCTATAATTTGAACATGTTCTTTTTAAAAACATTCATAATAATTTAAATGTTATAATTTAAAAATATAATTATTGTTTATATTAAAATGGGTTACTTATACGATATTTGTATATATTTATGTTTAAAATAAATGTTCGTATATTTTACAATTTTAGAAGCATCCTCGGTATCTTTTATTACCACACTATTAAATAGGAATAGAAGAAAAAAAATGAATTCATTAACTGTTTATAAATTAGAATTCATGAATGAAGATTAGCTTAAAATACAATTTAATACAAATTTAGAAATAAAAAAATTGTACATATTAATAAAAGTAATATACTGTAAAGTTTTTAATTACTTCCGCATTTTGATGTAAAGTAGGAAGTTATAAACATGTTCTTTTTAAAAAATACATAATAATTTAAATATTATAATTAAACAATATAACTGCTATTTATATTAAAATTACATTAATATTTACGGTATTTGTAAATATTTATTTTTTTTATGTATAAATTAAATGTTTGTATATTTTACCATTTCAGAAGCATCCTCGGTAATTTCTCTTTTAGCCCTACACTCTTAAATAGGATTAGAAGAAAAACATGAACTTACTGACCGTTTAAAGATCAGAATTCATGAAATAAGATTAGTATAAATACAATTTAATAAAAATTTAGAATTTAAAATAATAAGAAAACAATTATACTTGTCACCTGTGTATGTGTGCAATAAGCATAAAGTGCATGTCATGCACTTACAAAATACTCGCTTCTCTTCTCACTAATTCGGAACTTGTACAGTTATCATAAATACATAGGTACATTATAAAATATACTTTATTAATTTTCGCCTATTAGCAAACTGTTCCGTTTGCGGTGCTGGTAAAGAGTTTAAATAAATTTCATCCTTGTAAATTTGTGTATTTTCTCTGTGCAATTCCTGTAATTTATGTGTCTAATAGCGTAACTCCAGATCAGGACGGAAAAATACATTTTTTGATCTCAACTTTATGTTGTTCTATTTTTCTTCGTTTACACAGAGGAAACATATTACCGTCAACCTTTTGTCTCATTTTGTCTCATTTTTTGCCTCTTGTCTTTAAAAATCTAAAAACTAGGAAAATTTTCCTTTAAACACTTCCTAATTCTTGTTTTCTAGTTTCAAGATAACAATTGTAAATTTCAAAATTCACATTTAATATTTCTAAAGAATAGTTTTTTTTTTAATTATTTTTTTAAAAGTGGGACAAAGTCATCTTGGCTTGGAGTGACTTTGCCTCATAACTAAAAAAAAAAAAAAAACGTTGAATAAACCTTAAAAATGTTTGTAAGACAATGCAACACCATTAATATGATAGAGTAATAAAATACGTCATTTCGTCATTAAAAAACACAAATTTTGTATGAAAACGAACAGAAAAACGAAATTTTATTAAAAATTATTGGCCATTATGTAATACATGTAAAAACAATTAACAATTAAGACATGGGTAAAATTAATGTTTCTCAAAAAAAAATATATATATATTTTAGATATATATTCATTTATTTTTGGTTCAGGCCCTGGAAAAAAAAAAAAAAAAAAAAAAAAAAAAACATTTCTTTTAGAAGAAATAGGTCTTTGAGAGTTAATTTTTTTAAGAACCTTTTAGCTTATTCTTTAAAGTAGTGATTGGAATTTATTATTTTCAGCAGCTTTTCTTTGGCTTAATACATGTTCTAGAATAACATCTACCGCTTTCTGTAGCGTTTCATCATTAAAATTTTTAATAATTACAACTACCTATGCAGGATATTTATATGTACTAGGCATTATTACACCAGCCACCTGTACAAATAAATAATAAATATATTCTAATGAAACATTTGAATTTGGAGTAAATCTTTGATTTTATGGTGATATTTTCAGAAAAATTTAATATAATAAATAAAGTAAATTTGTGGTGATTTTGTTTTTGGACAATCTCATCCCAAAATTGGCATTCAAAATACCGGTTTTGAATAAAGTCAATGTAAAATATCAAATATCAAATTAATGCAGACAAATCTCATTGATTTGTAAAGAAAAATATTAAGAAATTTATAAAGAAAATGTATTTACCACCTTACAACATCAAGTATAAAGAACTTTTCCAATCAATAGTTGTAAAATCACGCGCGAAAAGGTAAACAAAACAAAATCGGAAGTGATGCCAAACTCAATTTGTAGAATGCTGAATTGAATAATTTATGTTTAAGCTACTGCTGTAGTCTATCAACATTCGGCAAAACTAATTAGTTTTATTGTAACAAAATTTATTTATGACATATTTTGTCTTTATCCGTGGGGGGGGGGACAATGTCCCCTCAGGGTGGACAAAGTCCTTCCGGTTGACGGTACTGATAATAGCAGAATTTTAATTTCCACATACGAATATTAATTCGATATATACTATTCGAATATAGCAGAAATGATCATATTATTTCTCGAAATAAATTTGAAATATACTTATTTACGTATGCAAATTAGTATTTTTTCAAGAATATTTAAAATCAAAACATTAAATAATTATTTGTTTTCGGCTATTGAAAATTAATTGATATAGTGTAAACCATTGCATTCAGACATAAAATCATCCTGTATTTTGAAAAGTTAAAAGAAGAGGGACGTTTCATAATTAATAAGATAGTTAAGATCTTAAGTTATTAACTAAAGATCTGGGGATTTCTTTAATTAATCACTTGGCAGTAAATTATATTGGATGTAAAATTTAAAGTATACTTAAATATTTTTAAATGTGTCTAGAAGTTAAAATTGGAATACATATTGATTTTAGTTTTAAGATAAATTATAGCGGATATAGTTGTTCTATCTTCAATAACGTAATTATAAAATGTAATTGTCATTTATTTTAAAATGTAATTATCTATGTATATTTATTTATTTCTAATGAAATTATTGACATATTTTTCTGAAAACGTTTCTAAGTACGAATAAGGCATGAGGATTCATAATCAGGAAATATTTTCTCATTTTCTTTTTTAGAATTAAATTATTTACAGTATTAGAAAAAAAAATAGATTGCACCAGTTATTGACCATACTTTTTCTGTGTGAAATGAAAATACAGGGTGTTTCTAAATGAATATCGGGGTTTTAACGCTTTGTAGTATCTATTATAAAAAACTTAAAATTATTCTTAATACATAAAATGAAAGAGCAACTCAAACATCTACAAGCTTACAAGTGTTCAATGTGAACACCTTTCGTCACACGGCACACATCAAATCGATAGCTCAATTCTTCCCAAACGCCACTCTACGCTCACCCGATCTGACGCCATATTGATCTGACGCCATGTTCTACCTGTTGGGGTTCATAAAGGATCGAGTGTATGTGCCTCCACTACCAGCTGATCTACCCAACCTAAGAAACAGGATGAGGCAGCTGTTGCAAATTACCCCCAAACACTAATTAACGTTTGGGAAGAACTGAGCTATCGACTTCATGTGTGATGTGTGCTGTGTGACGAAAGGTGTTCACATTGAACACTTGTAAGATTGTAGGTAAAACTGTTTGAGTGGTTCTTTCATTTTATGTATTAATTATAATTTTAAGTTTTATGTAATAAATACTAGCAAGTGTTAAAACCCCGATATTCATTTAGAAACACCCTGTATAACTGTTCGTATCAAAAACTACTGCTAAAAGACAAACATACTGTGTGATCCAAAGAGTCGGAAGATATTTTAAAACACAATAATTCACAAACTAATCGAAACTGAAAATTAAAAATATTTCTAATTGTTCCCCTCTAACATTCAAGCACATCTTAAGTTGCAACTAATTCTTGTAAAAAGAAACTTTATAAGGATGTTACATACATTTCTTATCAACCAAAGTTATAATATATATCCATTAATTCTTGATTTTTGCAATTTTTATATTTTACTGGTCAATTACTGGTGCCTGGTGAGTAAATGGCGCTCTCACACTATTCCCTGAAAATATTTTTTCCTTTGCTGTTTATTTTAGGCTCATAAGTAAAGAAGTTAAAAATTCTTCTTTCAATGCGGATATTTTATACAATTGAAAATACTTTTTTACCCTGTTTTGCAATGTCTATATTTATGTCATAAATACATAAACGCGTCCTGATATACAGGGTACGTCAAAAAATGTATACACAATTTGAATGATTATAACTTGAGCTTTTATTAACATATAATTAATATTTAAATTGCAAAGGAATCTACATAAAATGTATAATTTTTCCTCCTACCGCAGATGTTCGAAATTACTACCGTTCTGGTCAATGTATTTCACTGCTTATAACGGTGAACTACTGAGTCACAAACTTTAACAAACATTTCATTTGGTGTTGTGGCGCATTCTTGCTCAATTGCGGTTCCGAAACGTTGTCAATGAACATCTATTCGTTTCAAACTTATATTTAATCCGATGAATTGTAAGTCGCATACACTGCAAAAAATAATTGTTGATTTTACAGTATAACACTGGCACCCAGCTGCCAGTATTATACCGTAAAATTAACAGTATTAAACAGTAAAATAAGCAGTAATACGCTACCGCGCATGCGCGGTAGCGTATTACTGCTTGCACGGCAGCGTATTACTGCTTATTTTACTGTTTAATACTGTTAATTTTACAGTATAATACTGGCAGGCGCGGTAGCGTATTACTGCTTGCACGGAAGCGTATTACTGCTTATTTTACTGTTTAATACTGTTAATTTTACGGTATAATACTGGCAGCTGGGTGCCAGTTTTATACTGTAAAATCAACAATTATTTTTTGCAGTGTAGGTGGATCTGCTTGAAACTCCCTGTGATATTGTTTTTGAACTTCTTCTACTTCCAATAGTGTTTTAAAACTGTAATACTTCCAAGTACAAAACTGTAATACTTCCTAGTGTAATACTTCCAATAGTGTTTTAAAATAAATTTTCTTTTTTTTTTCAAAAGTTAATCTTGGTCCCCTCATTATTTCCAATTAATTACACATTGAAAAGAAATAAAAATTAGAAAGTAATGAAAGTTATGTATGTATACACTTTTCTGACGCACCCTGTATTTTATTAAATTATGCTTATTAACAAACTGCTCCGTTTGCGATGCTGCTCTCGTATTTATGGCTTTTCACCCCAACTCCCAAAAGGCAGGTCAACAGTTTCAGTGGATTTCACCCCTGTAAATCCGTTTCTATGTTTAACAGCGTAGCTTCAACTCAGTTGGGAGGGGGAATATATTTTTCGACTTCTAGATTTGCCAGTATTTCCTGTTCTATTTTTACTTTTTTTTTTATTAAAAAAAGAATGATGATGATAATGGAATTTTAATTTAAATATATTATAAATATTAATTTGATGTACTATGTTATAAGTATATCCGAAATGATTATAGTAATTCTCGAAGTAATACTGAAATATTCTTGTTTATATAAAGTTTTATTAATAGTTTAAATTTGAAATGTTTATTCTTTATTGATTATAAAAAAAAATAAGAAGCATAAAAATAAGAATAAAAAATTATGTAGTTCAAACATAAGTTCAATGCATATAATGTAGTTCAATGCATTCAAACGTAAATGTTTACTTATAGATAAAAAACTTTAAAGTAGAAAGAGTGCTTTGATTTTATAAAATTATGAAAATTTTATGTTATTAGTCAAGAAACAGGTGAGTTCGTTAATCATTCATAACATTTTGCTTATAATATTTAATATAAAAATTAAGGATAACTGGAAGTTTTAAAGTGCGGCCATATTGTGAAAATTAGATACAGATTGACTTTATGTTAACCATGAATTATAACGTAATAACCTTTTACTTTGGGGGAAAGTATATTTTTTGACTTCTAGATTTGCTAGAATTTCCTGTTCTATTTTTATTCTTTTTAGTAAAGGAATAGATGAGCTACTTATTAATAAGATTATGCCTATCCTATAATATTTAATGTAGAAATTAAAATATAACTAATTTTTTTTTTAATTGCGCTCATATGTTGAAAAATAAGTACAGATTGATTAAAATAAATTTTTCGACTTTTTGATTTGCCATACTACATTTTTCCTGTTCTATTTTTAGTATTTTCAGTAAAAGAGAGATGTATTCATGATAGTGGCATTTTAATTTTAATATATGATGAATATTAATTTGATTTATGTGATATATTATACGTATATCTGAAGTGATGATATGAATTCTCGAAATATTACTGAAATATTTTTGTTTATGCATTCAAAGTTTTATTAATATTTAAAATTTGAGTTCTTTATTCTTTACTGATTATTTAAAAAAAAATGATTTATTACTAAGCAATGCTTTCAAACATTAATTTTTACTGATATTTAAAAAAAATTAAATTAAAAAAGGTTTTGATTTTATAAAATGATGGAACTTTTACGTTGTTAGTCAAGGAACAGGTAAGCTCTTTAATTATTAATAAGATTTTGCCTTTCATAATTAATGTGAAATTAAAATAGATCTAAAAAATTTTAAGTGCGTCCATACGTTCGAAATTATATACAGATTGACTCCAATTTAAATGTGAATTATATGATAATAACCTGTTACTTCTTTTTTAAAAAAAAATATTTGTATTATTTAAATATTAGAATTTTACATTACAAATAAAATTAAAATGTTTTACATTAAAAATTAAATATTTATGATGTATCTTCTTTGATATGTAATTAAATATTATTTAATGTTACTTAATATTAGGTGTGATTTGTGATTAAATATTATATATATAAAATTAAATATTTATGATGCATTTACTTAATATAATCTTAAGCTCTCTTATGTATTTTATGCTAATTAATAGGTTAATTAAATTAAGAGTTACTTATTTCATGTGGTTAGATTTTTATAACAAGAGAAGCTTTAATTGTAATTTTTTTCTTATATTATCTTTAAAAGTCATAATAGTAATAATAATAATAATAATCTGCGTTGTAGAGAATACAAGTTATTTTCTCTTGTAAATTTATTTAAGTCGTTTGTATGGAAGAAATTAGGTGACAAGATAAGGTGACAAGTAAAATGAAATTCCTTTCCGTATGCCACTAACTGTCCTCAAGCTCTGAATGAATAGTTGGGATACATTCAATTATGTGTTTATTTGTGAAGCTAATACAATGGATGATACATCCATCGCTATTATTAGGAAAACCTCATAGTCATTAAAATATAAAAATGTACAAATTATTTAATTAAATCATTATATTAGAATTTAAGAAAATTGAGTGATTAAGAATTCTATAAATTAAAAAAGAATAAAAACTGTTGTATACACAGTGATCAAAATTTTCTTACAACAGTCCACCTGATATCGTAAGCTTCCCTATGTAGCAATTCTTAAGGCTGTCCTTAAGTATTATTATTTTTCTCCACCCAATTTCTCGAAACTTTCTGACAAATTCTCAGAGTAAATTTCATGTGTAAATCACGAAAATTTCATAGTATCGAATAGTATTTTTCATTTTTTCATATATGTCTTAAATTGTAACCGAGTGCTTTTTCTATAAGGACCTTTTTCGGACCACTGTGTTTCGAAAATTTGCTTAAAACATCAAATTTCCCATTATCTTCTAAAAGATCATTTGATTTCATAGAGAACAGTGAAACTGTAATCGATGTCTTAGTATCTCAATAAGACTACCTTCAAATTTCATGCATTTGAGAACAAAACTGACTTTGTGAATGCGTGAGAAATAACCCATATATATTAAGAACATCCTTAAGGGGAATGAGATTCTATTAAATTACCTTTAAATTATTCAAAATGAAGATTTTCTTTTACGAAAACTAATAAATTATGAATAATAGAACTCGATAATTAACAAGAATTCATTAAAAATATTCCTTTTAATAATAATAATAATAAAAAAATGATAATTTTGTATTATAAAGTAGTTATTTTCAATTTTTATTCTTTATTTTCTAAATAAATCCGAGCTATTATATATTAAATAAGTGAATGTTTTAAATAAAATATTTCTATAATGAATAAAACTCCGCTTTAAATTGAATTTACCCTCTAAAAGAAAATGGTTCATATGTCTACCATGTCAATTATTCTTTTTTATTTTAATATCATATTATAAGCTTCAAAATTTAAAGATTAACTTACAGGGTTTTTTTTTCCCTTGAAGAAACTTATAAAAATTCAAAAAGCGATTCCACGAACATCAATTACCTAAATTCCCCAAAAAGGATTTCCACAGAAAAAAAAATTGAAAATTCTAAAACAACAGTTACAGTTAAAGTTCACTGTTAGAAATATTCAAATAATCATAAGCCATATCAATTGCACACAAACAAAAGTTAGTCAGATATCGGTAAACAAGCAGTAAATGACTTAAGCGCTTTGTGAAGAATAATATTCGAATTTTCAAGCTCTCTAGAGCAAATTATCGTTTGCTTTTGTTTCGTTTTAGAAATCGTAGATAAATGTGATAAAAATCATGCATACGTAATCTAATTTATGCCATGCTCAAAATGGTGGTAGCTTTTATAGTCATATTTTTTATCATTCGAATTGGAATAAAATGCAGATTTCGAATTCTTTTTCTTTTTTTTTTTTATTCTTTTTATTATTTCTTCGATTTTTTTGTTTAGATATACAGACACGTTTAGTTGGAGATGGGAAGGGGGAGGAATTTGAAAAGGGAGGGAGAAATGATATGATGAAAAACTCCACTTAAACCCTTAATATAAGCGAATTCTAAACAACAGGGGGAAAGAACACATATTAAAGTGATCAAAAATATTGATGCATTTTTAAAAGTTGGAGGAGGGCTGGAATGTTTCTCTCGTCTTTTTACCTAAATTTAATTTCATATTCGAAAACTACTCACAATTTACTTTTGACAGAAAGAACCATTTACATTTGATACTGTTCCATTGCAGGTGATATCTTTTCGTATTTTTTTTTCCCATCATTCCTTTTGTATATACTTTCACATATGGTTTTTACTAAACGTAGGAAGCACTTATGTCATTACATTAAAAAATAATCTTGCATTTCAAAAGAATTGGAAATGACTCAACTGTTTTTTTAGCTTTGCTTGGCTTTTCAAACACAAATCTGCGCAATGAATGTAGCTGTCAAATAAATAAGCATTTCCAGAAACGTGAAACCATGCAGATGTCTCTTGGGAGATGCAAATTGAAAGACACTTAGATGTTGTTGCGGCATTTGGAAACATCTTCTACTTTGTAATGCGAAATGATGAGGAGTTGGGAGGGATTCTTTAATTTTCCATAATACAGTAACCATCACTTGCAATAGAAATTGCTTCGTAAAATCTAACTTAGCATAATCAAGACTGAGAAAAATAAGTAAATTTTCATTTTTAAAAGATCTCATTTTTCGAGTGATTTTATTTTCCAATTTGCGGGTGAAATAAGTTAATGTAGTGGGTCACATGATGGCTTTAAGAAAATAAATGTAATTTTTTTAATGATACCGAAATCAATGAAAAATTCTATAGTTAGAACCTTTCATAAATTTTATTCTCTTTTTTCAATATGAAATTATTTTTTTTTAAATAATCCTATGAAAATATATTTAGTACGTATTGCTGAATATTGTTAATTAATTAATTATGGAACAAACAGCTCACATTACGGTTTCAATAAAAGAAATATTTTCCCGGCAGGATTCTGAAAATTCTCACAACTTCTGGAAATAAAAAGATTTCAATCAAACCACATTTTTTTACTATTTTAATGTATCTTTAACTGTAAAGGAAAAATAACTGACCACATAAAAGTATATAATACGTGTTGTTAAAGAGAATATGTTATTATTATTATTATTATTATTATTATTATTATTATTTAATTGCTGACTCTTAAAAACTAGTAATCAGAATTCACCTTGTTAACATCGCTTTCGTAAATCACTATTTATAATCCTGTATTTAAAAAAAATATATTTTTTTCCTTTTGAAGGGGATGCATATTGAAAGACAATTCGATGTTGTTTCAGTATTTGGAAACATCTTCTACTTTGTAATGCGAAATGATGAGTAGTTGGAAAGGTTTATGTAATTTTCCATAATACAGTAATCACCACTTGCAATAGAAATTGCTTCGTAAAATCTAACTTAGCATAATCAAGACTGAGAAAAATAAGTAAATTTTCATTTTTAAAGATCTCACTTTTCAAGGGATTTTATTTTCCAATTTTCGAGTGAAATAAGTTAATGCTCACGTGTGGTCTCGTGGGTCACGTAATGTGTGATCACGGGTACGTGGGTCACGTGATGGCTTTAAGAAAATAAATATGCATATTTTTAATGATGCGGAAATCAATGAAAAATTCTAGTTATTAGAACATTTTAAAATTTGTATTCCCTTTCTGCCATTTTGAATAGATTTTAAATAATCCCCTAAAAATTTATTTCGTATGTATTGCTGAACATTGTTAATTAATTATTTATGGAACAAAATAAGTCACATTACAGTTTTAAGAAAAAATTTCCCAGCATGATCTTGAAAATCTTGAAAACTTTTGGGAATAAAAGAATTTTAATAAAACACAATCCTTACTGTTTTAATGCAGTTTTGACTGAAAAGAAAAAAAAATATATTGATCACATAACAGTATATAAGATAAATAGTTAACATTATTATTTTTAACATTAATTGTTAACACTATTGTTAACATTATTATTGTTAATATTAATTGTTAACATTATTAATTGTTCTATTATCTAGTATTACTAGATTGTCCTATCCCACCCGGGCTTTCTGGGTTACAAAACATAGGTAAAAACTATTTTTATTTTTATTAACTTTAATAGGCTTTTTACGATTAAAATATTTTTAATAGCATTTTTATATGAAAACCATCAATTACACATTCAAATAAAGTTTTGAAATTTATTAAAAGAAATATTTTCCTTTAGCCACATGTCAGGAGTTAATAGCCGGAAAAATTGCCTATGATTTCGCTATTTATAGCAGACTTTTTTATTCTGATTATTTCAGTGGTTTAAGCGCGTAGTTAGATTACATGTCTATTAAATTTATGTTTTATTTAAATTATTTTATTTATTTATTTACTTATTGATGAACTTTTAATTTTGTTATGGAATATTAGCCGGAAACAAAAGGTGAGCTACTTTTATTGTTTCAAGTGTGAGTGGGTTAATTTGTCGTAATGCGATAGAGATGGATTAGAAAAAAAAACTTGAAGAAAATTATTTTGTAAGCCATAAAAATGAAAAAAAAAATCAGTAAATTGATGTACCGTTTTCAAACAAATTGCATTTAAGAGAAAAAAAATTCTTATTAGATGGTGTAAAAATTGAAATTGTGCGATTTTTAGAAGTTAAAACAATTGCAGTAAAATAGAAATTTATTGGTCAGGTACTGCCACAATCAATATGACGTCAGCTTTACTCACGAACATGTTTTTTCTTTATAATATAGATTTTTTTAAATATTGACTCTTAAAAACCAATAGTCAGAGTACAACTTGTAAACATCGCTTTCGTAAATCACCATTGATAATTCTGCATTTTAAGATCCACTTTTTTTCTTCTTAGGGAGGTGCAAATTGAAGGTCCCTTAGATGTTGTTGCTGCGTATGGAAACATCTACTTCTAATGTGAAATGATGAAGATGTGAAAGATATTCTTTAACTTTCTATAATACTGTAACCATGAGTTGCAATAGAAAGTGTTTCAAAAATTTTAACTTAGCACAATCAAGACTAACTTTTCTAGGAATTTTATTCTCCAGTTTGTGAGTAAAATAAGTTAGTGCAATGGGTCATTATAATGTTGAATAAATATGTTCTTTAAATGACACTGAAATAATAAATAAATAAATAAATAAATAAATATAAGGACATTTGCAGCAAAATATTTTATTTATGTTCGTCAATTTTGAATATAAAATAGTAATAAAAATGCATATTTCATGTTGATAAATAGTGTTAATTATAAATTTACGGAGCCACAAAATTCAAGAAAAAATATTTTTTCTCATCGTGACACAAAAACTGACATAATACTTTTGTTATAACGCCATTACAAGCAAAACACAATCCACATTTTTTTTTTTTTTTGAATGAGTTGTTGAACGGATAGATAAAAGTATAAGACATAATGTTAAATTGTAGCTAACAGATAGTCATAGATATTTGATACTGTTCTTATTAAATTGGAGACTTTTAAAGCTCCACCTCTCTGTCTCTCAGTCTCCTCTATCTTTCTCTCTCTCCCTCCCCCCCTCCCCCTCTCTCTCTGTATGTATAACGAAACTTTTCTTTTCTTTCTTGAATTAATTAATGCTGAAGTCATAGCCATTACTGGATTTTTTTCTATCTTGCGTATTACACGTTATTAATACTAGGGCATCTAACCCGGGCTTCCCGGGATTGAGAATATGTGTGAAAAAAATTTACTTTTAAAAAAAATTAAAAACTGTAATAGATTTTTACATTTAATATTTTTTAGATTGCGATCTAACAACACTAAAGAGCATTTTATATGAAATATGTCAATTATACATTCAAATAAAATTTTAATTTATTAAAAGTGGTAATTTCGTATTGGTCTCGAACAGAAGTTAATAGCGGAAGAAATTGCTAAAAATCTCGCTATCTACGACAGTGTTTGTTTATTATTATTCCGATAATTTCAACGATTTTAAGCGCTTATTTCAATTACATGTCTGTTATATTTGTGTTTTATACATATTATTTTATTTATTGCTTAATAAAGTTTTAATTTCGTTATTGAATATTAGCTGGAAACAAATGCTGAACTTTTTATATTGTTTAAAGTGAAAATGGATTTATATTTTGTAACCGTCTGCAAACGATATAGATTTAAAAAAAAAAAAATCATGCTCGAAATTTAACTTAACTGTTATAATAAATGATTAAATTGCGATACAGTTTTCAAACAAATTGCATTTGAAAGTGTATATTTTTTCCTATATAACGGTGTAAAAATTGAAAATGTGCGATGGCAAAAATCGCAAAACCGAAATTTTACCCTCAAGTGTTGCCATTCGCAAAATGACGTCAGCGTTACGCACGGACACGTTTCTCCTTTATAATATAAGATAGTACACAGAGTAAGAAAAAAGAGCACTTTTATTATTTATACATTGTTCATTATAAAAGAAAACTAATCATAATATTTGATAACCAATTCCATCTCCCCCTTTTTTTTTCCTTGGTACAAAATTTTCTTACTTGGAGAATTCTATTTAAATTTTTTAATTGAACTATATATGTTAAAATTTATACGAAATTTATTATCCCTAGTGATAATGCAACTTGTCACTTCATTTAATTTCAGATCAAAATTCATTTTTGGATTTCATTTGCGCATTTTTTATATTTTCAATCCTAGAGTGAACTAAGTTCAATGGTTTTTATATTAAGTAATACTTCAATATTTTTTTAACTATTTTTTCGGTAATATATTATTTAAGAACAGTTCAAAGCAAATAATAATAATATTAATTTGCAACTTTTTATTTATTCATTTTTTAATAATAAGAATTATTTACTATCAGGTGTCAAATAAAAGGTTCATCTCTAGATCTTAATTCGAGTCACATATTACATTGCCAGATATCCACTGTATCGGCAGAAATTACTAAAAAGTTACTTTAACCAACATGTATTATTTAAGCAAATACGGAATAGTATTAAAGTATGGATTTATGAAATGCTCAATTTATTGGTATGTTTAAATTAAAGTAATATAGAATTAAATATTTAAATGCATGATATATATTATACATTAATGATACTTCCTTAGATATGTTAAAAACATAAGAACCTTTCTTTTTCGTCTTTTGTGTTAACAAATGTTAAAAATTGAAAAAGGTAAGAAAGACGCAAATTTTACAATGCAAAATGTTCAAAAGAAAGAAAAATGGAAAAGAAAAGAAAGAGAAGGAAAAGTAAAGACAATCAGGAAAAGGAAAAATAATCGTCTACTTAAATTTATTCAGAAAAAATACTTCCAAGTCAACACGATAGTTTGTTTTGGGAAACAGATTTACAAACTTGAAAATTTTCAAAAATTTTTGGACAAAATTCAGCAAATAAATTGAAAAGACTTGTAATTAATTGGTGAAATAAAAAGAACAATTTAACCAAAAAAAATATATAAAAAAAAGAAAGAAAGAAAAGGAAAAGGGAAAAAAGAAAAAAAAAAGTAACATGTCTCATATTGAGCCGTTAAGCGCATTATAATTTTTCTATAGACACAATTTCAAAGAAATGAAGCTAAAAAAAGAAAAAGAAGGAAAAGAAAAAAAATTGTTTATTAAAATACCACGACTGAATGCGAAAGGAGAATGGTATTTTCTTTCACTTGTCTATACCTTTAAAAAAGAAGAATCTTTTCCAGCACAATGAAAGCTAATGTTGGGAAACAAGTCTTACTGGCTTGAAATCAAATGAAGAAAATATATAAACAAATTAACCAAAAGAAACAAAAACTAAATGTGTTTCCTACTGAGCCAGTTAGTACATAAAAATATTTCTCTTGGCGAACTTTCAAAGAAATGAAACTACAGAAAAAAATAGCTTAAGAAAATAGCACGACTAAATGTGTAAGGAAAAAAGATATTTTCTAAAAACTAAAACTTTCAAAATAAACTAAACCTTTCAAAAAAAAAAAAAAAAAAAAAAAAAAGAAAAGAAAAAAAATAAAGAAAGAAAAAAGAAAAGTAAAGAAAAGAAAGTAGAATCTTTTTCAGCACAATGATAGCTACTGTTGGGAAAAATGTTTTACAAGCTTGAAACGAATTGATGAAATGAGATAAACAATTTAACCAAAATAGAAAAGAAAGAAAGAAAATCTGAATATGTTTCATATTAAGTTGTTAAGTGCATTCTAATGTTTCTATTGACAAAAGTTGAAAGAAATCAAATTAAAGAAAAGAAGAAAAAAAAAAAAAACGAAAATATTTTCACAATGCTGTATACTGTTGGGAAACAAGTTTTGCGGACTTGAAATCAATTAATGAAAACAAATAATCAATTTAACAAATAAATAAATAAATAAAAATCTAAATATGTTTCATATTGAGCTGTTAAGTGCATCATAATCTTTCTCTCGACAAATTGTTTTAAGAAATGAAAAGAACTGGAAAAAGAAGGGGGAAAAAAAGCAAACACCTGAATGCTCAAGGAGAATTTTCTTTCTGTTATCTATGTCTTTTTAAAAAGAAAAATCTTTTCCAGCACAAAGAAAGCTACTGTTGGGAAACAAGTTTTACAAGCTTGAAATCAGTGATGAAACGAGGTAACAAATTAATCAAAAGAAAAGAAAATCTGAATGTGTTTGATATTGAGTCATTTAGAGCATCGTGATCTTCTTCTTCATTCAATCTCTTGAGCTTCTTTCCTTTCTCTTGATAAAATTTCATTAAAATAAAACTAAATAAAAGGAAAAGAAAAATAATTAAAATAGTTTAAGGCGATACTGCGACTGATTACAAATTGAGAAAAGACACTTTCTTCTTCTTAACTACGTCTTTCAACAACAACAATAATAATAATAATAATAATAATAATAATAATAATAATAATAATAAATTAATAACTAAAAGTGGAGAATCTTTTGCAGCACAATGATAGATACTCTTGGGAAACAAGTTTTACAGGCTTGAAATCAATTAAAGAAAAGAGATAAACACTTTAACAGGGGAAAAAAAAAAGACAAAATATTACAAAAATGAAACAAAAGAAGAGAGTAAAGAAAAGAAGAAATATATTTTTGCAATGATGGTTATTGTTAGGAATCAAATTTTCATGTTCGAAAGCAATTTCTGAAAACATATAGACAATTTAACGAAAAAAAAAAATCTAATTATGCTTTATATTGAGCCATTATGCACATCATAATCTTTCTCTCGACAAAATTTTTAAGAAATTGAAAGAACTGGAAAAAGAAAGGAAAAAAGCAAAATAGAATACAAGACAATACTACAGCTGAATGCTCAAGGAGAATTTTCTTTCTCTTATCTATGTCTTTTAAAAAAGAAAAATATTTTCCAGCACAAAGAAAGCTACTGTTGAGAAACAAGTTTTACAGGCTTGAAATCAGTGATGAAACGAGGGAAACAAATTAATCAATAGAAAAGAAAATCTGAATGTGCTTGTTATTGAGTCATTTAGAGCATCGTGATCTTCTTCTTTCAATCTCTTGATACTGCGACTGAATGCAAATTGAGAAAAAAACACTTTCTTTCTCTTAACTATGTATTTCAATAATAATAATAATAATGATAATAACATAAATAAATAAATAAATAAAAAGTGTAGAATCTTTTGCAGCAAAATGATATATACTCTTGGGAAACAAGTTTTACAGGCTTGAAATCAATTAAAGAAAAGAGATAAACACTTTAACAAGAAAAAAAAATATTACAAAATATTACAAAAACCAAAAACGAAACAAAAGAAGAGGAGAAAGAAAAGAAGAAATATAGTTTTGCAATGATGGTTATAGTTAGGAAACAAATTTTCATGTTGCTTGAAATCAATTGATGAAAACATATAAGCAATTTAACGAAAAAAAAATCTAATTATTCTGTATACTGAGCCATTATGCGCATCATAATCTTTCTCTCGGAAAAAAATTTTAAGAAATGAAAAGCACTAGAAAAAGAAAGGAAAAAAGCAAAATAGTTTAAAGACAATACAGCAGCCGAATGCTCAAGGAGAATTTTCTTTCTCTTATTTATGTCTTTTAAAAAAGAAAAATATTTTCCAGCACAAAGAAAGCTAATGTTGGGAAACAAGTTTTACAGGCTTGAAATCAATTAATGAAAATATATAAACAAATTAACCAAAAGAAATCTGAATGTGTTTGATATTGAGCCATTTAGAGCACCATGATCTGCTTCTTCTTTCTTTATCTCCAGTTTTCTTCCTTTCTCTTTACAAATTTCCACAGAAATGAAACTAAATAAGGAAAGAAGGAAATTGAGCAAAATAGTTAAAGAAAATACTGTGACTGACTGCGCAAATAAATAAATCCATAAATAAAAAAATAATAAATAAATAAAAAGGAGAATCTTTTGCAGCACAATGATAAATACTGTTGGGAAACAAGTTTTACAGGCTTGAAACCATTGAAGACAGGAGATAAACAATATAACAGAAAAAAAAAAATCTAAATATATTTCATATTGAACCGTTGTGTAAATCTTTCTATTGACAAAATTTTACAGAAATGAAAGTAAAGAAAAGAAGAAGGAAAAGAAGCAAAATAGTTTCACCATGATGGCTATTGTTGGAAAACACGTTATCAGGGTCGAAATCAATTGATGAATACAGATAAACAATTTAACAACACCCCCCCCCCCCCCAAAAATAAATAAATAAATAAAATAAATAAATAAATAAATAAATAAAAATAAATAAATAAGTAAATAAATAAAAAATAAATAAATAAAATAAAAATAAATAAATAAATAAATAAATACATAAATAAATAAATAAATAAATACATAAATAAATAAATAAATAAATAAATAAATAAATAAAATAAAATAAAATAAATTAAAGAAAATAAAGAAAAAAAAACTAATTATGTTTTATATTAAGCCGTTAAGTGTATCATAATCTTTTTCTCGACATAATATTTAAGACATTAATCTAAAGAAATTAAGGGGTAAAAGGAAGGAAGGAAGCAAAAAAAAAAAAAATAAATAAAAAAATAAAAAAATAAATAAATAAATAAATAGTGCAGCTGAATGCGCAAGGAATGAATGCCTTTCAAAAAAGGGAATATTTTCCAACACAATGAAAGCTACTATTGGGGGAAAACATTTATAGGCTTGAAATCAATTGGTCAAAAGAGATAAACAAATTAACCAAAGAAAAGAAAATATTAATGTATTTGTTACTAAGACATTTAGACCATCATGATCTTATTCTTCTTTCTGTTGAGCTTATTTTCTTGCTCTTGACAAAATTTCAAAGAAATGAAACTGAAAAAGATTAAGAAAATACTGCGACTGAATGCGCGAGGAAAAGGCACTTTCTTTCTCTTAACTATGCCTTTCAAATAAATAAATAAAAAAGGAGAAACTTTTGTAGAACAATGATATATACTGTTGGGAAACAAGTTTTACAGGCTTGAAATCAATAAAAGAAATAAGACAAACAACTTCACAGAAAAAAAAAAAAAAAAAAAAAAAAAAACTAAATTTACTTCTTTTTGAGCCGTTGAGTGAATCTTTCTCTTGACAAAATTTTACAAAAATAAAATTAAAGAAAAAATAGAAAGAAAAGAAGCAAAATTATTTCAAAATAAGGTTTTTTATTGGGAAACAAATTTTCATACTCGAAATCAATTCCTGAAAACAGATAAACAATTTAACGAAAAAAAAAATCTAATTATATTTTATATTCAGCCGTTAACTGCATCACAACTTTTCTCTCGACACAATTTTTAAGAAATTAAATTAGAGAAAAGTAGTGGAAAAAGAAGGAAGAAAAGCAAAATAGTTTAAAAAAATAACGGGGCTACGCAAGGAGAAAAAATATTTTCTCTGCCTTATCTACGCCTTAAAAAAAAAAAAAAAAAAAAAAAAAAAAAAGAAAGAAAAAAAAATATATTTTCCAACGCAACGACAGCTACTGTTGGAAAACAAGTTTTACAGGCTTGAAATCAATTGATTAAAAGAGAGAAACAAATTAACCAAAAGAAAAGATATTCTGGATGTGTTTGATATTGAGATATTTAGAGACTCATAATCTTCTTTTTATATCTTCAGCTTCTTTCTTTTTTCTTTCCAACTTTCCAAAGAAATGAAACAAAATAAGAGAAGAAGGAAAATGAGCCGTTAAATGCATCACAACTTTTCTCTCGACAAAAATTTTAAGAAATTAAATTAAAGAAATGTAATGGAAAAAGAAGGAAGAAAAGCAAAATAGTTAAAAAAAATAACGGGGCTACGCAAGGAGAAAATATATTTTCTCTCCTTTATCTATGTCTTTAAAAAAAAGAACAATATTTTCCAGCGCAACGAAAGCTACTCTTGGAAAACAAGTTTTACAGGCTTGAAATCAATTGATTAAAAGAGAGAAACAAATTAACCAAAATAAAAGATATTCTGGATGTGTTTAATATTGAGATATTTAGAGACTCATACTCTTCTTCTTTTTATATCTTCAGCTTCTTTCCTTTTTCTTTCCAACTTTCCAAAGAAATGAAACAAAACAAGAGAAGAAGAAAAATGAGCAAAATAGTTAAAGAAAATACTGTGATTGAATGCGCAAAGAGCAAAAACACTTTCTTTCTCTTAAGTATACCTGTAAAACTAACTAAATAAATAAACAAATAAATAAATAATAAAAGGGGGAATATTTTGCAGCACAGTGATAAATACTGCCGATAAAGACGTTTTACAGGCTTGAAATCAATTGGAGAAATGAGATAAACGATTTACCAGAACATATATATATTACAAAATTTAAAATTCCATACCCTATTAAATTTATTCTATAAAAAATTCCTTTTATTAATATTCCATTTATAACCCTTGTTTATTAGAATATTTCTTTTCTTAAATTTATTCCATTACTGTCCCTACTTAAAACTATTTTTATCCTACTTCAATTCCCCTTTTATTTCCCGTCAAATAAGATGTAAAAATCACATTTCATAAGTATATTTCTTCTTAAAAAAATATTTTCTTAAATTCTTTATTACATTAAATATTTCCTATTTATTCCGCATTTAAATATCTTTTATTTCTTTTAATCTGTGTAAATTCACCATATTCCCTTGCCTCAATAAGCAAAAGCCGAAATTGTTGCATTAGTTTTTCTCGCGTTTTTATTTTTCTACGACATTCTAGATAATTCTTTCCCGCCAAAGCATCTGAGAAACACATCTCTTCAATATTAATTCATAGCTAAAAGATAGTGCGAGACGAAATTGAGCATTCATTGGTTAAAATGGGTCACGTGTTACGAAATTCTTCATCTGCGATCCGAGATTAAAATGAGTTGCACGGACGCAGACAAAAAATATTTTTTTCCGTCGAATTGAGTGTCTAATAAAAATTATGCTGGCATTGCAGTGAGAAATCTTATACCTTGTAAATGTTCCAGCGTGTTATTTAACATGGAGATTCGCCAAGATCATCGTTATGGAGAGAGAGCACTCCTCAAAAATTAAAATGACGAAGTTTCAAAAAATGGATTGCAGTTCAACGGTGCTCGTATTTCTTCTATTTACACCTTTTTTGCCTGAGGAAGGACAGACAGACATTGTGTAAAAACATGTTTTTCAGAATCTCTGACCCCTAAAACGTGTAAATCCGCCGAAAACCGGAAGTCGAAAAAAATTTCGATTACAATATTTTCTTCTACTAGAGATAGAAGAAAGTAATAAATAAATAAATAAAAGAAAATAGAAGGAAGAATTTTTTGCATCACAATGATATATAATGTTGGGAAACAAGTTTCACAGACTTGAAATCAATTAATTAAACGAGAGAAACAAATTAGCTATAAAGGAAAGTGAATCTGAATATGATATTGAGCCATTTAGAGCATGGTAATCTTCTTCTTTCTTTTTCTTAACAAAATTTTTAAGAAATGAAACTAAATAGAATAAGAAGGAAAAGAAACTAAATAATTTAAGAAAATACTACTGCGATTGAATGCAAAAATAGAAAAGACAATTTCTTTTTCTTAAATATGCCTTTAAAAAAAGGGCGGGGAATCTTTTGCAGCAGAATGATAGATACTACCAGGAAACAAGATTTTTAGGCGTTTGAAATTAATTAAAAAAATGAGATAAACAATTTAACAAAATGAAAACGGATTAATAATTTAAAGAAAAAAAAATCTAAATATGTTTCATATTGAGCAGTTAAGTGTATCATAATCCTTCTCTTGACAATTTTTTTAAGAAATTAAACTAAAGAAAAAAAGCGGGAAAAGAAATGAAAAAAAAAGCAAAATAGTTTAAGAAAATACTGCGGCTGAAAATGCATGAAAAAAAGATATTTTTTCCCCGTTATCTGTGCCTTAAAGAAAAAGGAGAATATTTTCTAGCGCAATGAAAACAACTGTTGGGAAACAAGTTTTACAGGCTTGAAACTTGAAATCAACTGATTAAAAGAGAGAAACAAATTAACCAAAAGGAATAAAAATCTGATTATGTTTGATATTGCGCCATTTAGAGACTCATAATCTTTCTTTCTCTTGACAAAATTTCAAAAAAAAAAAAAAAAAAAAAAAAAAAAAAAAAAAAAAAAATGAAGCATAATAAAAGAAGAAGAGAAAGAAGCCAAATAGTTTAAGAAAATACTGCGACTGAATACGCAAGGAGAAAAGACACTTCCTTTTTCTTAAATATGCCTTTCAAAATAATAATAATAATAAATAATAAATAACAAAAATAAATAAATAAAAATAAAAGAAATATGAGAGCAAATCTTTCACATCACAACGACAGATACTGTTGGGAAACAAGTTTTACAGGCATGTAACCAATTAATTAAACAAGATAAACAAAATAACAGAAAGAAAAGGAAATCTGAATGTGTTTGATATTGAGCCATTTAGGGTATCATAATTTTCTTCTTTCTTTCTTTCTCTTAACAAAATGTCAAAGAAATGAACTAAATAGAAAGTGAAGAAGAAAAAGAAGTAGTGAAATAGTTTAAGAAAATATTGCGACAGAATGCTCAAGGAGAAAAGACACCTCCTATCTCTTAAATATGCCTTTCAGGAAGGGGTATTTTTCAGGGGATCTTTTGCAGCACAATAGATACTGCCAGGAAACAAGTTTTCAGGCACTTGGAATTAATTACAGAAATAAGATATAATTTAACAAAAGAAAAAAAATTCTAAATATATTCATATTGAACCATGTAGTGCATTTTTCTTTTGACAAAATTTTATACAAGCGAAACTAAAAAAAAAAAAAGCAAAATAGTTTCACAATGTTAGGAAAACATTTTCAGGCGCCAAATGAATTAATGAAAATGGATAAACAATTTAACGGGAAAAAAATCTAAATATATTTCATATTAGGCCATTAACTGCATAATCTTTCTCTAGACAAAATTTTTAAGAAATGAAAATAAAGAAAAGAAATGGAAAAAGAAGGAAAAGAAGCAAAAAAGTTTTAGAAAATATCGCAGATGAATACGCATGGAGAAAATATATTTTCTTTCCCTTACCTTTAAAAAGGAAGAATATTTTCCAGCACGATGAAAGCTACTGTTGAGAAACAAGTTTTACAGGTTTTAAATCAATTGTTTAAAAGAGAGAAACAAATTAACAAGGAAATAAAATCTGAATGTATTTAATATTGAGCAACTTAGAGAATTATAATCTTCTTCTTATTTCTCTTATAAAATTTTAAAGAAATTAAACTAAATAAAAATAAAAGGAAAGGAAGTAAGATAGTTTAAGAAAATACTGCGACTGAATGCACAAAGAGAAAAAACTCTTTCTGTTAAGTATGCCTTTCATAATAATAATAATAATAATAATAATAATAATAATAATAATAATAATAATTTGCAGCACAATGATCGTTAGTGTTGGAAAACAAGTTTTACAGGTTTGAAATTAATTAAACAAATAAGGTAAACAATTTATCAAAAGAATAAAATCTAAATATATTTTAAATTTAGCCGTTTAGTGCGCCTCTTCCTCTTGACAAAATTGGGCAGTAATGAAACTAAAGAAAAAAAGGTGGAAAAGAAGCAAACTAAATTCATAATGATGGCTAAAATTGGGAAATAAATGTTCAGGCTCAAAATCAATTGATGAAAAAGATAAGCAATTTAAAGCAAAAAATTCTAAATGTGTTTTATATTGAGCCATTAACTGCATCATAATCTTTCTCTTGACAAAATTTTTAAGAAATGTAACTAAAGGAATGAATTAGAAAAAGAAAGAAAAAAAAATAGTTTAAGAAAATATAAAACAAATTAATCGAAAGAAAAGAAAATCTGAAAATGCTTGATATTGAGCCATTTAGAGCATTACAATTTTCTTCTTCTTTCTTTTTCTTGACAAAATTTCAAAGAAAATTAAACTAAATAAAATGAGAAAGAAAAGATGCAAGGCAGTTTAAGAAAATACCGAAAAATATCCTTTTAACTCCTTGCGGAGTTAAAAGATATGTTCTTTCCCTTAACTATGCTTTTCAAAAAATGAATATTTTCCAGCACTATGAAAGCTAGTGTTGGAAAACACGTTTTACAGGCTTGAAATAAACTGGTCTAAAGAAGTGCAGTACAATGAAGGCTACTGTTGAGAAACTTGTTTTACATTTATACAATTTTTGTAGAACATGCATATGCCTGTAGAAATAGTAGATAAATTTATAATCGCTGATTTTTTTCTTTTCTTTCTTTCTTTTCTTTTTCTTTTTTTTTCGATTTTGTGCTAAATTATTCCTGAAACCAACAGAGTAGAAAAAAATTAATACATTTTCACCTGGTGCTGCAGGATTGTAGCCTTGCCACCTTATAAGAATGAAGAGTGCCAGGCTGGAAATCGTCCAGGTAGCTTAATGGTAGAGCATTGTTGCGCGTTGCCAATGATCTTGGTTCGAATATAGGCTTCGATACTTTTTCACTCTGTTGGTTTCAAGCCTAAATTAGCAATAATAATAATAATAATAATAATAATAATAATAATAATAATAATAATAGTAATAATAATAATATAATAATAATAATAAGTGATTATGAATTCATCGAATTAATTATTTCTAAATTAATCATTTAATTCTGAAATAAACTAGCCAAAACTGCAGTTGGATGTATTTTATTTGTTATCGCTCAATATTTTGAAATATTTATATATTTGTTAAAATATATAAATATTATAAAATTAAATCTCTCTCTCTCTCTCTCTCTCTCTCTCTTTTTTTTTTTTTTTTTTTTTTTTCAAAAGTAAAATAACAATAAAAAACATAATAAGCTAAAGATGTGTAAAAGGCATGCTTAATTTTTTTTCTATAATTGCAGTGTGAAATAAGGAAAATATATTTATTTTGTATTGTGCTTCCAGAGAAATCTATTGGAGAAAAATTAAATGTTCATCCAAAAAGTTTACTTTTGCGTTCAAGAGGAGTTCTAACTCTTTATTTATTTCTAATCGCATATTGATGATAAAAGAATTCATTTTTGAAAATCCCAAATGAAATTCTTGAAAAGTTCGTTCAACAAAGTTTTTTTTCACTATTAGCTATCATAAAAATATTTTTCGACACATTTTTAAATTCACAATTACTTGAAGTATCGTGTGATATAACTATTCAATATAAATTCCAATGGTTGTCATGAAAGGAAAATGCTTTATATAAATTAATAAATGATTACAATATAAAACAATATTAGAACATAAAATCTATAAATGAATACACTGATAAGGAATATTACCTGCAGCTAAACATACAATAAAATGTTAACCTATATAAATATACATAAATAAATAAATATATATATATATATATATAAATGTCAAGATATATATTTGTTAGATATATAAGTCAAATAAGACATGTAAATATTCAGTTTATAGTAAAACATTAAATAAGTTACATACAGGGTATCTTTTCTCAATTTCTATATTTTAGTGGATGTATAAAAACACGGCATTAAAAAGTTTCTATCACCTACAAATTTAAAAAAATAATGAAAAAACAATGCTGAAAAGTGTTAATTATTGTTTAAAAAATTAAAAAGAAATGCTGTAAACATAAATGAAATTACTATGATAATTCATGAAGGTCTTATAAACAAAATTTCAAATTTAGTAATAAAATAAATAATTAAATAAACACTTCACAGTTTAAAGCTGAAAAGTAAGATTATAATATTGAAAAAATTACAGTGTTAATTATTTATTAGAAAAATTAAAAAGAAATTTTATAAACATAAATAAAATTTATGAAATGAAATCATGAACAAAATTATCAAAGTAAAATAGGTTTTTACTCTCATATAATATATTTTGTTTTTAAAAATTATGTTAGTCAAAATATGTGTTTGTAGATTAAACACAATTAAAATGATAATGTAATGTATCATGATTAACATGCAAATGCCCATAGAGCTAAAAAAATTAAAATAAAATTTCTTAAAATATGAAAGTAAAAGAAAATATTTAACATATTTTTAGCGCCCCTAAAATCTATAATATAAAAATTGCCTAACGGCACTGTTTATAAATATTGTCTAATTAGAGATTTTGATTTAATTTCTTAGTAAAATAGAATTTTCTGATATGATGGTGAATTTGCTGGTATAATATTGAATTTGCTGATATCATGCTTATAACGGAAAACCGATGCGAAAAATTATATTCTGACATTGGTATTTCATTTAATAAAATATTTTTCTATATCACATCATAAAATTTACATATTTAAAATCTACTTTTAATCATAATTAACAGTGGCATTAACTATTTTTAGTTTGAAATAATATGCATTTCAGTGCATGTGATACACAAATTCAGAAATTTGTGCGACAAATATTTCAATATAAAAAACATAACACTTGTAAAAATACATATATATTTTTTAAATAACTGCGTTCAAGGTATTTTCATTTGTTACATATAAGACTAACTTGAACATAATTAAATTAAAATTGTGTTACGGTTGGTTTCAACCAATTTTTTTTTTAATCTACATTAATTACCTTAAATCACTCTCTCAACATTTATTTAGAAGTTTTCTTTTTGTTTCTGTTTTAAATAAATATATAAATAAATGTAATTGTAATATTAATAATAAAAGCAGTTTTTTTTTTTCCCTCTTCTTTCCATTTCTTTTAAGCAAAGCACTTTCAACTTTCATAGTCTAACGTAGCTTCCTGTTTTTCAAATACGAAAAGCAGACAGCAGGGGAGGGATGTTTTGTCAGTTAAAGACCGCACAGGTGGAAAATTTGGAGTCATCTAGTCTGACTTTGATATAAGAATGACCGACCGCCCTGTATAAGAATTACGTTATCTTATGAGTGTACTATACACGCAATTAGGCTTTGTAGATTTACGACATTCTTCAATTAGCTCTGCTATCAGGCGGATAGCTGGCGCCCGTGTAAACAGAGGCTAACAGGACCCCCTTCAGCACACGCCATTGGGGTGATGCATGGCTGCCTTCCCCCATGAAGCGGCCGACAGTGTGGAGCGACAGGCTGGTGCCTTCAGGAAGAGTCCATTTTTCCTTTTGTTTCCGCTCCCGTACCCCTGGCAGAGTGGATCGGTCCCGTTTTCAAACGGCGCGGGAGAGTGAATGTTTACGAGAACAGTTGTTGCTTGGCTAAGATACCTGTCGTTTGGCTCGTAAAAATTGGACTTGTTACGGGGTTCGAAAACTGGCCTGTGGGCTGGATCGCGAAGTTGTTGAAGGCGGACAGGTTTCTGAAAGATTATTGAAAATGGGGCATTGATGGCCCTACACTAACTGTCCTAAATCATGGTGTTATGATGAAAAGAGGCTATAAGGGCATTTTCGAGTTAAGGATCTGTATCTGATAGAGGGCGAATGAAAAGAAAATATGTTTGACCCATCATGTAGTAGCGGCGTTCCTAGAAAAAGTATTATCTTGTATTGACTTCTTAAGCGGCGGTTGTTATTGATGCCTTGGTGAAAAATGAATTAATGATTAGACGAGCATCATTTCTGGAGATGGGGCATTATTAATCCTAGACTAAGAAGGTTGGCGTGACTAGCTGAGTAGACTTGCCCGCTTTACAAGGTATCGGTGATGTGAGGACGTCTTGAATCGTGAATAAATCAAAATCTCCAAGTGAAGTATGGAGTAACGGTGTTGGAGTAGGAAAGACAAAGAGAAAAGAACCCACCCGTGATGTGTTATTATACTGTTCCACAAGCGAAATATACTACGCTTAGAGGCAGCTGAAAAGAATAGGTTGATAAAAAAAAAAGGGACTATGGCAGACTAGTACGTAAGCAAAGAAGTGTGCCCACACTGACGGTAGTAAATATTAAAGTATATTGTAAGTAACCCATATTTCTTCTTTATTACATGTTGTCTACTGTTGTAATATTTATAAATACCTGGAGAAACAAAAAATATAATTATTGGTATTTTAAGATGATTAACATGTAACTTTTTTTTATGATTGAACGACATTTGAATTGTTAGTTTGTTAGTAGTTTAAGATCTATGATATTTAATTGAAAATTAATCAATAATTAAATTTTGAAAAGTTGATCCATCTTTAAATCATGATATTGTGGTAATTTTAGGGACTTTGCTGTTTAATGTAAAGTGTTATAATAGTTAATTTCAGTATTTTTTTTATCAACTTTATTATTGTGTCATTATTATATTTTGTTTGAGAACTACCTTACTTTTATAATTTTAATTATTCAAATAAAGAAAATTTTTGTTTATTCTCAAATATGGTATGTTTTTCTGTATATATAATTTTTAAATAATTAATATTTTTATAATTACAGCAAACCTATAAGATGGGATTAACCTCTCAGTAAGTGTGACTAAAAATATGAAAGCTATAATTTTACTAAATTAATACTTTTAAATTTCTTAAATCTAAAATTCATAGTAATAGTTTATTTGAAAATTAATTGAGGTTTACGTAAGGTTATTAGATGTAATTTTTGTTCATATCTCAGTATTGGATATACTGATAATTGATGCTAAAGTAAAATTAAGTCTAATTTCATGATTGATTAATTTAAATTTTAATTATCCTTTCTTTGAAGTATTTTTCAAAACAAACAACAAAATGGTTGTTTTTTAACAAAGTAAAAAAAAAAAAAAAAAAAAAAAAAGGGTTTCCAGTTATTTTATACCACTATACGATTCTTGGCTAACCGATTGGATCTTGTTCAGAATCTCTATGGTTGTTCTAAAATTTTAGTACATCATCATATCCCTATTCTATTAACGGATTTAACTCCTTCTCCTTTTGGTCCTCATATTGGAGGAATTTCAGGTTGTCTGCATTTTTCCAAATTATATGATGATTACACTTTTGTTAATTTAATGTATATGGAGATTTGAGCTTGATCGGGTTGGAGTGGAGTTGGGTGTTCTTTATGCAATCCAGTATGCTACTTGATTTAGAAATCTGTTGCCCCTTACTACATTTAATATTGTCTTAAAATGATGAGTTCAAAATTATCATTGTTGTATTAACCTATTCGGATTCTTAAGTCTTGATATTTTGATTAGTTTAATATAATTTGCTCCCTTTTCCATGGCAACAGATTTCAGTAGAGCTAATCAGGGTATACTTATTTTTTTTAAAATACTTAAATGTCAAGTGAAGATTGAGTAACAAATGAGCCTTTTAAGTTTAAGTAAGTTATTTTAGAAAGAACACCAAAACACACAACAAATGGAGCCGTAACAATTCGGTCTCTGGGTTATTGATTTTTTTTTACTTGTATGTATTTATGTATCAAAGAGCAACTGGGTGTTTTTGCAATTAAAATTTTATTTATATGTTCAAGTGTAAAAAGAGGTCTAGGCTCTCTCTCTGTGCTATTAGCTACAATCCCCAGTCAAAATTATGTTTTGTGTACATAACTTTAGCTTAGTCACTAAAATCATAGTCCTGTACTTAAGTTTTATGTATTTATAAGGTTTTCCTTTCCCCTTTTTTTTTAAGTTGCCCCCCCCCCTATTTTTCATTTTTTTGGTTTGTTTGTCATTTTCTAACTCTAACTATGGCTGATAAGCACTCGGAAGCAATTGCCACTGTTCAGCGGAAAAATGCTTTAGTGGATAATTTGTCTAATATTCCCCCATTCAATGGAGAGGCCAGCTCAGTCTGCTTCTCAGATTTTTCTGAGAAATTTGAAAGTTTTGCCAAATTATTCGACTGGAATGAAGAGGAGAAAAAATTCGTTTTGTTAGCTAGATTATCAGGAGCTGCTTCTAGGCGAATAAAAATTCACAAAGCAAAAACATCTGATGAGCTATTAAAAATCTTAAGAGAGAGTTATACTTCACAGGCCACACCAGATGTTGCCCTCAGTCATTTTTTAAATTTTAAACAGCCACCCAATATGAGTGTTCAGGAGTTTTATGACAAAGCATATGATATGTCATTAAGAGCCCTTGTAATTGAAGGTATCCAGGGTGAAGTAGTCGATAAAAGCCGAACGGCTCTACTCCACTCCATGCTTTTGAGCAACCTTACACCAGAATTGCGAAAGGGGGTAATTGCGAGAAATCCACAATCCCCAGAAGAAGTTCTCAAAATTGCACTTCTGGAAGAAAAAGCTTATAGAAGCATTAACCCTTTTTACAACCACCGCGAGGAAATTCTCAACCCAAATTTGACCCAAAACCTACCCTGTGCTGCAGTTTTTCAGCAAGATAGCTCACAAAAGAAGGAGATAGACCAGCTGAAATCACAAATTGATGTTTTAGCAGCAAAGATAGACAGTTTAGTTGATCTTAGGGCTAGGGATGTACAGGAGAAAAACCAGGAAATAAGACCCGTAACCTGCTATAGGTGTTCCGTACAAGGCCACTATGCCAGAGATTGTCCACTAAATTTTGTTGACTATAATTTTAGAAGGGGAGGTGGTCAAAATTTCAGGAGCCGTGGGCAAAATTATAGAAACAGAGGTGAAAATCCCAGAGGGAACCACAAGCAGCGAGGCGGGTATAGGGGAAGAAGAGGTGGTTATTACCAAAACAATAGGAACACAGCTGCGAACAGAAATGAGGAGCAGGCGGTAAATAACACCCCAATAGCAAATAGTGTAAATGAACCTTTAAACTATTAGTGGCCGGATCAGATGTGGTCAACTCGATCCCCCACAGGCCCCTGGACCCCCCAACTGTGTATAGTATGTTTCAGCCCCAATCATATACATTACCAACTGCAAGAATTTACATAAATAAAGTTTGCCTGAATGCATTATGTGACACGGGTTCTGCAATTAATCTCCTGAGTGGTACTGATTGTAACTATTTAGAGAATTTTAAATCGGAGAATTGCAATATCCCCATTATGACTGTCACCGGTGAGAAAGTTCACCTAAATAAGAAAGTAATTTTAAAATTTGTTTTTGATAATGTTCAATGTCAAGCTGAATTCTATGTAGTGGAAGGTAAATTAGCAGAGGAATTTAATATGATTTTGGGAATGCCATTTTTGAAAGAGTACCGGGCAAGTATAAATTGTTATACAAATGCTGTCGCTCTTAAAGTGCGAGCAACTTTCCAAAGTAAACAAAGCGTAGAAACCCTAAGTAATACTTCAGGGTCTAATACTTGTCTTGCTACTAATTCTGTAAATATTTCTAATTCTGTATATAGTGTAAATTCTAATAATAATTGTGTGAATAATGATATTGTTAAAAATAGTTCTGCAAATATTAAATGTGTCAACAAAGTAGGGGAGAATTCAAAAAGTAGTAATGCCAATAGCCCTCCTGAAAATTGTGCATGTGAGAAAGTTCATGACTCAGTTAATATTGAAAATGGGAATAATAGTAGTGAAAATATGGTAGTTCAGGACCCGCAGTTGAGTAATATGGGAAAAGATGTTGAGATAGTCATTCAAACTGAGTCAGATAAGGAAGTTGAAAGTGTTGCGCAGAACTTTTGCATGCAAACAATATCAGGCGGTAGCTCTGAGGGTAATAATACTGAAAATTTTTCAGGTATTCAAAGTGTCGACAACATTCTTTCAGCAGCGAGTCAGGTAACTCAGGGTAATTTAGCTGAAGATACTACTGAAATTTGTAATATTGATGAAAGTGAAGATTTGGTAAGTATAGAGGATAAGGTACCTGAAGTCGAGGAGGAGAGCAATGAAGATAGCAGTAGTGATAGAACCAATAAAAATAAATGTATAAGTTTCGCTGTGTTATGTAGCAAAATTTCAATTCCCCCGCAGTCAAAAATGTTAGCCCAGGTTAAAAGTTATAAGGAAAATTTTATTAAGGAAAATGATATTGTTATGTTAGAACCTTTGGCGAAAAATTTAAATCAAGGTCTCCTTACCTCCAGAGCCATTTGCACTAAAGAACATGGCCTATATATCTCATTTGCAAATTTTTCAGACAATAGTATCCATTTAAATAAAGGAACCTTTGTTGCCAAAATTCAAAAATGTGTAGACCAGTCAAATATACCCGTAACTGATAATAAATTAACCTATAATATAAATTTGGCCCCTCCAATTGGTGACTTTGATCACGCTGATCTCACTTGGAGCTCTGAAATTAATTTAGATCATTTAGAACCCCCATTAAAACTTAAAATGCAAAATTTTCTAGACAAAAACAAAGATGTATTTGCAGCATCGGTCTTAGATTTACCCGGCTGTGATACAATCCCACATGAAATTAACTTAACTTCAAATAAACCAGTTAAAGGCAAAGCTTATAGAGTCCCCTACAAATTACGTCAAGAAATGGAAGACCAACTTAATACTTTGTTACAGGCGGATATAATTTCCCCTTCCATGTCTGAATTTGCTTCTCCGGTTATTCTGGTTCGGAAATCAGACGGTTCCTATCGACTTGCTGTTGACTACAGAAGACTAAATAAAAATCTTGTTAAAGATGCTTATCCAATACCTAACATTACCGACTCTGTTGATGCTTTAAGCGGGGCTAAATTTTTTTCAACGCTAGATTTAACTAGTGGTTTTTTTTCAGCAGGTTATTCGCCCAGAGGATAGGCATAAAACTGCAATAATCACCCACAAGGGACTTTTTGAGTGGACCCGTAACTGTTTTGGGCTCTCAAATTCAGGTAACAGTTTCCAGAGACTTATGAATGCTATTTTCGGTGATTTAGGCAATCTTGGAATTCTTGTTTATATCGACGACATTGTAATTGCCTCCAGTGATGTTAATTCTCATTTTGAGAAGCTTAGCATGGTCTTTGAAAGGTTAAGACTGCATAAACTTAAACTTAAGCCCAGTAAATGCACTTTCCTTTCGAATAAAATACAATATCTAGGTTTTGAGATTTGTAGTGGCCAAGTGTCACCTATCAATAAAAATATTGCCGTAATAGAAAATTTTAAACCTCCAACTACCCGAAAGGCTGTTAGGTCATTTATTGGAACTCTATCTTTTTATAGGAGATTTATACCAGATTTTACTAAGAGGGCCAAAAATTTAATCAACTTAACTAAAGAGACAGGAAAATTTTCGTGGAATGAAGATGCACAGAAAGAATTTGAAGACCTTAAAATGGCTCTTATTTCAAAACCATGTCTTGCACTCCCTGATTTTGAGAAAGAATTCCACTTATATAGTGATGCCAGTGGCGAAGCATTAGGGGCAGTGTTATCACAATTAGATGAAAATAACATGCTCCATCCTGTTGCCTTTGCCAGCAGAAAATTGAAAGATGCTGAGACCCGCTACTCCACCACTGAAAGGGAATTACTAGCTTTAGTTTGGGCTACTGCCCACTTTAAATGTTACATTGCTAATACCCATTTTTTCATCTATACAGACCATGCGCCTCTAACATTTATGTTAAAAATTCACGACCCTACATCTCGCATGGCTAAATAGATCTGCACTCTCTCAGACTTTAATTTTACAATCAAGTTTGTTAAAGGTAAGTGTAACAGTGTCGCAGATTTCCTTTCGAGGTATGTCAACAATGATAACTCCAATGATACTGTTAATTGTAATTTTTGTATACAAGTCGAAAAGGAAGTTACTTTTATGCCTCATTCCAATCTACTTGAAAAAATTGGTGAATTACAAAAATCAGACAAGAAATGCTGCGAGATTGCAAGAAAACTAGACCAAGGTGTAGAAATTGCTCCTAAATACATGAAATTTTTTTTTAGAGATGACATTTTAGTTTGTGAGGATACAAGGGAGTCAGCTATTTTGAATAAATCTGTAAAGTTAGTCGTGCCAAAAGAATTGGTTACTCAAGTTTTTGCACTAACACATGAGTCCCTAGCGGCTTGTCATCAAGCCTTTCAAAAGACCATTGATCGCATTCGTGAGCACTTCTATTGGCCAGGAATGTCGTCAGATGTCAAGCATCTAGTGGAGTCATGTATTAGTTGCCAGCAGAAGAGAGCTTATAGAGCGAACCAGCTCGCCCCTCTGCAACGTATGCCGACACCCCAGTTTCCCATGAACAAGGTTCATTTGGATCTCATTGGGCCCTTACCGCAAACTTTTTCGGGAAATAAGTATATTGTCGCATATATAGATTCATTTACTAAGTGGCCAGAAGCATATGCGGTTAGTTCAACCACTTCAGATGTCATTGCAGACACTTTAGCTGACTTCATCTCACGCTACGGAGCACCCTGTTTTATTACGACGGACAACGCGAAGAATCTAATTTCAGATGCGATAGAGCACGTATATAAAATGTTTGGTATTAAACATATTAAGACCTCATCTTATCACCCGGCTGGCAACTCGCAAGTGGAGAGACAGAATCGTACTCTTAAAAATGCACTTTGTCACATAGTCAATCAAAATCAATCTGACTGTGACACTAAACTCAAATTTGCACTACTAGCTATGCGTTCAGCTGTCCACTCTTCAACTAAACTTAGCCCAGCTGCAGTTATGTATGGCAGAAATATGAATCTACCATATAATCTCTTTTCCCAGCCACCTTCTTTTAATTATAATGATGCACCCTCTTTTTGCGAACTCTTAATCCCAGCTCTTCAAAAAGTATACACTGAAGTACATAGTAATTTAATTAAAGTTTCTGAGCAGCAGGAAAAATACCGTGAAAAGACAGCTGTTGATAAAAATTTTAAAATAGGAGATCTTGTGTGGTTATTTACACCCACAGTCGCCCCTGGTAATACAAAAAAATTAAGCAAGCAAAATAATGGTCCTTTTACTATAATTGAGAAGCTAAATGAGGTTAATTTTAAAATAGCTCTAGTTGCTAATCCCAAAAATTGTCAGGTTGTCCATGTTGACAGGTTGTCTTCTTTCAAAGACAGACTCCCTATCTGGTCCAGTGAACCAAAACAAACAATTGGCCTGGGATCGACTGAAAACGTGACCATCGATTCACCACACCAACCGCGCGATTCTCCTCCTGTACGCAGGTGTAAACGCAACCGATTCATTCCCTGGGCACCATATGATAGTAACCGCGCACCAGCAGTAGTGAACGTCAACAATAACGAAACTCCGGTAGCGCCGGAAGTGGAGGAAACAGACAGCGACGCGACTGAAATCATAAATCCCTCTCCCCCACCTCCCATTTCTCCGGAGGTAGCGACGACGGAAGGCAACGAAAGGTATACTTTTGCAGCGGCAGAGAATAACGAGATGTGCGTAAATAAAAATTTAGCAACTGCAGAAGGCAGCGAAATGCGCGTAGGTAAAAATTCAGCCACGGCAGAAAGCAGTTCAACTGCTGAGCACAGCGATTCGCGCAGGTCTCGTTCATCGATTCGTCCAGCTGCTAAATCGAATAGAAGTAGTCGTTCAATATCGCTTTCTAGAACCGACTATTCGCTACGGGATAGAAGAGACCGTTCGAGTTATAAATACTAACTACCTTTTTTCGTTATTCAGGCATTTTTATCAATTTTACCTTGTTTATTTGTATTTATTTATAGTTTAGTTAATGTGTATGTATATTTAATTATTTTCTTGGGCATTTTTAAAACGGAACTTAGTTTTTCTAGCGTATTAAAGGTTTGTTTTGATTGTGTTTTGATACCTTCATGTAGGCATTTTTAACTCTTTTTATGCTTATACTTAAGGTTTTTGTCTGTTTTATGGTAGATTATGTGGTATATACCCGTCCGCACCCCGTTTTCGTAGATTTTGGGTGTATTTTTACAAAAAACGAATGTAAATTTTGTTACTTTAAAATTTTTTTAGGATGTTGTGTTTTGTATGCCCTTTTGCCGAGGTAGATCTGTTTAGTTCAGTTTTTTTTAATGCATCAGTGTTTTGTATATAACTTTTTAAGTATGTGTTTACTTTAATCTCTACATTTTAACTAGATAGATTTATTATTTACTATACAGTTTGTGGTTTTATTTGAGCTTAAACTTTAAGGAGTGTTGGGACCCTTTTCTTTTTCTAGTACATACTGTCTCATGTACATGCCTGTATGTTGTTGTGTGTGGCTAAAAGTGCTAAAATTAACTATTTTCTTTATTCTACTTCCTATTTTTGTGGAGTGTGTGTTTTTCCTTCCTGGTGATATATGTCACCACCCCTGTTTTTTATTTTATTTTGTGGAATGTTTTCCCTGTAGTGCCCAAAAGCCCGAAACTGCTTTTTGCTATAAGTAGCACAGAGGCAGAGATACTCTTTCCCATGCACATTACTTGTACGTGCATTTGTAAAATCTACATAATATCCCGAATCATTAGACTGTGTTCGAAAACAAACATGTGTTCTCATATAAAATTGTTACAATTGTGTGCGTAATTCTCTAACATGGTCTGTGATACCATAATATGTGTCTTGCAGATGTATATGTATATTTTTTTTTGTGTGTCACCAGTTGCTCTTGTGTATTTTTGTATAATAGAATTAATATGTGTTTTACAAATTTCATTGACATTTACAGTGTTGTAACTATGATATTACTAGTACTTATTTACATTAATAGATAGTGTTGTAATATACTGTGATGCCAATTATTGAAGTTATGTATATAAGCAGTATAATGACAATTAATCAGTGGGCACTTCTCTTCTTTTTCGGCTAATTTTTTTTTCAAAATTCAATTTATATATTATTTACAGTTCTGTTACTAGAAATTTCAGGTAGGATGCAGTTATGCGTAGGAATGACAGTAGTAGGGAAGTGAGGTTTCATAGTCAGGTGGAACATGTGTTCTTTTACAGGTGCAGAAAATATCTTGGTCATTTTAGTGGTAAAATCAGCCTTGTGGTCCCTCCTCTGGTAGTACTCTTTTATGGTCATGTTTCAGGTAATATTTTAGGTAATGGTTTCTACGGATGTGCGAGCTCTGGTTGTATATATCCGGAATATATTGTCAGGGTGGTATTTCAGCGGTGAACTCTCTGGATCCCGTCCCGGATCGATGTATGATTTGTGTTTGTGGGTCAGTTTTTTCAGTGTTGAGGTCCCAGCATGCCATGTGGTACCCAGTTACCTTTCAAAAAAATAATTTGTTTTCTCAAAAAAATTTTTTTTTAATTAGCCGGGGGGAGCAATCTTGTTACGGTTGGTTTCAACCAATTTTTTTTTTTAATCTACATTAATTACCTTAAATCACTCTCTCAACATTTATTTAGAAGTTTTCTTTTTGTTTCTGTTTTAAATAAATATATAAATAAATGTAATTGTAATATTAATAATAAAAGCAGTTTTTTTTTCCTCTTCTTTCCATTTCTTTTAAGCAAAGCACTTTCAACTTTCATAGTCTAACGTAGCTTCCTGTTTTTCAAATACGAAAAGCAGACAGCAGGGGAGGGATGTTTTGTCAGTTAAAGACCGCACAGGTGGAAAATTTGGAGTCATCTAGTCTGACTTTGATATAAGAATGACCGACCGCCCTGTATAAGAATTACGTTATCTTATGAGTGTACTATACACGCAATTAGGCTTTGTAGGTTTACGACATTCTTCAATTAGCTCTGCTATCAGGCGGATAGCTGGCGCCCGTGTAAACAGAGGCTAACAGGACCCCCTTCAGCACACGCCATGGGGGTGATGCATGGCTGCCTTCCCCCATGAAGCGGCCGACAGTGTGGAGCGACAGGCTGGTGCCTTCAGGAAGAGTCCATTTTTCCTTTTGTTTCCACTCCCGTACCCCTGGCAGAGTGGATCGGTCCCGTTTTCAAACGGCGCGGGAGAGTGAATGTTTACGAGAACAGTTGTTGCTTGGCTAAGATACCTGTCGTTTGGCTCGTAAAAATTGGACTTGTTACGGGGTTCGAAAACTGGCCTGTGGGCTGGATCGCGAAGTTGTTGAAGGCGGACAGGTTTCTGAAAGATTATTGAAAATGGGGCATTGATGGCCCTACACTAACTGTCCTAAATCATGGTGTTACGATGAAAAGAGGCTATAAGGGCATTTTCGAGTTAAGGATCTGTATCTGATAGAGGGCGAATGAAAAGAAAATATGTTTGACCCATCATGTAGTAGCGGCGTTCCTAGAAAAAGTATTATCTTGTATTGACTTCTTAAGCGGCGGTTGTTATTGATGCCTTGATGAAAAATGAATTAATGATTAGACGAGCATCATTTCTGGAGATGGGGCATTATTAATCCTAGACTAAGAAGGTTGGCGTGACTAGCTGAGTAGACTTGCCCGCTTTACAAGGTATCGGTGATGTGAGGACGTCTTGAATCGTGAATAAATCAAAATCTCCAAGTGAAGTATGGAGTAACGGTGTTGGAGTAGGAAAGACAAAGAGAAAAGAACCCACCCGTGATGTGTTATTATACTGTTCCACAAGCGAAATATACTACGCTTAGAGGCAGCTGAAAAGAATAGGTTGATAAAAAAAAAAAGGGACTATGGCAGACTAGTACGTATGCAAAGAAGTGTGCCCACACTGACGGCAGTAAATATTAAAGTATATTGTAAGTAACCCATATTTCTTCTTTATTACATGTTGTCTACTGTTGTAATATTTATAAATACCTGGAGAAACAAAAAATATAATTATTGGTATTTTAAGATGATTAACATGTAACTTTTTTTTATGATTGAACGACATTTGAATTGTTAGTTTGTTAGTAGTTTAAGATCTATGATATTTAATTGAAAATTAATCAATAATTAAATTTTGAAAAGTTGATCCATCTTTAAATCATGATATTGTGGTAATTTTAGGGACTTTGCTGTTTAATGTAAAGTGTTATAATAGTTAATTTCAGTATTTTTTTTGATCAACTTTATTATTGTGTCATTATTATATTTTGTTTGAGAACTACCTTGCTTTTATAATTTTAATTATTCAAATAAAGAAAATTTTTGTTTATTCTCAAATATGGTATGTTTTTCTGTATATATAATTTTTAAATAATTAATATTTTTATAATTACAGCAAACCTATAAGATGGGATTAACCTCTCAGTAAGTGTGACTAAAAATATGAAAGCTATAATTTTACTAAATTAATACTTTTAAATTTCTTAAATCTAAAATTCATAGTAATAGTTTATTTGAAAATTAATTGAGGTTTACGTAAGGTTATTAGATGTAATTTTTGCTCATATCTCAGTATTGGATATACTGATAATTGATGCTAAAGTAAAATTAAGTCTAATTTCATGATTGATTAATTTAAATTTTAATTATCCTTTCTTTGAAGTATTTTTCAAAACAAACAACAAAATGGTTGTTTTTTAACAAAGTAAAAAAAAAAAAAAAAAAAAAAAAAAAAAGGTTTCCAGTTATTTTATACCACTATACGATTCTTGGCTAACCGATTGGATCTTGTTCAGAATCTCCATGGTTGTTCTAAAATTTTAGTACATCATCATATCCCTATTCTATTAACGGATTTAACTCCTTCTCCTTTTGGTCCTCATATTGGAGGAATTTCAGGTTGTCTGCATTTTTCCAAATTATATGATGATTACACTTTTGTTAATTTAATGTATATGGAGATTTGAGCTTGATCGGGTTGGAGTGGGGTTGGGTGTTCTTTATGCAATCCAGTATGCTACTTGATTTAGAAATCTGTTGCCCCTTACTACATTTAATATTGTCTTAAAATGATGAGTTCAAAATTATCATTGTTGTATTAACCTATTCGGATTCTTAAGTCTTGATATTTTGATTAGTTTAATATAATTTGCTCCCTTTTCCATGGCAACAGATTTCAGTAGAGCTAATCAGGGTATACTTATTTTTTTTTTAAATACTTAAATGTCAAGTGAAGATTGAGTAACAAATGAGCCTTTTAAGTTTAAGTAAGTTATTTTAGAAAGAACACCAAAACCCACAACAATTGTTATCGTATGTCAAGTGAACGATTAAAAAAAAGGGATTATTTTATTATGTAGAATGCAGAAAATTCAAAAGATTACTTTACATATATTTAAATTAAAATACTTACCGTTTATAAAATCAAACATTTGAAAAACATAAAACAACTGTCAAAGTACTGCAGTTACTTCATATAAGAATGCCAACAAATCAGTTAAACTTAATGTTTATGATAATTTTCAATATATTTTAAATTATTATTATTTAACGGGCATAACCTAACGTATGTTAAACGAAAAAATAAAAAAAATACGTATTTGTTTCACTATGGTGATTCTCATTTTTAACTTTTTCATGTAAATATGTAAATAAATAAACACTCCAGTTTGTTAGACGTGAAAAAGCATGTGCAACACAATGACTGAAAATTTAAGATATAATTCAAATAAATATTGAACAAATAATAATAATAATAATGATGATGATGATGATGATGATGATGATGATGATAATAAAACCAAATTAATTTTAGCCCGTTTTAAGCATTTTCTATAAAAATTATTATTTTTATTTATCAATTAAATTGTTTAAAAAAAATATTTTGCTGTCATTATTTTTACTATATTACTATTACTATTACTATTATTACTGTGTTTTTACTTTAAAAATTTACATTAAAATATACCAAATTACATATTTTACACTTTTATCGCATTGGTATACCACTGTCATAGAACAGTTCTCAGCGCACTCTTCACATCTTCATTAATTGCTTCCCACTATTTACACCCTCTCCCAGTTTTATTTTTTTTCCTCCCAGCCATCTAGAATCCAGATTAACTCTCAACCATTCTTTCCTCTTTAATCTCTAATTGTGAAGCCTGGCTATCGTAAGAATTATTCAGCAAACCCCGGGCAAAAAGAAAAAGGACCAAGCATTCCACAGCCTAAATTACTTGACGGGCGGGAAGCATTAATTGGGGGGCAAGCCCCTATCCACTACTGATGGATGGCTCCCAGGGATCCCATGCGGGACGACGGGACACGAGATTTAGTGTCCCAGGGAGCTCCTAACCTTGATCCGTCCTGTTCCCTTTTCCGAGATAACCTAACTCTAGAGCTTTTGCCCCTTTATTAACTGACTCCTCCAAACAGCATGTTGTATGTATGTGCTTGCATTGTATGTGTGTGCTGGCGTATATATGGATGTCGTTCTTTAGTTAAGTACCAGGTTGTTTGTCAGAGCGAGAACCATGCTAATTACGGGCCTCAATATACGAGAGATATTTAAAGGATATCTTTTGCGGATATTTCTGCGGTCGGAGGGGTTATTTGCAAATTGCGCGAAATTCTGATTACTGCAGAAGGAGGTTCTAAGAAGATGACTAATTAGTAGGATCTACTTTTATATAAAACCTTTAATAATAGTGTGATTTTAAAAGGGATATTATTTCATAAAAAAAAAGGTACGATGTTTATATTTTTGTTTGAAGAAATAATCGCGACTTAATTTATTTCAACTTATTGTTTCGGTTCAAATAAAATCAAGCTTTGAAAATGTATCCTTTTAAAAATTTAATTTAATATTTAAAAACATAAAAAGATAAGATGAAAATTTCACAGAAAAGCATTAAATTATTATATTTCCATGCTATCATTTGATTTTTAATCAGAATTAAACATTATTTGAAGTGAAATTTTAGTTAAATTTTAGTTACAATGCTTGCAAATGATGCAACGACTTCTTTTTATTTGGAAGGAGAAGGGGGAGGGTAGATTTATAATATGACAAAAAAAAAAAGTATAAATATGAAATTAATCTTAATAAGAAAATTATATACATCTTGAGATAATGAAATTTTACTTATTAAATGTGATTTAAAAATAAATAAATAAATCAGAATTTTTATTATTATTAATTTAGTATTGAGAAATCTTTTTCATGAGCTATATTTCGATTTAGTTAAAGACCTGTGATATACGTTTAAGTGTAATATATCAAATTACATATTAAGCATTTATGAATATTATGATAGGTTTTGCATTCAAAACTTATTTCCTGTCACTAATGATTGATTAGAAAAAATATATTTTCCTGAGAAGCTGAAAAGTAGAATCTTAAATAAGAGGCTGAATATTTTATATGTAATTATTTTGATTCGTTAATGTATGACAAAGTAAATCTACAAACCATTATGTGATTTGTGTCAAAAACATATAATTGGAATAATACATCCTTTTTCAAGTTATACACTAAACATCGAGCACATCCACAAAGCAAGATTAACCTCCTTAAAATCACGTTGTCAATCGCTTGCAAAATAATTTAAAACTGTTTACACTATTTTTCAAGCTTTCAGAAATAATTTATTTTAATTATGTAGTCCCTAAATAGTCTCAGATAAAATAGTTATAGTATTCTGTGACAAAACACAAGATACCCCCCACCCCCTCTTTTTCCCCCCTTTTCGTTGACAAAAGAAAAATTTGACAATCGCTGCTGACGATTGCAGTGCGAAAAAAATAACAATGTACGAGTATGTAGTGAAAGAAAAAAACATTATTATGCCTGAAAAATTATACGTAAGCTAGATCGGTAATACCAAGACTAAAAAACATTTTTTAAAGAATGCCACTTAAAAGTAACCTTGACATATTAGTTATCCATTAGAATTATTTATTTCACAAATTTGTGACCTAAACAGAAGCCCTTTTATTTCCAGGAGCATTGAAAGAGGAATCTGCATTAAATTTGTATATGTGCTACTCAAGTCGCACAAATCCTTGGAAAAACCTTATTATACCCTTGTTTAAACCTTAAAAACTCTTGAGACAATGTTGCATCTCAGATTGCGTGCTACGTAGGTGCTTAACTACTAATTACAGCTTTCACTAGACATTTAGACATGTAAAGAGGGTTGCTTTCAGACTTTTAGATGCTGTTGTCTCGAAGGATCTTTTATTACATAATCTTCGGACACATGCTTTTGTCATGAATTTCTTCTTTTTACACATTATATTTTTATTATTTCTTCCTAAGTTCATACACAGGATCACAGTCTTGTTACAGATATTGCACAGGACGACACGAACACAGCTGGGAACTCCTCACCATTTGTGTGCAATAGAGTCACAGGGAGTCGAACCCAGTACCGCCACCTTGGCAGATGCTCGGTCTCTGTGGGGGGCAGGGCGACGTTATAGCCTTCATATAGATATTGACATTGGCAATAACTTATTACATTTGTTATGGCATCAATTATCCGGCAATTTTCAGCCTCCAAAACCTACATTATAATAAAAAATATGTTTTTTTAAATTTTGAATTAATAATAAAATAAATTAAGGAATAAATTAATTGATGTATATTATAAAGCATTTTTTGAAGATATGTTACATAGTCAGTTACCCCTTCACCCACAGTGTTACTTTTCGTGTTTAACATACATTCCATTAACCAATAAGGTTGTTTTCAAATCCAAACTGACTACTTTCTGACACATTTTTAAAATTCAGTTTTGTTCTCAAACGCATGAAGTAAAGAGCAGGTGCTCTTATTCAGAAACTATGTAATCGAACTGTTTTTTCCGTTTTTCGGTAAAGGCGGAAGCTTTTACAGAATAGGCTGTCAAAATTGGCTTTTTGAACCGAATTTCCGGATGCGACCAGCGCTGGAAGGAAAATAACCTGACATTCTGAGACAACAATAGCTTATAACTCAAAATGCAATTCATTTATCGAAAAACGAAAATGAAAAACTGTTCGATGACAAATTCTTCAATAATTATGTATACAAGTACCATATTTTTATGCTCAAAAATGAATCAGCAATGTTTTTTAGAAAGTTTCATATTGTTGAGCGGAGAAAAATATTTTTTGAGAACCACTAAGATTTATTACATTATTTAAAAAAAAATTTCTTATTAAAAAGAAATTATATTTATAATGTAAATTAACTGGGAATCACTAAAATTACATTTTGCAAGTTAATTAATTTTGGCGACTTTATGAGAATATGGCGATATACGGGTAATGAAATTTCATTGGCTGAGAGGATTTAGGACAAAACATGATTCTGTAGTGTGGGTTGCTGTGGTTTAAAAAAAACAAAAACAAAAAACTTTTAATCGTAGTATACGCGAGTGCATATGTTCAGACAGACTTCATGCTCAAAACTCGCTATTCTATCACACTTCATTTTCATATACATTTTAAATACATCGGAAAATATTATTTCATACGGATCAATAATGAAATCTTTCTGCTCTTTCGGTAATAATTTTAGTGAAAATGTCAGTCACTTGAATATTCTTTACATTAAATAATAATAATAAAAAAATACAAACTATAAATCAATAAATCGATTTATATAAAGAAAAGAAAAACAAAGATCAGTTCATCAGTTCGGGTTATAGGATATCATAATAGTTCTCTTTGTCCCTTTTTCTCCTAAAAAATGGAGGAATTTTGTTGCCATCATTACAGAAATGGCATTAAAACATACAAATAAAGAGTAATATCTCGTAAACTAATTTAAATACTATAGTAAAATTATGAGAATTATTGTGACATCCTCGGCTCCATGCGAATAAAATGGTGTTGATTTCATTGCCCAACGCTCCATATTCTAGAAGGAGTGACTGTAACGTAGAAACAGCCCTTCAGATTTTAATATAATAGATATAAATAATATAATAACTATTATTTGATAATATAGTACAAATTTAAAGTATTTAATGAGCAAAAAGTTCCATACTCTGTTTGAATAATCATGAAATTCCATATAAATTTTCTTATTAAACTTCCTTCGACAAGCGTAAAAACTCTATGACACCGGCAGGTCAATTAAAGACAGAAGAAGCGGGGAGCTTTGATTCAGCTGATCAGCTATGTACAATATATATATATATATATGTGTGTGTGTTTTTTGAAATTCAAAGATATTATAATTATATATATATATTGCCTACGTTATAATAAAGTATAGATACCTAGTAATTGGATTTTATAAAAAAATAAATGAATAAATGAAAGTTAAGAAATAAATTTATAGGAATTTTAGGAAGCATTTTTTGAAGATATGCTCCAATTGCTATTACCGTGATAAGTTCTCCCTTTTACGTTCAGCGTTTAACATGCATTTTATTAACTATTAACCATACTTTCTAATGAAATAAAATGTTTAACTTTTGAACTGAATTTAATAGGTTAAAATTCAGTGACCTCTGACAATACAAGTTTAAAGTATTTTATGAGCACAAATTTCTACTCTCTGTTTGAATAATTGTAAAATTTCATATCATTTTTCTACTCGAACTTCCTTTGACAGTTTTTTTTTTAATTTTTTTTTCAGGCTTTAGGTTTAAAACTTAATATCTCTAACCTATTTCCTAATATGTGCGTAAATACTCGCAGCTATCTTAGTAATTTGTTTAAACTGTAATTCTGGGTTGAATAGAATGGTATGTTTATTAACGTATTTTCCAAGTATCAGCAAAAAGTTCTCCATTCCGGGAGTTTAAAGGAAGCTGCAACAACCGTCATAGATTAATACATTTGGAATGATATTTTTTTTTTCCTCCAAAAAATGTCTTTATTTTTCCTGGTTTCTTTACCATCAATTTTAATTTTCAGACATTTAGGCCCTATACTTCGCTTGCTATCTATTGTTCAGCATTCAAAGACCGCTAACAATGGTTCTTCCGCACGATTAACAAAAAAATGTTGAAGAGCTAGGGAATAAAAAAGGGGACTATTAAGTTTTTCCTCCTATCGAATTTTCCCTAAAACTTGACAAAACAAACGTTTCGAATTTTCTTTGCTATCTCTAAAATAAATGTCTTATTCACAACCGCAGACTACACTACTCTGAGGGAATAATAATAATAAAAAAACAAATTCTTTAAATTTATTATTTCACAGCGCGTAAGTTAACATATAAATGACATTTTCAAGTTTCTTTGTTTGTAGAAAAAACTGTAACTTTTTCCATTAAAAAAAGGGGGGAAGGTAAAAGAGAGTTTATTTATTTTACTTCCATAAAAATAATGAGTGTTTTAACAGCAAATGTGCGCTAGGAAGGAAAACTGGGATGACATCATTGTGCGGTAGAAGCGCTAACAAAAGAAAGATTTCAGTTGCACTAGATATGAATTTCTCCGTTGCAAAAACCACAATTTTTCCCTTTTCATTTTTTTGAACACCTCCAGCAAATCTATCTCAAAATATTAAAAAGCCCGCCAAACCCTTGTTGAAAATTTCGGCGCCTTTTCAGGATAGTTACCGGAACCGGAAATCCACCTCATCAGTCACGTGGTGTATATTCCATTCATAAATAAAAACGACATCTGTATATTTTTTTTATTATTATCTTCTACTCTATGCTAATATGTCATTTAATTTAGCAGGGGAGGAACAAAAAAATAAATGTGCTGGTTTTGTATTGTTGATTTGCGGCATAGAAATGTGTATGTTTTCAAACTATTTTTTTTTCTTTTTCTCTCGAAACTTTAGGAAATTGAGAAAGACAGATCAGTTAATTAAATTTTCTGTGTTTATGTATTTTTCTCGCTATTCCCGCCTTTTTCTACCGCGCTTTTACTTTCCGCTGATAACAGAGATTGGTTTTTGCCGAATGGCAAAACTAGGGAGGTTTCCATTAATCATAAAGTGATAACACATTTTGAAGATTGATGCTTATTGTGTTACATCCAGCTGTGATAACAGTCAAATGACAATGATTGGTCAAAAAGTTTTTTTTAAGGTTTCTGATATGGGATAACTGCTTTATCACATGTGCATTGAAAAATCCTTTCCGTTTTTTTGTATGTAAGTTAAACCTGGTTCCGCTTGGAAAATAAGTATAGTTGAAAGTAACATTTTTTTGTTTTGCATTTTTTCCTCCATTTTATTTTATTAAAAAATGTCTCAACAATTAACCATTATCACAATTCCTTAACAATTAACCATTATCACAATTCCTTAACAATTAACCATTATCCAATTCCTTAATATAAAATACCTTAAAGTAGCCGATTCCCGTGTGCATTATGAATAAGATAAGTCTGGCCATCATTTAAGAATATAAGAAATACTTAGGTTGTGAACACCTTGCACATGGTAAGTAACTTATTATTTAAGTAATTTATCCATAGTTATTATACAGTTTTGCCGGAAATCGAGCCTGAGGGGAGGGGAAGGGGAACCGCGTTATATACATAAAATCCCTGCTCAATAACGCGAAACTTTCTGACAAATTCATGGAGTCATTTTTAAACGTAAGAGCGTGAAATGTGCAGACATTATTATTATTGAATTGAATTGGAATTTGCCATTTTTCATTGAATGTATTACATCTTGTATATAATCGATTGCTCTCTCAAGGCAACACTTTCTGGACTGGCGTGCAGTGTCATCGCTAAGACTTTTTATTGAGGTGGGAGAGGACCTTAAATTGCCAAGTCAAATTTCAGTATTTGCCAACTCATTGAAAAATAAAAATAAATAGTTCTCGCCAATTCAACAAGTTTGCCAGCTAGTTTACAATTTACCACTATTACCACAATTTACCACAATTAGAAAATGTAATATACTTCTTATTTGTAAAAATTTCAACAGTATTCCCAATTAGATTTGTAACTTTTGCCAAGTCTATTAAAAATAGAGATTATATTATAGTTTTTATTAAAGTTTTAAACAAATTTGCCAAATAAAAGTTTTTAAATTTGCCAAGTGTAAAAGCATTCGCAAACGTTTGGAGGGGGAGGCTCCCCCCCATAACCCCCCCCCCCCCCTTAGCGAGGGCCCTGCTGGCGTGTCGCGTCACAAAACTTGGATTAAAACGTTAACTTTAACAACATTTTCTGGAAGATCCTTTGCCTTTATCGAAAAATGGAAAACTCTGTTCGATTTCTTAGCTTTTGAATAAGAACACCTGCCTATTTTGTGCATTTAAAAACGAAAACGATTTTGTGCATGTGTTAGAAAGTAGCCAATTTGGATTTGAGAACAGCAAGAAGTCTTTCTAAGCAGGCAAGCGGTGACGTAGGTCCCGACATCTGGTGTTAACTTTGAGCTTAGAGTTACTGACCGAAGGAAGGGTAATGGTGTAGGGTGCAATCTACCACTTTTTAGTTAGTTGGTTGTTTCTGAGATGACGCCACTGAAATTGGCCAATGATATTTTGTTTATCGGGTCATAGACAGAAAAACATTCTTTTTAAATATAAAAATAAAAACAAGTAATTAAGAATAAATAAATGAAAATGATTCCATTAATTAATTTAATAACCCATTATTTTATTATTCCAATTTTACAAAACAAAAGCAGAAGTGTCACTTAAAAGAGCTGTTTTTATAAGTCGTTCAGAAACATACATTACGATTGGGGACTATTGTCCGATGGAAGTATTTCATGTTTGCGAAGACATTGAATGGTTGATTCATCGGTGGCTTGACTCGACAAAATCCAATGGCTTTCATATTCAAACGTGCTATAAAATGGTAAAGAAAAACACATGTGTATTGAAAAAACATCCAATTTCAGTAGCGCCATCTAAGAAACAACTAACTAACTAAAAAGCGGTAAGATCGTTCGCACACTACATAATTATAGCATTACGGAAAGAAGGCAGGACTGACATGAGATGCATGCTGTTTATCAAAGTAAATACATGGTTTAGATATTGACATATTTTATTTTTATTTTGTAAATTCCTTTTGAAACTAGAGATTACATTCTATAAATGAAGCGCATTCTGAATATCTATCTGCATTGAAATATTAAGTTAAAAACGAGTTGATATATTGAGGAATATTGAGTTTTTCACGATGTATTGCTAGAATAATAGTTTTAAAAGTTTTGTGTTTGAAAACTGTTAAGGAATTATTGCTCAAATATTCATGTACAGTCGAAAAAAAAAAAACATCCATGCAATTTATTCCCCTCCCCCCCCCCCCCCACACACACGCAACCAAATAAATAAATAATTAAATAAATAGAAACGGAAATAGCCTTTTGACAGGAAATTATGTCTTTATCCAATTTATGTTCAAAAATAAGCTTAGGTGGTTGTGTTCATGCTGAAATTGTATCAAATCTCGAAATTTCCACTACAAACACCCAATTTTGATAGCATATTTGATTTTTTTTTCGGTAAATTTTACCTGGGGATTCCAAACGGTAAGTCATTCAGTAAATTAGTGTAAGAATTATGAAGATTTAAATTTTGGAACTCCTAATGTTGAATTCATTTCTAGTCGTTACGAAACAGATACTAATGTGGGTAGTTTTTAAAGCATATAGCTCAAAAACTACTTGGTGGAATGATCTGTTATTTTGAATTCACATATTTGAAGCTTCTAGAAATCGATTTCTGCTTAAAAAAGTTGTAGATCACAACTCATATTTTTTTTTTCGAAAATTAATTTTGAAATATGTATATTTTGAAATTTATTGTTGAAAAAATATGAATTCTAACCTGTGAAACTTTAACAGAAATCAATTTTCAAACGCTTCAAATATACGAATAAAAAATTAGATCTCATTCCGCTAAGTATTTTTTGAGTCATGTTATGCTTTAAAAACTGCCCTCACATTGCAATCTGTTTTGCAACAATTATAAAGGAACTTGGAGTTTCAAACTTTAAACCATTCCAATTCTTAATATGTTTAATCAAATGACTTATAGTTTGGTATCCTAAAGTAAAATTTACCCCTTCCCCCCTCCCCCCAATAAATAAGAAAAAACATGCTATCAAAATTGGGTGTTCTGAATGAAAATTTAAGAATTTGTTACAATTTCAGCATGAAGAGGACCCCTAAGTTTATTTTTTTAAACAAATTTAAAATAAAAACATAATTTTCAATATAATGCATATTTCATTTTTTTAGGAAGGGGGGGGGGGACATTTTTGTGATTAAAACGTATGGGTGTCATCTTTCTTTCTTTCTTTTTCTTTTTTTTTTTTTTGGGGGGGGGGGGATTGTAAAGTGCAGTGTAGGATGCTACAACAACCATACAAATAAAATAAAGTTGTCTATATTTGTCTTATTTAAAAGCTAAATAAGAAAAACAATTGATGAAAATAAAAATTATCCTAGTAGATCCTGATTGACTTAAGAACCTACGCTAGTCACGCGAAGAAACGCTCAAGCTAATGTTAAGTCTATGGGAAGGTACTTGCGCGATTTCTCGCTCGCATTTTAATATTGTTAAATGATTTTTTTTTTTTTTTTTTTTTTGCATAGGATAGCTGAGGCTGATCCCTAACGTTGTTAGTTTTTACTTTTTTGATTTTAGTTACAGTTTTTTTATAAGCGGACATTTCTAAATTCGGAACCGGTTCTGAAAGTGAAAGTACCTTTATATAAAAAAAACTGGAACCAAAATCGAAAAAGTGAAAACTAACAACGTTAGAGATCGACCTCAGCTATCCTATGCAAAAAAATCATTTAAAAATATTAAAATGCGAGCGAGAAATCGCGCAAGTACCTTCCCATAGACTTAACATTAGCTTTCATTAGTGTTTTCGCGTGACTGATGTAGGCTCTTAATACGTGCATTATTAGTGTTGCACTTTTATCAGAAGTGTCTTATCATATTTAAAACGAATAGACTGAATTATAATCAAACTGATATTATAAAAATGAACTTGATGGATGTATGAAAAAAGTAAAAGCGTCAAGTATAATCAAGTGAATGCTTTCATCGCCTTTTATTTTAATTTAATTAAAGATATACGGATTGATTAATTTTACGTTTGACACTTTTTCTATTTAATGAATAAACATAAAAGATTAACATTTGCTGCGAATTCTTTATAAAAAATGTCCTTTCCGCGATGTCTCATTTATAATCCGAAAATAATATTTTATCACGAAAAAACATTTTTTTTTTTTTATATACCCTCGTTTTAAATATAAAAGCAGAAAACTACCACGAACAGTTTTTACGGCCTGCGCTAACAAGTTTCTGATGAAAAACTGCTTTTCATTTACGCGCATAAATAAATTAATCCCTTATCCCATAAAAAATCAGAAGTGTCTTATCAGAAGTGTCTTATCATATCATTAAAAAATCCCTTATCCCATCTCCCCCCTATCCCTTATTCCTTATCCCTTATCCAAATTAATCCCTTATCCCATAAAAAAATCAGAAGTGTCTTATCTTATCATTAAAAATTAAAAGTGTCTTATCAGAAGTGTCTTATCTTATCATTAAAAATCAAAAGTGTCTTATCAGAAGTGTCTTATCATATTTAAAACGAATAGACTGAATTATAATCTAACTGATATTATAAAAATGAGCTTGATGGATGTATGAAAAAAGTAAAAGCATCAAGTATAATCAAGTGAATGCTTTCATCGCCTTTTATTTTAATTTAATTAAAGATGTACGGATTGATTAATTTTACGTTTGACACTTTTTCTATTTAATGAATAAACATAAAAGATTAACATTTGCTGCGAATTCTTTATAGAAAATACCCTTTCCGAGATGTCTCATTTATAATCCGAAAATAATATTTTATCACGAAAAAACAATTTTTTTATACCCTCGTTTTAAATATAAAAGCAGAAAACTACCACGAACACTTTTTACGGCCTGCGCTAACAAGTTTCTGATGAAAAACTGCTTTTCATTTACGCGCATAAATAAATTAATCCCTTATCCCATAAAAAATCATTTAATGAAACGCCCGAAGTTTTTATAACGATGTATGATTAACCAAAGGAGAAGAAAAAGAAAAAAAAAAAAAGAAAAGAAAAGAAGCTCCAAATCATATCACCACGTTAAATAGCACATCCTCTCCCTAAATGCTTTAAAATTAAAAGTATCTGACCCTAAAAGATGCATAAAAAACTATAAGACAAAAAATTTAACGATGGTGAAAAAAAAGGGGGGGGGGCGCTTGAAAGTTCTAACGGCAAACCCCTTTCGGCAGTTTAACGTGAAATTGCCGCTCCCAAGCGAGACGAAATTGGTTATAATGCATTCGCAGGCCTTTACTTTTAATTTGGCAGCGCAAAGAAGACAAACCCCAAGATTTTCGCAATAACCCACGGCCCATAAAATACGGTTGGGGTGGTAAAAAAGTCCAGTGGCTGGATGTTCCCTGAAGAACAGCGAAATTTAAGACATAATATCGCTAAGCTGAAGAAAAAAAACAATTACACGTGATGCTATAAGGCCTAAATTCCTTAGCTGTTGTTGTTATATATGCACAAGTTATATGGAAGTTATCTGCAGCTTTTAAAAGGAAATGCTGGGAACAGTGGCATTGTAACAAGATGGGGAACTAGCTGTCCCACAATTTTTATAAGTTAAGTAAACTTACGAAATTAATAATAGTTTTAGTTTTTATTAGAATCTATACTCATTACTTTTATTAATTTTGTTTTATTGAGATGAAATCCCAGTAAGCTCGGTGGTACAAAATTTCTTATAGGCTGTAAAATACTGTCATGTTCAAATGCATGTCCAGTGGACATGCATTTGCACAGAAAAAAAAAAAAAAAATTACACATGATTCTATAAGGTATAAATTTTTCAGCTGTTGTTGTTATATATGCACAAATTATGTAAAAATTATCTTCAGCTTTAAGAAAAAGAAATGCTAAGGGAAAATATCATCGTAACAATATGGAGAATTTGCTGTTCTATCATGTATTATAAAAAGCATATTTTTTTTATATGTAAACTTACGAAATTAATAATATTTTTAATTTTTATCAGAATCTGTAAGTAATTAAAAAGTATTATTTTTATTATTTTTTATTTATTCAAGTTAAATCTCGATAAAATTGACGTCACAAAATATCCTAGTTAATGTTAACTCTTGAATGGTGGTGGGATATAGTACTTTACTTTTTTAAAGAAAATTTTACTTTTATAACATTTGTGAACAAAAAAGGGTGCTAAAATTGCATTTCCTTATTTAAAAAAAAAAAAAAAAAAAACACAATTACTTGCCACTCAAAGAGTTTAACTTCGTTTTTCTGACATATTCAAATACAAGCCAAATTTTATGGTGCTCCGATACTACAATTAGTTACATTTTTAGGAATTTCGGGAATCTGAAGCTACTTTTGGTTCTCTTTGAGCTTTTTGTTTGTTTGTTTGTTTGTTTCTTCCAAAACATTCTGACTCTTGGACAAGTCTTACTCTGCTACCCTATCTCCGATGCGAAAATTTGTTAATTTTTGGGGAAATTTTTGAAATATCAACAAAATTATGGGACACCTTATAAACATCAGTTTTTCAGGAGGATGAGAACACACATTAAACAAACATATAATCTGAAAAATAAGCTTTTTTTTTTTTTTTTTAACATACACAAAAATGTAAAACATGGACGTTGAAATGAACTAAGTAATTGTTTCACACAGAATTTTTCAGTCCTGTCAATTACTTATGAATAATATTTGTTATCCAGGAGGTTTGCTATAGAATCTTGCGTCGAGTCTTTGCAGGTCAGATTTGGGTTTGGTTTTGACTTTTTCGGTTGGGTTCGGGTTGATTCTATTTTTCAAAAGAAAGTTCTGATTATTTTTTAAATAAAAAGCTATTTTTCAAGTAAACTATATATTTAAGTATTCATGTAGTGTATATGCATTCGTTTTTATACAAAAAGATAAAATTGACATTAGAGATATAACAGTATTAGACTATATTTTTCCATGATTATATAAAAATATGGATGGATTTTTCATTTAATGTCGGGATTGGGTGGGGTTCGGGACGGGTTTCGTGTTAACTTTAATTAAGAAATTTTAGTTTCGGGTGGAGTACCACCCTACCCGTTCATGACTCTTAGTTTGCTGCCCAAATCCTATGCAAACAAAAAATGCGTGTATTCGAATAAAGTTCTATTCGTAAACAACTAGCATTCAGTTACAAAATACTTATTGAATACGTAAGCAGAAAATAACTGTATTTTGGAAATCTAGAAAGCTTTGAGGGAGCTGTTTTAAAATATTCAAATGTTTGTTAAAAGACTTTGATCGGCTTTTGATATTAATCAAACTTTTTTGTTGTTTAGATTAAATTTTAGCTTATGCAGATATATACATCATACTCTGTAATGTGGAAAATGTGAAAAAGCGCTATCATCTAATGCTTTTTCAGCATCACGAACTTCAAGAACGGACTTCTAAACTGAGAACTTTCAAATATGGAAAATAATCACATCAAAATAAATTATATGTAGCTAAATAGCGAAATTAAAATCTCCAAAAAAGGAAATTCTAGGAACTACGTTAAAATCTTTATATTTTCAGTGTGAAACTGAATAAGAATGCAAAATGTTTGTTGCTTGGGAGGGATTTTAGCAAAAATGCTTTCTATTTATCAGCATAAATTATTTGTATAAGATCTGCGAAACATATGATAACATCAAATTATGTACTTCAGTTCACTAGTTTTAATTGCATGCATAAAAATCAAGCTTATTCAACATTACTAGAGGGAAAACTTTACACAACGGGAAAATTTACAGTTTATCCTTTAATTATATATTGTAAAGGAAATTAATGCAAAATACTTAACCCTTCTGGGCACGCCGCAGCTGTTATATAGAAAAGGTGACCTCCAGTAAGCTATTTACCATAATTAAAAACGTAATTATTAAGGAAAATATAAAATGCAGTTCCATGGTTCAGCACATGAATGAGGCTATACTTGAAACTTTTGTGCATCTGACTTTAAAATTCAATTTGTATTTGTGCCGGAAAGATTCAATGTGTTGAGTAGAGGAAATTAAAGGATTTAAGATTATCATCTGTAATTTTATTTGTTCACAAAATTTTTACAAGACAATATTAGACATAAACTATAGTTAACCCCTTGAAATAGGGTTGTATATTATATATACCACTTAATATTAACTCGAAACTTCAAATTGGCACACCCAGATTTTTTAAATAAACTTTGCTTTTATAAATTACGTGAAGAAAATAATTTATTTGTTTTAAAAAAGTTTGCTTGTGTAAATTCTCGTGACATTCAATTATTTCAGCATTTTAACAAAATAGTCCCTTTGACCCTGAAAGGGTTAAAAAGTGCTTCACTAATCCTTGCCTATAAATTTTCATGTTAAGATCTCAAAGTCAAACTGGCTACTTTCTGACAAATTCCTGAATTCATTTTTATACGTAAATGCATAAAATTAACAAATGTTCTTATTCCTAAATAATGAAATCAGGTAGCGTTTTCAATTCTGCGATAAAAGTAAACGATCCTTCAGGAAATGCTGTGAAATTGGCTTTTGAATAAAATTTCCTGACACGAGAGCCTGAGAAATGTCGTCATGAGACAATAATTGCGATAAGTCAAGATGTAATACAATTATCGATAAATTTAAAACTCTATTCAATTCCAAATCGCTTTAATAATCATATGCCTGCTAGTTTAATACTTTTATGTTTAAAAGGGAATCCGTGGATGTATCAGAAAAATATTATTTCGATAACAACCAGATTTGAAAATATCCGCAATTTTTATTTGTTTACTAATTTTTACAACACAATTTTAAATAGAAGTTGATTAAAGTGGTAATTCAAAAAAAATGTTTTCCCCGATCAACAATGCGAAATCTTCTGACACATTTTCTGACTCATTTATAAACATAAAAGCATGATATACTTGCAAGCATAATTATTAAAATGATTTAATATCGAGCATTTTTTTTAAAAATTTTTAGATAAATGAAATACATCTTGAGTTGCAATTGTTATCTCAGGACAGCAGTTTTTATTTTCTGCGCCGCTTTCAGAAATTCGGTTCAAAACGCCAACTTTGATAGCATTTTCTGAAAAATATTTTTTTTTTTACAGAAAAAAAAAAAAAAAACTTTTTATTATTTGTTCCTTAATAATACTTTCTTGCCAATTTAATACGTTTGCGAAAAAAAAGGAATTAAACAATGTGTCCGAAAGCAACCAGTTTGAATTTGAGAACCAGCTTTAACCCCTTGAAGGGCACCTGTATATTATATATACCACTTAATTTTAATCCCAAAATGCCACAATGACACCAGAATTTTATAATCAAATTTTGAATTTTTAAGGTACATGAGGAAAAGCTTTTACTTATTTTAAAATAAATTCGTTCTGGTGTTAATCAATCATTTCAATATTTTAGCTACAAAAGTACTTTGCCCCTGAAGGGGTTAAAACAAAGTTTCGGTCATCGTCATCAGTTGTAAAGTTCCATGTTAATATATGACGAAAATTGAAAACAACATTCCTCCTTACCTAGTATCGTATTTTAAACTCACTTGTAGGTTAACATTGTGTCTCCGTATAGCTTTCCTCTTTCATTTACGAATTATCTCCCAGTTACTAAATCTCGATTTCCTTTTTTCCAAAACAAGATTTACTCTGTAAAAAATAAAAAATAAAAATTTCACGTGCACACTAAAACAATGATTAAAACATTATTTCTGTCTTTAGATTAAAAAAATTGCGTATAAGTGCTTATTTTCGAGTATCACGATTTCTTCTTTGATTTATTTAATCAAAAACTATTTAAGAATAGTAATTTTCCCCTTATTTAATCGCAGAATGTTGAAAATTAATAAGGCAAAGATTACTATTTTGAAAAAATCGGTACATAAAAGTAAGCACATCTATGCACCCATTTAAAAATATGTATGAGATTATTTTATGTTAATTTTTCATGCATTTATAAAATTTATAATTTACTGCTATTATACAAAACGAAATTTTTTGTATTTTCATTTTAAGGAGCCTCTAAAATTCAGTTAAAATTATTTGACAAAATTTTACCCAAATATTCAAATTATTATAAATCCCACTTACCTACGATTAATATTTTACGAGTCAACAGATGGCGCTGAGAAACATGGTTCGGAAAAGGGATTTCTTCTCGAAAGTCTAAAAGTTGTTTATTATTATTATTATTACCTATTATAAAATCGAAATTATTTCAGTTCACGATAAATTTATCTAGTTCTGATAATTAATAAATATATTGCCGGACTGTCACTTCTTTAAAACACGAAGCAGAATTTTTTTTACCCGGGATTATATATAAATTTTCTTAATTCTGGAAATATATAGATGCGATCACACTTCTATAAAATTCCTTTCTTTATATATTTTAAATTTTGAAAATGATAGCATGTGATGCTTGATCATAATGAGTAAAAATTGTTAATAAAGAGTTTGTTGTTCATAAATTTTTATTTTTACTTCTATTAATGGATTTTGGAAAATTTTTAATTAACTTTTTTTTTTTCGATCAAATTTTTGACTAAGATATTAAATAAAAATTTGTATTAATGTTTCTTCTTATTTTTTTTTTTATGTTTTTGCATTTAAAAAAAATGATTTAATTACGTATTTGAATAATTTTATATTCACTGAAGATGTGACAACGAAAAGTAATTTACATATTTTCAATTTTAATATTGATAACAGTAATGAAAGGAAGGATTTTTTCCAAGTAAATATATTAACTAAGCTTGACATGACTCATATAATTAAATTCTAAATAATGCGATAATCATTTTTATAAAAGTTTTTATGAAATAAGGATAATATATATTTAATGACATTTCAGTTTTAAACTTCATTTAACAACAACTGCTTTTACTTATTTTTGTCAAATGATTGTTATACATTTCCTTTAGGGAAAAAAGGATTCTTAAAAATCATATTACATATATAGCATACGAATTTACCTTGACTGTCGTTGCGTGTTGAATGTACAGAATACTTTTTTTTTTTTATTATTCCTATGAAAGTTTGATCATTAAGAATATTTAAATTTTATAAAAACATATCTACATGCATTCCCTATTTTTTTACATTTTCGATATTTCACTTTTTTTCCTTAGCTTTACCATACATTTTTAATGAATATTCTTGGTTTTAAAATTATTTAGTGAAAGAGAATGATAAAGATTGAGCTTTTCTTAAATGGGGGGGATACTGTAATTAAAGAGGGGAAAAAATCCAGAAACTCAGATTCAGAAATCCAGATCTTTAGTTATCATCACTCACCTCACACTTTTTTTTTTTTTTTTTTTTTTTTTTTTTTTTTTTTTAAATCAAAATCAAAATAAATATTTTGTGCTATTTGCAATAAAATGCAGAAAGAAGAATCTTAGAAATGAAGAATTTATAGATTAAGGCTTCCGACATATTGGTAGTATGACTAGCATTACCAATTAGTTATTCCACCAATTTTAACGTTATTTTTCTTATTATTGTGTTATTAAATGCTATAATTTGAGAAAAAAAATACAACAGTTAAAATTTAGTAGATATTAACAGAATTTGCAGCTATTTAAGAATTAATAAATTAATATTTATCAAATATGAATGGAAAAATATACGAAAACATCCAAGCTGAACAAATAAAATTAAATTTAGCAAATATTTAATAATGTTTACAATGGACGAATAAAAACAGTACATATTACACAAAAGAAAAATAAATCCTTTGGTAAAAAAAACTTTAATAAATCCTTAATCCAAAATAAATCCTTAATCCAAAATAAATTCATGCAGATCCAACAATTGATCTTAAGTTTTAAGGTAAAAAATTCTCCAACTTCCTTTAAACGTATCTTAATTCACTTTTTATGTTTCATCATATTGGGAATCTGAATACAAAGTATCCGGGATGGGGTTAGAGGTCTGGTATTTATAGATCATATTTAGAGACAAAAATTTTTCGGGGAGTGTCTGCGTCCCCCGGGATTGTTTAGGGAATTCATCCCTTTCAGTACATGTTGAAAACCTCTGACAAAAGGGAAACATTTATCTACTTTGAGGAAAAAAATTATATTCAATTAAAATTCATCATGTACTTTATTTTTTTCTTCGAAATTACGAAATTTCAAGCAGAATTATCCTGAGAAGAAATTTTAATACTCTCTCCAATTGTTTGTAAAGGATATGTATCCCCAAACCATTTGGCAGGTTAGCCATTTACTATAGAGTTCCTGCCATTTCCTTAACCAGGTCTGAGATTTTGAAAAATAATCATCTATGAACCTCATTTTTGGGAAGAAAATGTCTCATAATTTTATTGTAGTTTTAAATAACAATAGGTATAACTTCCGTGTTTTAGTTATGTGATTATTTATATATCAAGAACACCAAAGATTTTTATAAATCGAACTGAATACGATCTAGATGGTTGAGTACTGTGTCATTGTTCCCATAATGCATTAGATGTTAGAGAATTAAAGAAAGAGCAATTTTTTACAATTCATGTTTGTAACATCTTCCCTCCAAAATGAATTTACATCTCAAATTAATCCAGGTTTCGGTGATTATTCCGGCATCACCCCACTTTCCGCAGACTTACTCCATTTTTATGCCTAGCGCTTTCACATATGATTGGATAAAAACAAAAATGAAACAGACGCGAGATGCAATAAAGAAAAGAGAAAGAGAAGAAGAAGAAGAAGAAAGGGTGGGAGGAAAGAAGAAACACGGAATCAAGAATAAGATCTCCTTTTGTTTTTTATGAGCTCGACGACGTCTCTGTTATTATATCTCTTTGGCGTCGTCGACGATTGTGGGCTTGAGAGAAGGTGTAAATGAGAACTAACTCGTGCCGCGTTCGTAACTCACCGAGAAAATGCAAATGAATGTTGCCCATATCCTTTCTGTGGATCATATCCAAGCGGATAGTCGGTGCGTTAAGTACCCGGGTCTCTGGCAATTTAAAGAGACTGGATATAACCCGTATCCCCCGTTCATAAATAAGTAGCGCGCTGCCTCAGTCTCGTCCATTGCACCAGCCGTAATGTTGGAATATCTGTCACCCTAGCCTGTGAAATACTCGCGCTATTAAAGCAAGCAACTGCAATGAGTTTCCATCACGGGGGTATATAGTAAGGAATATCTTCCTTCGCTCTTTCACTTCAACCTCCCGTCTGCTCCACCCCCCCTCTTCTGGAACATTTTTCAAAAGGCGTTTTCAACGGTCGCCCTGAAAGTTATGCAGAAACACGTAAAAAGGCTTTACCGCTGTTTGGCCAGCACTCTTTAAAACTATGTTATTTGATTAGAAATTTATTTATGAATTGCAGTTGACACTTTAAAGACATCATAAAAAGAAAAGCGCGCCAACTAATCCCGTGGATTCCTCGACAATAAGTTCATACGCTCCCATCACTCCCCCGCCCCTTTCCTCATCTTCGATATCTTCTTTTCGTATACAACCCATCCCCCTCCACCCCCTCCCATCTCTTCATTGCTGCCGACCTCAAGTCATGACAAAGTGCCGATCACGTGACGGCTGATGTATGAGTTTGCCATCGGTACTCAAGAGAGGGCGCCACTATTGGAAGAACTACTCATCCCCCTTACTAATCCTCCAGCGGGTCATAGAGCTGTCAAACAGCAGCGAGTGATATGCATATTTTGAAGCAGGGTTGTTGCTTCTTGGCAAATTTTCGCCATTTTTTAAGCCTTTGCTCTTTATTATTATTATTATTATTATTCATTTTTCTCCTGGCGGGTTAAGTTTTATCCCGATTTTTTTCTCAGTAACTCCGAATTTATGGCGTAATTTTTCATAAATTATTTGGAGGCGGATAAATGAATGGACTTGCCTGAAGGCTATTAAACGGAAAAAGATAATCGGCCTTAATTAGATTGTTGGTTAAAGTAATTTAGCCAAAAAACTTTGGGCTTTATAATTTTTTTTTTTAATTTTTAATCTAAATTTTTATAAAAAGATTTAATAGTTGTGATATCGCATTAAAAAAAGATCTCTCTCTCTCTCTCTCTCTCTCTATATATATATATATATATATATATATATATATATATATAGATAGATAGATAGATAGATAGATAGATAGATAGATAGATAAACTGTTAATAGTTTTCATATTATCTCCAAAAATATCTAAGAAAAATATATATTAAGTCGTTCTTTCATTTAAAGGGAGGTTCGCTAAAAAAAAACTTTCAGATTAACAACAACAGCAAAAATAAATAAATAATAATATAATGCACTTTTTGTACTTCTAATAAATATATGCCTGTCTAAAAAATGCTCTCAAAACCATTTTTAAGGTTCCACCCAATATTTAAGCCATGTCTCACGTTTGATCAAAACTTTAAACACGTTTTCGTTAAAACAAGTCTCTTTGAATCGATGTGCCTTCTCACGCTTAAACTATTTTAGTTATCAACGTTTTGTGTTTTTCAAAATAAACTAGACTATTTAAATTAGGGGACAAATCTTTAAAAAATTAAAATGTTTAATAAATTCGTTTTTTAAACAGTTTTGAAAACGAAATATCAGTGCCAAAAATTGACCTTAAATTTCCAACGGCCGCCATTTTCTGAAATTCTGATCTATCTTATCAATTGGAGGTTTCGCATCCAACTAATTTAATTTACTTTAAGAACGCGTGTGAATTTTTTGTTTCAAATAACTATTAAGAGCACAACAATCTAAGGAGCAGTTTAAATCAATTAAGAGATAAACAGTTTTATAAGACAATATTCATATAAATCGATGGAACTACAATGAATTCAATGTCAAAAACCCTTTTCTTCTATATGCTTTACAAAATAAATAAATAAATAAATAAAGAGGAAAAAGAAAAGAGAGAAAGAAATTAAAATCCATAATATTGAAGGAATCTCCTTTTAACACATTAGTTCCACACTATATGCCCTCTCCTGCCCCCTCTCTCAATCTATTAACTATAATAATGTTTTATTTGAAAATATGTATAATTCAACTTCTCTTCCCCGCCCCTGTTTCCATCTATTCGTCTGTTTATCTATCTATCTTACGTGCATTCATATAAATGTATTTGCACACAAATAGGGCAAGTAAATAACAGCTGAATCATTACTCAGAAAATGTAAAGGGTTTTAAATAAATTTAAAAGTTCCGCTTTATAAATTACCTAATTTTATATATATATATATAAAAAAAAACACTTATAGAAATTCACTTATTCTGACCCACTCTCCCTCTCCTTTAGAAACACACATACACACACATATGTGGTTTCTTATATGTGTTAGATCCAAATAAAGTGAATAATAATAATAATTAAAAAAAAAAAACCCTCAAAAAGTTTTTGTAATACTAAAATATCTTATTACTGCAAAATATGCTAATAGAAAGAGCAATGTTATAAATTAATCCGTTTCAAACTAAAACTGTAAAAAAAAAATTGTAACCTAGCACGTATTTCTTTTTTCGACATCATTCAAAATATGTCATTTTTAACAATTTTTATGGGAATTACGTATTGAATGACTACAAATTTCGATCTTTATTAAATAAATGGCCTTTAAAAGTGTTATGTAGAATAGATATTTTCATTTTATTTTTTAACATTGTAAAAGTTATTAATACGATTAATGTCATTCATAAAAATTTACCACTTTTTCTTTCTTTCTTTCTTTTTTTTTTTTTTTTTTTTTTTTTGTACTGTAACTACAGTTATACACCTATTGCTTAAATCAAACCTTTTATTTATTTATTTATTTATTTATTTTTATTCAATTGGCCAAATTCAACTATCCGCGCATAAATTATATATGTGTGTGTTCGGACGCAAAGATACAGCTTAATTAAATTATAACACATGTTTTAACTCAACAAGTTATTAAACGGAAAAAATGTAAATAACATAAAATTATAGAAAGTGGAAAAATAATTTACATATATTTTAGAAAATAGAAACATGAAGCTATTGAAATTAATTTGAATTATTGAAAGTAACATTAATATTTTGAATGAAAATATACAGTCATAATGAATTCAAATATCCATTCTATTTCTTTCAGAAAGCTGAGTAGTTTAGGAAAGTTACAGATAAAGTTATTTCCAAGTATTTTAAGCACAAAGAATATTTGCATTTCCTCATTAATGACGTAATTTTTACTGCACTATTTTATTTTTTCTTGAGAAACGTGGCAATAATAATAATAATAAAAATTGTTTCAGAATTCCTTAAAAAAGATTGCCTTTACATCTCTTACTCTTAATTCCAATTCCAATCTTTCTTTGATTACTTCTTTATTTTATATTTTTATTTTTATGTTGTTATTATTGCCATTATTTTAAACTGATACTAATTTACATGATGCTTTTTACATGCTAATTCAAAAGTATAATATAACTATATATAATATAAATGTATATAATATAATATAAACGCAAGGAAACGACAAAAAAGATTTTTTTTTTTTTCAAGATGAATGTAAATGATTTAATCGCATGTATTTTATATTTCCTCGTGAAAAGAGTTTAATTAATGTTATTTATTGAAATAGTTTAATTAATGTTATTAAATTTAAAGAATGAAACATATCTGAAATAAGAAGCCTTAAGAACGGTATATAGAGTTTTAAGCTAACTTCTTCTTCTTCTTTTTTTCTTTTTTTTACACTTTTAATATAGTTAAAAAGTGTTTATGAATTCGGTTCGTCTGTTTTTCTGTCTGCCTGTCTGTCTGTCTATCTGTTTATCTGTTCGTCTGTCCGTGCTCTAACTCTCGTAAATATACTTGCATTGCGTAATGTCATTTTTATATGTAATTCATGGTTACTACAGAATATTCGGTATTGAAAATGAAGTGTGTAATATTTAAAATTCGTTTACATGGAATACCCACAAGATTCCATTACATTAAAGAATATGGAGAAATTTTGTTTCTGATGCTTTTTACTGATGTTGCAATACTTAAAACATAGAAAAATTGTTATGAATCTCTGAGGTGGACTAAAACGTGCTTTCTCAGGAATATAGAATAACTAGCATTTATAATTCATTTACAGAGACGCATAAAATAATTTGGTTACATGACAGACTGTGATCAATTTCACTGTATTTAAGATAATAATAATAACATTTCTTAATAATGTTCTGTTAGTGTTGGAAAGTGTTTCATAATCCATGGCTAATGCATGATTTTTCGTTCTTGTTTTATTACTAAATATTGAATAAACGTTAAGACATATACCATCATTACACAGGAAAAAAAAAAAAAAAAAAAAAAAAAAAAAAAAAAAAAATGTTGATTTTACAGTATAATACTAGCACCTCAGCTGCCAGTATTATGCCGTAAAATTAACAGTAAAATAAGCAGTAATGGGCTGCCGCGAATGCGCGGTAGCGTATGACTGCTTATTTTATTGTGTATTACTGTTAATTTTACGGTGTAATACTGGCAGCTGGAATGCTAGTATTATGCTGTAAAATCTATATATATATATATTTTGCAGTGTACAACAGCATGATGATAATAACAATTCAATTATAAACGCATCATAAAAATAAATGTAAAGACATGTTCCTATTATTAGAGCACCCAACACAAAAGTGTTAAAAAAAAAAAAAAAAAAAAAAAAAAAAAAAAGGCAGCAATTATTACATGCCAACGATATCTACCATAACCGAAAATAGAAATATAAAAAAAATATTAACCCTTCTATTTCACGCCTCCCTCTTCTTCTTCTTCTTCTTTTTTTTTTTTTTTTTTTCTTTCCTTTTCACACTCTAAGATTTTTATCAAATCTACAAAATATGCACAAAAAATTATTCCGATTTCTCTCTGTCTCTCTCTTCTATTCTCTCCTTCTCTGTTACCTCACCCTCCCTTTCTCTCTCTATTATTCACGGAAATCTTATATGTATTTTTTTTTTTTTTTTTTGTTCGGACGATTCGGAAAGTTATAGAGGTGTTAAAATATTTATGTTTCATTTTTCTACTCGGTTAGATTTCCTTACTAAGGATTCTGCTTTTATAATATTTAATTATCATTAAGCAGTCTGGCAAGTGTAAATACAAGATTAGGGCGTATACACACTTGATGGGTTTCTTTAGTCTATGAGGGGAAATCCTAATTTCCTGATTGGTCCAGAAGCCATAAACATATGTGAGACCCAGTGTCATGCAAAGTACATGGTAATTAGTGTCAATGTGTTACTAACTTTGCTGATCTGGTTCATCTGGGCATAATTCACTTTAACAATTGATATCGGGGTAGTATTTACTTGGTATCGAGATTTTTTTTTCCCTATCTAATTCATGTAATCGATGCTTAGATCAGCTATTTTGGGGATTTTTTTCTTAATTGATCTGAATCAGAAAAAAAAAAAAAAATCCCTAATTATTGGACTTATTTTCTATCTGTAAGAAGTATTGATACCAAATTAAGGAAAAGCACAAGAAACAACTCTTTCGTTTATTAACTACATATTAGACTGCCAATTTATTTTGAATCTTCTAAAGGGTTAGTTAAATTTAAATCAGTAAAAAAAAAATCGATTTTTTTTAGTTACTCATATTAAAATTAGTTAATTTGGAATATTTTAAACAAAATCGCCTCAAGATTTTGCATTATAGCAAAAGTTACAGTGAACGAAATTTCAGCTATCACCATATATGGACTTTTATTTATTTATTATTATTATTATTTTTAATGTATAAGGTTGTATGTATAAAAAATAAATAAATAAATATATAAATATATAATGTATAAGGTAAATATGTTTTTAAAAATGTATAAGGAACTTCTGGCCTATTTAGAAATTTGAAATAATGGACACATTTAAGTATGTTTTATGCAGTCAAGAAAAACTTTAGCAAAATGGATATTGATAATTTTCTAAAAGTTTTCATTTTAAATATTCATATTCCGTCTCAATTTCGGTATAAAAATTCATATGGAATAAATTTTTCGAATGTTAAATCATATATAACTAAGATAACCCCACAGACAGACAGACAAATTGGAGACAAATTTCTTTTCTTTCTTTCATTCTCTCTCTCTCCCTCATTTTTTTTTTTTTTTTTTTTTTTTAATTGCGGCCGATCGGAGAAACATATTCATAAATTGTAGAAATCAGTATTACAATTAATATTACAGCATAATTAATATAAAACAGCATTAGAATAATTAAGGAATATGTATATTTATTCCAACCATAATTTTTTGCTGTATGCAATTGATTTTTTTTAACAGGACTTAGGACTCTTAAAATGTCGATAAATGAAAAAATTGCCATTTTTGTCATTTTATATCTTAAAAAGTATATAGTATTACAGAAACACATTTTTAAAAGCAGTAATAGATATATGTTTTTTATTTCATTTCATATATATATATATATATATATATACATTTTTCAAATCATAATGGGGAAAATTAGTTTTTATAGGAGTTTTTAAAATTGTCGAACAGAAAATTGTAATCACAGTGTCAGGTTTTACCTGGCAGCTGCAGTCTTAGAACTATTGTTATGGGATATTATCTTTTGTGTGTTTATCTACTGTGTACTGTAAAGCTTTTCCTAACTGAAATCTTAATCTGCTAGGTGGGTGACATGATCTGTGTTGAAATAATGTTTAGTATAGTGGAAGAAGTTTTTCTATTGTGATTGTAAGTGCATAGATAAGATAGATATTTCACCCATTCTCTAAGATGAAAGATCCATCATAGGGGATTACGTCCTGTCAAGGAACCCCTACGAACAGGGGACCAGCCGGTTTACAAAGGGTGTACTGGTAGGGACCGGAGAGTGAGTTTAGTTTTAACGTGGGAGTGAAGCGTGGAGGTTGTTCAGAGAATGAGCTCTGAGACACGTGTATCGAGAGAGATCTTTTGGAGTGAAGAGATAAAGTGTGTGTAAGATGAATAGAAATCTCTGATCTGAGTTAAATAACATAGCTTAGCAGTATACAGAAAGTATTTCCTGTATTTTTATTTAATGTTGAACCGGATAAGCTATATCCGAGTTTTAAGTGTAAATATTGTAAATAAAGTGTTAGTTTAAGTTTAATTGAAAGAGTTCGTCTTCTTCTCAACATACCTCTCATACCGTGACCGATATCACGAAGTCATATCGGTGGTGGCAGCATATTAAAAGTACCGGATTATTCTTCGAAGTTGGGTGGACTTAGAGGGAATCCGACACACAGGTTGCACCCAAGATTGCAAAAGAATTTCTGTATCTAAAACAAATTTTTTGGAATCTAATTCACTTGAGTCTTCTGCTTATGCTGAACCTAAATAAATTTTATTTATGGTAATTTTTGTAGGACTCTTGAAATATTAAAAAGTAAAAAAATAAAAATAATAATTGTACCATTTTGTCGTTTTATATCTTAAAAAGTATACATTACAAAAACACAATTTTTAAAAGCAGTAATAGATGTATGTTTCTTCTTTCCTTTCCCTTTTTTTTTTCATATTATAATGGGGAAAATTAGTTTTTATAAGGGTTTTTAGCGTGTTGAGCAGAAAATTGGAATCACAGGTCACGCGCATGATTACAAAAGAATGTCTGCTTATAAAACAAATCGTAAGGCATATAATTATACTTGAAAGTCTTGTGCTTACACTGAACCTAAAAAAAAATATTTATAGTGTTTTTATGTTTAAAAACAAACTGTTTCTTGCTTATATAAAATTTTCAAAATTTTACCAATACAATACCAAGAAAAATTTATTTTTTCAATTAAAAATAAAATAAAATTTAGACTTATTTTATTGAGCCTAACATAGATTATATATCCTGAAAATTTTATGAAAAAATATTGAAAACATTTTTAACTACTTTGCGCGCAATGCCTCAAAATCACATTTTGAGAAAAGTGACAACTCTTTGAAAATATTCCATATTGAACAACTATGAAGAGCCCTATTCATTTTGTTTTAAAGTGCTCAGTTACCATTTAATGTAGAATTTTTTTCTCCAAAAATTGAATTTTTTGAAGGTTTAAAAGTCTTAAGTGTCAAGTCTTCTTAAAGCGCATGTATATTTTTTTCTATTAAGAAAAAATAGCCGAAAAATATAATATAAAATTTAACATTCTTGTACACTTTGTTGTTATTTAAAGTTATTAATTTAAAAACAAAAACAAAATTACTAATTGGATAACTATACGGGTGCAAAGTGATGATAACCATAACAGGCATATTTGTAGATAAAAATATATACGTGTATTGCTTTAGAAAGGAAATCGTGCACTTTTAAAATTTATCGCTTAACCTCTAAACTTTTAACATCTGACTTTCGTTTCTTGAACAGAGAATTGGTCTTTCGCACAGAAAAGAAAATTATAATTCATAAAGAGGAATGCCTTTTATAGAGGGAAAGTAAATGTATCTCATCTTTAAAATATATATAAGAAAATATATGACAACTGTCTTATTGGTAGATTTTCACGTCATGTGATGTGCGTCACAGTTGTTAAGGCCCAAACTGAAATCCAAACTGGCTATATTCTGACGCATTTTGAAATTAATTTTTGTTCTCAAACGCGTGAAGTTAGCAGGTGCTCGTTTTCAGAAACTAAACGAACTGTTGTTTCTTTTTTCGATAAAGGCAGAAGATCTTTCAGATAATGCTGTCAAACTTGGCGTTTTGAACCAAATATCTGCGAATGAGACAGAGCCGGAGAGGAGGAAATCTGCAGTCATAAAACTATGAAGATATATATATATATATATATGACAAATCGCTTTAATAATCATCCCTGCAAGTGCCACGTTTTTAAGTTTAAAAATGAGCGTTTCGCGTTCTTGAGTGGGGAAAAAGTATTTTTTTGAGACCCTCTTTAAAATTAATAAATATATTTTTATTTTTATTTCAAAATTTGCATTTTGCACTCTAGCAAAATTTTTTAAATATGGTGAATTTTTAATGATTTCAATTTTGAGCATCTTTGTAATTTTGCTGAAATTTTCCTTCGTCCCCTCACCATTATCAAATTGCCGTCTATGATTCTTTTCCATCCTATGGAGTGGTATATAAAGACATCATCATATATATTATTTCTGTTGTCAAAATCCCTTCATCTATGCATTTACTAAACACACAACAATGAATGAGGTATCATTCGAAAGGTTTTTGAGCCGGCTTCTGACATAGCACACTCACATTACCGTTAAAACATTTTTTAAATTAAAATTTACAGTTAATTAAAAATTAAATCAGCATTTTTTTAATAAATGAAATAAAAGATTTTTCTCAAATCAGTGTTGCCATAAAAATAAAATACCGCATTATATCATACTCAGGAATGATTATAAAATAAATAAAGTGTGATATTTCTACACGGGTTTATTTTATATTTATGATTAAAAAACAAAATTAGAATTGAAAAGTTTAGAAGCAAAGACACAATATATCGATCGAAGCAGTGTTATTTCACGTGTAGCTTAAAAGGTATGCTTTGTTGTATGAGATTAAATTGTAGTTTCCTCTAACAGGGTCATCTTCTAAAGCAAATAAAATACGTTTGTTATTTTTTTCTCGCGCGTGCTTTTTGCTATCATCGATCAGTTTTTATTGTAACTTCAATGTTGTTTGCGGACATTTTTTATTCTGAAATTTTCCTTTGTAGTATAAACCTGCATCTAAAAAATATTACATATTGCTAAAAAATATTAGACTGCAGTGTGAAATCCTCACACGTTACCACTGGTATTTTATTATTTATAAACCATTCTGGTGTAATTACAAGAAAATAGTGATATATTTTAAATAAAATATATCATTCTAATATATCATTCTAAATAATAAAATGTTCTCATTAAATGCATTTTATTATTTTTTTCTTAATTCATTGCTCGTGAAATTGTTTGTATTTAAAAAATACTGGTTCTAATAAATCTTTAAAAATATACGTTTAATTTAAGCAATGTTCCAAAAGATCAAAGTATTCTGTACTTTATAGTAACAATGCTTTTTCGAAAAGCGAAAATTATAGCTGTTCTGTAACAAAAGAGAAAGCGCCCGGATTGTACCCAATTATTTTAAAACATATGTAAGGATATATTTTTTTATTTTTTTATTTTTCAAAGTATTAAAAACGTTCTAATTAATCCAATTTGAAACAGATTTGTCGGAAATATTGAGTATTGCTTGGTGTGTTTTGTCAATGGAGAAAACAATCAATTATTATTTTTTTTAAATCTGCCATGATGTTTAATCAGACAGCTATGTTCAAACTGAAAAGTGTTTTCTTCAACTAAAAATAGCGTGGAAAAAAGAAAATAAAATAAATGAAAAAACTTTGTGCAACAGTAATTGTGATCTTGGACTTGGTGCCAAGAAAATTTATTTTATAAATAATACCTATATTAAAATTTTTGAATCATGTTTAAATAAAACAAAATTATTACAGATAATAAAAGGCGTTATATTGTTAATAAATTAATATATTTTTTACAAAATTGAATTTTTCAAAATCAAATTAACAATTATTTTTTTTTCTTTTCCAATTTTGGTACTTCAAACTAGATTTTTTAAAAATCTACTCAGGGTACTTTATTCTACAAACCTAAGTATCGGATTTTTGATATACAATTTTTGATCAAAAGAAAAAAGAAATAATTGGACGTATATGGAAAAAAACCTATAAAAATCGCGTACATTTAAGTTCAAATTCTTTTTTTTTTTTTTAAGAAAAATTTTAACGATAGAAAAAGATCGATAGAAAAAGATCGAAAACATCGATACTAAGTTATCTCTCATAGAATCTAAAGATACATTCAGATAATTTGTTCAATTATTGTGGAATCCTTAATTTTGATTACACAGAGAAAATGAAAAATACAAACTGAGAAAAATGAGCTTAAACATTTCATTTACAAAAAAAAAAAAAAAAAAAAAAAAGAGAGAGAGAGAGATTAAAGAGACATACGTAAAATTAACCATATCTCCTTTACTATTAATCAGATCGTCAAAAAATTTGGACACAATGTTCTAGCGCCTTTAAGGTTAATTTTAGGATAGAAATCTCAAATTCGACTTTTTTGCCATTTTTTGTCAAAATGGCAAGAATTACTGAGAATATACATTACAATTGAGATACAATACTGAGAATTACATTAGTTTAAACTTGCCCGTATTCCTTCCAAACATTTTGATTCAAAGTTAAAAGTTTTATTTGGTTCTTGCAAGCTTTATTGCATAGTATTCAATTATAGTTTTTAATCATTTAAAGTACTTTTAGCATATGTTTTCCCATTGTTCTTTTTAACACTTTCTATCATAGTTGAAAAATGTTTATGAATTCGGTTTGTCTGTCATCTGTCCATGTTCGAACTCGCCTAAATATAATCAGATTGTCTTGAAATTTATATATGTTATTGGGGTTTACTATGGCATGTTTAGAATTGAAAATAAAGTGTGTAGCATTTATGGTTCTTTTACAGGGACACTCAAAAGAATTCCGTTACATTAAGGTCTATGGTAAAAAATAATTTACAGCGTATTTTAATGATGTCTCACTATATTAAACATATTCAAATTGATACACATCACTGATGTATACTACAAGTCGCTTGCTGTAGAATATGGTATGCATAGAATATATCGTTCATTTACAGAGACATTCAAAAGAATTTGGTTACAGTACTGTCTATGAACAATAATTGCTGGCAATTCGTTTGCAGTTGTGATACACGTTTTTAGTATAACTAAAATTTTTCGCATATTCATTGGCGCATTTTAAATTCTGTATATCATATACATGGCTGCCCAAAAGATCTCAAGTACATGTCCGTTTATTGACGGAAATTGCTGAAGGGGAGTTTTGAATTGTGCTATGTATTTCTTAACTGAAGTAAATTTTAGCATATTGTGTTGTATACATATAAATCTATAGACCATAAACAGGGTTGAACAAAAAAAAATCGTATATTTTGTTTGATTATTGGTAGTAATTGCTGAAATTAGGTTTTCAAATGTGTTATGCGTTTTCAAAATTGCTTACTTAGTAAACTGCGAAGTTTTGTTACAGTATTTGGAAAGTGTTTCATAATCTATGCTTGATGTATGATTTTTTGTTTTTGTTTAAATTTTACAAGAATCCTTATAATTGCACAAGACAAAAATTTGTGTATTCATAAAAAATAATCATTTCTGGACTGTTGAATGTAATAATATGAAGCAAAATAGTAAAAATCTGAATATATACTGAATGATAATTATGAGAACATGAATCTTCATTAAAATTGAAAACATACAAATGTTTTCATAAGTCAAACTACTAATAAGATAAGCTATAGTTTTTTTTATGACTTAGAATGCTTATGAAATATTTTAGAATAATATTTTGCGAAGCATTAATTTCTTTAAATTAAGTCTCTTTTTTCCATTCAATTATTTCGTCATTTGAAAACATTTTATATTATTATTAAAAATTCCGATTAAAAACTCATATTAAATTCATAATAATGAAAAATTCATATTAAAAATTCAGAAGATAAAAAAATATAACATGAACACTATTTTGCACTGCAGGAAAGACAAATGCTTCCCAATCTAGGAAAATATAATATAATCAATAAAAGTATACATTGACCTCTTCTGGGTTACCCACGATTCCGAAAAGTGTTCTCTATTTTTAGAAACCACAGAAACGAAGATATTTGCGAGATTTAAGGAAGTATTTATAAAAACAAAGAAAGCATTGAACATGCCACTGATTTTCAGAAATATTTCCGAGTTAATTTATTATGTTTTTCTGTAAAACACATTTGTTGAACACTTAAGCCCCGGTCCAAACGAGATTTGCGAGAGAATTTAATTTCGGGAATGTTCTCAGTTTGAAAATGAGTCACTTCAAGATTTTCCTGCTAGATTAAAAAAACTGACGAGTTTCTTTTTCTGCTACTGATTTTCGGGAATGTTTCCAAGTAGTTTTTATAGTCTGTTAATCAGTTTTCTGAGCCCCGAATATTTTTTTCTGATGCTATCAATTCTCAATTAAACGTTTTGAGTTGCGTAATTGAATTTATACATGCAAGAATAAAAATTAATATTAATTTTAATGTTAATGTTAATTCTGTTAATTTATCATGTTTGTCTGTAAAACACATTTGTTGAATATGAAAATGTTTACTTGATAATTGATGGTAACTGAAAAACCGATATTCCTGTTTAAGAAACCTGGTTTATACGCTATAAAAACTACTCAGAAAAGCTTCCAAAAATCGGTGGCAGCAATATATATATATATATATATATATATATATATATATATATATATATATATATATATATATATATATATATATATTTATTTATTTATTATAAATGCTTCTTTAAATCTCGAAAATATATTGGTTTCTGAAGTTTCTAATTATAAAGAACATTTTTCGGAATCATGGGTAACTTAAAAGACGTTATTGTATATTTTCGTTTGTTATTGTTTGTTTCGTTATTATTGTATATATTATATTTTTGTAGACCAAGAAACATTTGTCATTCTTTACAGTGTGGAAAATCATTAATAAAATTATTAATTAAGACGATATTCATATAAAATAGTAAAAATAGAACATGTAAACTGAAGGGAAAATGTGAAAAAAGAAATAAAAAAAGAGTTTGAAAATTAAAAATTTAAGATGTAGATTAAATATTTGGTAACACGAAAATCATAGAAAATAAGTAAATAAATAAAAGGAATAGTATAAAACCAAAGTGTTATATATATATATATATATATATATATATATATATATTTAATTGTAATACCTTTGAATTTCAAAATACATTAAACAAGTTCTTGCAACAGTTCTAACGTAATCTCCAATTAACAGAGTTAATCATAAAGTGTAAACAGAATACCACAAAGTTAATAAAAATTAACAAGTGTAAACATAAAATTACCAAAGCTATTTCACCTATGGTACGCAGCCAAAATTTCTGAAAGTTATAAAGAAATTTTATAAAATAATGATTTAATATGCCATAAAATGTAAGAAAATTGGAATTTGGATTTCAATTGAATTAAAATGGAATTGGAAATGGAAAAAAGACATCAGTATTTTTTCCATTGATGATTAAGACATGCTGTCTTAATCATCAGTCTAGCAGATCTCCACACGTGTCTAAAAAATAATGCAATATTTCATAAAATATACTGGCAAAAAATATACTGATGGCGTGAGACATCATAGCAGGCTTAAAATATTTTTACATAGCTTTTTTCGTCCCAATTTCAGTCATCTCTTTCTTAGATATAATAGTCCTAAAAAAACAATAATTACATTATATTGCCAAGTAATTGGTAGTATTATAAATGGAATAATTATATTAATACTATTGTAAAATGTAAATGTATTTTTCTTCATGTATGTTTTTAAATAGCACATCAGATATTAATACTCTGAATTATGTTAATTTTTATTGATCTTTCACTTCGGATAGCTTGTAACTTCCGAAGGAGTTAATGGTAATAATATTGAAATAACTTTACTAGAATAAATCTGGATGTAATACCAGTTCCCAAATTTATAGGATCTTTAACTTACAAAGCTTTTTATCAGATGCAGCAATTATACACGTATAAGTATATAAGTATGGTGGAAGCAAGTCTTTCTTACATGTTAATAATTCTTGAAATTATATATTAATTACTTTTAAAGCCACTTTCGTTGTATTTTATAACTGTATGCATATTCTGCTCCAACTGATGAAAATTGATAAAAATTAACTTGCACAGGAAACTATAGTTATATTTTCCCTATTTTCCTTTATTATTTTTTATATAAAATCATTTGATTTATCTACAATATTTTATTAATATTCTTTGATTGTACTTCATTAACAGGTCGCACCACATAGATTGAAAACTATTACTTTAAATCTTTATTGATATTACGAAAAATTAATGGAATAAGTATAAAAATACAAAATAGTTCTAGCGCACACATAAATATTGATCTTATAGCTGTTGACAGAAACTTTTGTTACGTAATGCGCCAAGCTTGGCGCCATTTTAAAAAACTTTAAAATCTTGGCAACCTAAAACGTTTACTATCGAAAAGAGCGAAATTTCTCCAAAAAAAAAAAAAAAAAAAAAAAAAAAGAAAGAAAGAAAGAAAGAAAGAAAAAGGCGATCTAAACCGTAATGCTAGATGACGACTGAAAGAAAAACGTTACAATAAATAAAAACGTGGAGGAGAAATGATAATAACAATAATAATATATATAAAGAATGTGGATATATAAAGGAAGCTAACATAATCTTGGCGTTCATAAAATTTATCTTCCGTATGCATAAAGTTTTGAGTTTTATACTGACAGCGTGTACGCTTTGCCTGAAGAAAACCGAAGATTAGGTGGGCCATGAATAATAACATAATATTTTTTGTTTCGTTTGGTGTATTCTTTGCCATGAAATTTTAAACCAAGTAATTTGAATGGCACGTGAATAAATATTTGTAATTTACAATGTGTGAAGAGAGGTTTAGAGTTGGTGTATCTAAGTTGGTTTCTCTATACAGTGAAGAAAATTTTTCATGTCGTTTATCTGTTTTAGAATGGACGTGTATACATACATTCGCATATATATATAGTAAATCTTACAGTTTAAAAGTTGAAAAAATATATATATTTATAAAAATTTGAAAATTTTACATATTATTTATGGTGGATAAATAATATTCTTGCCCGGAAAAATAAAGTGAAATAAATAAATAAAATAAAAATAAAAACACAAACATAAGTAAAGATTGCTGGATTTTCTGACAAAATATTTAATTATATAAATACAAACACAATTTTGAAGTTTACAAATGACTCTAAAATAGAAAAAAGACAGTTTTTAATTACCTTTTTTAACGGATTTATATGTAGACAAAACTTGGACACATTGAAGTTGGAAAAGTAATTATAAAAATATTACTTCCAGCCCTATTTTCGTAGACTATTTCATAACATTTATATCCTATTTTATTCTATGTTGATTGGATTTTTTTCGTTCTCTTTGAAAAAGGAATTTTTTAAAGAACTAAATTTTTTTTAAAGGATAAAAATTTTGCAAAATCTTTAGTTTAAAGCTTTGCAAATTTGAGACAGTCTGGTAATATTATGATAATATGTAAAGAAAATTCATTTATCTTTTCCTCTCCGTAGAAGATGCAAAAAATCATTATATAATCGTAATATCCGATGGGTATTCTTCTAATATATATATATATATATATATATATATATAGACATTTTTCCAAAAAGGACACAAGTACACACACACACACACACACAAAAGAAAAAAAAGAGAGAGAGAGAGAGATTTTTTGTCCATTAGTTATTATTGTTTTCCAACATTTTCATTTCAATCGATTTCTCTCTGTATGAAACTATGAATTAAAAACCTTATGTGTTAACATAATTAGTTAACCTATTAATATAATTAGTTATTAACATAATTAGTAATAACATAATTATTTAACTTACGTTGGTTTTATTTATTTAATTTTTATTTATTTTTATTTATTTTATTTACTTATTTATTTATTTATTTTTTGGAGGGGATATTGTTTATCCATCATAAACATTGTGTAAAATTTTCAGCTGTGGTCAATTTTTCTTCCTTAAAGCTAATTATTTAATTATTTTTGACTTTTTAAATATATTTTTCAGGAGTTAAATTGTAAATAGTTGTAGATGTATGTGTACACGTTCATATGAAAACTTTCATTACTGTATAGAAAAACCAATGAATTGTGTAGATTATTGTAATCCCTACAATATTCTACTCAATTGCATATTACTACAGTAATCTACTGTAATTGCTGTTTGCCTACTGTAAAAAGCTATCATGTTTTTTAATTTAACGTGGTAAGTAAATAAGACTTACATTGAGAAAAACTATTTCGATATCATTAATAATATCATTCATTATATAAGAAAATGATTATAGATTCCTACAAATTAGTTTTTTACTTGCAATAAAAGGTACAATTCATATACTTCTGAAATTTACATTTTCTTATGATAAAAATTATAACGATATTTCCTTAATACTAATTAAAATAATTAATTATACAATGCATAAAACTAAACGTACATTCCTACAACTATGAGCTTTAAAACTTGTAATAAGCATTAAAAACTAAGATATTTTTGAAATGCACTTTTTGTAATGAAATAAACTACAGAGAAATACCATTAATAATTAAATATTGTATTTTATTATATATTTTATGAAAGTAAACACAGATTCCAACAAATATGTGTTTATTAACTTGTAACAAACATTTAAATAGAGATTCTTCTGATATATGCATTTTTATTATTTTAGATAATATTAGATTATCAAACTGATACTGCACATTTAAGTAAATTTAATAAAAATACATTTATTTTCTGCACTCATTGCGGATATAGATAATATACATAACAGCATAAAAAATCAGAATTGCAAATTAAACACTCGCGTAAAAATTTATTTACATTAACCCTTTGCTTATGGGGTCGGCACATATATGTCCCAGCGACTTTTCTTTTGTTTGTTTGTTATATATTCTATTCGTAACACTTTTTAAAAAATAATATCTGCCATACTTTTATACTAGGATATTTTCAAGAGAAATCTGCCACAAAGGATTTTTTTTGTTTTTTGTAAATTGTGACATGGTTGAATATAAAAATAGTCGCCAGTCCTTGCCTGTAATCAGAAGATTAAACATTATTTTAAAATGTCGGTGTGTATTTCATTAACTTTACTGCAGATACCATACTGTTTTTCACATACTATTGTGAAACATACGTGAAATCACTAAATTTTAGGTCTATTTTATATATTTTGGAAATTCGTATATATATATATATATATATATATATATATATATATATATTAAACTAGTTGCATTTAACATGAAAATATTAAAATAATACGGGAGTTGTAAAATTAAATAAGTTTAATTAAAAAAAAATACAGTAAACTCTGTCTAAGGCGGAATCAAACGGGACCGAGAAAATTTTCCGCCGTAGACAATATTCCGCCTTATGCAAAACAGCCAAAATAAATAAATAAAATATATATGCGCAAGTCCTATTTTTACGTTCGTAATCTTCAGTACAGTTTTTTAAATGAAATTATACGTCTTATTAAATTTATTATTAATCTCAAAAACATTATATGAATAATAAAATAAATAGTAGTATCAATGATAAATTTCTTCCATTTTAAAAGTTAATGAAAATCATTTACCTTAACAACTACTTCATACTTCACATAGTGGCATAGTAGTTTTTAAACAGTCGAAAAATAATCTTTTATCGATGCTTGTTTTGTCTTTCTTTTTACCAAGCATTTTTCAATAGCACATTGCAAGTCCGTTATTATGGGTATCAATTCTTCATTTTTTTGAGCAAGAAAAAAATTTTCGAGATACCTAATGCTTCTCAAGGCGTCTTGATACGTTTGGATTCCTCCATTGTCTTTATGGTTTTCATAATCGTGCTCATCTTCATTTTCACTAGCACTTTCCAAATCTTGATATCGCTGAATCAAAATGTCCACAGAAGTGTTAGCTTCAGTAGTACACACTATATTGTCAGCTGATACGTATTCTTCTTCATTAATTTTTGCATTGCTGTGAACACATTTTAAGTCATCTATTAGATTTTGTAACTCATTTTCTTCCAACTGGTCAACTGATTCATAACCATTTTCTGAAACAAAACCAGCTTTTCTAAAACAATGAACAATTTTTTCAGGCGACATTTCTGAACAGGATTTGGCAATCCATTTGACAGCATCTAAAACACTTATATTTTTTGCCATTTCGGTGGCAGAAGAGCAATTATCTAAAGACGCAATAATGAACCGCAAGAGATATTTTTTGTAATGGGTTTTCATCATTTTTATAACTCCTTGATCCATAGGTTGTGTTACTGCAGTAGTATTTGCGGGAAGAAATTGTAATTTTATATTCGATAGTTCGAAATTGGCGTGACAAGGTGCATTGTCGAGAAATAACAATTTTTTTCGATTTTCTTTGATCATAGGGTTATTGAATTCAGTCAGCCATCCCTCCATTATGGCAGTCGACATCCAAGATTTTTTTTTTGAGATCTCCAAATCACAGGCAGTTTATCAATGTTCACATTCTTAAAACATCGCGGCTTTTGCGATTTTCCTATCACTAAGGGCTTTTCTAAACTGCCCTCCATATTCGAGCAAAGCAAAACAGTGACACGCTCTTTGAAGTTTTTACCACCGTGGCATTCACTTCCTCTTTTTGCAAGGGACTTAGTGGGCAACGCACGATAAAATAGTCCCGTTTCGTCGCAATTGTATATATCCTTAGCTTGATATCCTTCAATCAGTAGAGGAAAATTTATTTTCCATTCCTGAATTTCTTGGTCTGGGACGTCTTTCGACTCTCCGCAAACTTGCTTCATGGCAATATTGTGTCGATTAAGGAAACTCATTAACCATCCAGTAGAAGCCTTGAAATCCGCTTTACCTAATTTTTCGGCTATCTCTTTCGCCTTTTCAGGCAACAGTGTTCCAGGTATGGGCAAATTTTTAGCTCTAGCATTAGAAAACTTCCTTTTTCCAACTCTGTTCTTCTTTTTATAGCATCATAAATTTGTGTTTTACCGCATTTAAATTTAATACAAAGATCTTTTACAGAATAATTTTTTTCTTTTAATTTAATAACTTCTATTTTATCCCGCAGAGATAGCGTATTGAGTTTAGATTTTGAAGCCATTTTTTACTATCACTTAGTAATATCAGTAGACAATATAAAATGAGAAGAACAAATAACACGTGCAACGACCTCGTTTTCTGACCATGTGATTTATTGAAATAAAACATACGTCACTTCGAATTCATCTTCCATCCCCTTCCCCCTCTGAAACCACACCTCATACAGAATGTAAATGATTGTAGCTTCCCCCTCCCCGCCCTCTCCCTCTCACATTAGACAAAGAGTTATGGCGACCAAATGACTGATTGCACAATGATCAGAACTCAAAATCCGAAGCAAGCAAAAAAAGTGATATTCTTTCGTTAATACAATGAAAATGAGAGAAATGTTATAGGGATTTTATTTTATCAATTTCTTTTTTTTGAATAATTAATTGAGATAAATGTAAAAAATGTACTTGGTATGATGCTTTTTCTTTCTTTTTTTAAGAGGAAAAACATTTTGCTTATATATGAGAAATAATGGAATAAAAAATTATTCCTTAAATATTTAAAAATTTTCCGTTCTGATGAATCAACTTTATTAATCTATTACGAATGTTGAGCATTTGATGTATGTATATCAGTTTTGAAGTTTCATAAACCAAATGCCTTTCATTTTTTAACCTTTTTTCCGTCTTATTCAAAATTTTGATTTCGATGGGACTTTAAAAAACCTTCCGTTTCCGCGTTAGGCAAATTAAGGCTTATGGAGCATGAATTAATGTTATTCCCTATGTGTTTGCCGGGACTTGAAAATTTTTCCGCGTTAGACAAAATTCCGGCTTACACAGAGTCCGCCTTAGACAGAATTCACTGTAATAATAAATTGGTCAAGTACGAGTATAACTCGCGTTCAAAGGGTTCCGTACTTTAAATTTATTAATTAATATTTATTAATTAATAAACTCCTACTCCCCTATTTTTTTCATAATTTTAGTTTCAGTAGATTCGGAAATAAAAGGAGGGGTGGGGGGGGGGTGACATATTTTGCCAGCATGCTTTCGACGATATCTCTGAAAATATAATACCTAAAATGAAAACAAATATATTTTTTAGTTCGATGTTGCGAGATCTTTCGAATGATACCCTACCCGATACATAGAAAAAAAGTTTTTTTTCCCAAGTAACTTAATTAATGTCTCCGCTAATTACCGATACTTTTTTTTTTCGAAAATCCTTATCAAATATCCTTGGATGATTTTGCGGCGAAAGATACCTGGAGTGCCCGTCAACTGCCACGCTGACCGCCGAAAATTAAAGTTTGTGTGTAGCAAAAAAAAAAAAAAAGCTTTCACTCAAAAACTATGTTCCCTAGGAAAATTGCCGTAGTTTTCTTGCAAGTTTAAAATAAACTCCTACTACCCCTAATTTTTTTCATAATTTTAATTTCAGTTCATTCGAAAATAGAGAAAAAAAAATGCTTTCACTCAAAAACTATGTTCCCTAGGAAAATTGCCGTAGTTTTCTTGCATGTTTAAAATAAACTCCTACTACCCCTAATTTTTTTCATAATTTTAATTTCAGTTCATTCGAAAATAGAGAAAAAAAATTGCTTTCACTCAAAAACTATGTTCCCTAGGAAAATTGCCGTAGTTTTCTTGCAAGTTTAAAATAAACTCCTACTACCCCTAATTTTTTTCATAATTTTAATTTCAGTTCATTCGAAAATAGAGAAAAAAAAATGCTTTCACTCAAAAACTATGTTCCCTAGGAAAATTGCCGTAGTTTTCTTGCAAGTTTAAAATAAACTCCTACTACCCCTAATTTTTTTCATAATTTTAATTTCAGTTCATTCGAAAATAGAGAAAAAAAAATGCTTTCACTCAAAAACTATGTTTCCTAGGAAAATTGCCGTAGTTTTCTTGCAAGTTTAAAATAAACTCCTACTACCCCTAATTTTTTTCATAATTTTAATTTCAGTTCATTCGAAAATAGAGGGGGGAGGGACATATTTTTGCGGTGCTTTTTCGACGATAACTCTCAAAATATAATACCTAAAATTGAAACAAATATCTTTTTGAGCTTGATATTACGAGATCTTTCACACGATGATATACAAAAATAAAACTTTTTTTCAAGTAACTTAATTAGCCCCCTAAAGTTTTCCTAAACATATTTGTGAATGGCTAATAATCTGCCAAAATATGTGACTGAATAGGTTTTATAACTTTACCCGTCCCATAGTTTACGAGAAAAGGGGTTCTGACAGACGGACAGACAGACACAGGAGTGATCTTGTAATGGTTCCATTTTTTTCTTTTTAAGTACGGAATTCTTAAGAATATACTTAAATTTACTATATTTGTATTGCAGGTATTTGTAAATTACATAATGGCAAAAGATAAAAAGTACGGCAGTTACAATTAAATAGTCACGTAATAATTTGCATTAAATACCTTAAAATCAATGTGTGTACTTTTAACTTCACTGCTCTTCCTTTACGTACAGTATTGTGAAACGCACGTGCAATCACTAAATTTTTGTCTGTTTTAAATATTTAGGAAATTCGTAATTTTTTATTTTAAACTAGTCGCATGAACATGAAAATATTAAATTAATACGGGAGTTGTAAAATTAAATAAGTTTAATTTTTTTAAAATTACTTAATTTTACTATATTCGTTACACATATCTGAAAATTACATAATAAATAAATAATAACAATAAATAAATAAATAAATAAAGTAAATAAATAAATAATAACAATAAATAAATAAATAAATAAAGTAAATAAATAAATAATAACAATAAATAAATAAATAAATAAATAAAGTAAATAAATAAATAAATAAAGTAAATAAATAAATAAATAAAATCGGTAATTACAATTAAACAGTCACGTAATAATTTGCATTAAATACCTTAAAATGAATGTGTTTAATTTAACGTCACTGCACTTTCTTTACTTTCCAGTATTGTGAAACACACGTGAAATCACAAAATTTTTTGTAATGTTTTAAATATTTAAGAACTTCTTAATTTTTTATTTTAAACTAGTATCACTTAACATAAAAATATTAAAATTAAATAAGTTTAAATAAAAAAAATTACTTAATTTTACTACATTCGTTACAGATATTTGAAAATTACATAATAACAAAAAATTATAATAAAATTATAACAAAATACGGGAGTTACAATTAAACAGTCACGTAATAATTTGCATAAAGCATCTTAAAATGAACGTTTGTACTTTTAACTGCACTTCCTTTACGCACAGTATTCTGAAACATAAGTAAAATCACTAAATTTCGTGCCTATCAAAGCATCTACAATAAACATTTGTGAGTCATTCATTCAAAACTCAAAGTACTGAAACAATATATGTAAGCTCTAAATATATTTTAAATTTTCAAATAAATAGAAGGATAAAATTTCACATTCATTCAAGTGAAATTTAATCTATTCTCTCTCATTTCCTTTCCGATATTGAAAGGATGGAGACAGAATCGGAGGATCGAAATCTGCCTGAAATATTTTCAAACACGAATATGACAATTTTATCATCTCTGCAGTCAAATGAAGATGAAGGGGGATTGGCCTGAATTCAAATATTCACCTTGACTTGCTGAGGTTTATTAAAATGAGGACTGACGGGTAGGGGATATTGAAAGGGATAATTATTCAGGCTCTCTGTGAATATTGAACATGTAAAAGCGCAATGATCAGCGGGGATATGGGACTAAATTTCGTTTTAATAAAGGATGAATGGATACTTTTGACTCTGTGTGTAATTTTGTATTTTATTTCTGGTTTTTATATATTTCGTTTAATTAAAATTCTTTAAATTATTATTATTATTATTATTACTTCGAAAATTTTAAAGATTTCAGTAAATTACACCATTATTAACCCTTTCCGTCACAGTGGTCCCACTCAGGGCACACTTAATTTTAATTCCAAACTTGCATGCGGCACCAAGAATATTTTATAAAATTTTGTTTATACAATGAAAGCTTAAAATAAGGAGTTCTTATTTTCTAAAACTGTCGTTTGTAAATACCGGTGTCAGTCAGTAATTACTTATTTTACGAACAGAATTTGTGTGTGCCGGAAAGGGTTAATCATGCCGAATTTGTATTGTCCAGTTGTGCAGATACGTATCTTCTGTAATTTTACTGGCATATATATAAATTTAATATAAATACGCACGCACGTAAACTGCCTTATTAGCAGATTTTATTTTCGCGTGAGGGTGGGTACGGTTATTATTATTATTATTATTTTAAATTTACCTTCACATTTAAATACTAGTACCGCAAGAAGTGATAGATGTAATACCTGCAGATGGAAACAGTTATTATATTAAATAATTAGGCTGCAAGTTGAAGGCATCATTATTATACGATAATAAAATAAGTTTTGACAGAGATATTTAAAAAGGGAGTTTATATAAAAACAATTAAAAAAGAAAAGAAAAGAGAGAAAAGAAGAAGAAGAAAAAAAACTGCTTTAATCTCTAAATTTTATTTGTGATGTGCCGGAGTGGCTAAAATTAATTGTGAATATTGAACACGTAAAGCACAATGATCAACGGAGATATGGGGCGAAATTTCGTTTTAATAAAGGATGAATGGATACTTTTGACTTTTTGTCTAATTTTGTATTTTATTTCTTGTTTTCAGATATTTTGTTCAGTTAAAGTTCTCTAAATTATTATTAGAACTTCTGATTTTTTAAAGTTTTCAGAAAATTACACCATTGTTAATCATGCTTAATTTAGATTGTCCAGTTATACAGATACGTTATGGCTCAAAGTTTTTTTTTTCTTTTTTGTAATTTTATTGAAATAGAAAACAATAAAAATTGAATATGAACATACATGCCTCCCCCCCTCCCCACTCCCAATAAACTGCCTTATTAGCAGTTTTTATTTACGCGTGAGAGTGGATATGGTTATTATTATTATTATTATTATTATTATTATTATTATTATTTACCTTCCCATTTAAGTACTAGTAACGCAAGAAGTGATGGATAGAATACCTGCAGATGGAAACAGATATTATACTAAATAATAGGCTGCAAGTCGAAGGCATTATTACTATACGATAATAAAATATGTTTCGACAGTTTAAAAAGAGAGTTTATATAAAAACAATTTTTAAAAAAGAGAGAGAAGAAGAAAAACGCCCTAATTGCTAAATTTTATTTATGCGCAGAGTAGCTAAGATTAATAAATAACAGCAACTTTGAATTTCTGTTGTTTACTAAAATGAAATGACTGACAGGTAGTGGAAAGTTCTGAAAATAAAAATAATGCAGCACAGTTGAAAGGAATAATGTAACAAATTGAATATGTAAAGTGCGTGTAAATGGGTTTTTATAATCATGAATAAGTGATTTTAATTGTGATGATACTTGAAATGCAAATTTGTCGATATATTTAAATAATTACAAGTTGCTTAAATAATACAAACTGGGATTTAATCCTTGAAGATACATAAATTTACAATATCCTACACTTATCCTTCCAAGTATATCAAGAAAAATATTTAGAAATAGCAATTCACACAATAACTGCAAGAATGTTCCAATTAGGCCTAACATAGTCAATTTCTTTCTTAACCGCTTTCGGGTTAACTCTTCATGAGCGATGGGAAATATAAGACCTGATTTTGAAAGTGTAAAGTCATCGTTTTCGTAATCCGTGGATTTAGCTTTGGCATCTCATGCGTTTAAGAAATGACAATAAATAAAAAACAGAGAGCTATTTAATTTGCTGATACGTCATAAGTAACATAAATTCACATCCAATAGATCGGTCATCCTGACTTGATGGCGTCACGACACCAACATCGTGGTTTGTTCTATATCTATTTTTACACTGTTAAATTTAGAGATATATTCTTTCTTGTATAGAAAATATTGATTATAACACAGCTTTATCTCTAATCTTTACAAACTACACGCACATATACTTAATCTAACGATTACTATCCAGGAGTTTAACCCGTAGACCAATGTTTCATATACTCAGCTCCAATTGAAGTTTTACTAGACCTTCATGATCCCCTATCTTCTCTACTTCATATCAATCATGATTCTTGACTACAGTTGGTACTTTATTCTGTTTTTAACACTTTCAAACATAGTTGAAAAATGTTTATGGCTTCGGTTTATCTGGCCGTCTGTCTACCTGCTTTAACTCGCTTAAATATACTCGGATTGTCATGTAATTGATATACACTGGTGGACAAAACTTAAGGACCACTGTTATTTTCAACAATTACAGTTAGAAATAAGTCCGCAGCAACGTGTGTAAATTTGCATGAATGCGGGATGTATTCTGTTTTTTAAAACTTATGCAAATTTTGTATTTCCGCATTTGTCGGTCACGTGACAACAGAGATAAGAGATTTCGAGCAATCGGCGCGTACTGTAAGTTGTCGTTAAATGTAAAAATTGAAGGAGAAGGAGTGAAGTTAGAACATTGAAATTTTGAACAGGCCTTCCAAGCATCATTTGGGTGATTTTACTTGTAGAAGAATAAACGGGAAGCTGAAAAAAGGTAGTCAAATGAGAGATGTTGCCTGTAAATTTATCATCACGCACAGTATCATTTCTAGTCTATGGACAGCATTTCAAACGAGTTGAATGTGCACCAGGTGTACGGGAAGAGGTCTTCCTACTAGTACAACATCCCAAGAAGATCGGTATATTGTTATTGGTAAATCAACTTTGTGCTCCCACAGGAACTCATATATCCCGGAAAACTGTTGCAAGACGTTTTAAAAAGGGTGGACTGTAGGACCGAAGACCTGTTGTGTGAATCATACTCTCGAGACGTCACTGTAGCGCCCGTTTATTGTGGTGCCGTATGCATCGCAATTAGGCTGATGAAGACTGGTCTTCAAGCTCTTCTCAGTTGACAGTAGATTCAGTCTATCGTCTGATAGTAAACGTAAACTAATATGGCGTGAGATTGGCAGTGCTTACTGTCGCGGAAATATTCTGAAAGAGATCGATATGCAACTTTCATATCATGGTGTGAGCAGGCATCATGGTCAGTGGTCACACGGAACTTTATGTGCTTGACCACGGGTTCATGACCGGGCAGCGGTACATTGAAGACGTTCTGCTCCCACATGTTTGAGTTTTTTGAGGTGCTGTCGGCGAAAAGTTTCGTTTGATGGATGATAACGCAACTTGTAATCGCACACAGGCTGTACAAGATTGTCTTGACGCTGAAAATATCCGTTGGGTACCCTAGTTAGCATGTTTCACTGACCTGAATTTCATTGAAAATGTATGGGATGCCTTGGGGAGACGTATTGCTGATCGATAATTACCCCCTACAAACAAGGAAACCCTTATCCATGCAGTGATAGAGGATTGGGGCAACTTGCCTCAACAGTTACTGGACCATGTTGTTCTGAGGATGCCACTCCTACTGAAAGTTTCCTCGCATTACATGGTGACCAAATCCCTTACTGACATGGAACTGAGAGTTGTTTATTGTAAATATTTTGCTTTTTTGTAAAGTCATTCATTCGGACAATATGCCCATTTAAGAAAAACAACCTCTTGTGACACCCTGTCCAACAAAATGTTTTTATTATATCCTGTTGAACATACTGTCAATGCTATTGTTTGCCTCTTGATCCACAATCACACGTAGATTTTCATTTCCATGCCCATTTCTTCTTGGTCCTTAAGTTTTGTCCACCAGTGTATGTTTTTGTGGTATATTATGGTACGTTCAGAATTAAAAATGAAGTGTGTATCGTTTACAGAGACTCACAAAAAATTCCGTTACATTAGGTTCTCTGGAGAAAAATCGTTTGCAATGTTTTTTAATGATGTTACGCCATTTCAAACATACTGAAACTGATATACAGCACTGAGGTGCACTATAAGATGCTTACTGTAAAAGAAGCTGTGCTTAGCATTCATACTTCATTTAAGGCAACACACAAAAGAATTCTGTTATATTACAGTATACTGTCTATGAACGATAATTGCTACAAGTGCGTTTTTAGTTGTGGTATGCGTTTTTAAAATTAACTAATTTTTTGTATGCTTACTTGGTTTGCCTAAATTCTATAGATCATATACAGAGAATTCGAGTAAGATGATAGAGTGATGATAGAGATGATAGATGGTAAGATTCGAGTAATATGAGTAAAGAATTCGAGTACATTTCCTTTTATTGGCGAAAATTGCTGAAATGGAATTTTCAAATGTGTCATATGAGTTTCCTATGAAGTAAATATTAACATATTATGCAGTAATATACAAATCTGTAAATCATACACAGGGGTTCACAAAAGAATTCGAATACTTTACTGACTATGGGTTCACTCTAAAAACGACATTTTCACAACTGAGCAAAAAATACCCAAATCTGAATACGTCACATAGTCAAAATATGGCTCCGATTCAAAATTACTCAAGTTTGAAGCATGTATGTACTCATTTCTGAAAACATGCACACACTCAAGAATAAAACATCATGTGCTCATATTTGAGTATGTCCATGTTTCAAAAATGAGTTTTAACTGATTCTAATCATTTTTGAGTATGTCCATATTTCAAAAACGAGTATGAACTGACCTCTATGTGCTCAGTTTTGAGTATGTCCATGTTTCAATATTCTGAGTATTTTTTGTATTTCAGAATTGAAAGCATTGGGTCGTCATATTTAAAACAAAAAGTTTCATAACAAAATGAAAACATCAATTTTTTCAGATTTGAAAGTGTCATTTTTCTCAGTGTAGTAATTGCTGAAATTGGATTTTCAAACGTGTTATGCATTTTCTAAATGATTTACTTAGCAATCATCTTTCACCTTATTATGGGGAAGTTTTGTTGCACTATTCTGAATGTGTTGCAAAGTGTTTCATAATCTTTGCTTGACGCTTTATTTTTATTTCTTGTCTAGTATTTCCATTGGTTAAATATTTTTTTATTACATTCTTTTAGATCGTTTAGGTTATTCCATCTTATCGTATGCCAAATTTTGATTTTCTAAATATAGTGGTGCATGATCTTTAGTAAAGAAAATCTATTTCTATATAATTTTCATCTCCAGTTAATTTATTGTAACTAATCACCAATAATAAGTATGTTGATTATATTACAGGCCAATATTTTCAGCATTGCATGTGTCGAAATGATTACCAATGAAATGCTAATATTGGTGAAACATTGATAAAATGTGAGTATTACAATGTTGGGGCAAAGTATTTCATGCCAGTAGTATACTAATATTTTCCAAGATATAACCAATACAAAAAGTATTGGCCCAGAGTACGAACAGCTGTACCAGAATTTTTGAATAAAATTTTTTGTCCTATGTAATTGCTGAAAATTTTTCCTAATTTTGCAATGAGACGTGGTGTTTAAAATTTTTGCTGTTTAAATTAAAAAAAAAAAAAAAAAAAAAAAAATCTAATCCCAAATAGTGCTGCCAGATTCCTTGTAATTCCAAGGAGTGTCAGCACCTTGTGGTTCAATATTACTTTGTTACTATAGGAGTGCCTCTTGACTAAAAATAATATGTTTTTTGTGATTTGACTGACATAGAAAAATAAATAAATTGTTTGCAGAAAAATTGATAGTTTTCAATTGATAAAAATAAAATTATACTGTGGAAAAAAAACGTTCACAAATTAAGTTCGGTTTTTCTCGATTAGAAAGTCCACAAACATTTAAAACAAATGTATAAGGTATTCGTGATATATTGGTCACGGAATTGAAGAAAGGTAATTTTGATAAGAACGCGTTAAAAAATTTTATGTTGTAATTTTGTTTATAAGATTCTAGTCCTCAAAACGAGTCATGATTCTTTTATTTTTACCGTCTTGAAATTTTCAGAAAAAAAAAAAAATCCGAAAACTATTACTGTACAATAACAAGAAAAAAACCCCTGTAATTATCCATTAATACTATAACCTAAATACTTTTATCTTAAATTAAATCACTCACCAAATACTAATTAACAGGATACAAACTAGGATAAAAAAGGAAAAATGAATACATGGAAAGATCTTTGATCTAAGATAGAGTTACTCAAATAAAAAACAAAAAGCAAACGTATTTATCTATAATTTTCAAGCTAAAAAGCCAAATAATATTTCTATATTTTAGTAATATTTTTTTTCTTACTTTTTTAATATTCTTTAAAAGTTATATATAATAGATAAACGTTTTATTACGTGTTAACTTATTTTCAGTTGATCTAAGGCTACATATATTAAAATACCTCTATTGGAAAACCAGCACGTAAATCTAAACACTCAAGTGCAGCATGAACAACGATCGTTCTGTTCACTAAACTGCCTATTGTCCATCTAAATCCACAAGGCTCTCATCCTCTCTATGCAATTAAGTCCAAGCATCTCTCTTGCCCTATCGGACTTAATTGAGACTCTATGTCTGACCATGCAATGAAATATCCCCCACCCTACTTCTGTTATTTCCCCCAAACCACAATCATATCGATTTACAGTCTGTGTTTGTACTTGTTGACAAAGCAGGCTTAATGAAGCGACCCTTGCTTTAGTTTACGATGGAGATGATACGCTTAACAACTGGACATTCGAAATAGACTTTATCAACTCGGAAATTTCTTGGATAATGGAGGGAAATTTATGCTAACGGTTTGAATTTGGGTGAGATTTCGATGAATGTATTTGTACAAGCATTTGAATAATTGTGGTTGGAAAAATAATTTTACGGTGATGTATCATTGTAGTGTAATAGTGCTTTTTAACAATTTCAGCTTGGTTAAAATGAAATTGTTTATGTGTTTTACGGCATAAATATTCTTTTTGTTGTTTATTATCTTCTGGTTTATTTGTTCATCTGATTATTATAATTTGTATAAATATTAAATCAGGGAACATTTTCAATTTATTATGTGAATAGACATTGGACATCATAACTTTACTTTTGAAAATGATTTTAGAAGTTGATATGGTCATTAAACAGGCGTCATAGTTTCAAATACATTTTTCTCTAAATTTCTTTACTTTTTGAATTAAAATTTTAAATATTCCTGATATTAAATATGTAGTATACATATATATATATATTATATAAACCATTAAAACAACACAAAAACATCATACAACATGTGTGTGTGGGGGGGGGGGGGGATTTATATATATATATATATTGTGTGTGTGTGTGTGTGTGTGTGTGTGTTTTAAATGATACCGGCAGAAATGTTATCATAATTGGTTACTTGTGTTATATTGATTTGTAAATTGTGATTTAATAACGTCATATGGTTACAAATCAATGAATTAATTTGCGTTATTATGCTAGACTTCAGATAATTTTCGATTAACTGTGAATGATCTAATAATTTAATGGCGTTGAGGTGAATCAGAATTACAAATTTGAAATTCAAATTTATATGATGAATTATTTGAAATAATTGCTAAAAGTTATATTTAACCAAAATTTCAAACAACGAATATTTATTTGAAGAAATCATCAAATAAGTTTGTTTGAAAGTCTTTTCTATAATTGAAGATTTTTTTTTTATTTTGTGACAGCCTTATAGAAAATTAACAAAGCAATATAATATGATTAGACACAGTATTAGGAATGTGATTAGAAAGTTTATCAGAATGTATGCTTAAAACCCATTTTCTTGTTTTATTTTTTACATTACTAATTTATTTACTTTTTAATTATAATTATATTTAATGAAAATTAACTGGATGATAAAAAACTACAGGGTGGTACGGACTGGACATGAAAAGCTCTGTTGCAAATAGAAACCAGTAAACTAAATAACTTTGAACTTCAGAATGGTTAGAAACTTCTTCAATTGAACAACCCCGAGGTAGTTCAAACAATCAAAATTTGCGTAGTTCATCGGTTTTCTAAGGTAACAGAACTTTTCATGACTGGTCCGTTTAGTATATCAAATATTTATAAGATAGTATATCAAATATTTATTGATGAATATTTAATAATTTATTTAAATAAATCATTTAAGTAATTCACTTCACATTCGTTATTTACATTATCAAATTCAAAAAGTCAACACACGTTACAATGTACATGGGAATTATATATACACTGCAAAAAATAATTGTTGATTTTATAGTATAAAACTGGCATCCCAGCTGCCAGTATTATACCGTAAAATTAACAGTATTAAACAGTAAAAAAAGCAGTAATACGCTGCCGTGCAAGCAGTAATACGCTACCGCGCATGCGCGGTAGCGTATTACTGCTTGCACGGCAGCGTATTACTGCTTTTTTTACTGTTTAATACTGTTAATTTTACGGTATAATACTGGCAGCTGGGATGCCAGTTTTATACTGTAAAATCAACAATTATTTTTTGCAGTGTATATATATCAGAGGTGCCAAGCTCTCACTAATCTTCCGTAATATATGGGTTAATCTGACCCAGATTTAATACATCCAGATTTAATACACACCAGAATTTTTTTTTAAGAAAGGAAATTAAATATATTCCCCGTAGAAATCTGGAAAAAAAAAAAAAATTCATCAAATAAATTTTCTGGTTCGATACGTTATTAAACTGGGTCAAATTAACCCACATATTACGGAAGATTAATGGGAGCTTGGCACTTCTGTATATATATATATATATATATATATATATATATATATATAAGTTATTGTAAAATTAAACCATTGAAACATAAGAAACTGACCACACACAATGAAATCACAATACCAAATATCAGAGTCAAATTACAAATTAAATATATATATAAACAATAATTACGACGCCTTTTCTTCGTAAAACAACAAGTTTCTCTTTTTGTATATGGTGGAGTTTGTTACAACGAAATCAGAATAAATGAATAATCCATTGCATTGAAACTTTCTTCCATTCTGCAGCAAAATCTCCATTAAAAAATACAAGTTAAATTTCAAGTCAGATAATAATTATATTTGAAGCATTTTTTTTCACTGCATTTTCATTTGTGTTTCATCGTCATTTAAAATCTTACCAATAACTATCTATATTATAAAGGACAAACGTGTCCGTGTGTAACGCTGACGTCAATTTGAGGTTGGCTACACCTGACGATTAAATTTCGCATATTTACTGCAATTTCTTAAACTTCTTAACACCGCGCATTTTCAATTTTTACACCGTCAAATAGAGGGGGGCGGGGGGAATATTCTTTCAAATGCAATTTATTTAAAAACTCTATCACAAATTACCGATTTTTTATGGTTTTACAAATATTTTTCATGCATGATTTTTTAAAGTCTATCAGCTCTATCTTGTGCAGATTATTACGAAAGATTAACCCATTTGCACTTAAAACAATATAAATAGTTCAGCGTTTATTTCGGGCTAATATTTTACATAACGCAATTGACACTTCATCAATAAATAAATGCATAAATATAATAATATAAATAAAACACAAAATTAACAGACATGTAATCGAACTACACGCTTAAACGACTGAAATTATTAGATTCAAAAAGGCAATGTGACGAAATCTTTGGCGATAAATTCTGACATGCGACTAGTACGAAAGTATCGTTTGTAATAAATTTCAAAACTTTATTTGAATACATAATTGACATTTTTCATATAAAAATAAGTTTTGGTGATGTTTGTGTGAAATCTGAAATAATATATTAAATGTAAAAAATCTAGTACAGTTTTCACTAAAAAAATTTAAAAAAAAATGGTTTTTACCTATATTCTGTAACCCGGGAAGGCCGGGATGGATCATCTAGCTGCATTAATGGTAGCAGGAGATCAATACACCAACCAAGTTCCAACAACACCAAGTTCCAACCACCAGGGCTCCCAAATGGTCCGCCAACTGAATACCAATAATTTTTAACAGAAAATTTCATGGTAGGTTTCTACGGCATTTCCTCAAAAATTTACCTTCGAAGGTGGTTTCTGGAAAATTTGCCAGAAAAATCTAAAAATAGAAATTTTCTAAGAAAATACTGGTATTCAAAAAGCGGATCATTTCGTAGCCCTGTACCACCGACTTCCAGGGTTACAGTTACTATCCGGGATACAGAACATTGATAAAAACCATTTTTAATTCAAAACTTTAACAAAATTTTCACATTTTTTAAAAATTTTTTACTGTTTTGACTGCCCACTAAAAAAAAAAAAAAAGCATTTAAACATGAAAAATATCAATTAAGCATTGAAATAAAGCCGTTGGCCAACCCCTGGCTTCCACAGTTGCAGTTACTGTCCGGGATACAGAACATACGTAGGTGAGAACATTCTCTAACAGATTTTTCACATTTATTTATTTTTATTTTTTAGATTGCCCACTAAAAATACCAAAAAAGCATTTGTATATAAAAATATATATATATCAATTAAGTATTCAAATAAAGCCCTTGGCCAACCCCTGGCTTCCAGGGTTACAATTACTGACCGGAGTACAGAACATAAGTAAGAAGCATCTCTAACAGATTTTCACATTTATGTATATATATATATATATATATTAGATTTTCCACTAAAATTACCGAAAAGGCATTTATAGGTGATAAATATCAATTAGGTATTCAAATAAAGCCCTTGTCCAACTCCTGGCTTCCAGGGTTACAATTACTGTCCGGGGTACAGAACATAAGTAAGAAGCCTCTCTAACAGATTTTCACATGTATTTATATGTATATATATATATTAGATTTTCCACTAAAATTACTGAAAAGGCATTTATATGTGATAAATATCAGTTAGGTATTCAAATAAATCTTTGGCCAACTCCTGGCTTCCAGGGTTACAATTACTGTCCGGAGTACAGAACATAACTAAGAAGCATCTCTAACAGATTTTCACATTTATATATATATATATATATATATATATATAAATGTGTATATATTAGATTTTCCACTAAAATTACCGAAAAGGCATTTATAGGGGATAAATATCAATTAGGTATTCAAATAAAGCCCTTGTCCAACTCCTGGCTTCCAGGGTTACAATTACTGTCCGGGGTACAGAACATAAGTAAGAAGCATCTCTAACAGATTTTCACATGTATTTATATGTATATATATACATTAGATTTTCCACTAAAATTACTGAAAAGGCATTTATATGTGATAAATATCAATTAGGTATTCAAATAAAGCTCTTGGCCAACTCCTGGCTTCCAGGGTTACAGTTACTCTCCGGGGTACAAAACATAGGGGAGAAACATTTTTAATTAAAACCTCTAAGAGATTTTTCACGTTTATTTGTTTTTATTTGTTAGATTGTCCACTAAAAGTACCAAAAAAGAGTTTTTATATGAAAAATATCCATTAGACAATAAAGTTTTTTATCAAATAAAGTTTTCTAATTGATTAAAAACGGTACTTTCGTGTTAGTCGCATGCCAGCAGTTAATAACCAAGGAAATCGTCAAAGATTTCGCTATATATAGCAATTCTTTTGATTTATATATTTTATTATTCTGATTCTTTCCATACTTTTAGTTTTAGTGTTTTAGGTAGCTTTCAATACAAAAAAGTATAAAGCTACCTATTGCAGCCGTTCGGAGGAAAGCAGTTCCGGAAAATTTCGATATATTTTCACCGATCATGACCCTCAGACCCCAAAACCACCCTCCGTTCAAATGTTGATTTATATATATATATATATATATATATATATATCCATATATATATATATATATCTGACCTATGTCATACGATAACGCTCGTATTTATAAATCAATTTTGATGAAACTAATTGTGTGTATTAAGCTAACCAATGTCTCGACCGAGTTCGTTGGCCAGCTTGGTCCGCCATTTTGTTTCAAGATGGCGGCCATTTTAAAATTTAAAACTAAAATAAATATACAAAAAAAATTAAAAATACAAATTTATTTTTTAATTACGTGTTAGGCCTTGATACGAGGATTCCAGAGCATTTTTTGGTTTACCTCTATCTTAAAAAATGGCTGAGATAGAGCAGTTTGAAATTCTAGGGTCGCTGACATTTTGAAACAAGATAGCACATTACAAAAATTTTCATTGTTGTAATAATTTTCCCAATCATACGCATAAAACTATATATTCATATCCGTTAGCGCCAAATTCTCGCCAAACTTGGCGACATTTTGCGAAATATCGCCAAATTTGGCGACCAAAATAAGTCTTCATAAATGAAGCCAATTTGGCTATTGCTCAATAATTTGGCGAATTTCTTATTCAAATTCAGTATTAACGAATCTTTTGTAAACGTTTTCTTTGCATTTTAACTTTCTGTTTTCGTGTAACATTAGCTAAAATTTTAAAACGAAGATATAGGAAAGCTACCTTTTCCTCCCGGTACAGGCCGGAAGGACTTTTTTAGATTCATATCTATTAAACTTGTGTTTTATTTATTTATTTTTTGTAAAGTTTTAATTTCGTTGTAGCATATTATTCGAAAACAAACACTGAACTATGTATATTGATTTAAATGCAAATCTTGCGTAATCGGACTGCACGCGATAGATATAGGTTTAGAAAAAAAAAAAAAAAAAAAAAAAAAAAAAAAAACCTCATGCTTGAAAATTTATTTTAAAACCATACAAAAATCAGTAAATTGAAATACAGCTTTCAAACAAATTGCATTTGAAAGAATATTTTGTTTTTCTATTCGACGGCGCAAAAATTGAAAAAGTGCAATGTTTAGAAGTTAAAGAAATTTCAGTAAAAGCGAAGTTACTCGGGTACATTTTTCTTTTTATAATATAAATATAACAAGAAAACCTACTAAATAAAATTGGTATAAACTTAATTAAAAGTGTGCAACTTCTCTCTGTGATTTATTTTATAATTTAAATTCGAAGTATTTTGTACTCAACTAATTGCGGGAAAATGAAGTAAAAATAATAACAAAAAGAATGTAAAATTCAAAATTTCATTACAACAAAATTAAATTATAACAAACGGATTTTGGCGGCTACATGATTCTAACTGGATTCGCCAGCATTTATTTTTTAGTGAAAACCTTTTAGCACCTTTAGTGAAAACCTTTTTATCGCACCAAAACAATTTCTAAATCAAAATTATGTTTATTCAAGCCGCTGACCCCCAATGCACCTTAATCCTTCAGTCTATAGTAAAATACAGCAAAAAAATTTTCAAATGTTGAAAAATTCAATTTTTATTTCAAAGAACCTACATTCAAAATAAGTTTTAGCTTTTGCTAAATAACAGGAAAAATCTCTCAGTGTAAGAAAGTAATACTATTGGAGGAAAAGGAAGTTCGCTTTTCCGCTTTAGTATTGTTATGAACAAAGAAACACTTTTACAGGCAGAGTGAAATTTAGATTCTTATAACGGTTGTAAAGATTTATGCAAATATGTTGTGTAAAGATGTAAAGATTTATGTTAGATGTATATTTGGGGAAATTTTTATAGCATTACTTCTTTTACACAATTATTGCTTAAAGTTAAGAATTACTCGAACCAATAATTAAAATTATGATTGCGATAGTAGTTATAATAACTTTTATTGGTTTTTATGATGCCGATAATAATGCTGATACAGTAAGAAGACATTATATAACGCAATTCTATATAATGCAGTTCTCTATATAACGCACAACTTCTCAGATATAAACAATGAATTTTGCAGTTAAGAATAACCTGCATTTCACATTGTAGAAAAATTTCTTCTCTGTAGATGACTAAGTTTGATACATAATTTCATATTTAACTCCTTAATTCAGAACTTTTTAATGAAAAAATTGCTATTGTTATGATAAACAATTTCGAAAAGGAGTAATATAATGTTGATCTAGGCATATTTAGACCATGTTTATAAATAAAATTTAACAATGTGTGAAATGATCTATATTATGCAAAAATTTATAATCTGCGTAAAATCTGGTCCCAAGCAATGCGATATAAAGGTCCTCTCTGTTTAAGACATATTTGGGCATGTTTACACTGTACATTTACTGATGTGTGAAATGTGATTTATATAACTGAAAATTCTATGTGTACAACCTCTCGACTCAAGGTGGACGTTATAAAAAAATCTCCGACTTTACAAAACATCTTTCAATTTTAAGAATTTTTTTAAATCCGTACATTCTATTAATATTTTATTAAAAACCTAATACAAATAAAATTAATAAGATATACATTTTCAAAAATGTATAGTGCATTTTTTACAAACAATAATTTTACTTTTTGAGTTTTTCGTAAATAAATTAATAAATAAATATTTTTTTATTTATTTTCACGTTTTGTTATCAAACGTTGTTAAATTGGTGATAAAAAGAACAGTATATATAAAAATAGTAAATTGCAAGTTACTGGTTTCTTCATTTAATTCAATTAATGTGTTTTAAAAACTTTTTCTTATTTATGTTCTTTTAATGAATTTTATTGATGTATATTTTAAAAATAGCTTTTTAAATTTTAAATAAGGCCACAGACGTAACTGTTGATACTAAGTTGTAAGTTTTACTTTTTTGCATAATGTTACATCATAATAATAATTATTATTACTATTATGACATGGAATTTGATTATGTTGGGGTCTATTTGATTTTTAGTTAATGATTTTTCAAAGTTTCAACATTTATTATGAAATTTAAAAAACATGAGAATTTACAAAGCTTTCGGAACTTTTCAGATAATGATTGAAACTTTTAAAGATATGGTAATGATGAAAAAGAGATGGATTACCTCAAATTGAGTAATCTGATTCATACTAACTTATAACTGAATATTTTTTTACGACAGGATAGCCATTATTTTCGAAAAATCATTGTTTACCAAAAACTATAGGACACTTTGATCATGGACGGTTTTAAATGCATATTTGTTATTCTTTGGATGAATCACACTTTTTTAAAATTCAAACAAACCCGCAGACAATGAATTCAAAATTTTGTACAAAATGCTTTTTTCAATGTTAATGCGGTTCTCTGAAAAATATTTTTCCCCGCTCAACAATACGTAACATTCTGACACATTTTATAAACGTAAAAACTTGCAGCCATGATAATTGGAGTAATTTGTAATAGAACAGATTTTTCACCTTTCGATTACTGAACACAACTTGAATTATAAGCGATTTTTGTCTCAAGACGTCAGTTTCTTTTTTCATTTACAACACTGTCGCTTCCGGAAAATTCAATACAAAACGCCAACTTTGACAGAATTTTCTGAAAGAATTTTTACTTTTACCAAAAAATGGAAAAAAAAAAAAAAAACTGTTTCAGTGCATAGTTTCTGAATAAGGGTACGTGCCAATTTCATGCGTTTGAAAACGAAAAAGAATTTTAAAATTTGTTAGAAATTAGGCAGTTTGGATTGATAACAGCCTTAACATGACGTTAGCATTACTGGCGGACATGTTTTGTTTCGTAATATAGATTCTCAGTTTTTAGGACGCTAAAATGTATCGACGATTTTATTATTAATATTTTAATGAACTTATCAGTTATCTGGGTTCATATTGTCTCAGCGAGATTTTATTATTTTACTTACCCATCATACGTAGTATAGGGTAAGTCTTGTAATCGTTTTGAAAATCGAAAAAAAATTTTTGACGGATTTACACGTTTCAGACACTGGAGATTGCGAAAAACATATTTTTAGAAAAACAAATTTGCCGTCCGTCTGTGTGTCTGTGTGTCTGGATGTCTGTGTAAATACTGTGTGTCTGTAAACGCTCTATCTCCCGAAAAAAAATGAGATGGAGACTTGCAATTTGGTATGTACTTAGTATGTAATAATGGGAAGAAGCCTATTTCATTTCAATAACCTCGATTAACCGGAACAATTTTTTCGGACTCTCGAAATATTCGTTCTGATAAAAGGTATATAAAATTTTCGAAATTGTTTATTTTAAGAAATGGACATAAAAGACAATAAAAAAACAAATTTTGCATAAAGCATGAAGTCGATCGGATAATGAGTTGCCGAGATATTTGGAATCCTATTTTCCACACTCTTCGATTTTTCATGACCCTGTATTTCATCCAAATTTCACTTCAAAGATATATTTTAATTGGAAATTTGACGCTTAATCAGATGCAATAAACCGCTAGTTAATAGGATTATTATTTTTGGAGTTATAAGGAAAAACCTCTTTCAAGCAATTCAGTAATCGAGCCTTTAAAGTTTATGACGTCATCAACCACGATTTTATTTGAATTGCAATGCATTTTATAAGTAGTTTACACATTTTTATTTTAATATTTTACATTATGCATATCCATGATGGGTAAGTATTACGGTGGCCCCCAACGACTAGTTTATTAATATTGTTTATTTATTTTATCTATTTGTTCTTACAGAAGAGACAATTTTGGAGCTATTTGTATTTAAAATCCTGCTTCAAGTTTATATAATTATTATTCTATTTATTTTGTAGTGGTTACTAGTATTATTACAAAAGGACTGTATATATATATACGATAAAAGAGCAGGGGAATTTTATTACAAAAAGGATTCCTATCAATTTATATAATGTGACAAAAAAGGGAGGAAAATTAATGAACTTACAAATATGCGCATTAACATGCGCATGATATTTACACATACTATGCAATTGAAAGAGCAGGAAAATTTTAGTACAAAAAGCATCCGTATTAATTTATATAAAGGGACAAAATAGAAGAAATATCAATGAACTTGTAAATATGCGCATTAAAATGGCGCATGATATCTACATTGAGGCATTAGATACATTACATTAGTGTATTAGTGTGTGAAATAAAGGGTTAAAAAATGAAAGAATGATCCGATTAGAAATGATAAAAACTTCTCTGTAAACAATGATTAGAAGAAATGCTTTAAACACAACACACTGTTAAAAATTTGCAGCAAACTGTCCAGTCATTTGACCGTTTTTATAGAAAACGGTTACATAATCGTAATTTAATTCTATTCTGACCATATTATTGCCCATAATATGGTCAGAATAGAGTTAAATTATTGTTATGTAACCCTTTTCTAGAAAAAATGGTCAAATGACTGAATAGTTTGCGGCAAATTTTTAATAGTGTACAGAAGAACACTCCAAGATTTGTTTGTATGCATCATAACTGTCCTATGTGGCTCCATTTATTCACACACAAAATATCCATGAAATTAACCGATGAATTAAGCAGTCCATTTCGCTCGAGATATTGTGAAGCATGTTCATATAAACACTGATATCAGCTAATTCTCTATGTAGTACCTACAGTTCGTTCACTTTTATAGGCAATCAAACATATTAATTGTTATTCGAAAAAATATGTATTGCAACCTACAGAAATTATATCAGAAATCGATTTCTAGAAGGTCTTATGTGAATTCAAAGTAACAGCTTATTCCGCCAAATAGGTTTTGACTTATGCTTAAAAAACTACCCCCATTGAAATTTGTTTTGCAACTATTAAAAATTCATTTAATATTAGGAATTCATATTTACATATGCATAATTCCTAAACTACTTGATCGAATGTCTTCTCGTTTGGTTTCCGAAAATAAAATTTACAATAAAGAATCCAAATATGATTTCAAAATTAGGTGTTAATATTGAAAATTATAAATTTCGGGACAATTTCGATATATATATGACCTCCAAAGCATGATTTATGTAATTTAAGTATAGCATTAATTAGTAAATGATACAATCAATCAGCACCAATCTCATTTTTATATGATAATTTACGCCAGAGGTAGTAGATCCATTTTTCCTCTCTCGACTGCACCAGTAAATTAAGTGTTTACGTTGCTACTTCCGTTGTCAAAAATATTGCCTAAAAAATATTAACCAAGTTATTCGATAAATATTATTTTAATTCATTGCTAATATATTATTTAAAGCTCTTTGCAAAATATATGTAACATAAAGATAAACTCTTTGGGATAGCCACTTCAGGGGTTATGATTTGATTACCCATTTTACTAAAAATATATATATATAAATAAATAAAATAAAAAATCCTTTGATTGCCAGTACAATTCCCGCATTTTTTCCTCCGATGAAATGATTTCGTGAATGTGTCAGAAATTAGCTAATAAGTAATTAAGAATAGCATTAATAGATAATAGTGCTAAAAGTCTTTTTTTTTTTTTTTTTTTTTTTTTTTTTTACACCCTACAAAGAATTTGTCAATACGTATTTCAACAGTACAATTACCATACAATTATGTATTTTTTTTTCTTTTGCAGTGTAATGATAAAAATAAATCTCACAGCTTTAGAAAAAAAGAAAATTTAACATTATCTGTCAAAGATATTCTCAAATCTATACTTTTTGACACGAAATCACTTTCATCGCAATTTTTTCCCCGTAAAAATATGGAAATTAAACTAGATTTTTTTTTTTTTTTTTTTTTTTTTTTTTTTTTTTTTTACAGTGTATTATTTTGTGACTTACAAGACAATGACAATGAACCCTCATCCATTGTCATGTCAGTGAAAATGTCTTAAAAAATCTGAATCCTCTGAAAATACGGAATTGAAGGATTGATTCATTTGATGAATCATTCCTTTGCGTGAGAGCTTGCTGAAGGCATGGATGGAGATCACTGTGAAAGGAGATGAGAATTTAATCTTCTGTAACGATATTATTCAAAAAACAAAGTTATGAGTTATAATGAAGTACTTCCTATTTTTTGACAGTTTCCTGAGTTTTAGAATCCTTTAGTTCAGAAAAAAAAATTGTGTTTCTACCTGCAACAATCATTTAATTAATTAAAAATATATTTTTTTTTTTTTTTTTTTTTTAAAGCAGGTGAGAAATAGATATTCTCGTGTCAGATATAGCGGGTATAGTGCTTATCAGATAACACTTATAAAACTTTTTAGATTCTAAAACAAACACTTTAATTCAACTTCCCTCTCTTTTTCCCGAGCCACAAGGTAAAACAAGTTAGAAATTGTACGTGAAACGTGACAAATGAGGTGCGTTCGTTTTATAACTATTTTCACAATGTAAAAAAATCCTCCTTATTATTTCAGTGAAATGAATTATATCGTCTGCTATGAGCGAAATGAGCGTACTTTTTTTTTTCTTATTACGTATGCCACGTTTACAAATGCGATTTTTTTTTTCTACACCAAACAGCGCTACAAAATTCACCATGGAGATTTTGCCTTGCGAATGATTATCTCCATGGTTTGATATTTTTATGACTCGTAATGATGGAATCTCCTGTGTTTATTTACTCTAATGGATTCAGATATTCGGCTGTTAACCTAATTTCCACTAGTTATTTCAGAATGTATACATTTCTCATCTTTTAACTCATCTCTTAAGCAAGTAATTTTTTTCAACGATCTTTCTAAAAAAATGTAACTTTTATGCAATTTTATTCGAAAAAATAATTTTTAATAAAAATGGCCCCCTAGCATATGAAAAAAGAAGTTCCTCAGTCACATGACTTGCGCTTTTGTTATATAGATTACGTACGATAGAATTTAATAGAATGAAGAAAACTTTTATTAATATTTTTTTAAGTTTTGATTCGATTTTCATAAAATTTGAAATTCTGCAACGATAATATATAATACATTTCAAATTATTCGGTTTGGTAGTTTTCGCACTGTTATATGCGGACGGACGGACAGACGGATGGACCAGGCGACGACCATAGGTGCTACTTGTTTATATAATTACGAACGCAGCTAAAAAAGAAAAAAAAGAGTGTTCAATTTTATTGCTATGTTTAAAAAAAAAAAATCTTAGAAATAAAGTAAGTAAAAAATATATTAAATTTTACTTCCTGTATATATTTTTTATAAAAATATATTACCTCATTTACGAAAATCTGGTTCTATATATTATACTTTTTATTTAACTCAGCCTGGTTTTTGTATGTAAAGATGAAATTTTGTAATCGATTTTTCGCCCATTTCTTGAAATGCTAAAATTATAAAAAAGTATATTAACAGATATGTTTCCGATGGCAATACCACATTTTACTATTTTTAGAACTTAATTATAAATAAATACATTAATTTTGAGGCGTTTTTCTGTTAGCTTGTCACAGGTGATAAATTGTCAAATATTCTGTAGGGTTGAAATCTTACAATTGTATACGAGTTATAACACAAATGGATTTAATTATTGGTGACTATTGGTGGCCAAATTTTGGTGAAAGTTGTTGGAGCTTCACAACAACGAAATATTTACGCTATATATATAACACTAAAAAATATAAAATATAAATAATAATAAAAGAGTTTTCTAAATATTCTTTAATCAATTAATAGTGTCACATTAATTAAATTATGATTATACGTTGAGAAATCAATTTAGAAATCCTAAAAATAAAATAACGTTTCACTCAATGTTAAAGTTATTTTTAAATAATATTCCTTTTTACTTTCCTGTTGCCATATCTTAAAAAAGTAACTAGCAAAAATTATAGTATTTTAAATACATTTATTAGCGCGCGCTTTTTACCAAGCGTAAAAAAAAAGCAGTAAATTTTTCATAATCGAGTTCGGTGCCCCCGTCAAATTATTGTATTGTAACGTCAATTTTTGCGAAAAAACTCGAAATACATAGTCACGAAAATAGTTGTGATTTTCAAGATAAACATTGATTGCCTATAAAAAAGTGTTTTTTAATCTATGATAGTTTTACTTTCACACTGATTTATAACATTGTTGAGTAATTTATTCAAGTTTGGAGAAATATATTTTGTTAAAAGAATTTCTCAATGCAATGTATAGTTAAAAATTAAAACTTTTGTAAAATCTATTTTTGCCCCCTTAGTTTGAAGAGACTGTTTTGAAGACACAAAATAGTTCTTATGCCTTATTGAATTCAAGATATTCTAATTCAGATTCAAAAAAAAAAAAAAAAAATTCTGCTATTTGTAATCCATTTTTTATTGCAAAATAATTGTATTTTGAGATAAAAGTGCTAAGCTGGTTTTCAAGTTCAACTTTGTTAATATTTTTTGTATGAACTGCTTTAAAAATTGAAAACAATTCAGTTATTTGTAATAGTCATTAGATTATCTGAAACATTTATGTATATATGAATGGTAATTATTTCGTTCTGTTTGCAAAAATAGCATGCTTTGTTTTAAAAAAGGCTTTAATAACTGGAGATAGGTGTAAATTTACTGCAAAGCTACAGAAGAAACATTATATATATATATTTTTTAATATAAAATAAGTACGTAATTTTTTCAAAATAAAATTTTTGCTTGTGACAAAATGGTTTATTTTTGTATAAAAACCATACTAAGTAAGTGAATATAGTGAGAATATTTTCAACCTTATTAAAAAATCGCTCTGGTTTTGGTCTCGTTTTGGTTAATTGAATTTATAGGATTAGCCGAAAATTCCTGTAGTAAAAGAAATTGGAATGAAATAAAACTATTTAGAATGACTAATTTTTTTTAATTACCAGTATGTTTGATGATAATTAAGACTGCCACAAAGATGGCTCTAAAGAAAAAAGTCAAATGGTTTTAAAAAGCAAGATATCGGTGTCCAAATAACCCATTTCTCTAAGTTAGATGTCGACCAAATTCAAAACGCACCAGAGATATGTTCATGCATACTGTTGTACGTCGTCTCACCATAAAATCTAAAACACCAGTTCCATCAAATTATCTCGCACACACGCAAGAAAAAAAAATCAATTAACATCTTTGCTCAATGTTGAGTAATAATTGTGACAACAATGTGAGCATTGTCTAATCTGACGATTTGGCACCATTGACATTTTTTCTTTGAGATTGTCTTTTTTAATACATTCCTATAAAAGACTATCTGGTAAAAAATATATATATATACTGGCACTTCCGATTTTAGACTATTTGTTGAAAATCTAGAGAAATACTTGTAAAATATTTCTTGAACTTCGGGGATGTAAAGAATATGTTTTACCTCATATTTTTTTAGGGAAGATTTATCTTCAATACAACATTTGTGTTCATTTGTATAAGAACAGCACGTATATTCGTTGCTTGTAGCATGCAGGGCTTTTAACTAAATTTAATGCCACTTTTATGAAATTTGAAAAAATACAGTAAAACAACATAGGAAAATTTCGGGATAGTTGCTTTACTTAAGACCCCCTACATTTTTTTTTTTTGTAGTAATGATTTTTGTTGTGCAAATGTAACCTATCTACTCCAAATTTTATGCAGAATTTCAAAAAATCTATAACGGTAATATAAATACCATATAAAATAGTGTTTTTATCCAAAAACTTAATCAATGATTTTGGCCATATATCCCAGATCTCAGGTTAGACGCCCCACTTGATAGGGATACATGCCCCATTCGTAAAATAATTGAGAGCATAGTTAATTAACATTTATAATTCAAAATATGGATTTGTATTTAACTTAATATTCTATTTACATCAAGTTGAAGAATTTTTTTTTTTTTTTTTTTTTTATCTTGAGCTGACATGTTTTGTATACTAATCCTGCATTACACTCCCACATCAAAGGAAATTTGCTATTCCCAATTCTTCGAATCAATTGGTATTCAAAATTTCAAGCCAATCGGATATTTCTAACGAAGGCAAAACTTGTTTAATCTAAACTAACAGGCATTACCTCCCCCTCCCCCCCTCTTTTATATTTGATGTACAAACTCTAAAAACTAATTCGGGAAGCAAATTTAAAATTCTCAAATTAAATCCGTTACATTTTTATATTTCATAATAAATAAATTCAAAATATTTTCTTTACTCTACGGAAGGTTTAAACTTATGTAATTTAAATTAAGGGGAGTGGGAGAGAAAAGTTGCCAGCAATAAAAGGACTATTATTTAAATAAAGAAAGAAGTATAAAGAGGGATTATACCTCTAATATGGTTCCCGATATAGTCTTTCCGAATTTTCTGTGAGGATGATATACTTAAGAGATTTCAGATTTCTGTTTTGTATTTGGATATCTATTTAGTGCTTCTGAATATATTCGGATATAAAGAGAAGGAAAGTTTGGAATGTGTGAATTAAAATGTTTTGACCTTAGCTATAAATACCAAACGCTTAAATACTTTTCACTTAAAAATGTGAGGGAATTGCAATCTTTTGAACCAACTTTCTGAAATGAAACAAATGATTTTTTTTAATCATTGCTTAAATAGAGAATTTATCACTACTAACACCGCCCCCTGACTTTTAAGTAATGATCCCCCGGAAGGGCCATGGCCAAAGAAAAGAAGAAACAGCTTTTTTTCTCACAATCCTGAAAATTAAAAAAAAAATATTCTCACATGACAAAGTTATTTAATGATTATAATTAGGCGTATTTTCTCTAATCACAAGTGAGTCATATATCCTCAGGTGTGGCAAGTATCCTTTTTATCCGAGAGAGATGCCCCATCTAGTAGTTCTGGAAGTAGGAACAAATATGGCTGCGACCTATAACTAACGCATTATTCGATACTTGTTTCAACAACATTCACTAAATATTTCATGAAAAATGTCTAGTAATTACATTATATTTCATATTCTCCTTGTCTCTATCTTACACGAGCACCACAATAAAAGTCAAACGTGCATATCTTTGATGGATAAAACATTTATTTGAAGAATTAAATCGCTGTAACTTAGCTTACTACGATTTTTTTATAACAATTGATAGTAGAAAAAAGTCACTACCTCTGCCACACATTCAATAGCTGAAATACAATAACTAGCGCAACTAACCTGATGGGGCATTTAACCTGGATTTACCCTGCTGCAATTATAATATTTGATGAAATGTGAGTATTTGTATAAAATATATTTAAATGCGCATGCGCGAACGATATAAATTTATTTTCACATAATTTAGTAGCCAATTATATAGGGCAACTTATATAAAAAGAAAGTCGAATATCGGAAAACTCAGAAATATATCAGCGATATATTGAGCAATAGAGCTCAATTTTGGGTTTTTTTCGAAAAGTACTTGGGTGATAAGAGATTTTACGCAAATTGTCATGTTTTATTAACTGACTTCCAACGAAAGAGTATGTATTAAGGTATGTCCACACGTAGCTTTTGAATGGATGCTTCAATTTATTATTATTATTATTATTTGGAATGGGCTCGTACTAATGGTTTTTCCAACGAGAACTAAAACCTCTATAAAACATGATAATAATAAAAAAAAAGTGGCAAAATTTTTATGAAAATCTCTTTATGTATATATATACAGCTACTTTTAAAAATACACTAAAATTCAGCTCATTTCATCCAAGATATAGTTCTAAATTTTCACAATATTCGACTGGCCTTTTTATAATAATATATAATTGAGTACAAAACTATGGAGAAAAAAACATTATCGTTCACGCATGCGCAGGTAAAAATTATTTCATACAAATGCTCATATTTCATCCTACATATTTATATTCTAATTTCAATATATCATTTTTACTGTATTTGTTCAAATTTCCTGAAGGTGTCGTTAAATTTGGTCGGAAATCCTGCATGCTACAAACAAAGAACTTGAGGACATTTTTTGAATTTTCTAAAGAAACCATTATATCTACATGAATATACGAGCTATTCTTACATAAAAGAACAAACATATTGGACCGGATCCACATAATCATGTGCTATTGCTATATTTCCTTTCCAGCTTTTTTTTTTATATATATATACAAGGTGTCAAACATTCTTTACATCCCCGAAGTTCAAAAACCATTCGAAAAGCATTTCTCTAGATTTTTTACAAAGCGTCTGAAATGAAGAGTGCAATGATACTTTTTAACCAGATAGTATATAGATAAAAATTGTTTATGGCTTCATTTTGTCTGCCGTCTACACTGTTAAAAATTTTGAGGTGTGTTGAATTAAGTTTTGGTGCTGCAGTAGCTGCAACTATTAAATGATAAAATCTCGTTCCAACATTTGGAGCTTTGGTCCAATTGAAGCTCCAAATGTTGGAGCGAGATTTCACCATTTTATGGTTGCAGCTAACAGAAGTTGGTTCAACACAGCAAAAAACTTTTAACAGTATATCTGGTCGTCTAAGAAACTCTATATCTCATAAAGATACTCGAAGTGCCATGTAGTTTTTATCTGTTACAGTGGTTTACTATAGATTTTTCATTATTGAAAATGAAGTATGTAGCATTTATAATTCATTTACAGGGCCAAACTGTTGATACAGAATAAGCAGCATTTATAGTTCGTTTACAGGAACGCGTATAATACTTCCATTGAATTGTGATTTATGTTGAAAAATCGTTTGCGGTGTATTTTAATGATTCTACGATACTTCAAAGATATTGCAATTGATATAGATCATTCAGTTGTACAACAACATGGTTTCTATAGACTAGTTAATCTGCAGATCAGGAGCCTCAACGTCAGCTCTAAAAGTCATTGTTTTTTAATCTCACTTTTTATACTATTTAGCATCGCAGAATCCACAATTTAATTTTTTTTTATATTACATACATATTTATAGGCATATAAAATACTTCGGAGGTTTCAGAAATTAGAAGCGTTAAATTAAAGACGGTTAATGCAATGACATTCTGAAATTCTTATGAACTTCTTATTCTTGTAACTTTTTAGATAAAAAAAAAAAAATAAACTTCTATTAAAATAAATTCTTCATTTATGTCAATAGAATACAAAAATAATTTATTTTGATAATAAAATATTGCAGCAAAATAGTGCGAATCACTTGAATTTTATTATTTTGATATTCTTTGAAATATGGTTGCAAAGCAATTAAAAAATGAAAGAGCAAAGTTAAAAGAAATGCATTTTAAAATTTGTAAAAAATAGGAAAATAAAATGTTTTATATTTTCCGAACAGATGCAAAAAAAAAAATTCCAATAATTTAAACAATTTCTAAATTCTAATGAATGTATCAGAAAATTTTCAAAGCTATTGGATATATTTAAAACTTCTATATCAAAAATTTAAAATTAATAATTTTACGTTTAAATCCATTATTCAAAAATGCGATTTTCATTTCAGTTAAAAAGGAAATTGGAAAATCGTCTGCATTCCTATAGGAAAGCATTATGGCCTAAAACGAAATATTCTATATTTTTTGAACGAATGAACCAAAGTTAACCAAAAACTGTACAGCTAATTCCGGGTATCTCGCCAACATACCTACCAAAAATCAACCTATTCGGATAATTTTTGCGGCAGTTATCGCGGAACAGACAGACAAAGTGACAAACAAACAAACAAACAAACAGACGGAAACCAAAAACTTTTCGCGTCTCCACAGTGATCCTCAACTGACGTTTCGGCAATTATGGAATGAAAAGCATTTATCACTTTCCACTTACACAGTGACACATAAAAATTCGACTAGGATCAATAATTGCACGAAGTGTTTTTCCGACGTGGTATGCATTTTTAAATAACTAATTTTTAGCGAATTTTATAGAGAGTATACATTCTATAGCTCATGTACAGGGCTGCTCAAAATAATATGCACACATAACCAGATATTGACGGCAATTGCTGAAAATTGATTTTTATTGCGTTACGTATTTTTTAAATTATTTATTTATGCATCTCATTTCATTGTATGAAAAAATGAGCTTCTTTTAGTCTGTTTTAGTATTTTTAGTCTGTTAAAATAGTGTTTCATAATCTATGTGTTATGCATGATTTCTTTTATTTTTGCTTTATGCGATTTTAGTTACCATCAAAAATACTAATAATCAAAATTAAAAAAACTAAAATATTTAATATTTTATTTTTCAAAGTTGAGATTTCGATAACGTTCACTTTGCTATTAAAACAGACACCATATTAAAAAAAAAAAAAAAAAAAAAAAAAAAAAAACCTTTACAATGCATTTTGCGTAAAAATAAATTTACAAATATTGCAAGATATAAATTCTTTTCTGGCTGCAAAACAAAGTAGCATGTTTTGATTCAATAATAATTTATAACTAAATGAGAGTATAGTTTAAATATTTTCCACTCTTATCCAAGAAATGGTGCCATATGAACTTTTAATTTTGAATCTATTTCTGATCGAAAACGCGCATAAATGAATACACCTTTTTATAAAGATGAACAATATTACTTCAGTGCTCATCTATTAGCATGCATTTAAGCAAATCTTACCATTTCCCTTCTGAAGATCTGAAACAAGCACAGAAAAATCATAGAGTATTTTACATCTTAACTTTTTTTTTTAATGGATCTACATAGACTAATCGAATATCTCTTGCTTCATTTTTTTTAATATGTTACAGTATTTAAAGTTCTAGCAGATTTAGTATACAAGAAACTTGCTTAGAAATCCTTATACTGTGTACAGTAGCGTTTAGGTTTCCAAACATGACTTTTGACAACGGGTAACTTGGGATTTAGAAACGATACTCGAAATCGATTATTTAAATATTTAATCGGAAAATATTAAATAAGATCTTTTAAATTTAATTTTTTATATAAATAATATATATTAAAAAAAATGGAATTTTTGTCTTTTTATGTAAATTCTCATGATATGCAGGCAATAAATCCCAACTCTCAAAAGCGATGTCATATGGGCTTTGATTGAATGTAAAACATAAAAAACATTTCGCACCCCAGAAATAAATACACAATTTTTGCGAGATGAACAATTTCAATAAAATGCTCATCCATCAGCATGCATTTAAGCAAAACTAATCACTTTCCTCCTGAGGCTGTAAAACAACCACTAGAAAACCATACAAGGTGTAAAAAGAGTGTGAAAGGCTCCGTGAGATATTGCTCCGAATCTCAATGTGACAAGTACAAGTGGAGACAACGCTAATGGCAACAAACACGCTTGGTTTCTTTAACGGGCGTTTTGCATTGCTTATGAGACAGATCACACTCACAAAAAAAATGGTGATTCGAAGATGAAAAAAAAGCAGAGAAAGAGATAGAGCATGCAATCGGATAGAATATCCCTGTATCGCACCATGAAGTTATGACAGTTAATGAAAGTTATCTTTTTATTTTATTTTTTCTTTCTTTCTTTTAAAGCGTTTCTTTCTTTCGAGTGATGCTTTGTCTAAGAAAGGATTAATTCTTTGTCTCGGGGACGAGAAATATATTTAGGAATTATTGTTAGTGTTTAATGTTTCTAACTTTGCTAGAAACATTTCTTTCTTTATTTATTTTTCAAATGTATAGCAATCAATGCAATGTAATATTATTGGTTTCTACTATACTAGTTGCTCCAAGGAGTCTCGATAATGAAAAATAAAATTAAATAAATAAATTTTAAGTGAAATTTTGCATATGTGCATTTGCATTGTTTAAGACATGTGCGCCTTGCTACTACTACTACAGAGAGATAATCCACCAATATTTTCAAAAGAGTTATTTTCGATTTATTTAATTACAGAATTCTGCGATTAAATAAGGTAAAAATTACTTTTCGAAAAAAGTAGTGAAAGTTTGCCTAGGAGGCAATCAGGCCCTGGTTTTGGAGACGAAAAATATATTTAGAAAGTTCTGTTAACCTTGAAAATATCTAAAGTATCTGGACGAAGACAATGCCGACTTTTTTTTTTTAACTAAGCAACAATCAGTGCATAATTAATGGTTTTTACTACAATGGTGTTTCACATGGCATCGATAACGAAACTAAAATTCAAAACTGCTGAATGAAAATGATTTTATTTTACATTTTCAGAATTTACTCATGAGAATAAATGAAATTTAAAGATAAATTAATCAAAATTCTTGCTCGAAATACTAGAAACGAACTTTCTGTTTTTTAGCAGTTAAATACTTTTACATTTAGAGATATAAACTATTATTACAACAGTTATATATATCGTGATTTTACAGGGAAAACTTGTAAATTTTACAAGGAAAATCTGTATTTTTTACAGATTTTAATGCTTTTTAATAGTTAAATACTGTTACATTTACAGAAATAAAGCTCTATTTTAACAAAAATATTTTATGATTTTACAACGAAAACCTGTGAATCTTGCGAGAAAAACCTGTATATTATAAAACAAATTCTGCTTTTTAACAGTCAAATACTCCCATATTTACAGAAATAAACTGTCAGTTTAACAGAAAATATATTGAGAGTTTGCAGAGAATATCTGTAAAGTTTGAGAAAAATCTGTTCTTTTATACTTGAAAAATAATATTTACAGATATGAATAATTTTTTGCATTATTTCTACGAGTTTTTTTTTTTTTTTTTTTCAAAACTAGAAATTACGATATCGACAGAATTTTAACTGTATTATATCTTGCATAAAGGATAATATAGGAGCTGTATTATTTCTTGCATATCCAAAGGAGCACATGGATAGGCTCTTAAAATTCAATTGATCTGCAAAGAATGTAATAAAGTGTTCAGCTCCATATTTTCCAGTCCTCGAGTAAGCGAGACTGAAAAGTGTTTCGTTGCAAATAAAAAACTTGTTGAAGGCGATATCGTAAGCCAAAATCAAGACCATTGAAGAAGAAATTTGAGTGTGTTGCTAAAATTCAGAAACGATGACCATCTGTGAAAACTGGTAATGCATTTGTAAACAGTGAAGGTTCAAAAGAACATCCTGCAAATAATAAACCTGTTGAAATACAAGTTTTATTACCGGTACAGGATCTACCGGATCAGGGTGCAAGTAGTAGTGAAAAAAAAATATCAGTTTTGAAAGTATTTCACATGCTAAAAAATTACAGGAAAATACATCATATGTGTTTATGAACAGTGGTATATGTGGTCTGACCTTCTTTGCTATATAAAGCGTGATGTATGTTACAGTAATTACCTAGATGTGATACCCAAATGAGCACATAGATATGCTTCTAAAATTCAATTGATCTGCAAATAATGTGATAAAATGTTCAGTTCCATATTTTTCAGGCCTCGAGTAAGCGAGACTGAAAAGTGATTCGATGCAAATAAAAAACTTGCTGAAGCCTTCTTAAAAATCGGTAAAGGCCTTGCAGCAGTAGAATTTTTTTCTATGGCTATTAGGATCCATACAATAGATAAAAAACATTTTCAAAATGTTTACTGAGTTTGTATTAAGAACGACAAAGTTTTAAAAATGACGCTCTTCAAGCTGCCCGAAATGCGCTACGATAAATCGCGAAGAATTAGATAAAAGTATCGCAGACCAAGATATTTTGTATATAACTGTTTCGAATGATACAATCTGGCAAAACGCGGGCAAACATCACAGTATGGAATTGGCCTTGTTATAGATATTTTGACCGGGTTAGTAATCGCTTATATGAATTTCTGTCGAAATACTGCCCGGAATGTACTGCCAGATCTTGCAAATATAATGCGGAATTCAGAATTTCGTTTGATGGACACAAGCCTGAATGTTCACAGGATTATACAAGATCGCCTAACGCAATGGAGTTGGCAGCTGCTACAATTATTTAAAAACGATCTATTAGTAATTGGGGGGGGGGGGGGATTATATACGTCAGTATTCTTTTCGATGGTGATGAGAAAACCTACCAGCATTTAGTGGAATTGAATGTTTATTGTAGTGACGTCAAAATTAGAAAAGAGGAATGTAGCCTGTTTGGATTTGAAAACAAACTTAAGGGTTACAAACACCCTTAGTTTCTTTAACCCTTTCTAAAGCAGTGTGAAGCATTCCACTTCATCTCCAAATGCCAAATTTGCACCAGATTTTTAAAAATAAAATTTGTTTTTTTAATGTACGCGACGAAAGGCATTGACATTCAATCATTTCACCATTTTTGCATCAGAATTAATTTGTTTTACATTGAAAAAAAAAAAAAAGTTGTTGCAGTGACGCGAGAATTAGCTTTTAAGTTTGCTAACTATTTCTTTTGAAATAAGCAGCAATAAGAAGTTATAAAATTAACGGTTTCTAATACACTGGGTGTTTCCCAGGGTTTCGTTGATGAAAAATTTTAATGACTTTGAACCGAAAACGATTTTTATTTCAATTTTTCGGAATTTACACCTGAGAAAAAAAAAGTAAAGACTAACTTTACAAATATTTTCGGAACCCCTTACACGTTTGCAAATCTCGCAACTAAACAAATCTAAACGAATTTAAACATCTGAAGCGGCAGTACCCATTCACACTTTAAAAGTTACGTAAATTAGGAAAGAAAAACAGCAATTTAAAAATTTGTTAAGGTAACTTAAGAGGCTATTTCACTCCCGCGAAAACACCCGCTCGCTAATGTTAATACTATGGGACAGTTATTTTATAACACCTCGTTTGCATTTCAATATTTTTAAAAGATTTTAATTGCAATGGATAGTTGGGGTCGATTGCTACGCAGGCTCTTTTTACTTTTCAGATTTTGTTTGCAGGTATTTTTTATTAGAATACTTTCACTTTCGGAACCGGTTTCGAATGTGAAAGTATCGCCATTTAAAAAAGCTGCAAACAAAATCTGAAAAGTAAAAAGGTCTGCATAGCGATCGACCTCAGCTATCCAATGCAAAATGAAAAATCATTTAAAAATATTGAAATGCAAACAAGATATTATAAAATAACTGTCCCATAGGATTAACATTAGCGAGCGGATGTTTTCGCGTGAGTGAAGTAACCGCTTAAAAGACAAAAACAATAACACGCATAACTTGGGAATTTTTTTTTCTCTCATACCGTAGAAAAAAAGGTGACCCAAAATCTTATTTCCATGCACTTTATTTAAAACTTTACGCAAACACGTTGCTCGGAACTTGCGAACATCATTTCCGAACTCATCGCATTCCATGCAAACATGCTAATCAATAGGCCGTCTAAGGTCTTGCTTGGCATTAGTTTCTTCCTAATGAAAGAAATGATACTACTATTACATTAGTTTATTATTTTGAAAATTAAACATATAATCAAATAAAACGAAAAACGGAAAAAAAATAACAGTATTATTATATGTAATACATGCCACTGCTATAATATACCATTAACGCAGGAAAAAAAAATAATAATATGTTAACAACTTTTTTTTTTTTTTTTTTTTTTTTTTTAAGTTGAGCAAATACCGTCAAATATAAACAAAACCAAAATATAAATGAGTCAAGATGTTCGTATCTTCAGTAATCTGATCCAGTACCTCAAAAGTAACATTATGGGGAAGGAAGGAGAAGAAAATAAAAAAAAAATTAGAATCTAAAACAATAGACATATTTAACGGTAGATTTTTTCTAGAACCCGAAAGAAATTCTACACTCATTTCAAGTATAACAGGTTGTTTGAATGTAACGGCTTGTTGTATGTCTTCCAAATGGAAGTACAATTGAAACAAAAAAATTGTAAATGTGAAATTATATAAATTAATCAGTTTAAATAACACGAGGTATATTTTATTAATAACTTGCTACATTTGCTTAGTTCACAAAACATTTTGTCTGCAGTATTTTTTAATTTCCATTAGAATTAAAACTGTATGATAGCTGGCCAAAAGAAGCGAAAAAATATAAAAAAATCTTAAATATTTCGGTATGCGAAGGGATTGTAGTAGCGACAGAAGATTAGTAGCGACAGAAATAAATTAATTCTTTAATTCGTGAGATGAAGTATTATTTGTACACTAAAAGATAAAACGTCTAATCTCATTGACCTCTCTGCATCCCCAGAGCCCGATTAAAGCATGGGCCAACTGGGCCATGGCACTGGGGCCCCTGATTTTGTGGCACCTCTAAGTTTGGCATGCAACTTTTTTAAAGCTGGTATTTTAAATATATGTTGACCTTGTACTGATTATAATCAATATATTGTACTTTTAGGGTAAAATACAATTAGGAACAAAAAATATATATTTATCTAAATATGTATTAATTTATTCATATCTGTATTCTAAGGCATATAAAAAATGTTTAATTTTGTTTTTCCACAGATAGAAACGGTGAACCAAATGAATATAAAGCCCGGGGTCTCTCTTTGCTGTGTTTTTCTCTGTCCAAACAAGGACCTGCTAACTGCATTCAAGACAATCCCACTTTTGTTCAAAAATTTACGAACAACATTATAAAAAAATTATAAATGAATATTTTAATTTGACTGGATTTTAAAAAAAGGTAAAACATAATTAGTTTTTTGCGTTTATAGAAGAATATTCGAGCAAAAAGAATATATTTGTTATTAGAAATGTTCTTTTCCTTTCAACGTCGTTTTTCGTTTCAAAATATTAAAAGAACTAAACTTTAATATTTATTTTTATTTCTTATATATACACGAAACATATCTATATAAATGTTGAATATATTGTAGAGGTTTAAGGTTCTAAAAGAACTTTAGAATGCGACATCTGAAGGTGCAGTTACTAAGAAATCAGTTTAAACCTGACAAAAAAAAAAAAAAAAAAAAAAAAAAAAAACAAGTGGGACAAGTTTTATTTTATAAGTTTTTTTTTCCATAAAAGTTTTATTGCGGTTCTAAATATTATTTTCCGGAATAACTAAAAATTTTGTTTCATGTTTAAATTTCTTGTGAGAAAATTGAAGATGGTATATTAAGTAGAAATAATATCCATTTATGATAGATCGATATAAAGAACTAAATTCTTTAGATATTTAATGTTAAATGATAATGAAAAAATCCTCTGATGTTAAAAAATATAAGATTTTCGCAAGTTTCTTCCAAATTAATAAATGTTAAAAATTTGAAAAATATATTTGTGAAAAAAAAAATTTTTTTTGAAAAGAAACTTTATTGTTATTATTACTTTACAACAAGTTTTATTTCATAAGTTTTTTTTAATTTTTTTATAAGAGTTTTATTTTATTTCCAAATATTATTTTCCGTAATAACTAAAAATTTTGTTTCATGTTTAAATTTCTCGTGAGAAAATTGAAGATGGTATATTATCCAAGTAGAAATAATATACATTCATGATAGATCGATATAAAGAACTAAATTCTTTAGATATTTAATGCTAAATTATAATGAAAATATCCTTTGATGTTAAAAAATATAAGATTTTCGCAATTCCAGTGAAAATACGATTTTCGGCAACAAAATTTAACGCTATTTTTGCAAACAAATTAAATCCAATTGAGTAAAAAGCTCCTGAGTCTTAACTAATTCTAGCTCAGAGAAAAAAAAAATTATCTTCTTTTTAACAAAATTAATTTTCAGTTTATGCCCATAAGTAAAGAGAAGCGGGGGTGATGACGATATCAGTGGATGCTAAGCGCAATTCGTAAATTTCTGAACAAAAGTGGACACCATAGCGGTAAATTTTGTTGTCGAAAATTGTATTTTCGCTGGACTTGCGAAAATCTTATATTTTTTAACATCAGAGGATTTTTTTTCATTATCATTTAACATTAAATATCTAAAGCATTTAGTTCTTTATATCGATCTATCATAAATGTATATTATTTCCACTTGGGTAATATACCATCTTCAATTATCTCACAAGAAATTTAAACATGAAACAAAATTTTTAGTTATTCCGGAAAATAATATTTAGAAACAAAAAAAAACTCTTATGGAAAAAAAAAAAAAAAAAAAAAATGAAATAAAACTTGTTGTAAAGTAATAATAGCAATGAAGTTTCTTTTCAAAATATATTATTTTTTCTTTCAAAAATATATTTTTCAAATTGTTAACATGTATTAATTTGGAAGCAATATTAAAAATTTAGATTTTTTTCTGACTTTTTCACATTTATAAATGATTAAACGAAACTTTAACTACTTCGTATAGTAAAATTTAGTTCGTGTAATTGTTGTTATAGACTGCATCGATTATTTAAACAATATATAGTTTAGGCAGCCTTTTGTTATAAAGCTGTGTTATTCTGCGCTTATATAGAAAATAGGACTTGTAACATTTTAACAAGACTGCCCAAAAGAAGTTCGATATATCATCGTCTATGAGTGATAATTTCAAGAAGTGCCTTTTCAGTTCTGTTATGCGTTTTCAAGCTTAACTAAATTTTAGTATATTTTATATAAATTTAATAGGTCAGAGACACCTAGTTGTTATCAAATTGAAACTAAAAACATTTTTAAATTCATTTTTGTTCTCAAATGAATGAAACTGTAAGGTGCTCTTATTCAGAAACCATGTAATCAAAAAGTGTTTCCTTTTTTTTTTTTTTTGGTAAGGGTAATATTTAAGAAAAGGAGAAAATTCTGTCAAAGTTGGCGTTTTGAACCAAATTTTTGAACACGACAAAATAATTTTTTTAATAATTTGAAACAAATTTTTGAACACTGAAAAGGGAAGAAAAAAAACTCTTGTCCTGAGGCAACAATCGCTTATATATCTCAAGTTGTAATTCAGTTATCGAAAAATGAAGAACTGTTCTATAACAAATCACTTCAATAATCATGCCTGCAAGTGTCCTGCTGTTACGTTTAAAAATGAGTCAGAAAATGTGTCAGAAAGTTTCGCGTTGTTGAACGGGGAAAATATTTTCTTAAAACCATCTTAATTAACTTCTATGGAAGAAAATTGCTAAAAGTGCGTTTTCATTTGTATTAGACGTCTTTTAGCTGAACTAAAATTTTACTATTACTAAATTTACTATGTAGGGTAAGTATAATATAAATAAATTAATATATAAAGAGCTACACAAAAGGAGATGGGTATGGATACATTGCCATCTAATTTGTGGCTTGTGAGAATGTGTTTTCAAATATAGTATGCGTTTTCCAGCTGAATTAAATTTTAGTACACTTTGAGATATGAAAATAAATCTATAGATCATATAAACTGTTGCACAAAATAATAATTTTTTTTGCCATCTACGGCAGCAATTGCTGAAAATAACTTGTCAGCTTTGTTATGTGTTTGCTAAAATTTTTATTGGCATGTATGAAGTATGAAGTGTCGTAAAATTACTCTGATAGTGTTGTCAAGTGTTTCATAACATATACGTGATGCATGATTTTTGGATAACTTCGTTGTTGTAAAGTTGAGATTTTCAGTATTAAGTAAGGAAGGATTTCAATGTGACAGTAAAAATAATTTGAATTTAAAAGTATAAATAAAAAATCTTCAGGTAAACGGTTTGTCTTCAGAACGTCCAAACATACTACAATGTTTCAGGGCTGCCAGTGGCGACTATTTTTACCTACCCATCATACGTAGTATAGGGTAAGTCTTGTAATCGTTTTGAAAATCGAAAAATTTTTTTTGACGGATTTACATGTTTCAGACACTGGAGATTCCGAAAAACATATTTTTAGAAAAAAAAAAAATTGCCGTCCGTCTCTGTGTGTGTGTGTGTCAGTAAACGCTCTATCTCCCGAACAAATTTTGAGATAGAGACTTGAAATTTGGTATGTACTAAGTATGTAAAAATGGGGAGAATATAATTGAATTTCAGTAACCGGAACTATCCGAATAGTTCCGGAACTATCTTTTTCGGACTCTCGAAATATTCGTTCTGATAAAAGGTATCTAAAAATTTTCGAAATTGCTTATATTAAGGAGGGGATATAAAAGACAATAATAATAATAATAAAACATTTTGCATTAAGAATGAAGTCGATCGGATAATGAGTTGCCGAGATATTTGTAATCCTATTTACCACACTCTTCTATTTTTCATGACCCTGTATTTCACTCACATTTCAATTCAAAGATATATTTTAATTGAAAATGAGACGCTTAATCCGACGCAGTAAACCGTTAGTTAATAGGATTATCAATTTTGGAGTTATAAGTATGTTTCTTTTACGCAATTCAGTAATAGAGCATTTAAAGTTTATGACGTCTTCAAGCCAGGATTTTATTCGAATTGCAATGCATTTTATAAATAGTTTACACATGTTTTATTTTCATACTTTACATTATGCATATCCATGATGGGTAAGTATTACGGTGCCCCCCCCCCCCCGCCCCACCCCCCAACGACTAGTTTTCTTCTATCTCGCACCACTTTTTTAAAACAAAAATGTTTTACATACACTTTGACAACATGTGCAAGAGAAATATACAAGAAAATGTATTTTTGAGAATAGTGGTGCGAATAGAATATAAAAGTAGTCACCAGTAAAGCCCTGTGTTTGGACGTAACTTTAAACGTTGAGGTTTTAATTATCTGATTTAAAGAAAGATCTATGCTGATACTGATAGCATTTGTAAAATTCAATTATGATCGCAAAGTTCTACAAAGCAGTTAGGATGCCTGGTCAGTGGAAAACTCGTCACTTAATCACAGTTGGAAATTACGAGACCAATCTCGAAGTATAATAGCCGTTTTTTCGTATCCCTAAAAATATGCATTACTTACTGTGGGAAATGGCTTACATGGGAAGAGACCGGAGTGAAAGTAATAAAAAATGTTTCGAGAGCAATAACTTTTTAGTTATCTTAATCAAACACAGACTACTATGGAAACTAATGATATATATCGGGTCTGGCTCACAGCGTGTTTGAAGTGTGCGATGCACACAGGGTTGGGTTGGGTTGATTGTTGACGGCCAATTATCTACGCTAGGGATATAGGCCCGGGGGGAGTGCCCTTCGTGGGGGTCTTTCTAAGGGAACCTAACCCGTATTTACGCATGGATAAATCCACGGTTCGAAGAAAACCACGAAAACTCCGAACGATTAGGCCGACGGGCGCGATTGGGATCGAACCCAGCACCTCCCGTCTACCAGCTTCGAGAGCACAACCTCTCAGCCACTGGTGGGGCTTAACGATGCACACAGGCGCCTCTGATGAAGGAATGCATCCGAAACTTCTTTTAAGGGTAAAAATTGGATAATATCTGAAAAAAATTTTTAAAGCTTGAAAACAATTTAAACCTCCAGGCTCTTTTTAAAAATAAGAACAACGAGAATCTTTCTATAACATATTCACAGTCATTTTTATATGAAAATGTATTAAATTGCACACATTACTACTGAAGTGTTTTGGAATCGAATAGGGTTTTTCATTTTTCCATAAATATAATACTTCTAGAATTGTAATAAAATACTCCGTAGTGAAGGTCTTTTCTGGACAGCCTCGGCGGGTCCGAGGCCCCGCAAAAAAGAACCGAAAAGTCGAGAAGCAAAAAGCCGAGAAGCGAAAAGCCGAGAAGCGCTATTCGGTTTTTATGTACCTGAATGAATATCTGCAATTTTCACAGCATAAATATTAGTTCATGAATGTGTCAGAAACTCAGATACTATCGAGTTTGAATTTGAGCCTTAAACTTTAATGCGTAATATCGTTTGTTACAGTACTAATCTTAAGTCCAAAAATTTTTTTGTCTAGGATCATACAAAGTATGTCCTTCCTTTGCGCACCATTATATATATATATATATAGGTCGATGTTCAGATAAAGTTTATATAAAGATTCTTTCACAATTCATGTCCTAAAATGTTAAAACTTTTTTTTTTCTGTAAAAGATGCCAAGATATTTTCACACTATAAAAATTTCACGGGCCGACCCTGTATATAGTACATAAAAAATCAAAATCGGTTCGTGATTGCAATATACTTCGAAGCAGTCGGGATGTTTCGTCAGCAGATGACATAGTTACCTGAACAAGGCTATGAGACTACCTTCATAGAACAGCCAATCGATGTGACATATCTTTCACATCACAAGTGTTAGAATCACAACAGTGACCAAAATGTGACGTCGTCCCACAATGATTCTTAAGTGACTATAATTTAAGGACTTCTATAATCGCCGTGACAGATTTTTTAATGATTTACAACTCTTACCAAAATGTGACGTCGTCACACAATGATTCTTAAGTGATTATCATTTAAGGACTTCTGTAATCGTCGTGACAGATTTTTTAATGATTTACAACTCTTCTCAAAATATGAAATATCGATGTCACAGTGACTTGGATATGACTCATTTTCCACATCAGTGAAGAATAATGACGATAATATGAGTTGCATTTTGGTTACAGTGCATTCCAATTTTAGTCGTTTTTTGTTCACTGTGCTATTGTTACAATCTCATATAGAAATTGTGATCCTTCTATGATCCTAAAATACCACTCACTTTCAGCTTTGAATTGTGTGGCTTATTAGGAAATGCCTGTCGTTAAACGGAAAAAAGTGTCGAGGGCATTAATTTTATAACTCTCTTCATCAGCCGTAAGTACGTATATAGTACGCGGAATCACCACCATGAATCAACTGAAACCTTTCGTTGCTTTCATGAAGTTTTTTCTTTTTTTTTTTTTTTTTTTCACTTCAACCAAAGAAGTTTAATTCCATATCCATTTTTAGAAAACTCGCCTTTATTTGCTGATCATAAACCCTGAATCGATCTACGGAATTACACATCGTATTATTTCCCGCCGAGAATGTGCGTCTAAGAAAATAAAACCACGAACGATTAAGTCATCTTTTCCTTTAACAAACCGTCAAAAACAGAAAAGAGTGTTGATTGTGTAGTAATTGTGACGGTTGGGCGTAAATTCGTTACTCGGTGTCAAATTCAGCAGCAAATTCTACGCGACGATGTAGAAACAGCAATTACAGACTAAGACCGCCAAAGGAAAATGTATTCTCAAAGAGACACTAGAAAAGCCTCAAAGAAATAGGGGACGTTTACTTGGAAGTTTTCGATTGAACGTTCTGGGAAGGGAAGGGAGAGGCGAAATTTCGATGCCAGCCAGATTCATTAGAGTTTCTATCATTAATAGGAATACATGCCGGGCCTGGAAATTTCATTTGTTTCTTGTTTCTTTGGGAAATAACTTCAAACAAACGTCTTACAAGTTTGAGAAGTTCTGTGACGTATTTGATTATCGCAGTTTTATACGGTATACACAGTCTTTCAGTCGAAGAAGTGTAATGAGTTGTGAAATTCTGTGTTATATTTTGCTGAATACAGAAGAATAAATATACTTCCTCTAATTCTGTTTGCTATTCTATTTATTTTCTATTGTATTCGTTTCCCATTGCGTTCGCATTCTGTTTTCGCTGTTATATGAAATTACTTAATTAATACTTACTATAACGGAGATTTTTATGGGTATGAAAACTAAGCGATGATATTGAGGAAGTTAAAATATGTAAAGTAAGAGGGTAAAATATTTATAAAGTGGATATTATTTAAAATTTTATTATGGAAAATTTTAAAATATGATTAAAACTTCAACAGATCAAAACATTAATGAAAAAAGCCATAATATGTATATATAATATATATATATATATATAACGAAACCAAACATTTGATATTTAAAGAGAACAATAATTGCAAAGCTAATATTAAACTTAACAGCTATAGTTTTTTATCGGATGCAAAATCTATTTCAAATGCGTTATATCAAGGTGAACAAGGTCCTCTTTCTTTAAAGCATGCATGGTGATAATTTTAAGGCGGATTTGAAAAATGTAAATTATGATATATTGATGTAATTTTTTCAAACATCATGAAAATGTTTTAAAAATGAGCACTGTTCTCTAGAAAAGTGGACGCAGTCTGGTAACCTACCTTATCTGTCACTAGAATACATTAGTCTTATTTAAAAATAATTTCATGCCCAGTTGTCATCTCTTTTATATATTTTATTAATGTTTATGTTTTTTGTTTCTACTTGTAAATTTAAGCTTCTGGAAGGATTACGTCTTTAAATTAGGTTAAACACGTTCCGTTTTAGTTGCAGTGCATCGATACTTTTGGTATTATCCATTAATTACGTCACTCAAATTTTGTGTTTTTTTCACCCCTCCCCCCATGTGACAAGTTGTCACACTCCAATGATACTATTGTCTCCTGTTGTGAAGTCACATTTTCTACAAATATTAATTTAGATCTAATTTTATGCAAAAAATGTTATGTAAGATCTATTACCTACTTATGTAAATGTTATAAAATCCTTAAAATCGTGTGTACGGTTACTTGAAGTTGCTGGAATAAACGGGGAAAAAAAGAGAAAAAAGAAAAAATACTTAATTTTGTCTGAATAAATATACATATTTTTTTAATAAACATCGTTATATTAGTGCCTACCTAATTGTTTATTATATTTTAAATGTGACGTCACTGCGTGATAAGTCTCTAACCTATCCCTGTCATACTATGTCACACTTTATGGACACCTTCCCACTGTGAGAAATTCCCTATATCTCACCCAAAACCCTGTTAGCAAAGCCTAAAAGCCAGGTATAGGCAGTTTCGATGTGTTTGGGATTTTCTTCCACAATAAAACTAAGTTCACTAATCGGCCACGAAACGATAAAAAGTTTTGGTCAATCATCACCAATTTTATTACTTGAAGGTTTGGAGACAGCAAGATGAATAGGGAGTGCGGATTGGAATCATTTGAGTCAAGCCGCGCATTCCAGGTATCGTAGGAATGGAGCTGACCTCAGTTAGGAGAGAATATTCATGTGAAATCCCTCTTCCAGCTATCATGAAAGACTTTTACGATTACCTCATCTGAAAGACGTTTTAGTGGCTGGAGAGAATCATATTGTTCGAGAGATAACTTGGATGATAGAAAAGAAAAGACAGTTAGTTTAGCTCAGAGTGAAGTTACGAGTAGGTAGTACTCGGGAGAGGTTGCACTTTCTTCTCAACCTTAAAATACGGAGTCTTCAATCCCGGGCAAGAATTTAGATTCAGGTGAATGTTGAATCATCGGACAGAGAAACCCTTTCCCTGATATAACTGTGAAGTTGTTGCGTGACAACTTTGGAAAGCGAGCGAGAACATTATTTAATATTGTTTGAACTACGACTATTTTGGATCTCTTCACGTATTCTGGAAAAGTTTGACAGATTTTATAATCCGTTACATTGTGAGAAAGGTCAGACAAGCTGACCGTCCTTCCCGCTTCCACCTTTGGAGGGGAAATGATGACTCTGTTCATTTATTGAAAATATAGACTATTGTTAATACTGGACACTTATTTGACTGCCGAAGAATCATAAGCTGAAAGAACTCTTAATATTTTTGTTGTGCGATCCAGTTAATCAAGAACCTGTAATTTTTATTTATTTAAGTGCTGAATTTAATAAAATTCATTTTGATGATTTACTGGAACGGTTCATTTTAAAAGCTCCACGCTACCCCTTTAGTCCCTAACATCTTGGACCTGTCACACCACCCTCTTGAAGTGTGACGTAATTATTAATAGATGAAAATATGAAACGAAATTGTAAAACAATTTATTGCAAAAATAAATGTCTAGTATTAAAACAAAATAAAAACATCGCACTTTTTTATATATATACTAGCAAGCTACGCCCGCTACGCTGGTCAATTTCTTATAACGAACTTTTAATCCAACAAAATCTTGACATTTCATAATTCACTTTTATATTTTAACAGAATAATAAGGCTACTATAATTTGTGACTCGTGCTATAGCCAATATACATGCCAGGACACGTCGCCCTTATCATTATCTTTTTACGCATGAAGGTTTTGCTATGGTACTCCATTGTGAAATTTAGTAATTTTTCAAATTCAATATTTGAAAAATGGCGTAATCATTAGATTTGAAATTTATATCAAGAAAAATACAATTTTTTACCTTTCAAACGCAGTTTGCCTAACAATTTTCTGACAAATACTTTTCGAGCTACTATTTATTCTCAGTAACTTCAAATGCTTCATTTTCCGAGATTAATCTGTGGCAACAATTAGCGAAAAACCCAAGTCGTCAGAAACGCATAGTTTTTTATTAAAGAGGCTGTTGGAGCAGGGATTGTCACCACCAATTTGCCACCATCACTTTTGAAATCGGTTCGGTAGTTCTAGAGATTCCATAGAAATTGTAATTTAGAATGGTTTTAGAACGCTTTTCACTCATTTGACCCTTTTAAATTTCGAATTTTTTTTTATTTTGTTTTTAGAGAGCATTTGCATCTTATAAGTACCTACAATGCCAAATTTCAAATTTCTAGCTCCTTCAGTATAAAAAAAATCGCAATTTTAGAACGTTTTTTGCTCCTGCACCCCCCTGGAGTTAATGACACCGACATAAAATATAGCCTATGTTGGAGCAGGGGTTGACACCATCAATTTGCCACCATCACTTTTGAAATCGGTTCAGTAGTTCCAGAGATTCCATAGAAATTGTAATTTAGAATGTTTTTAGAACGCTTTTCGCTCATTTCACCCTTTTAAATTTCGAATTTTTTTTATTTTGTTCTTAGAGAGCATTTACATGTTATAAGTAACTACAACGCCAAATTTCAAATTTCCAGCTCCTTCAGTATAAAATAGATCTCAATTTTGCAGCGTTTTTCGCTCCTGCACCACCCCCCCCCCCACACACACACCTGGGGTTAGTGACACCGACATAAAATATAGCCTATGTTGGAGCAGGGGTTGTCACCATCAAAATTTGCCACCATCACTTTTGAAATCGGTTCGGTAGTTCTAAAGATTCCATAGAAATTGTAATTTAGAATGTTTTTGGAACGCTTTTCGCTCATTTCACCATTTTAAATTTCGAATTTTTTTTTTATTTTGTTCTTAGAGAGCATTTACATCTTATAAGTAACTACAACGCCAAATTTCAAATCGGTTCGGTAGTTCTAGAGATTCCATAGAAATTGTAATTTAGAAACGCTTTTCGCTCATTTCACCCTTTTAAATTTCGATTTTTTTTTTATTTTGTTCTTAGAGAGCATTTACATCTTATAAGTAACTACAACGCCAAATTTCAAATCGGTTCGGTAGTTCTAGAGATTCCATAGAAATTGTAATTTAGAAACGCTTTTCGCTCATTTCACCCTTTTAAATTTCGATTTTTTTTTTATTTTGTTCTTAGAGAGCATTTACATCTTATAAGTAACTACAACGCCAAATTTCAAATCGGTTCGGTAGTTCTAGAGATTCCATAGAAATTGTAATTTAGAAACGCTTTTCGCTCATTTCACCCTTTTAAATTTCGATTTTTTTTTATTTTGTTCTTAGAGAGCATTTACATCTTATAAGTAACTACAACGCCAAATTTCAAATCGGTTCGGTAGTTCTAGAGATTTCATAAAAATTGTAATTTAGAATGTTTTTAGAACGCTTTTCGCTCATTTCACCCTTTTAAATTTCGATTTTTTTTTTTTTTTTTTTTTTGTTCTTAGAGAGCATTTACATCTTATAAGTAATTACAACGCCAAATTTCAAATTTCTAGCTGCTTCAGTATAGAAAAGATCGCAATTTTAGAACGTTTTTCGCTCCTGCACCCCTCTGGGGTAGTGGCACCGACATAAAATATAGCCTATGTTGGAGCAGGGGTTGTCACCATCATTTTGCCACCATCACTTTTGAAATCGGCTCCGTAGTTCCAGAGATTACCCCCTACAAACAAACAAACAAACAAACAAACAAAAGAATCTTTACTCTTTTATAATATTAGTATATATAAAAATAATGTGGGATTTTATAGTTTTTATAGTTAATTAACTTGGTATATTTATCTTGGATTGAGAACAATGTAATAAAAGGCAGTGTTGTTTAACTGACAACTTTGCAAAACTACCTATATTATAAAGCAAAAACATGTCCGCGAGTAACGCTGACGTCATTATTGGCTGTGGCAACATTTGACGCTTTTAATATCTGACGCAATAAATTTCGCTTTTACTGCAATTTTTTTAACTTCTAAACATCAAACAAGTTCAATTTTTACACCGTTGAATAGCAAACAAAATATTCTTTAAAATTTAATTTGTTTCAAAAACGTATCTCAATTTATTGATTTTTTATGGTTTTTAAAATAATTTTCAAGCATCATTTTAAAAAAATATATCTCTGTAGCGTGCAGCCGATTGCGAAGGATTAACCCGTTTGCACTTAAAACAATATAAATGGTTCAGCATCTGTTCCCGACTGATATACCATAGTGAAGTTAATACTTCATCAATAAACAAATAAAATGATGTAAGACACAAATTTAACAGATATGTAATCGAACTCGCTTAAACTACTGAAATTATGAGAATCAATCAAATCTTTGGCAATTTCTTCGAGTTAAAGTGATTACTTTGCAGATACTCTAAAAACTTCTCAAAACTTACTCGCATATGCTCATGGGAAGAATTTGTCATGATCCAAAATACCCAAGCAAAAAAAAGTAGCACTTTAAAACTTAAAGCGGCCAAAAAATAAAAATTATCTCTGTCTCTAAGCGCATTAAAAAAAAATAAAAAAAAAAATAAGTTTTTTCATAGATTTTGGTATTAAAAATATTTTCAAGTTATCTACATAATCATGTTTTTACTGTGAATGAATTATGTATAAAAGATGAGTTGATTAAAACTTACTAACACTATTTTACGCATCCGTTTAGGGTATAAGCAAGAATGAGAAAAATGTTATTTTGAAAATTGAAATATGTAAATTAGGGGCGGAGCTATATCATATATAGTTGCGTTTAAGACCGGCCAGAATTAATTATAATAATAATAATTAAGTGATACAAGGAACCAGTAAGTTACAGCAAAATACACATATCATTTATTCCCCTCTAGTCAGTTGAGGTCATGGTATGCATTTCAGAGATGCGAAAGAAAAAAAAGAACCTTCTATTAGAAGTTTTAGATCTACAAGTGTATATTGTCGAATAATAATTTCCCTTAACTCTTCGCGGCGAGCGTCCTTTACAGAATTTATAATCTTTTGCCACCGGTTTTTCAAAATAGAAATTTTCGCCTAATTGAATCTCAGAAATGCTGTCATTAAATAAGGCAAAGTTTACAATAAAAAGTTACTGGTGGGAATAATCGAGGATTCTGAGCACCTTATGCGTCACGTATACGTGTCGCTCGTCCCCAAGGGGTTAATCATCGCGCCTGATACCTGCACGGGCAGTCATTTGTAAACAAATTTTGTCGCAACCGTGATACTCACCAGTAGTGTTACATTTTTTTTTTAAATTCAGATGGTTTGATTCCCACCAGTTTTTTAAAATAATGTAATTGGCCTTATTCTCGCATTATTTAATATATCATTAAATAAGACAGATATTTCTGCTTCAAAAAAGTGGTGGCAATCAAGCAATCTGAATTAAAAAAGTAGCTTGTGTACAAAAAAAGATAAGGTAAGTAAAATTGCGACTTAAAAAAAAAAATACATCCAAAATACTTAAAAAAAAAAAAAAAAAAAAAACCTGTTTTTTTTTTTTTTTTTTTTTTTTTTTTACTAATTAACTCAGAATTTTATGAATAATAAAAGGGAGCAATAAAAAAAAAATCGACCAATTTTGGAACGAATTTCCGAAAATTACGCGACGATTAAATATATATGCGCGATATTCGTATTTATATAGTAATCGTGCTTGCTATGCAAAAGGAGGAATCAGTATGAACAGATTCCATTAAAACATGCTCCATCTATTAAATAATAATTATAATAATTAAAAATAAGACATGAATATAGTGGATTTGTTTGGCGCAGTACTACAGCAGGCAAGCGTGAAGAAAAACTGTTAAAAACTTGGAATTATGCGGTCAAATTTCATTGGGTTAGTTAAAAGAGCATTTTAAACAAAGTTATGAGCTATTTCAACTACAAGTAAATATATCAAACTTAAAATTAAAAACATGCTCCGCTAATTAAAGTTTTAAAATCTATACTCCAATTTGTAAGTTGGCAGATAAAAAATGTGGAGAAACACACAAATCTAGAATTTCCAAAAAAATATAGTCTGCTATCCTTACATAACCTTCTACTCAATAGGGATTCACATTATTTCTAGTTTAAAGGTAAAAAAATAAATAAAAAATAGGCAAATAAAATACATAAATAAAAATCTGAGAATATTCTAACCCTCAAAACCCGTGTAAAAATGCAATCGTTGCACCGCTCTCTATCGAGGCATCTCATATGTCAACCAGCTTTGTGACGCTTGGAGGATTGGGGAGGGTGGAAGACCTTTTGAAGCGTCACCTCCACATTACCGGACAGATAAAATATGACCCAGCCTTGTCAGCTGAATGATGACTAATTTGAAATATGTCCTTTTTGCGCGGACATTGGCGCTGGGGAGAGACACTGGTTCAGGCTGTCTAAGACATTGATGGACTGCTAGCAGCCTGGCACCACCCTCCTGCGAAATTTCGCGACGACCCCCCCACTCCGCACCATCCTCTCTCCTCCATCACTCCATCACGAGACTTGAGTCGTTGTCAGCCAACCAAACATCGCTTTTTATTTGGATGGGAATTGAGTATTGGCGACAAATCGCACTTTATTAAAGTCGCCAAATTGAGTGGTGATGGGGTGAGATTAAAATCCGAATTTTGATATTTTAAAGGGTGCGAGAGTGAGAATGAATAGCACGGACGCCGCCAAGAGGAGTTAGGGGAGGGTCATTAACTGAATTTTGAAATTTAATTAAGTAAATTTTCGTTATGTCTGATTGGACCATAATTCTGATGGGACCAGTAGTTAGCATGCTGGCCACAAAATGAGGAGTTTGGGCCGAAGTTCGGGGGTTCAAAACCTGCGCGGTCTAAGCGCGGCGACTGTGCAAGGTTTTCGTGGTTTTCCCTGTACGAGAATGATGATTCGGGTCACTTTCCCTTCAAAAGTCCTCCCTGAGGACAAATCTCCTATTGCAATATTGCAAAAACTCAGAAACCTCTATGCAAGACAAGATTTAATTTTGGTTTTTAGTAGAGGCATCATTCAGGGATGACTGTGTAGGGCAATGCCTCCCTCTGAGTTTCAAATTTTCTTTAAATCATTAACAATTTCTATATTTTCTTACAATTAGTTGAATGCTTTCATTTTTTTTTTTTAATCTACATAGTGGTAATAATTACATGTAAATAAATTATAACACTAAATAATTGCTTTGAAAATTTACATGATACGTGAATGCAAGAAAAGTAACCCATTTCAAGTGGGAAGAAAATGTGAATTTTATTCCAACGGAAGAATGTTACCCCCTCCAAGTAAAATCTGAAATGACGCTACATTTTTTTAGTTTGTGTGTTTAAAAATTATATTAAATGAGTGGTTCAGGGGGACCCCACCTTTGACGAAAATATGTATAATGAAATTAATGTTTTTTAATTGTAAATTTTATGCATTTATTTTTATGTCGATAATTTGGTTTGTGATTGTTTTAAAATTGTCTTGCACAGGAAGTTTTCATATAAAATTCTCAGTTTTGCATATTTCGTGTTTATATTCTACATTTAAAAAACGCTGATTTAAGGGGGATGGGGGCGGGGGGGGGGGGGTTACTAATCGTTATATTTTACAACTTACAGTTAGTCCGCGATTCTTGGATTTATACCTACGAAGCAAAGAATTCAGCACGCGTGCAGCTATGTCCGGTTGGTCCAGTGTCCCATATACCAGTTTTTGAGCCGGCCCGCGCTCGCTTTCAATTCACTCACACGCTTTTCATTTCGAATTTCATCTAACTGTTCTAGGGCTTTATTTTAAACACTATAAAGATTCAAAAAATGTAAAAAAAATAAAGAAAAAGAAAAAGAAGAAAAAAGAGGAGAGAGCTTTTTTTTCTTCTTCTTCTTTTTTAGGTGCGTTCGTAATTATATAAATACGTAGTACCTATTGTCGTCGCTTGGTCCGTCCGTCTGTCCGTCCGTCCGCATATAACAACGCAAAAACTACCCAACCGAATGGTTTGAAATTTAAGATATATTATCTTTGCAGAATTTTGTCAAGACATTTCAAATTTTATAAAAATCGAATCAATAATATAATATTAAGAGATATTAATAAAAAAATTTATTAAGAAATCTGAATTTTTTTTTTAAATCGGTTCTTTTTTGTTATAGGAGCTTCCGAAGTTTAATCGTCAAGCGTCCGAGATACTTATTTTATGACAGAAATTAATCTGCAGACGATATAATTCATTTCGCAGAATAAAAAATCACCAAGATCGGAATATTTATATAACTAGCTATAGTACGAACGCACGTCGTTTGTCACGTTTGAAGTACAATTTCCAACTTGTTCTTTTTAAGAAAGTTTGGAAGTTGTCATCCGAACATGTTAAATTTCTCCGGACTTTAGGCTTGGAGATCAATTTCAGAAACAGTGTTTTCGAGCGGTTTCGTAAAAAATTAATCACATCCTAAGCAGCAGATCACAGGCACGTATACTTCTCTGCCAAAATCTTTCCCCTACCTCCTAAATCTTTACTCTTTTCTTGGAAACTATAATTATGGCAGTAGCTACATTATAAATTGATTGTTCGAAAGTAAAAAAAAAAAAAAAAAAAAAATAAAATAAAATAATAATTGCAATAGTTTCGTAATTTGACGACACACAATAAAACAAAACAAAATAAAATAAAATCTAGGAATTCTTTAGATTGATAATTTTTTTAAAAATTAGAATCAATTATTTTTTAGTAACTAAAAAGTGATTGAATTCCCAGAAAACGAAACGATCGAAATACAACTATTACAACTCCAAAAAATAAATAAATAAATAAATGAAATATTGAACTCACTTCAATAGTTCCCTTGAAGGAAGGTATGTCAATATCAGTTGTTTTCCATAGGATTTCGAAACTATAACTGTGACCTATAAATGCTCCCCCATAATGAAATTTCGTTATAATGTAATTGCATTCCGTTAACTGGGATTTCGTATAAAAATTTTAATTCTGTTTAAGAAATGATGTAGGGAAACTCCACATATCCACAAATGTGCACTAATATGTTCTTGACACAATATACAAAAATCCTGATAATTAGCGCAATCAACCAAAAAATATTATGTTGTGATTGAAAATAATAATAATAAAATAAAATAAAATAAAAATTGTTTAACCGTTTAGGCTTCAAATTATGAATCAAGAAATTGCTCCAACCTCAAGAATTAATCATCCGTAATGTCTAAAACTATACACTGAAAATAAAATAAAATAAAATAAAATAAAATAAAATTGTTGATTTTACGGTTTAATGCTGGCACCCAGCACCCAAATCAACAATTTTTATTTTTCAGTGTATTAGAAAATTTATATAATAATAATAATAATAATAATAATATGAAATTTAGATAGGATTTTCATTAAAACTGATTTAATAAATATGTAGTTACAATATAAATTGCTAGTATATTTAGATTAATTACCATAAAATACTGTTAAAAAAATCCCGCATTTTTTATACAAAGAATATAAATAAATGTATTGCGGTACTGCAATGGGACGATTTTTACTGCAATGGGACCGTTTTTGTAGTTGCAAATTTTGCATATATCATTTTTTAATAAGAGAAAAATTATAACTATATGTAAATGGTTGAGAAAGAAACCATTCAAAAAAAAAAAAAAAAAAAAAAAAAAAAAATACTTTCGAATGTTTTGTCAACGCTTTCTAAAAGTGGTGGAACAAAGTATCTAGTAGGAAAAGTAAAATCTACTTTTATTAATTGACGGATGAAATAAATTTTATATTAAATTTTATTTAATGGTACTTCAAAGTACCTTTAGGATAAAAAGGGTTAAAATCGCGTTTGTTAATAAAAATCAGAGTTCTAATATATGTTTAAAATATGATCTCTACAAGCAATTTTGAAGAATTAAATCATTACACGTTTGCAGTGTATTTTAATGATGTTACACTATTTCAAACATATTGAAATTGATACATACACTAGTTGCAAAACTTACGCAATAAACACAAAATGCTAATTTCTGAACATGTGAGTAATCAAAGGAAAATTCTATAAACAGCAAGTGTAGAAAATAGGTACTAACCTAACAGCACAGCTACTCAGTGTGACGTCTCCTTGACGTCACAAATGGTCACAATTGTCACAGTCACTACAATGAGCTGAAATGTAATATCTTTCATTCGTCTCATTTATACTCTCATTTGGTCACTCCACTGAGAAGTTACCATGACCGCTGTTTTTTGACGAATCACCAGGTGACTTTACAATGAAGTCACCTTGTGACTCTCATGTGACTATCATTTGAAGATTCCATTGTAAAGTCATCATGATAGCTGTTCTGTGTTGAGTTCCCAAGTGACAGAAAATGAAATCATCTGGTGACTTTTCACAAAGGGGTGCAATGGTGACTTCACAGTAGAGTGTCGGTCACCTGAAAATCACCATGTGATTTCATTGCGACATTATTTGGTGACTTGTCACAATGCAATGCTCACAATGACTTCAAAATTGAGTCTTCAAATGACAGTCACTTGAGAATAACAAGGTAACTTCATTGTATTGTCATCTGGTGACCCATCACAAAGCAACAGTCACAGTGACTTTTCAGTGATAACAATCATTTGAGAGTAATAGTGAGATGACTGAAAAATCCCATATTTTGATTCACCATAGTGACTGAGACACTTGTAATCATGTGTGACATGAAGTAGACTTCACATCGACTGGCTGTGCTGTTAGGGTAGTACATATTTTCTACATTGCTCTTTATGGAATTTCTTTTTGAGTACTCTCATGCTCAGAAATTAGCATTTTGTGTTTGTTGCTTAAGTTTTGCACACTATATCCCTGATGTACACTACAAAATGCTTACTGTAGAATATGGTGTACTACATATAACATTTATCGTTCATTTACAGGGACACACAAACTAATTCGATAACCGTGCTGTCTATGAGGGATAATTTCTGGAAGTGCGTTTTCAAGTATGGTATGCGTTTTAAATGTAAGTATTTTTTTGCATAAATTCTATAGATCATATACGGAGCTGCACAAAAGAATTCGAGTACGTTTCTGCTTTTTGATGGAAATTGCTGAAGGGGAATTTTCAACTGTGGTGTGCGTTTTTCTAACATGAACTAAATTGTTGCATACAATGTAGTATATACGAGTATGTACTATGTACTCGTATACAAATTACTCATTTACAAATATATTGATCATTTACAGATCTGCACAAAGGAATTTGGATATTTTCCCGACTATAGATGGTATTTGCTGAAATTGAGTTTTCAAATGCATTATGCGTTTTCCAAGTTGTTTATTTATTTTATCTTATTAAATGGTGAGGTTTCGTTAGAGTATTCTGAGTATGTTGGAAATTATTTCATAATCTATGCTTAATGCATGATTTTTCTTTCTTGTTTGAAATATGAACACACTTCTGGCACACCGGATTATTGGTGATCCTGACTGCTGGAGTTCGGATAATTGGAGTTTTACTGTATATAGTTCTGCTGGATTTCGCTGAGAGGAATTCCGCTACTTTTATTTATTTATCTATATATTGCAATACTAATTGCATTGAATTTCAACTGCACGGGTCTTTATGGGACGATAAATTTTTAAGCTAGTTTCTTTAAGTAAATAAATAAAGTAATAAAAAGAACACTGCCCAGTTAAACTGAGGGCATTGAGCTCACAGGCTATTCACACTAATTGTATATTATACTCTTATTTCAAAGACTTTGAAATCAGACCCTCGAAAAATAAACAAATCGACAATATATTAAGGGGGATCACCCCCCCCTTATAATTAGCCAATAAACACCCAAAACTATTTAGGGAAGCGCCTTATTACAATGAACATATATACAAAATTCGAAGCAAGTCGAATAACTCTGCATGAAAAATCCATTTATCTAAATTAAGGGGGGGGGGGGGGTTGACCGCCGTATCCATCTTTATTCTTAACCAATGCACCCCCAAAATTAATCAGGGAAATGCCTTACCACAATGAACCTATATACAAAATTTGAAGAAAATCGGATAATTCTGCATGAAAAACCCATTTATCTAATTTAAGGGGGGTTAGCCCCCCGTTTCCCCTCTTTATACTTAACCAATGGAACCCCAAAACTAATCAGGAAAGCTCCTTATCACAGTGAACCTATATACAAAATTTAAAGGAAATCGGAAAATTCTGCATGAAAATCCCATTTATCTAAATTAAGGGGGGTTACCCCCCGTTTCCCCGCTTTATACTTAACCAATGCACCCCCAAAACTAATCAGGAAAGCTCCTTACCACAGTGAACCTATATACAAAATTTAAAGGAAATCGGATAATTCTGCATGAAAACCCCATTTACCTAAATTGAGGGGGGTAGCTCCCCCCCCCGTTTCTCCCTTTATACTTAACCAATGAACCCCCAAAACTAATCAGGGAAGGGCTTTATCACAATGAACCTAAAAACAAAATATGAAGCAAAACGGTTATTTCTATCAAGAGTTATCGCGTTACGTACATACATACATACATACAGAACGGGCGGGCACATTAACTCTCAGGCTTTGATAGTCGGTGAGCTAAAAAGTTATGTTTGCTTTTCGAGTGAGGTTTTAATGTGATAGGCTTGGAAATGTATGTAATCTTTTCTGTTTGCATACAGAGATTTTTTTATGTAAGTACTTGTGAAATGAAAACTACATTTTCTTTTGTGAAATAGCAATGCATATGCAGAATATTCTCTTTATTTTTTATATTTATTTATTTGCTTTTCATTAATATTAGTAATATTATTATTATTATGAACATCGTAAATTTCGGACAAGAACAGGATTTTTTATCCAGAAATTCATACGACTTTTTAAATAAAAAAAGATAAGCAAAGTCTTAAAAAGCTGATGATTGTTTTTCAATTTTTAGTTAACGAAGGCTGCTATCAATATTTTTTTCAACTGTTATTATCATATATCTTCTAATTTAATTGTAAAAGAGATACAACTAGATTCATTGTCCAGATTACTATAGCTTTATACTTGATATCTTTGGTTTCTTAAAATATAACAGATTAACTGAGCCATCCGTTTCGAAATTAAAAAATAAAAATACAAATGAATTAAAAATAAATGTTATACTAAATCAACAAACACCTATGCGATTTTTTTCATGCCATATATTTGTTATAGCGTTCTATGATTCTGAAAGCTATTACATATATATTTTTTTTTTTTACCCTTTGCCATGAGTAACGTTCATTCAACTGTAGAATTATAAAAGAAAAAAAAAGAACAAAAAGTAAAGCTTAAAACATAGATACTGTTCTTATTTGTATATATATATATAAAAGATTTTTACGATTCTGTATGAGTATGGGAAGAAAAATGCACACAACTAACAAAGAGAATTAAAGTGTCAACATTCGGTTATCCAAACTGAAATCTGAGTAACATCAGTGTATGCTTCATACTGATCTACCTCCTCCCTCATCATTTAACGACCCCTCCACCCAGAAAACTTTTCTCTGGAACACAAACATATTTTGAACGAGAAATTTTATTTAATAAATTAAATTATATAAGTACCACATAAAAAGAGGTACATTTTATTAAATAAATTTTCTTTTTCAAAACATATTTCATTCACTTGCAGAAAAAAAAAAAAAAAAAAAAAAAAAAATGGCAGTTTTGTAAAGAATCTAAAAATATCAAATTACAATAACTAATGTAAATATGTTAAAAACATAATTATATAACGCACACATCAGTACATATATGACTGATACAAGACACAACTGAAGCATAGTACCGCAACATAAAAAAATATCTTAGTTCAATATTATGTGAATTTTTTTATTTCCCCCTAAATATGAAATATTTAAATATAATACATATTGCCTTCTAATTACTACTAGGCATATTTGAAATTTCGTAAGTAGAATTTATATTTACTTATTATTATTATTATTATTATTATTATTATTTACATAAGTAATGTTTATTCAACTGTAGATATATATAAAATAAAAAATAGAAAAGAAGCTCAAGGCAGAGATACCGTTTTTATGAAGAAAATAATAATAAAAAAAATAGTCAAAAGACTTTTAAGACCCTGGATGAACAGAGAAAGGCGAATGCACACAAGAACTAACAAAGAGAATTAAAGTGTCAACATTCGATTCTCCAAACTGAAATCTGAGTAACTTCAGTGGATGCTCCACTGATCTACTTCCCTCCTCATCATTTAACCACCCTCCTCTTCCCCTTCCCTCAGGAAACTCTTCTCTCGAACATTGGCGTTCCTCTTGGCGGAACCAAAATCCCTTCTCTCTCTGTGCAACCCTTGTCTCGCTTGCCAAATGTAGGACGGCCGCAGCATCTCACCCTTTCAAATATTTTTTTTTTATTATTTATTATTATTTATCATCAATCCCCTTTCCTTTCTTTCCCTCTCTTTTTATTACTATTATTGTTATTATCCCCCACCCGGACTACCAGCTTCAATCTTTTCTTCCCCGCATGACATTTCATCAATCAGGCAGGATAATTTCGGCGATAATCGCCGGCCGCCTGTCACACTTGGTCGGTTTCGGTCTCTCCACCATTTTATTTATTTATATTTTGATCTATGTGTTGTGTGTGTATGTGTATATATGTATTTTTTTTTTCTGGACTTCTTTTCTCTTTTTGGGCTTCAGGTTGAACATCTGCCAGGGGTTTTTGGCAACTCCGCCCACAGTGGCATCATTTTACTGTTAGCATTATTCCTTTCAGTCTTGATAGGAGAAAAAAAAATGCATGCAAAGCCCCTCATCAAACGTCAGGAGATGCATCAATGACTCAAATATTTCATTGCGAGGGAATGTGCCTATTATGAAGGCCGATACATCATGATTTGAGTCAAGGGGATTTTTCCTTTTTTAGGATCCTGAACGCAAATGATGATTTCGGATGAGTTTGAAAGAGCAAATGCTGCTTGAAAATATCTAGCCGGATACATTCATCTACGGTTGCTTGAGAATCTAAATGGAAATGTGTTTATTTCTTTCAATTCTGTAAATTATTGAAATATTTTCCATTTATTATTTATCATATTAAATTTTTTGAAGCAGTTGCGTTGTTGGATTATAGAAGTAAGTATTGAGATGTTTGAAAGAGTAACAGGAAAAATCTATATTTCTAGAATTAAACTGAGATAAACACCACATTGAGTCTGAATAATTCCTCAAACTTTTTATCTTTTAGATTTTTTCTGAAATAATTTATTAGAATTTAATAAGTAGAAGCTTATTAGAGTGTGATTATTTATGTGTTTGTATTAATTTTCTATGAAGGCAGATACATCACGATTTGAGTCAAGAAGATTTATCGTTTTAGGATTCTGAATTCAAATGACAATTTCGTATGAGTATGAATGTGCAAAGACTTCGGGAAAACATCTAGTTTAAAACATAAATTTGTAGTTGCTTGAGAATCAAAGTGGAAATATATTTATTTCAACTCTGTAAATTACTGAAATATTTCCATTTATTATTTATCATATTAAATTTATTGAAGTAATTGCGTATCTGGAAGTAAACTGAAACAGGTTTGAAAATTTGTCTGGAAAAATCACTATTTATGTTATTTGAGATAAGAACCACATTGAGTTTACACTATTCCTCAAATATTTTCTCTTTTAGAATTTTTCTGACATAATTTATAAGATTTTTTTAAAAAGAAGCTTATTAGAGTATGATTTTGTGCGTTTATATTAATTGACTTGATTATGTTATTGGATAAGTTCTGTGTCTAAGGCCGATATACATCATGATTTGAGTCAAGAGAATTTTCCCTTTTTTGTATCAAATGATGATTTCGTATGAGTTTGAAAGATCAAATGCTGCTTGAAAATATCTAGTCAAAAAAATTCATCTACGATTGATTGAGAAACAAAGTGTAAATGTATTTCTTACACTTCTGTAAATTATTGAAGCATTTCCGTTCATTATTTATTATATTAAACATTTTAAAGCTCTGGATTATTAAACCAAATTTAGGCATTTTTTTAAAGAGTGGCAGAAAATACCATATTTCTACGAATTATATGAGATATATAGCTACCAAACTTTCTAATTTTTTTCAAGTAAAAAAAAAAAAAAACATTTTTTGAACAAGAAATTTTGTTTACGCTTCCAGCGAGCTCTCTGTCGCAATGTTTACGACAGACGCATTTTTTCTTATCCATTGTTTTCACAAATGGCACCAAAATTAAAATCCAAATTTTACATCTGATATATATGATTGCTCTTCCACCATATCTCTTATTACTTTTGCTATTATGAAATATATTGCAGTTGTAACAACGTAACTACTGTCCGCAAATATATACGTCATGCGAATGCTCGTTCAAAAAAATTAAAGTCATCCACTGTAAGGAAAATAAATGAATTGAAATATGTACCATACAGAAAACAACACACGTTTCATTAAATAAACAAGAACGAAAAATCATGCGTCAAGCATAGATTATGTAACACTTTCCAACGCTTCCAAAATAATTTTACAAATCATACCGTTTAATAAGCTGAGAGATAACATCTAAGTAAACAGTTTGGAAAACGCATAACATATTTAAAAACGTAATTTCAAGTATTTCCAACATATGCAATATTCGGAAAAATATACGAATACTTTTATTCAGCCCTGTATATGATCTACAGATTTGTATATATACTACATAGGATGCTAAATTTTAGCTCAGTTAGGAAACGCGTAGCACAGTTTAAAATTCTCCTTCTGGAGTTTCTGTCTATAAACGGAAATGTGTTCGCGAACTTTTGTGCTTCCCTGTATATGATCTACAGAATTTATACACACCACGTAATAGACAAAAAGCGAGTTAAATTTAAAATCGCGTTCAGTAACTTAAAACCCACTTCCAGGAATTATTGTTAACAGACAGTAGAGAATTCTTTTGTGTGTCCCTGTAAATGAACGATGACTGCTATAGACACAATATTCTGTAGTAAGCCTCTTGTAATGCACCTTAGTGATACATATAAATTTCAATGCGTTTAAAATAGTGAAACATTATTTAAATAAATCGCAGACGATTTTTCTCCATAGACGTAATGTAACGGAATTCTTTTGACTGTCCCTGTAAAGTAACTATAAGTGCTATGCACACCCTATTCCATATTAAGCTTCTTGTAATGTACCTTAGTGATATATATAAATTTCAATGCGTTTAAAATAGTGAAACATTATTTAAATTAACCGCACATGATTTTTCCCCATAGACCGCAATGTAACGGAATTCTTTTGAGTGTCCCTGTAAAAAAACTATAAGTGCTACACACTTCCGTTGAAATAGGGAACATGCTACTGATAACGACAATAACATATAAAAATTGCAGAGCAATCCGAGCATATTTACGGGAGTTAGAGCACGGACAGACGGCCAGACAAACCGAAGTCATAAACACTTTTCAACTAGGTTGGAAAGTGTTAAAAATGAGTCTAAACATGTTTTGGTAGCTATGCAGAAAAAAACCGCCTTGAGTCTGGTCTTTCCTCAAACGTTTTCTGTTACGGTTGGTTTCAACAAATTTTTTTTTTTTAATCTACATTAATTATTTAAATCACTTTCTCAACATTTATTTAAAAGCACTCTTTTTTTTTGTTTCTAATAAAAATTTAAATAAATAAAAGCAATTGTAATAATTATAATAAAATCAGTTTTTATTTTTTCTTCTTTCTTTTTCTTTTTGCAAAGTAATTTCAACGTTTATAGTCTAACGTAGCTTCCTGTTTTTCAAATACGAAAAGCAGACAGCAAGGGAGGGATGTTTTGTCAGTAGACTGCACAGGTGGAAAATTTGGAGTCATCTAGTCTGACTTTGATATAAGAATGACCGACCACCCTGTATAAGAATTACGTTATCTTATGAGTGTACTATACACGCAATTAGGCTTTGTAAGTTTACGTCAGGCTTCAATTGGCTCTGCTATCAGGCGGATAGCTGGCGCCCATGTAAACAGAGGCTAACAGGACCCCCCTTCAGCACACGCCATGGGGGTGATGCATGGTTTCCTTCCCCCATGAAGCGGCCGGCAGAGTGGAGCGGCAAGCTGTAGTCTTCACGATGAGTCCATTTTTCCTTTTGTTTCCATTCCCGTACCCCTGGCAGAGTGGATCGGTCCCGTTTTTCAAGCAGCGCGGGAGAATGAATGTTTACGACACTTGTTGCTTGGCCAAGAGACCTGTCGTTTGACTCGTAAAAAAAATTCGACTTATTACGGGGCTCGAAGATTGGCCTGTGGGCTGGATCGCGAAGTTGTTGAAGGCGGACAGGTTTCTGGAAGATTTTTTTTTTGAGAGTGGGGCATTGATGGCCCTACATTAACCATCCTAAGTCATGATGTTATGATGAAAAGAGGCTATAAGGGCATTTTCGAATTGCGGATCTATAACTGTTAACGAGAAATTAAGAAGAAGATATGTGTAGCCTATTTTTTTTTGGCGTAGTGGCGCTCCAAGATTATGACTTCTTAACCATCAGAAGTGATCATAGATATTGAACTAAACCGGTCGTTAGAAGTCGTAGTGTTCTGAGTTACGGTGATGGCTATCTTCGAATAAAACACATGCTTCAGGAAGGTGAAATTACTGACTCCGACGGTGAAGTTCTGGACCGTAGAACGATTTTCCCCTCCGGACTAGATGATGGACCTAGTAGTTGATGGCAAGTGATGCAGTGAGATGAGAGGATTGATGAATGTTAGCTTGAAACCACGTCTGAATTTTTCCCCAGCCTGAATACTCCAGCTTAAGTGCTTCATCAGATTTTGAAAAAGGAGGAAATGCTCCTAAGTGCCCATTGACTAAAATTGTAGAACTCTCTACCTGTTGTAAGTACTATTTGCATAGTTTTTCTTTTTATTTATTTGTAACTCTTTTTAAAAAAAAAAAAAAAAAAATATGTTTGCTATACCAGAGTTTAAAAGTGAAATGAATATCTTTGGATAATTTCAATAAGAATAAACATTATGAACAGAAATAGTCTGTAGGTTAATATATAATGTTTGTATGTTTGAACGACCATTAAATGGTAATATGATGGTAATTTTAAAAATATGATGTGTAATTTAAAAGTAACCAGTGAGTGGTTTCAACTTAAAAGATCAGCTGTTATATTGTTTTATTAAGATTATTTTTGATAACTTAGTTGCTTCATTATTTTAAATGTTCAAATAAATTGTGTTTTTTTTTTTGTTTATTATCAAAGATGGTATGTTTTTCTTTGTATAAATCTCTAAATAATTAATTTTTTATATTCACAGTAGACCTATAAGAATGGCCTAACCTTTCTGTGATTAATTAAAAAAAAAAAAAAAAGGGAGAGAAAATTCAACTTTATTAAATTAGGACTTTAAAATTTCTTAAGTTTAAATTCATAACTGACTGTTTTAATGAACATAAATTGAAGTTCACTCAATGTTATACAATCGTATTTTTGATCTTGATTTAAGGATGGATAGATTAATAAGTGAAACAGTAATATTAAATTTAATTTCATAAAATGTTAAATTAAGCTTTAACTCTCCTCTTTCAGAAAAATTGTTTTTCTAAAATATACACCAAAATTGTTTTATTTTAAAAAGTAAAAAAAAAAAAAAAAAAAAAAAAAAAAAAAAAAAAAAAAAAAAAATATCCAGTCATTATACACCACTATACGATTCTTGGTTAACCGATCGGATCTTGTTCAGAATCTCTATGGTTGTTCTAAAATTATAGTACATCATCATATCCCTATTCTATTAACGGATTTAACTCTTTCCCCTTTTGGTCCTCATATTGGAGGAATTTCAGGTTGTCTGCATTTTTCCAAATTATATGATGATTACACTTTTGTTAATTTAATGTGTATGGAGATTTGAGCTTGATCGGGTTGGAGTGGAGTTGGGTGTTCTTTATGCAATCCAGTATGCTACTTGATTTAGAAATCTGTTGCCCCTTACTACATTTAATATTGTCTTAAAATGATGAGTTCAAAATTATCATTGTTGTATTAACCTATTCGGATTCTTAAGTTTTGATATTTTGATTAGTTTAATATAATTTGCTACCTTTTCCATGGCAACAGATTTCAGTGGAGCTAATCAGGGTATACTTATTTTTTTCTAAATATTTAATTGTCAAGTGAAGATTGAGTAATAAATGAGCTTTTTAAGTTTAAGTAAGTTGTGTTTTAGAAAGAACCCCAAAACACCACAACAAATGGAGCCGTAACAATTCGGTCTCTGGGTTATTGATTTTTTTTTACTTGTATGTATTTATGTATCAAAGAGCAACTGGGTGTTTTTGCAATTAAAATTTGATTTATATGTTCAAGTGTAAAAAGAGGTCTAGGCTCTCTCTCTGGGCTAGTAAGCTACAATTCCCAGTCAAAATTATGCCTTGTGAGCATAACCTTTTCTTATTTACAAAAAGCATAGTCCTGTACTTAAGTTTTATGTATTTATAAGGTTTTCCTTTCCCCTCTCTTTTTCTCATTTTTAAGTTGTCCACCCCCCCCCCCCTTTTTTCATTTTCTTTTTGGTTTGTTTGTCATTTTCTAACTCTAACTATGGCTGATAAGCACTCGGAAGCAATTGCCACTATTCAGCGAAAAAATGCTTTAGTGGATAATTTGTCAAACATTCCCCCATTCAATGGAGAGGCCAGCTCAGTCTGCTTCTCAGATTTTTCTGAGAAATTTGAGAGTTTTGCCAAATTATTCGACTGGAATGAGGAGGAGAAAAAATTCGTTTTGTTAGCTAGATTATCAGGAGCTGCTTCTAGGCGAATAAAAATTCACAAAGCAAAAACATCTGATGAGCTATTAAAAATCTTAAAAGAGAGTTATACTTCACAGGCCACACCAGATGTTGCCCTCAGTCATTTTTTAAATTTTAAACAGCCACCCAATATGAGTGTTCAGGAGTTTTATGACAAGGCATATGATATGTCATTAAGAGCCCTTGTAATTGAAGGTATCCAGGGTGAAGTAGTCGATAAAAGCCGAACGGCTCTACTACACTCCATGCTGTTGAGCAATCTTACACCAGAAGTGCGAAAGGGGGTAATTGCGAGAAATCCACAATCCCCAGAAGAGGTCCTCAAAATTGCGCTTCTTGAGGAAAAGGCTTATAGGAGCATTAACCCTTTCTACAACCACCGCGAGGAAATTCTCAACCCTAATTTGACCCAAAACCTACCCTGTGCTGCAGTTTTTCAGCAAGATAGCTCACAAAAGAAGGAGATAGACCAACTAAAATCTCAAATTGATGTTTTAGCAGCTAAGATAGACAGTTTAGTTGATCTTAGGGCTAGGGATGTACAGGAGAAAAACCAAGAGGTAAGACCCGTAACCTGCTATAGGTGCTCCGTACAAGGCCACTATGCCAGAGATTGTCCACTAAATTTTGTCGACTATAATTTTAGAAGGGGAGGTGGTCAAAATTTCAGGAGCCGTGGGCAAAATTATAGAAACAGAGGTGAAAATCCTAGAGGGAACCACAATCAGCGAGGCGGATATAGGGGAAGAAGAGGTGGTTATTACCAAAACAATAGGAGCACAGCTGCGAACAGAAATGAAGAGCAGGCGGTAAATAACACCCCAGTAGCTAACAATGAAAGTGAGGCTTTAAACTATTAGTGGCCGGATCAGATGTGGTCAAGTCGATCCCCAACAGGCCCCTGGACCCCCCAACTGTGTATAGTATGTTTCAGCCCCAATCATATACATTACCAACTGCAAGAATTTACATAAATAAAGTTTGCCTAAATGCATTATGTGACACGGGTTCTGCAATTAATCTCCTGAGTGGTACTGATTGTAACTGTTTAGAGAATTTTGAAATGGAGAATTGCAATATCCCCATTATGACTGTCACCGGTGAGAAAGTTCACCTAAATAAGAAAGTATTTTTAAAATTTGTTTTTGATAATGTTCAATGTCAAGCTGAATTCTATGTAGTGGAAGGTAAATTAGCAGAGGAATTTAATATGATTTTGGGAATGCCATTTTTGAAAGAGTACCGGGCAAGTATAAATTGTGATACAAATGCTGTCGCTCTTAAAGTGCCAGTTTCAGGCCAATGTAAACAAAGCGTAGAAACCCCAAGTAATACTTCAGGGTGTAATACTTGTCTTGCTACTAATTCTGTAAATATTTCTAACTCTGTATATAGTGTAAATTCTAATAATAATTGTATAAATAATGATTGTGTTAAAAATAATTCTGTAAATATAAAATGTGTCAACAAAGTAGGGGAGAATTCAAAAAGTAGTAATGCCAATAGCCCTCCTGAAAATTGTGCATGTGAGAAAGTTCATGACTCAGTTAATATTGAAAATGGGAATCATAGTAGTGAAAATATGGTAGTTCAGGACCCGCAGTTGAGTAATATGGGAAAAGATGTTGAGATAGTCATTCAAACTGAGTCAGATAAGGAAGTTGAAAGTGTTGCGCAGAACTTTTGCATGCAAACAACATCAGGCGGTAGCTCTGAGGGTAATAACACTGAAAATTTTTCAAGTATTCAAAGTGTCGACAACATTCTTTCAGCAGCGAGTCAGGTAACTCAGGGTAATTTAGCTGAAGAGACTACTGAAATTTGTAATATTGATGAAAGTGAAGATTTGGTAAGTATAGAGGATAAGGTACCTGAAGTCGAGGAGGAGAGCAATGAAGATAGCAGTAGTGATAAAACCAATAAAAATAAAAATATAAGTTTCGCTGTGTTATGTAGCAAAATTTCAATTCCCCCGCAGTCAAAAATGTTAGCCCAGGTTAAAAGTTATAAGGAAAATTTTATTAAGGAAAATGATATTGTTATGTTAGAACCTTTGGCGAAAAATTTAAATCAAGGTCTCCTTACCTCCAGAGCCATTTGCACTAAAGAACATGGCCTATATATCTCATTTGCAAATTTTTCAGACAATAGTATTCATTTAAATAAAGGAACCTTTGTTGCCAAAATTCAAAAATGTGTAGACCAGTCAAATATACCCGTAACTGATAATAAATTAACCTATAATATAAATTTGGCCCCTCCAATTGGTGACTTTGATCACGCTGATCTCACTTGGAGCTCTGAAATTAATTTAGATCATTTAGAACCCCCATTAAAACTTAAAATGCAAAATTTTCTAGACAAAAACAAAGATGTATTTGCAGCATCGGTCTTAGATTTACCCGGCTGTGATACAATCCCGCATGAAATTAACTTAACTTCAAATAAACCAGTTAAAGGCAAAGCTTATAGAGTCCCCTACAAATTACGTCAAGAAATGGAAGACCAACTTAATACTTTGTTACAGGCGGACATAATTTCCCCTTCCATGTCTGAATTTGCTTCTCCGGTTATTCTGGTTCGGAAATCAGACGGTTCCTATCGACTTGCTGTTGACTACAGAAGATTAAATAAAAATCTTGTTAAAGATGCTTACCCAATACCTAACATTACCGACTCTGTTGATGCTTTAAGTGGGGCTAAATTTTTTTCAACGCTAGATTTAACTAGTGGGTTTTTTCAACAGGTTATTCGCCCAGAGGATAGGCATAAAACTGCTATAATCACCCACAAAGGACTTTTTGAGTGGACCCGTAACTGTTTTGGGCTCTCAAATTCAGGTAACAGTTTCCAAAGACTTATGAATGCTATTTTCGGTGATTTAGGCAATCTTGGAATTCTTGTTTATATCGACGACATTGTAATTGCCTCCAGTGATGTTAATTCTCATTTTGAGAAGCTTAGCATGGTCTTTGAAAGGTTAAGACTGCATAAACTTAAACTTAAGCCCAGTAAATGCACTTTCCTTTCGAATAAAATACAATATCTAGGTTTTGAGATTTGTAGTGGCCAAGTATCACCTATCAATAAAAATATTGCCGTAATAGAAAATTTTAAACCTCCAACTACCCGAAAGGCTGTTAGGTCATTTATTGGAACTCTATCTTTCTATAGGAGATTTATACCAGATTTTACTAAGAGAGCTAAAAATCTAATCAACTTAACGAAAGAGACAGGAAAATTTTCGTGGAATGAAGATGCACAGAAAGAATTTGAAGACCTTAAAATGGCTCTTATTTCAAAACCATGTCTTGCACTCCCTGATTTTGAGAAAGAATTCCATTTATATACTGATGCCAGTGGCGAAGCATTAGGGGCAGTGTTATCACAATTAGATGAAAATAACATGCTCCATCCTGTTGCCTTTGCCAGCAGAAAATTGAAAGATGCTGAGACCCGCTACTCCACCACTGAAAGGGAATTACTAGCTTTAGTTTGGGCTACTGCCCACTTCAAATGTTACATTGCTAATACCCATTTTTTCATCTATACAGACCATGCGCCTCTAACATTTATGTTAAAAATTCACGACCCTACATCTCGCATGGCTAAATGGATCTGCACTCTCTCAGACTTTAATTTTACAATCAAGTTTGTTAAAGGTAAGTGTAACAGTGTCGCAGATTTCCTTTCGAGGTATGTCAACAATGATAACTCCAATGATACTGTTAATTGTAATTTTTGTATACAAGTCGAAAAGGAAGTTACTTTTATGCCTCATTCTAATCTACTTGAAAAAATTGGTGAATTACAAAAATCAGACAAGAAATGCTGCGAGATTGCAAGAAAACTAGACCAAGGTGTAGAAATTGCTCCTAAATACATGAAATTTTTTTTTAGAGATGACATTTTAGTTTGTGAGGATACAAGGGAGTCAGCTATTTTGAATAAATCTGTAAAGTTAGTCGTGCCAAAAGAATTGGTTACTCAAGTTTTTGCTCTAACACATGAGTCCCTAGCGGCTTGTCATCAAGCCTTTCAAAAGACCATTGATCGCATTCGTGAGCACTTCTATTGGCCAGGAATGTCGTCAGATGTAAAGCATCTAGTGGAGTCATGTATTAGTTGCCAGCAGAAGAGAGCTTATAGAGCGAACCAGCTCGCCCCTCTGCAACGTATGCCGACCCCCCAGTTTCCCATGAACAAGGTTCATTTGGATCTCATTGGACCCTTACCGCAAACTTTTTCGGGAAATAAGTATATTGTCGCATATATAGATTCATTTACTAAGTGGCCAGAAGCATATGCGGTTAGTTCAACCACTTCAGATGTCATTGCGGACACTTTAGCTGATTTCATATCACGCTACGGTGCGCCCTGTTTTATTACGACGGACAACGCGAAGAATCTAATTTCAGATGCGATAGAGCACGTATATAAAATGTTTGGTATTAATCATATTAAGACCTCATCTTATCACCCGGCTGGCAACTCGCAAGTGGAGAGACAGAATCGTACTCTTAAAAATGCACTTTGTCACATAGTCAACCAAAATCAATCTGACTGGGACACTAAACTCAAATTTTCACTACTAGCTATGCGTTCAGCTGTCCACTCTTCAACTAAACTTAGCCCAGCTGCAGTTATGTATGGCAGAAATATGAATCTACCATATAATCTCTTTTCTCAACCACCTTCTTTTAATTATAATGATGCACCCTCTTTTTGCGAACTCTTAATCCCAGCTCTTCAAAAAGTATACACTGAAGTACATAGTAATTTAATTAAAGTTTCTGAGCAGCAGGAAAAATACCGTGAAAAGACAGCTGTTGATAAAAATTTTAAAATAGGAGATCTTGTGTGGTTATTTACACCCACAGTCGCCCCTGGTAATACAAAAAAATTAAGCAAGCAAAATAATGGTCCTTTTACTATAATTGAGAAGCTAAATGAGGTTAATTTTAAAATAGCGCTAGTTGCTAATCCCAAAAATTGTCAGGTTGTCCATGTTGACAGGTTGTCTTCTTTCAAAGACAGACTCCCCATCTGGTCCAGTAAACCAAAACAAACAATTGGCCTGGGATCGACTGAAAACGTGACCATCGATTCACCACACCAACCGCGCGATTCTCCTCCTGTACGCAGGTGTAAGCGTAACCGATTCATTCCCTGGGCACCATATGATAGTAACCGCGCACCAGCAGTAGTGAACGTCAACAATAACGAAACTCCGGTAGCGCCGGAAGTGGAGGAAACAGACAGCGACGCGACTGAAATCATAAATCCCTCTCCCCCACCTCCCATTTCTCCGGAGATTGCAGCGGCAGAGAATAACGAGATGTGCGTAAATAAAAATTTAGCAACGGCAGAAGGCAGTGAAATGCGCGTAGGTAAAAATTCAGCCACGGCAGAAAGCAGTTCAACTGCTGAGCACAGCGATTCGCGCAGGTCTCGTTCATCGATTCGTCCAGCTGCTAAATCGAATAGAAGTAGTCGTTCAATATCGATTTCTAGAACCGACTATTCGCTACGGGATAGAAGAGACCGTCCGAGTTATAAATACTAACTACCTTTTTTCGTTATTCAAGCATTTTTATTCAATTTTACCTTGTTTATTTGTATTTATTTATAGTTTAGTTAATGTGTATGTATATTTAATTATTTTTTTTTTGACATTTTTAAAACGGAACTTAGTTTTTCTAGCGTATTAAAGGTTTGTTTTGGTTGTGTGTTGATACTCTCATGTAGGCATTTTTAACCCTTTTTATGCCTATACTTAAGGTTTTTGTCTGTTTTATGGTAGATTATGTGGTATATACCCGTCCGCACCCCGTTTTCGTAGATTTTGGGTATATTTTTGCAAAAAAAAAAAAAAAAAAAAAAGAAACGAATGTAATTTTTGTTACTTTAAAATTTTTTTAGGATGTTGTGTTTTGTATGCCCTTTTGCCGAGGTAGATCTGTTTAGTTCAGTTTTTTTTTAATGCATCAGTGTTTTGTATATAACTTTTTAAGTATGTGTTTACTTTAATTTCTACATTTTAACTAGATAGATTTATTATTTACTATACAGTTTGTGGTTTTATTTGAGCTTAAACTTTAAGGAGTGTGGGCCCTTTTTCTTTTTCTAGTACATACTGTCTCATGTACATGCCTGTATGTTGTTGTGTGTGGCTAAAAGTGCTAAAATTAACTGTTTTATTTATTCTACTTCCTATTTTTGTGGAATGTGTGTTTTCCTTCCTGGTGATATATGTCACCACCCCTGTTTTTTATTTTATTTTGTGGAATGTTTTCCCTGTAGTGCCCAAAAGGCCCGAAACTGCTTTTTGCTATAAGTAGCACAGAGGCAGAGATACTCTTTCCCATGCACATTACTTGTACGTGCATTTGTAAAATCTACATAATATCCCGAATCATTAGACTGTGTTCGAAAACAAACATGTGTTCTCATATAAAATTGTTACAATTGTGTGCGTAATTCTCTAACATGGTCTGTGATACCATAATTTGTGTCTTACAGATGTATATGTATATATTTTTTTTTGTGTGTCACCAGTTGCTCTTGTGTATTTTTGTATAATAGAATTAATATGTGTTTTACAAATTTCATTGACATTTACAGTGTTGTAACTATGATATTACTAGTACTTATTTACATTAATAGATAGTGTTGTAATATACTGTGATGCCAATTATTGAAGTTATGTATATAAGCAGTATAGTGACAATTAATCAGTGGGCACTTCTCTTCTTTTTCGGCTAATTTTTTTTTTTCAAAATTCAATTTATGTATTATTTACAGTTCTGTTGCCAGAAGTCTCAGGAAGGATGCAGTTATGCGTAGGAATGACAGTAGTAGGGAAGTGAGGTTTCACAATCAGGTGGAACATGTGTTCTTTTACAGGTGCAGAAAATATCTTGGTCATTTTAGTGGTAAAATCAGCCTTGTGGTCCCTCCTCTGGTAGTACTCTTTTATGGTCATGTTTCAGGTAATATTTTAGGTAATGGTTTCTACGGATGTGCGAGCTCTGGTTGTATATATCCGGAATATATTGTCAGGGTGGTATTTCAGCGGTGAACTCTCTGGATCCCGTCCCGGATCGATGTATGATCTGTGTTTGTGGGTCCGTTTTTTCAGTGTTGAGGTCCCAGCATGCCATGTGGTACCAAGTTACCTTTCAAAAAAATAATTTGTTTTCTCAAAAAAAATTTTTTTTTTAATTAGCCGGGGGGAGCAATCTTGTTACGGTTGGTTTCAACAAAAAAATTTTTTAAATCTACATTAATTATTTAAATCACTTTCTCAACATTTATTTAAAAGCACTCTTTTTTTCTGTTTCTAATAAAAATTTAAATAAATAAAAGTAATTGTAATAATTATAATAAAATCAGTTTTTATTTTTTCTTCTTTCTTTTTCTTTTTGCAAAGTAATTTCAACGTTTATAGTCTAACGTAGCTTCCTGTTTTTCAAATACGAAAAGCAGACAGCAAGGGAGGGATGTTTTGTCAGTAGACTGCACAGGTGGAAAATTTGGAGTCATCTAGTCTGACTTTGATATAAGAATGACCGACCGCCCTGTATAAGAATTACGTTATCTTATGAGTGTACTATACACGCAATTAGGCTTTGTAAGTTTACGTCAGGCTTCAATTGGCTCTGCTATCAGGCGGATAGCTGGCGCCCATGTAAACAGAGGCTAACAGGACCCCCCTTCAGCACACGCCATGGGGGTGATGCATGGTTTCCTTCCCCCATGAAGCGGCCGGCAGAGTGGAGCGGCAAGCTGTAGTCTTCACGATGAGTTCATTTTTCCTTTTGTTTCCATTCCCGTACCCCTGGCAGAGTGGATCGGTCCCGTTTTTCAAGCAGCGCGGGAGAATGAATGTTTACGACACTTGTTGCTTGGCCAAGAGACCTGTCGTTTGACTCGTAAAAAAAATTCGACTTATTACGGGGCTCGAAGATTGGCCTGTGGGCTGGATCGCGAAGTTGTTGAAGGCGGACAGGTTTCTGGAAGATTTTTTTTTTGAGAGTGGGGCATTGATGGCCCTACATTAACCATCCTAAGTCATGATGTTATGATGAAAAGAGGCTATAAGGGCATTTTCGAATTGCGGATCTATAACTGTTAACGAGAAATTAAGAAGAAGATATGTGTAGCCTATTTTTTTTTGGCGTAGTGGCGCTCCAAGATTATGACTTCTTAACCATCAGAAGTGATCATAGATATTGAACTAAACCGGTCGTTAGAAGTCGTAGTGTTCTGAGTTACGGTGATGGCTATCTTCGAATAAAACACATGCTTCAGGAAGGTGAAATTACTGACTCCGACGGTGAAGTTCTGGACCGTAGAACGATTTTCCCCTCCGGACTAGATGATGGACCTAGTAGTTGATGGCAAGTGATGCAGTGAGATGAGAGGATTGATGAATGTTAGCTTGAAACCACGTCTGAATTTTTCCCCAGCCTGAATACTCCAGCTTAAGTGCTTCATCAGATTTTGAAAAAGGAGGAAATGCTCCTAAGTGCCCATTGACTAAAATTGTAGAACTCTCTACCTGTTGTAAGTACTATTTGCATAGTTTTTCTTTTTATTTATTTGTAACTCTTTTTTAAAAAAAAAAAAAAAAAATATGTTTGCTATACCAGAGTTTAAAAGTGAAATGAATATCTTTGGATAATTTCAATAAGAATAAACATTATGAACAGAAATAGTCTGTAGGTTAATATATAATGTTTGTATGTTTGAACGACCATTAAATGGTAATATGATGGTAATTTTAAAAATATGATGTGTAATTTAAAAGTAACCAGTGAGTGGTTTCAACTTAAAAGATCAGCTGTTATATTGTTTTATTAAGATTATTTTTGATAACTTAGTTGCTTCATTATTTTAAATGTTCAAATAAATTGTGTTTTTTTTTTTGTTTATTATCAAAGATGGTATGTTTTTCTTTGTATAAATCTCTAAATAATTAATTTTTTATATTCACAGTAGACCTATAAGAATGGCCTAACCTTTCTGTGATTAATTAAAAAAAAAAAAAAAAAGGGAGAGAAAATTCAACTTTATTAAATTAGGACTTTAAAATTTCTTAAGTTTAAATTCATAACTGACTGTTTTAATGAACATAAATTGAAGTTCACTCAATGTTATACAATCGTATTTTTGATCTTGATTTAAGGATGGATAGATTAATAAGTGAAACAGTAATATTAAATTTAATTTCATAAAATGTTAAATTAAGCTTTAACTCTCCTCTTTCAGAAAAATTGTTTTTCTAAAATATACACCAAAATTGTTTTATTTTAAAAAGTAAAAAAAAAAAAAAAAAAAAAAAAAAAAAAAAAAAAAAAAATATCCAGTCATTATACACCACTATACGATTCTTGGTTAACCGATCGGATCTTGTTCAGAATCTCTATGGTTGTTCTAAAATTATAGTACATCATCATATCCCTATTCTATTAACGGATTTAACTCTTTCCCCTTTTGGTCCTCATATTGGAGGAATTTTAGGTTGTCTGCATTTTTCCAAATTATATGATGATTACACTTTTGTTAATTTAATGTGTATGGAGATTTGAGCTTGATCGGGTTGGAGTGGAGTTGGGTGTTCTTTATGCAATCCAGTATGCTACTTGATTTAGAAATCTGTTGCCCCTTACTACATTTAATATTGTCTTAAAATGATGAGTTCAAAATTATCATTGTTGTATTAACCTATTCGGAATCTTAAGTTTTGATATTTTGATTAGTTTAATATAATTTGCTACCTTTTCCATGGCAACAGATTTCAGTGGAGCTAATCAGGGTATACTTATTTTTTTCTAAATATTTAATTGTCAAGTGAAGATTGAGTAATAAATGAGCTTTTTAAGTTTAAGTAAGTTGTGTTTTAGAAAGAACCCCAAAACCCCACAACATTTCTGTTTTAAAATTTTCATGAAATAATTTATCAAAATTTAATAACTAGTATTAGGATAATAAATGAATTCAAATATGTACCATACAGAAACAACACACATATAATAAATAAATAATAAGTGTTTAAATAAATAATGAGTCAAAACATCTTTTGGTCGCTATGGGGACAAGAATCGCTTTGAGTCTGAACCATTCCTCAAATCTATATATATATTTGTCTTACGTGGCGCGGAAATAGGGCTGAATTTCTACTTTATCATTGGCAACAACCGTAGTTTCCAGAGCTCAGACCAATGGACAGACAAGATTGTGTTAGTTCCTCCTCCAATATGGCGGTCAGTGTCACAGCAGTAAAACTCAAGCAAGCAATTATTAAAAATAAAATAATATGAACGTAATCCAAAGCGTCTGAGATGATTCCTCATTTTAATTATGAGAAATATTGTTAATTTCAAATTAATTCCCAACTCTTATTTACAATTTATTTACGAATTTCACTCGCACAAAAAATCGGAGATAATAAAATATAAACTTTCTAGAATGCCCCTGCTGCCATCTGCTTCTGTTTTATTGAAGTAAAAATAATTTCTTTTTCCGAAATCTATAATCAATTAGAATAATAAAATGTCGAACGAAATTTAAACAATCATTGATGATAAACTATCTTCCTACCACATAGTGTTTTTTTTTTTTTTTTTTTTTTTTTTTTTTTTTTTTTTTTATTTTAATGAATTTAAGCCGTGCTGTACAATATTATAAGTGCAATAACTTTTAAACTAGTTATGTTTCCAAGATCCTTTTTTCATAGTATTTAAATAATTTATATGCCCTTTAGTAGCCTCAACTAAATGCATTTTTAGTTGTGTTTTCAACAGAGTTTTCAATTCTTTTTTATATTAAAAAATTGTCAATTTCATATGCTCAAATGATTTATTGTAGTACATATTCCGGCTAGAATTACTAGAAAAATAAAAAGGGGCGAGTGAGCGAAGCGAGCTGGGATCGCGCAGTGGCCTCAATGTGAATTGCTTTGCAATTCGCGGAGGGGTTGACGAGCGTTAGCGAGTAGGGGGCTGAGCCCCCTAGTGTTATCTATTTTTAAAAAATCCTGAAATAATTTGTCAAAATTTAATAAATAATATTAGTATAATAAATGAATTATTGACATATGTACCATACACAAACAACACACTTTTTATTAAATAAATAATGATTCACACATGTTTTGGTAGCTATGGAGATAAAAACCGCGTTGCGTCTATGGACCATTCCTCAAATGTTTCAAATTAAAAAAAAAATCTGAACTAATTTATCAAAACCTATTAAATATAGTATTAAGGTAATAAATGAATTGAAATATGTACAATACAGAAACAACACACGTTGTGTTGCATAATAAATAAATAATGATTCAAACATGTTTTGGTAGCTTTGGAGATAAGAACCGCTTTGAGACTGGGCCATTCCTGAAATGTTTACTATTTAAAAAAAAATCTGAAATAATGTAACAAAATTTAATAAATATTATAGAGCGTGGTTTTATGTGTGTTTGTATCTTTTTATTTATTTTTACTTTGGTATTAGTTCTCTTTTCTGCTCTCTCCCAATTTTTTCTTATCGATAAAAGAATTAAATATAATTATATCAATATATTTTGATTGTGTATCTAAACCAATGCATTATTATTCGAACTTTTGTTTAAAACAAGTGATTTAAAAATCAGAAAGGTGGGGAGTAACTGTGTGATTTATATGCCTTTTATTAAAAAAATTGAATTAACCTTTTCAGGAGTAAAGTACTTATATTGCTTAAATGGTGAAATGATTGATTGACACTAGAATTTACGAGCAGATTTATATGAAAATAAGTAAATGCTTTCCATTACGTACATAATGAAAGGAAATTTTATTCTAAAATTCTGGTGCCACTGTAACATTTGGGGATTAAAATTAAGTGTTATAAAACTGTGCCACCGCTCTTCAAGGGCTTAAATAATATTATTTTTCTTTTAAAAATAATAATATTTTTATTATTTTCTGGAAGAAGAATCTATCTCCATCTGAAAACAATGTCCTACCGCAAAAAAGAAAAAAAAAAAAAACAGAGTATGTAAAATATCCTAAAAGTATCATAACACTTGTGATAAAGTATAGATCTTAGTCCTTTTAAAAGTTTCTCCTTTTACATTTCCAACAAGCAGTTCAAAATTGAATAAATACCAAACGTAGAAGGTTAAAATTAAAGCAACATCTTTTAAACAGAAAATATAAGCCTTTTATTAAAAGTCTCAATTATAAAAACTGTTTGTTTGTTTGTTTAAATTTTACGTCAAGAGTACTCAAAAATACATGTTTTAGGGTTATGTATGGTTTTAGTAATTTTTTTCCGGAAATTTTGGAACACTTTTTAGAGTTAGAAAGAAAAAGTTAAATTATTTAGTTTTTCAGAAACATTTCAACACACGACTGGTAGAATTTATATATTTTTTCGCAATTAATTTATATTTAATTAACCTCTCAGAGAGCGCGTTTAAATTTCTTGCACGAGCGGTCGCATGGTGTGTTTTTCTGCGAAAATTAGTTCAGGTAATGAAAATGCAAGTTTTTTTTATATATATCAGTAGTAAAAGGCATGTTAGAAAAGAAATTACACATATATAAGTAGTAAAAACTGAACTTTATTTTCAGTGTCATTAGTGAGAACAAAATCTTGGAAAAATCCAGCTTGTCTAAAATTTGCAACAGTGCGCCCGCTGGAAGGGTAATTCAAGTTAATGTTCTTTTAAACCTAGTTTGCTTGGATTCAAAGATCAGTAATGTGTTTTGTTTAGAATTATCAAAAATAGCTAGTATAAGACCATTTAACAACACCATTTACCGACCATTTAAAACCATTTACCGACCATATATCCGAACTTCCCTGATTCTGCGAACTGCAAAAAATAAAAATAAAAATAAATAAATAAATAATATTTGTGCCAAAATAAATTAAATGCTAAAAATGTGTAATGCAAAAACAAAACACATTAAAATCAAACCTAAAACTTATTTTTAAAAATGTTGATCAAATTTTGGCTATAAATTTCGAAGTAATATATTTTTTGTGTTTGTTTTTCAATATGTATAATAAAAACCAATGAAATGCATACTTTAGTAATTCCTTTTGAATATTATGAAAAAGTTTTAAATTTTATAAAAAGACATATAAATAATCTTTATATATATATATATATAAACCAGCGGAAATATTCCAATCCATCGGAAGCATTTCAGCAGAATTAGAAGAAAGTCAACAGATCTGTTTCTCTTGTCATCTGATCTGTATCAGTTAATTTAAGAGTTCAGTCAAACTTTGGTGCAACAGAATTGAGCAAAATTTTAAAGTTATCGAGTAAGTCAACACATATTTTTTTTAACTTTCAGATTCATCAAATTCTAGTTCCGTATTTCTAACTTTTAGGACTTTTTTTGAATGAGTGAAATACGAACCAATTAGCAGGTTCATGAGTCAGTAACTTACTTTTCAAATATCATTAATAGTTCCATATTTCAAATTACAATCTTTTTATGCGTAATCGGAATACAAACAAATCAGGCAATCTGCGATTCAGCAATTCATTTTTGAGTATTTATGAATATTCTACATCAGCAAAAGGAATAAAAAATGCAGAAGTTTTTGAAGTAGGTTTAAAAACTGAAAATCGCTTATATATACAATGATTACATTTCAAAAATTATGATGCAGTTATAAAAAAATATCTTGAAGTTCTATTGTTGTAAAATACGATTTAATTATAAAAAGGCTTTGGGGGGGGGGGGGGGAAATGACTTTTGACGACTTTTTTTTTTTTCAGAAAGGAGAGCTTTTTTGACAAACATAAAGAAAAGACCTTGGTTATTGCTTTGGCTTATTAATAAGTTATTAAGACCCTCTTATTTAATGGAAATATTTGTTGTGATAACATTTTGAATTTATAAGAATAAGGGAAATCAATATGTAGGGTATTAAAATATTAGAGATAATTGTTTTAAAAGTTTTCCTTTTAATTGTGGTTGGTGAAACTCGTATAACATTGTGACGTCAATCTGTGACTTTATGTGACCGTCGATGTGAAGTCATTATGGCTGTTTTTAAGACCTTCTCTGACATCGCACTGTGATCAATTTGTGAAAAGTATAACACTTCCACACTTAATACTAAATTAAGCTGTAGTAAGTGCTAATTTATAACATACACTGGCCTCCAAAGTTAAGGTACAATATGTTTTTCGAAGCTCACCAGACAAAAAATATCAGTCAGATTAAACTTCATAGTTTATATTAATGACAAGAATAAGCTTTAAAAAAACTTACGCAAAAATTACAGCTACCACTTTTATTTTATAGAAAAGAATAGGTATTTGTGAATGAGAGAAAAATATGCAATTACGAAGCTTTCGTAATTTCGCATGTAAGTTTTGTTGTATTCGAACTATTGTTGTCAGTTTTGTTCACAACAGCCAGTAGAGTCTAGAAATGTCTAGAAGAAGTCGTTTGCCCGATTCATTAAGGTGGCGGGCGGTAGGATGGATGGAAGTGGGGTTGTCACAGGCCGATACTGTTAGACGGCTCAATGTGTCTCGCAGTGTTGTCCAACGACTCTGGGATCAGTATGAATCCGAAGATTCTGTGTCCAGAAGACATGTTCCAGGCCGCCCACGTATTACAACACCTGCAGAAGACCCGTTTCTAGCTCTTTCGGCCCGAAGGAGAAGACGTACTACTGTGCCGCAACTCATTGCAGACCACTTTGCAGCATCAGGGAGAAGAATCTACGCTATTACGGTGCGAAGACGTCTTCACAATGCAGGTCTCCATGCAAGGCGACCAGTTGTGTGTGTCCCCCTCAACAGACGACAGAGAAGGGCCCGCTTATGTTGGGCAAGAGAACATGTTTCCTGGACCAGACAACAGTGGACTTCTGTATTGTTCACAGACGAGTCCAGATTCACACTGGAGAGCGATTCAGGACGTCTTCTGATCTGGAGAGAACAATGCACTCGATACCATCAATCAAACACTGTCGAAACACACAGGTACAGAAACGGTGGAATGGAATCATGGTTTGTGCAGGGATCTCACTCGGACGCCACACTGACCTGCATGTGTTCCATATAGGAACTGTGACTGGTGCGAGATATCGGGATGAGATCCTTGATTCATATGTGCGCCCATATGCCGGTGCTATTGGCAATGGTTTCATTCTAATGGATGATAATGCGAGACCACACCGGGCTGTGGTTGTTGAGGATTATCTTGAGGATCACGATTTGGAGAGAATGGAATGACCAGCTCACTCTCAAGACTTGAATCCAATAGAACATCTTTGGGACTATCTTGGAAGACAGGTTGCGGCTTTAAGTCCTCCTCCAAGGTCATTAAATGAGCTGGAACAAGTCTGGTCAGCGTTACCTATTTCGGTGTCCGACAATTTAATTGAGAGCATGGAAAGTCGATGCCGCCAATGCATTCAAGTCCGGGGTGGACATATTCCGTATTAGAACCAGTTTTTTAATGTTTCTGTCACATTTTACTGCATAATACTCCGGTGTACTGATTTCTCCAAGAATGGAATTTTCCACCATGAGTGCTTTTTTGTTGTAATTTCATTTATGCGTTTAACTTAAGTAAATTTCTATGTCGCATTTAATAAATAACAGTTTAGCGCATATTTCCTCCAAATTTGTTGTTTCTATATTCATTCATTTGAAAATTAGACGAAAAAGTACCTTAACTTTTGGAGGCCAGCGTACATTTACATGAAGTTAAAAGGCCTGGGAGATAAATGTATTCAAAATTTTAAACTTTCTAAATCTTTCAATTAATTAAAAAAAATATTTTAAAATGTTCCATGAGTTTAATTTTTTTTAATATTTTCTCCATTATTTTTTTGATTATTTCAAGGTTTTTGTTAAAAAAGCTGTACATCCATTTTTAATTCCAAGAAAGTTATAAAAAGAAAGAAAAAAAAACCCCTGGTACTGAACTGAAGTTAAAGTTAATAGTTTTTATTACTAACTCGAGAATCTTAGACATATAACAGCATTCTAAAACAAATTTATACAGATTTATTGTAGTTACGTATCAATATCATAACTTACAGATACTAAAAAATGCTTACCAAAAAAAAAAAAAAAAAAAAATCCGAAGGAGCATTTTAAAGATGAATAGACAGCAAAAAATTCATTTTGAGAAAAATTCCTTTAACATATATTTTTATATGGTATTTACACTTTACCTTTCATATTTACCTTTGAGAAGTATAAAAACATATTTTTAAATGTATGGATATATGTATTTAACTATGTAAATATTAATAACACGAAAACAAAAATTAATATTTTTGGTTGATTTTTGTTTATTTGAAAGTCCGCCACCCTCTTCCAAAACAACAATTACATGAATGAAAATATTCAGCACTAAGCTGAAGTTAAAACATTACACATGCTTACTTATTTTTCATTAAACACATCATCACTAAATTAATCAGAATTCATGAAATCCGAAACAAAAGAGATAAACTGAATGGCTAGCAAGATTTAATTTTGCATACTGGCATAAAAGTATATGCTTGACAAAATTAAAGTATTTACATACCTCTTTTATGAGTATGCAACATTCTATCTACCAAAAATCATCCACATCTATTTTCCCCCAGGAAAATAGATCTAACCTTTGTTTAAGGTTAGACCTACAGGTCTGTTTTTTTTTTTTTTTTTTTTTTTTTTTATCTATAACTAAAAGGTGAATTGTTAACAATGGAAGATAGCAAAAAACACTCCAACAAAGTTATCGAGCTCCCATTTATGCCCATTGTTTGTTAAATTACATTAAAATAAAATTTTTAAATATTAAAGCTGGGCAAAGCAATATCAGAGGACAACTTCCTAGGGGTAATTGAGTGTAACTGCCTCACTTACTCAGCATATGCCACTCTTTCTGGACTCAACAATAACCATCTGCTCTGCTATCCTATTTTCATCAAAAATTTAATTTCTTCCTTTTACCATTCTTGAGTTGCTTGCAATCATAAATGGCGTTTTAAAATCAATCTTGGGTTTATAAATAGTTTATAGTAATTGAGTTCCCCATTAAATTTTCATGACTGAACTTTTTACGATTTTCAGTATTTTTCAGCATTTAATCCTTTGTGTATTTTTTTATACACAATAAAATTAATATATATTGTTATTTACATAATAAAGTCCCTTTATATATAATATTGTAACACATATGCATTAAAATAATTTTATATTACTGTGAAAAGATTCTGCATTTAGTTTAACATAAGTAAATGCTTTCAATCAGGGCCGGGCATAAAAGGGCGAAGTCTGTACCGGCTCAGGCCCCGACACCTGATCCCGCCCCGGGTATCGGGTCACTTTTCTTTCATAGGCGACTCGGCCTTAATTTTTTCTGCAGACTCGGGTCAGGCCATACTTTTTTCCGGGCTGAGCCGGGCCTGGATTTCTCTCTTCTTCCCTAACCCATGCTTTGCAGGTATTTTATTTATTTATTTTTGTAAATATAAAGTGATCTTGTACATTTGTTTACGAAATATAATTTGGTTTAATAAATTACAGATAGATATTTTTAAAAACCTAATTTTCCCCATTGTAGAGCTTTTAAATTGTGGTTTTCTTTTACCATCTTTTTCTTTCATTCTAAACTACGTTGATATTCTTACCGAATCATCATTTGTAATCTGGCAAATCTGGATGCACATTTTAAAACATCATCGTATAATTGCTTAGATATCAGAAAACACATTTTTTTATTTAAAAAAAAAAAAAAAAAAAAAAAAAAAAAAAAAAAAAAACTTTATCTTTATTACAAAGTTTTCAATTCTATTAAATTTTCTTCACATTTCACTGATGTTTTCTTTGATTTACTTCATTATAGATCTACACTAAACATACAATAAAGCAAACATTACTCAATTAATTATTAATTTTTCCAATCTAGTACTTAATAAAAACAATCTTCAAAATATTATTAACAATGACAGTAACTTCTTTCCTATTAATCATTTGACTTACATAAAACTTACAAGTACAATGTTACATTAGAGAGTCGTATTTTTAATTATAATAACTTTGCAAAATCTTTAACTTCTAATGATAATCCGCAATGTTTTTGTAATAATCCATTGTATAGTAAGTTTTTTGAAACTTATCATATGGTCATATTGCTACACTGTAAAAAATGACCAATGTTTCTTATTTTATGAAAATATACTATAACCACGAACGAAAATATAATATAATCTTCTGAGTTATCCGAAATTCGGAATAGCGTGTTCTTTGGAATCCCCAGAAAACATTACATTTCCAAAATTTAGAGAATTATTTATAAAAACAAAGTATTTTTCGCTGCCCGTATTTTTCAGAAACGTTTCCGAAGGGTTTTTATATTGTATTAATTAGTGTCCCCAGCCTGGAATACCTGTTTTTCGAATATCATGAATTCTCAAGTAAACGTTTTTGACCGCATAGGTTAATTTATACATGAAAGAGTAAAGGAATAATCTTAATTTTAATGTTATTGTTAACGCTGTTAATTTTGCATGTTTGTCTGTTAACATATTTTTTGAGCATGAAAATGTTTACTTGAAAATTGATAGCATTCGAAAAACAGTTATTCCAGACTGAGGATACTAATTAATACACTATATAAAAACTCTTCGGAAACGTTTTTGAAAAATACGGGCAGCGAAAAATACTTTGTTTTTATAAATAATTCTTTAAATTTTGGAAATGTATTAGTTTCTGGGGATTCCAAAGACAATGGAACAGGCTATTCGGATTTTCGGATAACTCAGAAGATTATATTATATTTTCGTTCGTGGTTATAGTATATTTTCATAAGATAAGAAACATTGGTCATTTTTTACAGTGTACTGGTGATTTAACTTTTGTTGCAAATGATAATTTACGTAAGCTTATGTCACATGGTGCAAAGTTCCGTACTCCTTCCAAATATACTATTAATTTAATATTAAAACAATTTAATCTTGATTTAGATCTTTTTATATTCAAAATTTCAATTGATTATAACAAATATCTTTATTTTATATATTATAATATTATTATATATGTATTATATATATAATATTATATATTTATAATATTTTAATATTTTAATGAATGGAAATTTAATGTATTAAACAAAGTAAACATAGAACTTTACAAACATTTTCAGTATAAGCATAATTTAAATATAAAACAGTTAAATTGTAATATTAAGAATTTGCAAAATAAATTTATTATAACATATGTTGACAAATCACCGAACAATTATGCCTTTATTTGCAAATATTTTTACAAACAACTGATTTCTAATGCAATTAACTCAAGATACAATTTTTAAAAAAGTGGTTCTCACTAATAATGGGTTCCACCGCGTATCGCAACGACCTACGTCGTCCACACTTGGGTTAAGGGTTGGAGGGTCCGCAGGTGGCGGTCCTCCGACCGACCGGAGCGCATACGGAGACACAAATCCGTTCGTGCACGTTAAAAGTCCCTAAGGACTTGGGTTCTGTGGTCGAAGATGCGCCGGGTGCTCCTCAGGCTGCTGGCGTCGCAGCCTAGTTTTAGGCGCTCTCTGTTGCCAGTAAAGTGTAATCATAATATACCGCAGCTACGCTATCGAAATTAAATATTTTTTTACATTCTTCTGCGCACAGGCATTTAAAAAATCTATAATCTTCAATTTCTTATAATTAGAAAAAGAAAGCTTGAATGAATGGGCTGTTTTTATAACTATTTTACCGCACATGATCATATTAATCAGTTAAGATTAAATTTATTACTTCATAATTCTTTTTTATAATGCAATGCTATATCATTCTTTTAAAAATTCAAACACGTCATTCTGACGGGCTATTCTTTTAGTATATGTACAGGGTGAGTCTAAAATCACGGGGCAAACTTTGAGGGGGTGGTAGAGCTCACTATAACAAACAATTATTGTATAGGACTATATGACCGGAAGTGACGCGTTGAGGCACAGACACAAAAAATAACACATGAAATGCAAAACATTGTTTATTTACTACAACGTCGTCGATAAATGTTTTTTTTTTTTTGCAGCAATGTCTACAATAAATGATCAGTATTGCTGCCACCGACAGTAATACAAGCTTGGTAGCGTCGCTGGAGTGATTGGCGAACAGATTCTCATACCCTGGGTATTTCACGTACACGTGAAGCCGCACAGGATAGTCGAGCAACGAGTTCTTCAATGGAGTCTCGTAAATGAATGTTTTCAAATGCCCCCATAGGAAAAAATCGAGACTCGATAAATCTGGCGACCGTGGTGGCTATCGAACTGGCCCACCACGCCCAATCCAGCGCACTCCAAAAGTAGCATCCAGGTGATTGCGGACTTCCATACTGATATGTGATGGCGCACCATCATGCTGAAACCACATTTGATTGCGAACGCCAGTCGGAACTTCTTGCAGCAATGGTAAAACCACTTCCAGAAAAATTCGATAACAGCGGCCATTGAGTCGGGTTGGTAGGAGATATGGGCCTATGAGGGAATTATTCACAATACACGTCCAAACGTTCACAGAGAAGCGTTGTTGAAATGCAAGTGGGCGTGTGGATTTCCTGTTGCCCATACATGAGAATTGTGGGCATTGAAAACGCCTTCGTGTGTAAAACTCGCCTCATCTGTGAATAGCACATGAGCTGGAAAAGCCGGCAGAAACGCACTCTGCTGCAAGAATCATTGGAAGAAAGCCACACACAGAGGGTCTGTAAAGCTTGGACTCTCTGCATGTGGAATGGGTGTAAACCTTCTGCGTGTAAAACTCTCTAAACGTTTTTTTTTGACTGACATGTAGACGTCATGCTACAACCCTTATACTTGTTCCGGGGGTTTCGTCCATATGGTCCAAGATGGCTTCTTTCATGTGTAGATGTCGTACAGTTCTTGATCGACCCCTTCCATCAGTACTGGCGTTATAATATGAACCATTTTCACAAAGTTACCGATGTAATCGTTTAGACATTTTGTGGTTCGGCATGCGTATACTTGGAAATCGTTCTTGAAACAGTCGTAGCGCTGCTCTGCCGTTACCATTAGCAGTACCATACATCAGATGCATGTCTGCCTTTTCGCTATTAGTAAAATCACCCATCACGGCCAAAATCTTAAGCGCAAATGCCGTTTTTTGCTGATGCAGGATGCAGCAGACCAAGAACAATTTTAAACTTACAGGAATTACTTTGCACCAACCTTGAAAAGCTATTCACACAAGTCACGACTGTTCTTATAAAAATTATAATGCCCCTTTTAAACTCACTCCTTTTAGTATTCTTTTAAAATTCATATATAATTCTTAATAATTCTTTTAAAATTCATACTGAGTTAATTCGCCGTTTTAATACTATCCAACATACTTGAAAAGTGTTTATGAATTCGGTTTCTCTGGTCGTCCGTCTGTCTATGCTCTAACTCACGTAAATATAGTCGGGTTTCAATGTAATTGATATACTTTGATCAAGTTTACCATGGCATGTTCGGTATTGAAAATTAAGTGTGTAGTATTTATAGTTCGTTTACAGGGGCATTCAAAAGAATGTCGTTGCATTATGGTCTATGGGGAAAAATCGTTTGCAGTGTATGTTAATGATGTTGCACTACTTCAAACATACTGAAATTGATATACATCACTGAGATGCACTACAAGATTATTACTATAGAATATAGTGTGCATAGTATTAATCGTTCATTTACAGGGGCACACAAAATAATTCGGTTACAGTATTGTCTATGAGCATTGAGCAATAGTTCCTGGAAATGCATTTCCAATTGTGGTATGCGTTTTTAAATTTAACTAATTTTTTTATATATTACTTGGTATGTATAATTTATATATATACAATAATATACAATCATATTCGAGTACATTTCCGTTTATTGACGGAAATTGCTGAAGGATTATTTTCAACTGTGTTATGCGTTTCCAAACTGAACTACATTTTTTCATACTGTGTAGTATATATGCAAATCTATAGATCATATATAGGACTGCACAAAATAATTTAGACTTTTTCCGACTGTACAAGGTAATTGCTAAATTGGGTTTTCAAATGTGTTATGCGTTTACCGAATTTGTTTACTTACGCGTCATCTTTCCCCTTATTAAACGGTTAAGTTTTGTTAGAGTATTATGAATGTATTGGAAAGTGTTTTATAATCCATGCTTGACGGAAAATTTTTCTTTCATGTTGGATATTTTTTGCAAAATTTGCCTGTACTGCTGGATTTTTGCGGGATATTTTCTCAAGAAAACATTTTATATTTCTGTGAGTAAACGTTTTAATTAGAAAGAAAATGACAATTAATTATGTGTGGAAAATAATTATTGTTAAATTATACATGTAAAATCTTAATTGACTGATTATTTATCATTATAGGATGAATTGTAATTTTAAAGTCACAGGTTGGGAGCAAAGCTGGAGTAACTTTGAACCCCTTAAAATGTGGGACAAAATTACACGAAGTAAATAACTTTAACCATAAGCTTTCATCTCAGTTTTCTTCAATTCTTTATGGCTAAAAGTTCTTCATGTAAAATTAAGCCAAGGATTGAGAATGCCTTCACTTTTTTTTTATGTTAGTTTGAATGTTTACATGTTAAATTCGATACGCTGTATAGTTCTGTGAATTACTATTATTACTTCTCTTTAATATCTATAAAATTCGACTTCTATCAGTCTTTATGGATGCTATACGGTAATTAACGCAGTACATTTTAAGTGAATTTTAAATGCTTCATCATATAAGCTTTGTTTTAAAATATTTAGTATATATATCCGTTGGTGCAAAGCAACCCGCTCTTATACCACATTTAGGTAATTATTAAAAGTTAAAAAGTGAATTCATGTTGAAATTGTATGGTAATAGAATACTTTCGCTTTACCTTAGATTATACCAACACAAATTTCAAAAGTCAGTTTACAAATTTATTGCACCTTACACGATTTGTTTTTTAATAAACGCGTAAGAACGGTAAAATAAAAATACTGGATTTCGGTGTAGATAAATTTTGTTTTCTTTGTTCAGAATTGTTCTTAAAAAGGCAAAATTTTCCGTATTACACAGTAGATAAGCAATAATCTCTATCAAAATATAATTTCTCTTTGTGTATCAATTTAGTAAACGAAGCCTATCGTACACTTACGGTACATGTATCTTTACATATGTCATTTAAAGATTTTTCAGCATTCTTTCCCTTTGAAGGTTTTTCTGAGAATTTCGAAAAAAACAGGCAAAATATTTGACAGTTGATTAAATCAAAATTTGACAAGGCTACAATGGTGAAACCACCTGAAATTTTTTGACACAAATCAAGAGCTTGTCAAGCTGCATGACGTTCTACAAGAAATTTCACGTGCCGCCTTTTTACAACGATTCATCTGTCTGCAGTTAACAGTCATTAAATAGACAAGACAGTGCTCCAACAGGTTTCATCTCTATGTTTGATTGCTAAGTAATAGTCTGCATTCCATCGTTTCAAAAACGATAGTTTAAGGATGTTATTTAACTTTGTCCCATGTATGGAATCATGTCAAATGTTTAAATCAATTTCATCCACATGTTTACTAGATATGTCGAATTTCAACGACAATAGAGAATGGATTCTCTATTTTTGAGGATCTTTGATTGTCATGTTTTTTAAAATAGAAAAAAGGGCTGAAAAGTTTTCATTTGCTATTTACTTATTACAGAGATATTTTTAACTAAAAATTTTATCAGTTAGTGGTCTTGTATCGGTGCCGGTCCATAAAAATTGCTAACTGGTTTCGAAAATTTCCCCTGAATTAGTGATTGCACTGTAAAAAATTGCAGGAAAAATTCGTGAAAATAATTTTAGTGGAATTTTATAAAAGTTTCATAGAATTTTTTTTAAATTCTATGTTTCTTCGAAACTCCTGATGATTTCATAAATCTTTCCCTTAGTTTCAGAAGCCATTTAATCATTTTCGCTTTGTTGGGTGAATTTCTTCCCACTTAATTTTAATCGTCAAATGTCACAATGGCACCGGAAATTTCGATCAATTTTATTCGAAAATAAATAAATGTATTTGTTCGTGTACATAATAAACCAAAAATTTTGTTTCAAAATTCCGGTGTCATTGTGACGTTTTGGGATTAAAATTAGGTGGGAAGAAATTCACCCACCCCAGCGAAAAGGTTTAAAGAAAAACCAATAAGAAATCTCATAAACAAAAAATTTTTATCCTTTACTAGAACTTACTGAAATAAAATTAACTTTAGCTGCCAATAAACTTTGGAAAATACTTTTCAATTAAATTCGAGAACCTAATAGTCTTCGAAATTTTTGATCGGGTCTCCTCCTTTTGCAAAGAAGGAAAAAAATTACGGAATGGTGGGTAACTGTAATTAGAATTACAATGAATTTTTTGAATGTTTCTGTAAGTTTTTTATACTGCACTGGTAAAAAAAGACAAAATGTTTCTTAATCTAACTCTCATTTTTCTTAAGGTTTGGAAAAATATAATATAACCTCTTCCGAGTTACCAACGATCCCGAAAAGAGCTCTTTTATCTCCAAAAATCTCAGAAACCAATAGATTCCCGAGATTTAAGGAATAGTTTCTAAAACAGAAGTTTTTTTTGCTGCCCTTTTATTTTCGTAAACGTTTCGAGCATATTTTACATTGTATTAATCAGTTTTATCAATCCGAAATATCGGAATATATGAAAGGAATATATGTTAAATCCAGGATTTGTAGAATGCTGACGGTAACGCAATTTTAGTATGTTTTTACAGTCACCTACAGCATGTTTTTTCTCGAATAAGGTGTATAAGCATTTATAATTGTTTTACAGGGCCGCACAAAAAAATACGAATATATGAAACGAAAATATGTTAAATGCGTGGTTTGTTGAACGCTGATGGTAATGTATTTTTAGTACGTTGTTACAGTCAGACAGACAGGCAGCAGAAAGCAGAAAGCAGACAGACATACAGCAGACTATTGACAGGCAGACAGGATACAGACAGACAGCAGATAGTAGACAGACAGCAGATTGCAAACAGACATACAGACAGCATACAGACAGCCGATAGAGTGTATGCCGACAAAAGATAGCAGACAGCAGACAAACATACAGCATACAGATAGACAGCAGATAGCAGACAAACATACAGCATACAAATAGACAGCAGATAGCAGACAGACATACGCAGAATGACGGCAGAGAGCCACCAAATTGTAGACAGAAATACAGCAGATAGCAGACAGGCAAACGGAAGACAGAAGACAACAGAAAGCCGTTAGATTGCAGTCAGAAATACAGCAGATAGCAGACAGACACACAGCAGATAGCAGACAGACAAACGGCAGACAGAAGACAGCAGAGAGCCCCCAGATTGTAGACAGAAATACAGCAGATAGCAGACAGACAAACGGAAGACAGAAGACAACAGAGAGCCGTCAGATTGCAGACAGACATACAGCAGATAGCAGACAGACACACAGCAGGTAGCACACAGATAAACGGCAGACAGAAGACAGCAGAGAGCCACCAAATTGTAGACAGAAATACAGCAGATAGCAGACAAACAAATGGAAGACAGAAGACAACAGAAAGCCGTTAGATTGCAGTCAGAAATACAGCAGATAGCAGACAGACACACAGCAGATAGCAGACAGACAAACGGCAGACAGAAGACAGCAGAGAGCCTCCAGATTGTAGACAGAAATACAGCAGATAGCAGACAGACAAACGGAAGACAGAAAACAACAGAGAGCCGTCAGATTGTAGACAGACATACAGCAGATAGCAGACAGACACACAGCAGATAGCACACAGATAAACGGCAGACAGAAGACAGCAGAGAGCCACCAGATTGTAGACAGGAATACAGCAGATAGCAGACAGACAAACAGCAGACAGCAGAGAGCCGTCAGATTGCTGACAGAGAGAACGTTTGACCAGCTAACGTCTTGTCACCCAAAAAACCATGTTTAATGAATTTAGCACTTTGACGTTTGCACATCATTTTTTATTTCTTCACAGCAAACATATAAAACTAATCAACTCACAATTAAAATAATACGTTTACACATAAAACTCTTTCTTTGACACACAAATCATAACTCTATAAAAACGACGCAATATAGCTCACAGCCGCCATCAAAGTCAACGTCCCTCTCCTTCTTCCCTGCGTAACAACACTACAGTGTTTTCAAACCAGAGCGCTTCCTGGCTAATCGAAAAAGAAACTAATTTAATTTAGAGCAAACAGTCAATACTTGCATCTTGCAAAATGGTCCGGATTCCAGAGTTTGTTCGAGGTCATTACTAGACAGAAAGCAGACAGACAGGCAGCAAACAGACAGTCTACAGATTGACAGTCCACATACTGTAGACAGACATGGAGTAGACTGCAGAAAGTTAGCCAGCAGACAACAGACAGTCAAAATCAGAGAGAGCAGACAGACATCACTCAGACGGCAGACAGAGAGCAGACAGACAAACAGTAGACAGACAAACAGAAGATAACAGACCGAAGACATACAAAAGACAGACAGCACACAACCAGTCGACAGAGTGTGGACAGACAATATATAGTAGACAGACAGACAGCAGACAGGAAACAGGCTTACAACAGAGAGAGCAGACAGACGGACAGCTAACAGACAGAGAGCAGACAGACAAACAGCAGATAGAGGACTGACAGCAGATAGCAGAAAGCAGACAGAAGAGAGACATACAGCATACAGACAGAGAGTAGACAAACAGACCGCCGACAGAGGACAGACATATTCCAGAAAGAGAGAAACAGAAAGTGAAACAGGTGAGAGAGAACCAAGACATATAGACCAATAAAAGTCTAGGGGTTGTTACAGGAAGAGTGCAGAGGCAGAGCACCTTAGTATGATGACTATGAAAATATTTGCGTTTTTCTCTCACTTTTAGCACACATAAAGATGATTTTTTTTTTTAATCATAAGCTAAAAGGTTTACAGAAAAATAAATGCCTAAAGTTATAAAGGATACTGCTGTGACAATATATAGCAGACAGACAGACAGCAGACAGTAAACAGGCTTACAACAGAGCGAGGAGAGAGACGGACAGCAAACAGACAGAGAGCAGACAGACAAACAGCAGATAGAGTAGATAGACCTTAGTATGATGACTATGAAAATATTTGCGTTTTTCTCTCACTTTTAGCACACATAAAGATAATTTTTTTAAAAATCATAAGCTAAAAGGTTTACAGAAAAATAAATGCCTAAAGTTATAAAGGATACTCCTGTGACAATATATAGCAGACAGACAGACAGCAGACAGTAAACAGGCTTACAACAGAGAGAGTAGACAGACGGACAGCAAACAGACAGAGAGCAGATAGACAAACAGCAGATAGAGGACAGACAGCATATAGCAGAAAGCAGACAGAAGAGAGACATACAGCATACAGACAGAGAGTAGACAAACAGACCGCCGACAGAGGGCAGACATATTCCAGAAAGAGAGACAGGTGAGAGAGAGCCAAGACATATAGACCAATAAAAGTCTAGGGGTTGTTACAGAAGAGTGCAGAGGCAGAGCACCTTAGTATGATGACTATGAAAATATTTGCGTTTTTCTCTCACTTTTAGCACACATAAAGATGATTTTTTTAAAAATCATAAGCTAAAATGTTTACAGAAAAATAAATGCCTAAAGTTATAAAGGATACTCCTGTGAATATAAGGAAAAATAATTGTGTAAAAATATTAAAAATTAAAAAAAGTTTAAACGTTTTTCAATTTCCTTAAAATTTTTTTAATTTTATAATTAAGGAAAAAAAACCTAGCCATGATATTATATTTTTCTTCGAGAAAATCCCTTTTTAATAATTTCATTTTATGATAGATGAAGAAGGTACAAAAAATGTCATGAGTAAAAAATATTTTGTTAAAGGTATCGAGCCCCTAAAGAAATGCTTTGTGCATTAATTTATAATTACGCTACATTTATTCATTTACTTTTAATTATTTTCTTCCGTAAAAGAGACAAGATTATACAACTTTTTAAAGGGTTAAAAAAAACAGTTTATATTTTAACAATATGAGAACTAAGTAAAAAGTAGAATTTTAAACATACAATATTTTTAAAATCGTATCCAATTTTCCATTAAAACTTTTTCTACACAAAGTAAAAAAAAATATTTAAATAATAATGTAATTATTTAAAGAAAAAACTAATTGCGCGTTTTAAGAGCATAATTAAAGAGTAATTAAAAATAAATTCTTAATTCACTACCTAAAATTTTACCTAACGTTTTTTGCATAAAAATTAAAATTAAGTCTCACTGGGTGTTCTTAGTGGGAAAAGGTTATTTTCAAACTGTTAATTACAGTAATTTTTTTTTCAATTTTCATTCAAAGTTAATCAGCTGCTTTCCTCACCTTTTTTACTAAAGAATGAATGATTGGAAAAATTAAAAAAGCTTCAAGATTTTTGTTATATATTAATTCATAAAGAAACCATCTAGTTATGATTTTTTAATGATGAGTCATTTTCTATCATTTGTATTGTTTTAATTATTATTAATATTTTTAATAACGCCAGGAACGTTATGAATGTTCTTCTAAAGATAAAATGTATTTTTCTAAGAAGTGTAATTAATGCTTTCACTGCAATGGGTCCAGATATCTGGTCCAAAATATCATAACCCCCCAACCTATATCATATGCTAAACTCAATTTTGTGTTGACTTTTAACTATAAAAGGGGCTAGCCGGATAAGCATAGGGAAATGGCCCCCATGTCCGATGTTTGAAATAACATATGTGGTAATGAGGCTTACCGTGATAATACAATATAGAGTGTTTTTAGTCCCTGACCTTCAACTGTCCTTGAGATAATCAGGAAAGTATGCGCCGGTGCCTCTATTTTTCAAATGCACTCTTCTCAAAAAATATAAAAGTTTAAAAAATAAAACCAACGCCAATTATTGAAGAATATATTCGTTCAGATTATATATTTTTTTCAAATTTTCAAGCAATTTTTAACATAGAAAAATAGAAAAAAAATTATTAATTTAGTAATATTATATTTACACCAACCAAAAAATTACACAATAATGCTCAAAGTATGTACTTTAACCAAAGAAAATTTCGTTAAAATGGAAGATGCGCTTTTTGAGTTGTAACAAAAATAATGTAAACAACTTGTTAAAAGATTCTAAACTTTTCCTGTTTGTATTTGCAGAACTAAGCCTGTTATCAATTTATTGGTCAATTCGTGATATTTCTACTGGGGCAAGATGCGCAGTACGCCAAAATAAAAGAATGTTTCCATACATACCACCTCCTTATAGGCTTGTTTTGTGTTTGTAAACATTATTTTATTTTGGCGTACTGCGCATCTTTCTCGCATAATAATGTGAAGAACTGAAAAAATCAAATGGTAACTTTTGTCTACCATACTTAGCACGATTGTCACACAAGGGAAGGGTTGCTGACGTCACAAATTACCGTTGGATAGCAATAAAAACCTGTTTATTCTTTATGACTCCTACTATACACATGAGATGGGGAGATTTGATTGATCTACGTTAAACAGGTCTATGATATGATTGGCGTACGTCGACTGGCGATTCCTGCTACGTCAAAAATGTTGTAATAGATTAATTGACAGAAGTTTATGTTTGTAAATGTGCCCTTTCTATATAGAAGAAGCCTATACAGCTCCACACAGCACAATCGCGTGTACGTTGACTATATCCCTTAACAGTTATAACATCGATGGCATTCAAAAGTACTGCTGTGATTGTCCTACGGGTAACAGGACTGTTGGGTGTTGCTCCCATGTGGCAAGTGTAATATATTACCTACCTCAAGGAAGATATTTGTCACGAATAATACGCACTGCTGAAATAGTAACACAAATCTTTTCTATTGATAATATCAATGTTGTGATAAATGAAAATAGTGATGATGATGATTGAAATATTTTCGAAAAGGCTGATATTTCTGAAATGTTCTATAATTATCTTACGAGTTTGAGACTGATTAATTTCGTAGACTTATAGATAAAACTAGATGAGACAAATAAAATAAATAAAATAAAATAAAAATAAAAATAATTTCATCAGTCAATAAATAAAAAATTCAAATTATTCCAATGATTTTAATAAATAATAACATATTTTGGTACAAAAACTGAGCCCAGTATAGTGAAAAGTATTGGAAATTATAATCACTTTCAAAGGAATTACCAGACATTTACACTCATCGAAAGAAATATAAACATATATTAAAAGTAATTATAGAAAAGAAACATTTCACTACATCAGAAAAACGCAGCCTACGCAATCGATAAAAGTAAAAGTACTCAGAATGATTTAATAGTCTTTTATCATCAAACGATCCATCTATTTAAAGCTAACCTGGTATTTCGTTTTCCAGGCAAATATGAGTTTTATACGCGTGCGCGAGCATTCCGCCAATCAGCTAGAGGCTTTTACTCTCTACAGACAGATTTGTTTCAGCCAATGAGGTGAGGGTATTTCCTGTCTCTAGAGATCTTTAGTCGGGAGTCGGCGTAAGCATTAAGCAACATGTTTCAAAGTTTGGATTACTATAAATATTAGGTATTTTTTCATTTTATCTTTATTTATTTTGTTATATTGAGCTCATGAACATAGAAACACATATATATTTCTGTGTTCATGATTGAATTCTTTGGATATGTCGTATGTATATTTTGCTACTTTAAATTTCTTAAACCAAAAAGTAATGGTCGAGTTTTTATTAGGATTTATAAAGCTGAAATTTACCTTTTTGAATATAATACTACAGATGTTTTAATAGTTGCATTCGGCTGTAAAAATTGATTAAAAATTTGACCAGCAGTTGCATGAAAAAAAAAAAGTTTCACTAACATGGACAAATCCAGAAACTTGCTGAGTCGGCAGTTGTGTTTATATGTAAAAAAGTAACAAAATTCATAGTTTAATCACAATAAAACATCGTGAAATTTATTTATTGGTTGCGGGAAAAAGATCACAAAATTCTACTAACAACAGAAGCTTCTAAACAGCTTTACCACCTGTGCATTTTGATGATTTTGTTATGATAGTGTGTATGGATGTGTTTTGCATGGAATTTTTTGGTTTGTTGACAATTTTTTTAAAGGTTTTGGAACTTTAGTATGACAATTTATTGGTATTATGTCGGGTAATAGAAAAGCGTTCTAAAGATTGAAAGACGATCAAATCTTAACAAAACTTTCAATGATTCAAATGGATTTAGATAGATAATTTTAGTATATGTGTATATATATGCAGTAGACTCCTTAAAATCCACTCATGTAAACAATGAAACTTACAATTAAGATGTAAGTGTAAAATTTCAGTTTTTAAAATGTTTTATATCATTTAGTACACATTTTAATATGTAAATGGACAGATGGTACAGCATCTAATGTATATGAATGCATATTTTGAACTGGTTTGTTTAGAGGCTCCTGTTGTTAGAATTTTGTTACATTTTCTTGAATGATTGTTGAATTTCACAATAATTTCCCGCAACCAATCACCAATAAAACATCATGAAATTTATTGATTGGTTGCGGGGGAAAAGATGACAAAATTCAACAATCATTTCGAAAAATGTAACAAATTTCAACTAATAAAATACACCAGAATGTATATAAAGCATGCTTTACAATTATATTATGTGCACTAAATAATTTTGCTAACAATATACGAAGAATCAAAACATATCTAAAGAACTCAATCATGAACACAGAAATAGATATCTGTTTTACCTTCAATGATTCAATAAAATAAAATAAAGATAAAATGAAAAACTACCTAATAATATAATAATCTAAACTTAAAAACTCCATCAAACGCGATAAATTGTACACAATTGTCATTATACAAGGTGACAGTCAATGCGAATTCATTTATATACACTACACACTTTTCCTTTTCCATCCATTGATACGATAACCATTTTGTCAGGATAAAATTAGCACTTGCCTATCAGCGAGCAATACTGAAAATTGGCGATAACTTTATTGCCACCTAAAGGTGAAAATAAGCACTCACTCGGCGATTAAAAATATGGAAAAAACTGGCCAAATACAGGATTTTCTGATTTTCTTTTTTCCTTTTGTGTTTTTTCTGCATCTGTTTGACAAAATTCAGGATTTTTCCTCACCCGATCGATGAAATTAATGACTTTTCTGCATCTGAGGGACAAAATTTACGATTTTTATGCACTCGATTAAAGAAATTCGTGATTTTTATGTGCCCACTTGACTAATTCGTGATTTCACTCACCCACTTGATGAATTTGTGATTTTTACGTGCCCGTCCTACAAAATTCATGATTTTTATGCACCCGATTTAAGAATTTCATGATTTTTACATGCCTGATAAATGAAACTCATGATTTTTACACACTCGATTGACTATTTTTTTTTCTGCACTTGACCGACGAAATTAAGTATTTTTATGCACCCGATTGCCAAATTCATGATTTTTATGTGCTGATAGAGGAAATTAATAATTTTTACGTGCCCGATCAACTAATTTCTTGCTTTTTATGGGCCCGTTTGAAGAATTTTGTGAATTTTAGGTGACCGATAAATGAAACTCATGATTTTTACACGCCCGATTGATGAAAAAAAAAAAATTCTGCACCCGTTAGACAAAATTCATCATATTTATGTGCCGATGGATGAAATTAATGATTTTTTCAGCAATCCTATGACGTAATTTGTGTTTTTTCAGCAATCATTTGACGAAATTCGCGTTTTTTCTGCTATCTTTTGACGAAATTTGTGTTTTTCTGTGGTCCTTTGATGAAATTTGCTTTTTTCGTGATCCTTTGACGATCTTCGCACTTTCCCTGCTGCCTATTGACGAGATTCATGTTTTTTCAGCAATCCTTTGACAAAATTTGTGTTTTTTCAGCGATCCTTTGAAGAAATTCGTGTTTTTTTAGCGATCCTTTGAAGAAATTCGCATTTTTCTCATGATCGTTTATGAAATTCGCGTTTCCCAGTGATTCTTTTATAAAATACATTTTATTCTGCAATTTTTAGCCGAAATTTGGTAAAAGATTATGAAATTAAGTATTTTTATGCACCCGATAGACAAAATTCATGATTTTTATGTGCCGATAGAGGAAATTAATGATTTGTACGTGCCTGATCAACTGATTTCTTGATTCTTATGTGCCCGTATGAAGAATTTTGTGTATTTTAGGTGACCGATAAATGAAACTCATGATTTTTACACGTCCGATTGATGGGAAAAAAAATTTCTCTACCCGACCGACGAAATTAAGGATTTTTATGCCCCCCGATAGACGAAATTCATGATATTTATGTGCCGATGGATGAAATTAATGATTTTTTCAGCGATCCTATGACGTAATTTGTGTTTTTTCAGCAATCATTTGACGAAATTCATGTTTTAACTGCAATCCTTTGACGAAATACACGTTTTTTCTGCTATCCTTTGATGAAATTTGCGTTTCTCTGTGATCCTTTGACGATATTCGCACTTTCTCTGCTTCCTTTTGAGGAGATTCATGTTTTTTCAGCAATCCTTTGACGAAATTGGCGTTTTTTCAGCGATCCTTTGAAGAAATTCGCATTTTTCTCATGATCGATTATGAAATTCACGTTTCCCAGCGATTCTTTTATAAAATACATTTTATTCTGCAATTTTTAGACAAAATTTAGTAAAAAAGCGTGATTTTTGTTGAAATTTCCTTTTTTGATAATGTATGATATAACGATTATGAACCATGATTTTTCTGTTATTGGGCGAGATTCATGTTTTTTCAGAAATTCTCTGACGAAATTCATGTTTTTTCAGCGATCCTTTGAAGAATTTCGCATTTTTCTCGCGATCCTTAACGAAATTCGCATTTTCCAGCGATTCTTTGATAAAATACATTTTATTCTGCAATTTTTAGACGAAATTTAATAAAAAAGCGTGATTTTTTGGTGAAATTTCCTTTTTTGCGATTCTTTGAACAAATTTACTTATCTTTCGTGATCCTTTTGCATAATTCACGTTTTTTCTGTGGTCTTTTAACGAAAGTCATGTTTTCCCATGATCCTTTGATGAATTTAGTGTTTTTTCCTCAATCATTTGACGAAATCTGTGATTTTTTCACCCGCGAAGATTGGTTAGATGTTTTTAGTCTGCAGGTGCCCTAAAAATTCTGTGACGTCCGTTGCTGCATCGCACACATGGGGCATCGAACGAAGGGAATTCATCCTAAAGAATAATTGTTTCATTCCTGACATTTCTGGAAAGAAACAGCGTTCAACTCATTGGCTGAATTGTAAAGGGGCAAATGTGTCAAACATTAGCGGGAAGAAAGTGCGCAATTTGTTCGTTCATGGAAAAAATCGTGAAATTTGTTAATCGATAGTCAATAAATTGCTAAATTTGTCAATCGATAGCGGAAAAATTGCAAAATTCATTAATCGACAGTGGAACACTCGCAAAATTCATCAACTGGTTTCGGGGGGAAAAGTTTTCGAATATCGTCGAATGGCTTCGAGAAAAAAAATCACAATCCGTCAATTTCGGGGGAAAAATCGTGAAATTCGCCAAATGGTTTCGAAATTTGTCGAGCGACAGCAGAGAATAAAAATCTTTTTCCATTCAATCATCGTAATTGGTGAGTGTGACTATTATGTTTGACCAGTGGTGGCAATAAAGTCCATTGCCAAATTTTCAGTATTACTCGCTGTTTGGCAAAAGCTAATTTTGTCCTATACTTCAAAACTCTTTTGATCATCACATCAGTGTGCAGACCATTTGATGAATTTCGTGATTTTTCCGTTATCGATTGTTGAATTTTATAATTTATCAACTACTGATTAGCGAATTTCATGATTTTTTCCATGAACATTTGACGAATTGTGCAAAAATATTAAGAATATCGTTAAATTGTCTTAGGTAAAAAAAAATTTAATATTGTCAAATGCCTTCAAAAAAAAAGTTGCAAGTTGAAACGCCTGTGACCTCTTTTTCATGTCATGCATCTCTGGGGTCCATCCCCCTACTCCCCCCCCCCAAGTGGGACACTTTTCTAAATTTTGCACACACCCCTCATGTGATATATCGCTGGAAAAGTCTTTGACCACTTATTCATGTTATGTATCTCCGGGGTCCATCCCGCCACTACCCCCCCCCCTAAATTTTTTTGACACCCCTCATGTCATATATTGTTGGAAAGGTCTGTGACTGCTTAATCATATGCATCTCAGATGTCCATCTCCCCACTTTGCCCCCCTCCTCCCCAAAGGGTACTTTCTAAATTTTGCACACAACCCTCATGTTATGTATCATTGGAAAGGTCTGTGACCACTTAATCATATTATGCATCTCCGATGTCCATCTCCCCACTTTGCCCCCCCCCCCCAAGGGATACTTTCTAAATTTTGTTGACACCCCTCATGTCATATATTGTTGGAAAGGTCCGTGACTGCTTAATCATATTATGCATCTCTGATGTCCATCTCCCCACTTTGCCCCCCCTCCCCCCGAAGGGGTACTTTTTAAATTTTGTACACAACCCTCATGTTATATATCATTGGAAAGGTCTGTGACCACTTAATCATATTATGCATCTCCGATGTCCATCTCCCCACTTTGCCCCCCCCCCCAAGGGATACTTTCTAAATTTTGTTGACACCCCTCATCTCATATATTGTTGGAAAGATCCCTGACTGTTTAATCATATTATGCATCTCCGATGTCCATCTCCCCACTTTGCCCCCCGCCCCCCCTCCCCCCTTACTTTCTAAATTTTGCACACAACCCTCATGTTATATATCATTGGAAAGGTCTGTGACCACTTAATCATATTATGCATCTCCGATGTCCATCTCCCCACTTTGCCTCCCCCGCCCCCCCCAAGGGATACTTTCTAAATTTTGTTGACACCCCTCATGTCATATATTGTTGGAAAGGTCCGTGACTGCTTAATCATATTATGCATCTCCGGTGTCCATCTCCCCACTTTGCCCCCCCCCCCAAGGGGTACTTTCTAAATTTTGCACACACCCTTCATGTGATATATTGATGGAAAGGTCTGTGGCCGCTTAATCATATTATGCTCCCTACTATGAAATTTGTCAAGTTAAAGCAACTATAAATTTTATTTTTATAGTAGTATCAAGTTGTTTGCCGTCAAATTTTGACGGGTTCCATCTAGTAATTAAAGAACTCAAAAGTGTTTCAAGGACAATTATACTACTACGAACATTTACGAAACTTTCTTAATGATCCACAAAATTTGTAGACTGTGCTATAATAGATTGATTGCATATTATTACAGCAATACTGTAAAATATGTTTTATACCAGAAGTCACATATCCTATGTATCCTAATCCTAATCCTAATAATATTATAAATCCGATTGTGTGTGTAAATGTTTGGCTGAAGCCAGCGTCAAAATTGAGGATTTAATGGCCCTGTATCTTTGCATATAGATAGATTATTACCTAGAAATGAACATAGGCTCTATTTTGTTAATTTTATTCAAATATTTTTCTTAATAATTCAAAGTTTCATTATTTTCATAACGAATAAATGGACTTTTTTTTTCGTATAAAATTTTAAAATGATTAAATTCACTTTATCGTTGCTAATGCTTTATCGTTGCAAATACTAAATCAAAACCTGGAATAATAATTTTTACTCAACAATTTAATTTCGATTGAAAAATTTCCACGTGAAAAATGAAAGTGAAATAAAATATTTAAGAATTAAAAACAAGATAAAATATCATTATTAAAAATAAAGCGTATATTTTCAAGCATTTCTTAATAATTAAAAATTTTATTATTTTCATAGAGAATAAATAACATTTTTTTCATATAAAATTTTAAAATGGTTAAATTTACTTTATCGTTGCCAATACTAAATCAAAACTTGGAATAATAATTTTTACTCAACAATTTATTTGCAATAGAAAAATTTCCATGTTAAAAATTTAAATGAAATAAGAAAAAACTAAGAATTAAAAAGAAGATGAAATAACATTATTTGAAATAAAACACACATTTTCAAGCATTTGATAATAATACAAGATGTGTGAATGAATATGTATATAAGTAAGGAAAGCAGGGGATTATGACGTCATAAATATAGAAAATAAAACAGATATGCATTGATGTTGAAATACTTCTTCTTCTTCTTCTATTTTTTATTTATTTATTTATTTATTTTTTTCCCTTCTTGTGTCTTTTATTTTTCACTTGAAATGAGTGTATTTCAAATGCGTACATGATATGTATTTTAATAGTATGTAATATATGTTTGTTAAATGTATGTATTTTAAATTAAATCTTAATATTTTAAATAGGATGGTTAGGCTCTGTAATAGGGTCAGTAGCCAATTTCCTTTCTTTAGCGAGCGAAATTTGTCGCAAAAGTAAATGCATTTTTGTAACTAGGTTTTTTTTTTTCTTTCGTGGTAAAACATTTCATGGTATTCGAGATGATCATTTCTTCTCTCATCTTGTACTCCTTTTTCAATTGGTTGCAGTTTCGTTTTTGCGGTTGTGTATATTATTTTTCGCAAAATTTCACTTTTTTAAGACAGAGTTATATTAATGCCCTAAAAACAAAGAAATGCCGTATTGTTCCCTATAAAAATGATAAAGCGTTGGTTAATTAAATATATATTCAATTATCAGGGCTGAAATGTTTTGCTTAATTAATGCACTTGCTACTCTTTTAATGTTACGTGAACGAAGACACGGGTAGCAGCTAGTAATATTATAAATGCGAAAGTGTGTATGAGAGTTTGGCTGAAGCTGGCGTCAAAACGGGTAATTTAGTTCCTTTGTATCTTTGCATATAGATGGATTATAACACATCAAGTCAAGATTTCATTATTTTCATAGAGAATAAATGGACATTTTTTTCATATAAAATTTTAAAATGGTTAAATTTACTTTATCGTTGCCAATACTAAATGAAAACCCGGAATAATATTTTTTACTCAACAATTTATTTTCAATTGAAAAATTTTCACGTGAAAAATGAAAATGAAAAAAAAAAGGAATTAAAAAGAAGATAAAATAACAGCATTAGAAATAAAACGTACCTTATTAAGCATTTGATAATAATAGAAGATGCATGAATACGAGTAAAATGGAAAGCAGATGAATTTGATATCATTAAACAATTAAAAAGAAAATGAATATGACGTCATATTGTAAGTAATATTTATATATATATATATATTTTTTAACGGCAAGTAAATTATTTAATTTTTGTGGGGGGAAAAAAGGCTAAATAAAACGGATTAATGTATTTTTTATCGCCATTAAAATTGAAAACAGAATTTATTTTCAATTGAGTAGATGGGGAAAAATTTTGATTAAAATAAATTTTCAGAGAAATATTTTCACATATTCAAGCTTCATGAAACAATTTATTCTACAGAACAAAAATCGTCTGTCACCAAATTGTCATTTAGAAATATCATTACATCGTTGATTTTGTTTTAGCTTTAGATTCAGCCAAGGAGGCAGATTTAAGCTCCTTGCATTTAGGTGGACAATTATTGCTTCCTAAACACAAGAATTGAATTTAAAGATAAAACATATGCTATTTTCAATTAATTATTTTTTTAAGAATGGCCGTTAAAACGTTTCACAGAGGCATTAAAAGTAAAATGGTTTATCGGGTAAAAATAACATTTGTTTTTTCCGATTTATCAATTATACGATTTTACTTGGCCCTCCTATTTTCATTGGTCACAGTTTAATTTTCGCGATTGTTTATATTATTTGGCACAAAATTTCACTTTTTAAAGATTGAATTAATGTTAAGGCCCCTATAACAAAAATATATTGTCTCATATAAAATTTTATAAAGATTTGGTTAAATATATATGTTTTTAATTACCGGGAGTTAAATGTTTTCCTTAATTAATGCATTTTTTTATGTTACGTGAACGAATTCACGGGTAACAGCTTCTTTATTATATGTTAAAGTGTATAGCACGATAAGTATGGCAAGTGGCCTTCAATGGAAGCCTACATGGAAACTTTTGGTAAGTTATCGCCTGGATATGCGAACACATGTTATATGCGTGTACTTCAGCGTGACTTTAAGATATCTCCTTTAAGGTGGTTTTCAAATGACTTGCTCAGTAACGCGAAAATTTCTAACACAATTTAAGACTCAGTTTTAAACTCAAAGGCATAAAATTGGTAGACCTCACTATTGAAACAATTTGGAATCGAAATGAGTTTTCCATGTTTTGATAAATAAATTACTTATCGAATTATAACTATAAGCGATTCGTGTCGCGTGACGACACGTTTTTCGCCTTTCTCTTTGGATATTCGGTTTTAAACGACGACTTTGACATTATTTTATGAAAGATCTTCTGCATTTACCAAAAAATGGAAAACGTCATTCGATTACAAAGTTTCGGAATAAGAAGACCTGCCAATTTCATGCGTTTCCGAACAAAAAAGAATTAAAAATGTATCATAAAGTACCAGTTTGGACTTGAAAGCAGCCTTAACATAATTTTAAATTGCAGGACCCGAACATTGTATAAAATCACTATCGAAATTGAAGACCTAAAGATTTTGTTTACAGATTTCTCTTTTTCAGACACCTAATTCTTTAAATGCCTTAAAATATAAATTTTGAGCAGCTACTTAATCTTTTGGTAAACAACTTTTTATATAACGTAAACAGGCATACAATAATAAGAAAGTACACGATATCCCGCAACTTTAACGCCCATCCCCTCTCTTTTTGATGTCTTTTTGATGTATTACTCGGCCTTGTGATTTTCAGACTGAAATATAAGTCATAAGCCAGAGGGGTTTCACTCATAATTCACCGCCTGCTTCCATACCAGATCAAATCCCATTTCTATTGCCCAGCAGAACACTAGAGGCCACAATGGCTTCCTAAATGCCCTGGTATTGTCCAAGATGCAGTACACAGGTGACAACAAGAGAGAAAAAAACCCCTCACCGATACGGCACGTTTACATACGGGAGAGGGTCTATAATACTTTATGGTCATTTTTGTCAGAAGGTCTTTCAGTATGCGAGAATAAATTATATCAGTAAGAAGTGACTTTTTTTTTTTTTTACTCTTTTTCCCTTTAGCAAGCCTGTATTAGGAATCAAGCGGCAATCACTCAAAGTCACCTAAACAAAAGGGGTTAAAAAAGAGGTGCGTTTTTTATTTTCATACTTATGTTGTGTCCTGTAAGGAAGAAGGGATATAGATAGATAGATGTATATATATATATATATATATATACGTGGACCAAAATTTTATTATTTTTAAGCAAGAATGGTAGTTCAGTTTTATTTTAAAGTGATAAAAAGAAGCAGATGGGCGTCTTAGGAAAACGGGGGGAGGGAGAAATTATGGAACGTATCTCTTACATTGTTGTCGGATGTGCCCGATGAAAAATGGTCGGAAAGATTTTCTTCTATTCATATAGGATTAGTTATCGTGTAATGTGATATATGGTCCGAACCATTTATAAAAATTCAAACTGTCAAATTTTAAGATGAAGAGAAACATAATCATAATCGTATTTTGGGGATGAAATGGTTTAATAAAACGGCTCTTTTTTTTCGGGATTAAAAAGAAAAAGTAACCCTTCACTGGTGAATGTCATCTGTAAGTTATATCATAAATCATTCTATTGTGAGTCAGTTTAATTTTGGTCTCGCATGCACGATTGATAGATGCTTATAATTGTTTAATATTATTATGATTTTTTTTTTGGTCGTGAATTAATATCAATAAATAATTAAATAATTCATCTGGATGTATAAATCAATATTGCATGTATAGAAAATCTTGCTCATAACTCATCTTTTAATTAAAAGAAGAAAAAAGAAAAGGGAGAAAAATTAGAAGCACAAATATGTGGAGTGTCATCATTTTGTCATGTTATTAAATTAAAAGACTTTTCAAATAATATTAATATAATATGAAGAATAAACAAAATTTTTTACCTTCTTTTTTTTCCTATTTAAAATAGAATTTTTGGCATAAAAATGAAAATAAATATTTCGGAAGATCTAATTTAATGAAAAAATAAACTAAATAAAAAGAATTTTCGAAATTTCAATGGTGCTTTTTAGTGGTACTCACTGGTACTATTATCCTTACATTAGCAGGTTCTACTTTTTAAGTTACCCGTTTTTAGTAGAGTAAGGGATTTCACTAAATCGATTTAATATTTTAATTTTCATCGTAAGATTCAAGAAAAAGAAGAAAAGAATTTAAGAAATTAGAAGAACAACGTATTAATAACCTTTTAAAAATATGTAAAGGAAAAGAAAGAAAAGAAAATTACAAAAGTACGGAGGCGGAGATGTTTGTAAGATGGCAATTTACAAGTCAGGAAAATTTTAAAGACTGGTACATTGATTTGTGCTTGAAATTCAAAAGTAGTATGGGAATTTCATGTGCATATTGTGACTGTTATTTTCGTTTATTTTTCTTACTTAAATATTGCCCAATGAAGCGACGTTGTTTTAAGATTTTTTGTTATTTATATTTTAGTAAATTTAGGGAAACATTTTATCTGAATTAACATCATAAACAGATATTTCCAATAGTATCCTTTTCTTCTGCCTCTTTTTCTCCTCTCTCTGTCTGTCTCTCTCATTTTCTTTTTCTTTCCAACTTTAGATGCCTCGGTTTGTTCACTTAGATATTTTTAAAAGCTATTTTCTTTTAATCCAAAATTTACTCAGGCATTGTTAAAAGCGTTCTTTATAACCGACCGAGCAGATTATTTTTAAGATACGTCTTGACGATAGTAAACAGTTTTTAAAATTCAATTAAATAAATTTATCGTGATTTACGGGTGTTAGAATATTATTTTGAGACAGCAGTACAAATAGTATTTAAACTGTAATTTTATATAAACTGTAATTTTATTTTTAACTAGCTGACCCGCCTGGCGTTGCCCTGGTCCGTGATAATAACTTTAAGTATACCTAAAATCAGTGATGAATGATTTATATTTTTAAACGAAAAGATTCCCAAACGAATCTAATGTTGAGGACCCTTCTACAGCACACACCCTCGAATTTGCATGATTTTATATTTTTAAATGAAAATTTATTCAAATGATCCTAGAGTTGGAGGCCCCCACTGCATACGGAAGCATATACAGGGCGTGCTAAGCATGCTCTGTTCTGATTTGATTTCAGATTTTTAAACGAAAACCTTTCTAAGCAAACGTAATTTTGGGAACCCTACTGTCTTCGGCAGCATACATACTCTAATTTCTATGATTTTATTTTTTTTTAACGAAAATGTATACAAACGAACCAAAAGGCTCCCGGTATAGTGATTGCCGATTTAATTTTTGACATTTAAATATATTAAACTTTCTTCTCTCATCAAAAGTTGGTGAGAAAGCCTATGTAATATAACCCCACCCACCCTCTTTTAAAACGCGAATACCATAAAGTTGCTATATTCGTATTTTTAACGCAACACAATTTATTTCTGGGAAGATAGTGAAAAAAAATGTCTGGCGCATTCGTGAAGAGACTTCCAGAAAATAGTTTTTTTTTTTTTTTTTTTTTTTTTTTTTTTTTTTTTTAAATAATAAATTACAATATATTTTTAAAAAAACTCAAGACATCGTTGGTATCGGAAAAGAACCATGAATAAGTGCGTTACGTTTGTTTGATTTGATTTTTCTTTCCAAATGGAAATAGGATGCGAATTTAAAATTTGCAGTAAAAACGAAAAACATGAAATAAGCATTCAGAAAATAAATTTATTGAAAAGATAAATATTAATATTTTTTAATAACAAAGACATCGTTAGAACAGGAAAACTACCATCAATAAGTGGATATATATTTCGTTTTTTCGAATTTCGACCAGAAAAAAGGGATGCGGATTTTTAAAAATGGTGGGGGAAAAAAAGAAAGTGGCATTTGAAAGTATTTCTTTTTGAAACGGTAATTATTAATATATTTTTTTAAACAAATAACACCGTTGGTATCGAAAAGGTACCTTGAATAAATGATCATTTTCTGTTGTTTTTTTTCCCATATTTTGATCAGTAGAGCTTATGCGCAAAAACACAAAATTGGCCTTTGAAAAAAAAAAATAAATAAAGATAAATATTTTTTTAACGAACAGCACCGTGAGGATCGGTAAGTACTCAGAAGAAGTTTTTTTTTTTTCGTATTTCGATATGAACAGCGGATGCAGCATTTTCAAAATACAAAAAAAAAAAAAACAACGTTTTCTCCCACTTCTTCTCTGCTTCAAGATTTTCGGAAATAGTATTTTGGGTCAGACAACTGCGAAAGTACTCCAGTTTACGATGTTCATTATGATTTGTAATTTATATCTCAGCTAATTATCAAAGAATAATGAAAAATATGAGCCTTGGGTGCATTCGGACCTGCCTTCATCTATCTTCATCCATTATTCAGAGTTTTACATGTGATATATTTCCCTACCCATTGCCAACAGACTCATAGGAAGAGAGTTAGACACACATCTTTTATTATTATGATTAGTATGGACAAAGCATTCATATAGTGCGAAATTAAATTAATTTTACGGAGACTTAACATCTTCTATACAGATAGCAAATATTTCAAGAATTAAACAATTATAAAATTGACTTTGTAATTATTGCTTTGGGCAACAGGTATCAACACCTATTTACAGGTAATGCGTTCTTATTACTTTAAGCTATGAATATAATTTACATTGCTTAGTTTTGAATCTGCAATTTGCAACACCTAGGTGATTATAAGAAATTTTAAATTCACAAGATGAATAGCAAAAACTGGAAATATACAAAAGAAGAAAAAAAGAAAGATCATCTCAATTTATTTCCTATGGAAATAAATTCCGTGCTCAAATACACGCATCCAACGCATCTTGCAATGTGCTCACTAAAGTTATTAACTGATGCTTGAGGAATGTTCTACTATACTGCAAACACTTGGACAGCTAAGTAATGATTGTCAGCTGTCACTTCTCGTTGCAGTTGCAGATCATTGATGTCCTAGATGTGTCAACCGGAGATAAATTTTGCGAGATGTGGCAGGTCATGGTACTACACAGATCCAGATTCATACAAAATCAGAGGGAGTGAAACAACCAACCATTTGTCAGATAATGACTTCAGTCTTTGTTGCCCAGGACATTGTTCGTTTGGAGACTGGAACTTGGTGGGACGCTCAGTGTTTTTTGGTGCATTTGTTTCACTGTGAAACAAAAGGAGTCTTGACAGTGACCTGCGTGGAGGAGGGGGGGGGGATTTGTGAATCGGACAATCATTTAGAGTGGATTTGTTCCACTATTCCTACAGACCTGTGAAATCTTACCACGTGAAACTGTTGAAGGCCTGTCACTAAATTGACCAGTAATTAACGAGATGGTCGCCCCACCCCCACACACATACACATCTTTGTGAAGGAACGGAGGCTAAAAAGGACTTCTCTTGAGATAGCGAAAAGTAGATTAAGATCTTAAGACATTTGTGAGAGTAGCTTACTCATTATTGATTAGAAGCCTATATGTTTTTTTCTGTAAAGAGCATAATTTCAGGGGAGGCACCTTTGTTGCGTCCTAGTGTTACGTTATTTTTTTGTAATATTTTTCAATTCTTTCTTATGCTTTAATTATTAAGTTAATGTTTGGTTCTAATAAAGAACGATAGTTACAAAATACGGCTATGACAATTCCTTGTTGTGGTACGCTACCTCACGCTATAAAGAATTCTTCACTGGAAGAAGGTTTTGTATAAACTCATCAAACAAGTAGTAAAAAAAAAGATTTCTTTAAATTTAAGTATTGTATGATATGAAAATACAACTCATTACAGTGCTGTTATAGATGTCAGTGTTTTGGCTATATAGCAATGCAATGTTAAGTAAAAAGCAACGTTTCTATCAACGTTTCTATCATCCACTTCGAGAACTTACTCTAAGATTTAGAGCTTTTAAATGCATAATCTGTAAAAAGCAAAATAAGACGCCCATAACACAATAAGACACGTAAAATTTATTCTAGCATTGTCATATCAGAAAAAGTCTTTTGGAATGTCTTGTAGTAATGACCACACTTCTCACGAATGGTCCCATGAATATATAAATATAACAATGATCTGTGATTGAACCAGACATACAAATTAAAAGTGTTCCCATAACGCAAGTTTCATTATCATAGCACTGCATATTAAATAATTTGTCTCTCTCTGAAGACATGTGACATTGACCACATGTTCTTTATTACTTATCTACAGTCTGCAGTTTCCACAACATCCAAGACTTAGTGCTTCTTAATTTCTGGATCAGCATTCCGCTAATCGCTTGAGAGCGTAGGAGTCAGGTCGGTTGGTTCGACTACCGTCAGCTCCTTGTTTCATTAAGCCTGTATGAAACTAGGCTGTATGGGCAAACAAGTGGAAATTTTCTAATTAGCCTAAAACTGCACAGACTCATTGCAATGAGCCTGAAAAAAAATCAGTCTTTTTCAGAAACAAATGATCTGAAGAGATTTGCGCAGGAGAGGATCTAACCAGGGATCTCATGAACAGTATAGGCGGAATCGTTAGCGTCAAGCAAAAGACCAAGCCAGTTACTTTCAGCTAGTAACTCGCTTTATACTGTTCAAGTGAAATGAGATCGCTACACGCTCCATTCCCAGTGAGGAAGACGTTTTGTTGGTGTCAGACGAGTGATATGCACTCGTGAGTGATGCTGTCGTACGCACATGTGATGCGTTGGATGACAGGCTTTGTGCTGTAAGCATTTCATAGACTTTGCTTGAAGGGGATGATTTATTTAGTGCTGGCATCTGTTGGTTATGAGATGAGTTGATTGTTGTTGTTGAAGCTTGTTGCGTGTTTGTCCGGGTCACCACTGAAGAGATTTGCGCAGGAGAGGATCGAATCAGGGATCTCATGAACAGTAGGCGAGAGCGTTAGCGTCAAGCAAAAGGCCAAGCCAGTTACTTTCAGCTAGTAACTAGCTTCATACTGTTCAAGTGAGATGAGATCGATACAGATCATTTTCCAATAAGCTTAACGCTGCTTAGGTTCTTTCCAATAAGCCTGCAAAATATCAGGCTGATTGGCAAAAGACAGATAATTCTTAATTAGCCTGGCTTCTTGCAATGAGCCGGATTTTTTAATAATCCTGCCACACATATAAGCCTAAAGACTGCAATAAATCCTCTCCAAAATTTCTTGTGAGGCGAAATGTTGCAAAACTATTAGATATTTAAATATTACTTAACGCAATATTTCAGAATTAAAAAAAAAAGTGTTTCTTTTTTTATGTATTTTGTATGATAAAATCTGGCGGGTAAAAATGACAATGACTGATGAGAAGCATTTTGCAGCCTTTAATACAGATGGAAGGCTTTATTTAATCCCAGAAATTCTGTGATTATTATAACTGTTTGGAAATAGTGATACTTTTGAGTTGAAGTTAGATTACGCTTGTCTGACACATGATGTTTATTTCGAAAGTTAAAATTAATGCACATTTTATAACGTGAAAACAATTTACTAAATTAAACTACACGGCATTTAGGATCACGGGATGTGATGTCCTGTTCTGCTTAAATGGCCGTGTGACTGGGAGTGCTAAGTGGCTTACGTCTCCCAGTCAAGTAGTCAGCCTGACGCGAAGCCGCCAAGCAAACTCCTCCAACCACGCTTGAAAAACGCCAGTTGCATCAGTTTCTTTAATGAATGGATTTTAACTTTCCTTCTCTCCCCCTAATTCTAACCACGAATTTGTAATTTTGCATCAGCAAAAAATACGTTTAAGTATTTTTAGTTATATTTTACTTTTGAAAAAATTGTATTTCTTTTCATCGTCAACTTTAATAATATATTAATAATTATGGAAGTAAAACAAAGATTCTTTTGTACATATATACATGTATTATTTTTCTGTATGAAATTAAAAACTATTTTTATATTTCATGTATATAGATTTCGATTGATTTTTTTTTTCCGTATTAAATGGGGGGAGTCGATCTAACTAATCCTACAACGTAATACTAATACTTTGATACGCCTACCCATTGCCATCACGAATGTCGAAATTCTCTAACAGCTATTAATCATGGTAGAAATCCTGGGACAGGAAGTACACTTCATCTTGATAAATGATGACCAATCAGAACAGAGTAGAACATGACGAAATAATGAAGGAAGACAAAAATAATAAGCCAGAAATAACTGTTAATAAAGCGAAAGAGAGAGAGGTGCATTTGTAATTTATTATTAAGCGGGACTATGATGACAGATAAGGTGCTCGGTGTCACAAATGTGACACTGATCGAACCAGTTGAATTTTAGAACTTCGATCGGCTCACTTTTCGACTTTGATATGTTTGAACGTTATATTTTTCTGAGGAGGGATATGTGTTGGATCATATTTCGAGGTTTTAGGCCTAAATGTCGGCTTCATTTCTTTTTGACGGACTTTCATGGACCAATTTCCCTTGACAAGATGGCATCCTAAAATTTCCGGTCACTTACTGTATCAATGTCTTGGCTGAAGCTTCAAAAGAATTAATAAAAAAAAAAAAAATTATTGCAGTACCTTTTATGTTAGTGAATTGTGACAGATATGACTCACAGTTTCGAGGTTAGTTTGTAACATTGACTAAGATGTAAACAAGGGCGCAAAATCCCACAATTTTATTTTACTTTAGCGTCAAGATGTAAGAATCTGTAAAAGATTTGAAAATAGTAGTATTGAAAAAATAAATAAATAAATAAAATAATAATTTTAAAATATATGGGAACACTGAAAAGACCGTTCCTTTTTTCCTTTCATTTTCTTTTCTTTTTTCTTTTCTTTTTTCTTTCTTTCTTTCTTTTTTCTTTCTTTCTTTCTTTTTTTTTTTGTTTTTTTTTGTAAATTATTTTAGGGGAAATTATGTATGAAGAGTTTGTTCTCAATTTTTTCATAAATGATAGTCAAATCGTAAAATTACAACAAAAGAATTACATTATCTTCATTACACAGAGAATTATAAACAAATCACTATATTCCCTATAATTTGTAAATTCTTTTACAGCGTATTTATAATGTTTGAGGAATTAGATTTTATCCGTACCTTAGAAGAAAAAGGGCCAATATCCGATTTCAGTGTTTTGAAAATAATAATAATAATAATAATAATAATAATAATAATTTAATGTTTTCAATTATTTATAAATCGCAATGAACAATTATTCAATAAGCAAGTTCCTTATGGAATATATTAAAAGGTATATATATATATATTTTTTTTTTCTTGTTATACATATGACTATTGTGAAGTGACTGATGGACATAGAAAAAAGTAAATGGTGATTATTAAAGAACTGTGATTTTTATGGAATACACAGGGTGGTCGTAATTGAAATTGAAATATTTAGAGCTCGATTATAATTAATCCACTTGGTCAAACAAAATTTGGTGTAAATATTATTTAGATCATGGAAAATTGAGTTAACAAGAAAAAAATAAGTTGAAGAAGAAAAGAGAGAAAATATGAATTAGAGACAAAAATGGCACTTCGGGCTAAAATGGGCAGTAAAATAGGCATGAAAACATCTTCTAAGAAACAAAATTTTAAATGTTACAAAATCAAATATAAATGTTGGAAATGTGGTTTTTAAATGTTAGACAATCATGTGAAATGTTTACTTTTTTATTTCATGTGTCCATTTCACTGTGCAAATTGAGTCTGGAAGCAAGAATTTAGTCTTTGATACCGAAAATCGGAACTTTTTTTTTCTTTTTAAATTCTCAGTGTTCTCACATCTATTCCCCATGTTTTAAAACACAATTTTAAGAATTTGGTTCAACATTTCATCAAAACATGGGGTAAAAAAAGTTGGCACTATAAGATGGTGAAATCTTGTTCAAATATTAGGTGCTCCGGGTGAACCACGACTTGGTAAAATGCTGAACCAAAAAGTGGCTATAATTATCTCTTGCAAGTAAGGGCTAATCAGATCAGGATCTCTGTTTTGATTGGAATCTGGAACACTGTGGGCAACCAAGCCTGGACTGGGATATGAACCTGATATCTGTTGATATGTAGTCAACGTTCTGAGCATTGAAGAAGGAGGCGGAGGACATCATAGTTCTCTAAAACATCATATTGAGAGTTCATAGAACTATTTGTTCTGATTGGCTAATGCATATTGCCATATAACGGCGAAAAGTTGAACCAGTGTTGAAGTTTTATTGTTGAATTTTTAAAAATTAAGACACCAAGTTTTGATTTTCTTGATCCAATGAGTTTATATAATATAATATTTAAAATGAAATCACATGTGTGAAAAAAAAAAAAAAGGTACTGTAAAAATTAAACACAATAATATGCAAATTCAAATTAAAAAACTGTGAATAATTTATGGATTAGTTAGAGAAGCTTCATAAAAAAAATTCATAGTAAATATATGTTGTTTCGTCGAATATTGTCAGCTTTAAGCCTAAAAAAGTCCTTCCGGCCTGTACCGGGAGGAAAAGGTAGCTTTCCTATATCTTCGTTTTAAAATTTTAGCTAATGTTACACGAAAACAACAAGTTAAAATGCAAAGAAACGTTTACAAAAGATTCGTTAATACTGAATTTGAATAAGAATTTCGCCAAATTATTGAGCAATAGCCAAATTGGCTTCATTTATAAAGACTTATTTTGGTCGCCAAATCTGGCGATATTTCGCCAAATGTCACAAATTTTGATAATTTTGTCGCCAATTTTGGCGCTAACGTATATGAATATATAGTTTAATGCGTATGATTGGGAAAATTATTACAACAATGAAAGAAAATGAAAGAAATGTTGTATTTGAATTATGAAAGAAAATAATTTGTGAGTAATCGCGTTAATGTGCTGTTTTGTTTCAAAATGTCAGCCACCCTAGAATTTCAAACTGCTGTATCTCAGCCATTTTTTAAGATAGAGGTAAACCAAAAAATGCTCTGGAATCCTTGTACCAAGGCCTAACACGTAATTAAAAAATAAATTTGAATTTTTAATTTTTTTGTATATTTATTTTAGTTTTAAATTTTTAAAAAGCCGCCATCTTGAAACAAAATGGCGGACCAAGCTGGCCAACGAACTCGGTCGAGACATTGGTGACCTTAATACACACAATTAGTTTCATCAAAATCGATTTATAAATACGAGCGTTATCGTATGACATAGGTCAGATATATATATATATATATATATATATATATATATATATATATATATATATATATATATATATATATATATATATATATATGGATATATCTATATATATAAATCAACATTTGAACGGAGGGTGGTTTTGGGGTCTGGGGGTCATGATCGGTGAAAATATATCGAAATTTTCCGGAACTGCTTTCCTCCGAACGGCTGCAATAGGTAGCTTTATACATTTTTGTATTGAAAGCTACCTAAAAGACAATATTATAAGCTCCTATAACATATCGAAAAAAAAAAAGAAACGAAAAAGAAAAGAATAAGCGATCCAAAAAATAAACTATGATTAAACTGTAATAGATAAAAACTATATGATAGACACAACTCACAAGTAAAATAAAGAGTGTAAGTGATTAAATAAGGTTTAAAAATATTATCCATATGCAAGTCCATAGCTCATCGCTAAGAAATGTTGAATAGCTGATTCATTCGCAAAGCAGAAAAAGCGTAATAACAAAAAAGGCAGTGTCTGATGCTGCCATCTAGCATTAAATTTAAAAAAATGGAAAAGTTAGAACTACAATCTAATTTTTTAAAAGAGGACCTTTTTGCTTAAGATAAATTCAGACAATGTAGTTATTAATGTAAATTAAGATATAAATAGATATGAAGATTAAAGGGGAATAATATGGTAATAAACAATATTTAAAATGAGATAGTATGTAATTTATAGTATTTAAAAATATGGAAAGCTAAATGTAGGTAATAACATAAAAAATTAATAGATAAAGAGAATATAAAAAAATATATATATATGAAATAAATAATATATAAAAGATGAATATGTAAATGATAAATTAGTATTAAAAAAGTAATAATTTAAGGGGGTGAAAATATATAGCTGAGTCATTATGTAAATGATAATATGATTGTGTCAATGATATATATGTAATGATAAATAATTGTGTTAAATGCACTTCTTCTTTTTCTTTTTCTTTTCTTTTCTTTCCTTTTTTTTTATTATATATATATATATATATATATATATATATAATTTTGGTTACTATTTTTAGCAGTATCAGCAGTATCTTTATAAAGTGAAAGTTAAATTTTGCTTGATTATCCACTGTAGCTTAGTTTTAGCTGTTTATTTTCTTTTAATTCCATTTTAACTAACTATATACGTATCTCTTAATGCCATGCTATTTGGGGTAGGATATGAAACTTAAAGTAAATATCTCAAAAAATGTTTTGCGTATATAAATTAAAAACTTAGTTTTATTAAAAAATTGTACTTACATTTTAAATCAAGAACGGAGAATACATAAAGTTAATGACTATAAAATTAATGACAAACGACAATGTGCACATTCACGGCTAAAAACTAAAATTAAAAAGGGATACCTTCTTGCTTCTAAATATTTCTATTGGGTGGAGAATGTTACTGTATTTTGAATATTATTGCACATAATTTTATTGCAACGGAAGACGCAAGAAATTTTTTTATAGTAGTTCAAACATAATTTTTGGAAAAAAAAATTACATTTTTCAGAATAAATTATAATTTAAAAATAAAGAAGTTTTCAGAGAAAAAAAATATATTATTGAACGAATAATATATTTAAAACATTCACAAAATACGTGAAGATGCTAATTGGACAAATTATGTGTAACATGTAAAGGCGGTATACAAATACACCTCCATTAATTACTACTAATAATAATAATTAAATAAATTTATAAATCATCAATTTTCATAAATATATATTTTAATTGTTTTATTATGTAAAACCTTGTGGTGAACTTTCCATTATCATCCACCTCCACCAGATGGCAGTGAAAAAGAAATATTTGTGTTAGTGGCAACAGGTGTTTCAAGAACTTTTACCTTCCCGATGTGGCAACAGGATAAGTTGTTGACACTCTAGACTGTTTTCCCGACTTCGCTTGCAGCGACTCACTTCTCTAATCTGAAGCAAGGATGTAGCTTGCTTAATGATTTGTATTTTAACTTTGTGTATTTCTTGAAAAGATTAAATAATCTTTAATTATTATGAAAGTTAGTTTTACCTTAAGTTTAGGACATCATTTATAAAATTCTAACACTGGTGACCTCGTGTTTTGATTTTTGAACATGCATCAACGTATCGTGAAGATACATAGCTGATCGAGAAATCGCTTTACATCGCGAATGATTTTGTACTGAAGCATGCAATTTTTCAAGAATATCTCGTTTTATTATCTGGGTGATGCAAGGAGATTTATATTTTCGCCAAAATTTGTTTGATTTTGTCCTGATAACGCCGAATCTCACATGGATCAAGTAAACGGCGTATGTGGCATTTTATAATTTACCAAGATGTGGTCAGTATCTACTTTTGTTGGCATGGTATCGGTAAGCTTCTCCTTTCAATTTATTCGTATTTTTTAGTAAACGTTATTTTTTCGCACGATTTTATTGCCATAATCTGCTAATATTCATTTTTGTTGCACTCATGTTTATATGACCCTAGAATATTTTTGGAACATATATTAAAATACTATCAACAATAAAATTTCGTATTTCAACTAGTTAATGCACTCAAACATTTGTAACTTTAACTTGTATATATAATTTGTAAATTTTTATTTTTGTGTTTTCATTCTTATTTTCCTTGTGCATACATAATTTTTCAAACTGCATAATCATGTCTGATCCACCAGACCCAGTTACTGCAAATAATCAAATAGCCCACGTAGCAGTCAAACCCCCACCATTTTGGAAATCTAACCCAACTTTATGGTTTGTTAGGTTGGAAGCTAATTTTAGTTTGGCAAACATAATATCTGAAATTATTAAATTTAATCATGTGGTGGCATCGATTGATGCTGATGCTTTGATTTCTGTCAGCGACTTAATCGTTAATCCACCGCAAGTAGATCCATATACGGAGTTAAAAAAGCGGTTAATCGATTCTCATTCCGAAAGCGAAGCATCGAGAATCCGCACTCTACTCCAAGGCCTCGAACTTGGCGATCAACGCCCTTCTCAATTGCTTACACGCATGTGCGCCTTAGCAGGCACATCTGTTGGCGAGCCGCTACTTAAATCTTTATGGCTAGGGAGACTTCCGAATAATACTCAGTCCATCCTTGCTGCTCTTAATCAGGACCTCACCCAGCTAGCAACAATTGCTGATAAAATTCATGATTTCACTTTCACTCCAGTGATAAATGCTACAAGTTCAGACAAACCGGAATCCTCAAACAGTTTAGAGTTGCAAATCGCGCAGTTATCAAAGCAAGTAAGTGAGCTGACACATTTTGTAAACAAACGCGACACCACACATGAAAGAGCGCGAAACAATTATTTCTGAAGACGAAGTAAATCCCGTGATCGTTTTCACCAATACAAGGAACCAAGTGATGGCAAATGTTTTTATCATACCAATTTTGGCAAGAATGCTCGAAAATGCACACAACCTTGTTCTTTCCGACAAGCGGAAAACTAAATTGGCGATCGCCGGAAAGCCAGGATCGTGATCGCCACTTCCATCGTATTCTCCTGGCCGATACTAAAACAAATTTGAATTATTTGATTGATACTGGAGCAGATATTTCTGTTCTTCCAAGGAATTCTGTCTCTCAGCCTAGAATATCAAGCGACTTGGTACTTTATGCCGCAAACGGTACAACAATAAAAACTTATAGCACTAAACGCCTTACACTCGACCTAAATTTACGCCGTAGTTTCACATGGCCATTTATTATTGCAGATGTACGTCAACCGATTATCGGAATTGATTTTTTAAAACATTTTAATCTATTAGTTGATGCTAGAAACAATAAATTAATTGATGCTACTACTCAAATTTCTTCTGCTGCCGCTTCTGCTACTCTAAGCTCTGAAATTTCTAATATATCTTTTGCTTTTGGCGATTCACCATTTCAAAAAATTCTTAAAAAATATCCAACAATTATAAACACTACACCATCCAAATTGTCTTCACATTTGACCACATTTCATCATATTGAAACAACAGGTCCGCCTGTGTTTTCTAAGCCAAGACGTTCAGCCCCTGATATGTTACGCGCTGCACGGCAAGAATTTGAGTATTTAATGTCTCAGGGAATAATTAGACCCTCAAAAAGCCCATGGGCTAGTCCGCTGCATATGGTAAAAAAACAAAACAGGGAATGGCGTCCATGCGGTGATTATCGGCGTCTCAATTCTGTTACTATACCTGACAGGTACCCAGTGCCACATATTCATGATTGCACACAACTCTTATTCGGCAAAACTATTTTTTCTTCCATAGACTTGACCAAAGCATATCACCAAATACCTGTAAACCCATCAGACATACAAAAAACCGCTATCACAACACCATTCGGTTTATTTGAGTTTGTTTACATGCCTTTTGGCCTACGCAACGCTGGGCAAACATTCCAGAGGTTTATAAATGAGGTACTATCTGACTTAGAGTTTTGTATACCTTATTATGACGATATTTTGATTGCTTCTGCTAATGAAGCTGAACATATTAGACATCTCGACCAAGTTTGTAGCCGTTTGGATTTACATGGTTTAAAAATTAATCCCACCAAATGCGTTCTAGGACAATCCTCGGTAAAGTTCCTTGGCTGTCTTGTGACGCCGGAAGGAGTTCAACCCCTCCCTGAAAAAGTGTCTACCATAAATGATTTTCCAAAACCAGAAACACTTTCACAATTAAAGCGTTTTGTTGCAATGTTGAATTTTTATCGACGATTTCTGCCAAAGGCAGCTAAGAAACAAGCACCTCTTAACAATTTACTTCGTGACTGTAAGAAAAATGACAAACGTCCTGTCCCTTGGACTGACGAGGCATTTCTTGCTTTCACTCAGTGTAAATCAGACTTAGCCAATGCTGCAACCCTCGCCTATCCTGCACCAGACCATGAACTCCACTTAATGGTTGACGCTTCCGACATTGATGTTGGGGCAGCATTAAATTGCTTAACTCAAAGTGGCACAAAACCACTATCATTTTTCTCCCGTAAACTGAGTGCAACAGAAATTAAATATAGCACATATGATAGAGAGCTTCTCGCTATCTATTTATCTGTCAAACACTTTCGGCATTACCTGGAAGGCAGAAATTTCATAATATTTACTGACCATAAGCCTTTAACACATGCATTTACTAAAAACTCTGATGCAATCTCTCCACGTCAACTCCGGCAGCTGGATTTCATTTCCCAGTTTTGCACGGATATTCGACATATTCCTGGCTCTGACAATGTAGTAGCAGATACGTTGTCAAGAATAAATTCTGTCAATGTTCAGTCAACTGATTTGACTACAATTGCAGAAGCTCAACAACATGATGTCGAGCTGAAAAAGCTGTTAAAGAGCGACAAGATCTCCCTGTGTTTGAAACCTGTTGCAGTGACTCCAACCTTAAGTATATACTGTGACAGTAGCTGTGATACAATTCGACCTTATGCACCCAAAGATTTTCGTAAAAGTATTTTTTCATCCCTGCATAACTTATCACACCCAGGCACTAGAGCACCCAAAAAACTCATCCAATCTCGATTTGTTTGGCCATCTATGTCAAAAGATATCAACACTTGGACTCGATGTTGTATAAAGTGCCAAAGGGCAAAAGTGTCTAGACACACATCCAGCCCTCTCCAAAGTTTTCAGCTACCTCAGCGCAGATTCGACCATGTGCACATCGACATTGTAGGACCTTTAACACCATCAGGTGGTTTCCAGTACTTACTCACCTGCATAGATCGCTTTACACGCTGGCCTGAGGCAATTCCTATTGCTGATATATATGCAGAAACTGTTGCAAAATCCTTTGTTGCAAATTGGATTTCACGATTTGGAATCCCTACCCTCATAACTTCAGACCAGGGCAGACAGTTTGAAAGCAACCTATTCTCCATCCTTAATAAGATGTTGGGTATCCAGAAGACCCGCACAACACCATACCACCCAAAAAGCAACGGTTTAGTCGAGCGATTCCATCGTTCCCTAAAACAAGCACTTCGATGCCATGAATCGAAATGGACTGAATCACTCCCTATTGTCTTTCTTAGACTTAGATCTTCATTCAAAGCAGACCTCGACTGCACTAGTGCTGAGCTCGTTTATGGTGCACCACTAAGACTCCCATGTGAAATGATCGACCACCCACAAATTGATATCCAACCTCATGACTTCTTACAAACATTGCGAGACACCATGAACTCATTAAAACCTACTCCAACTTCTGCACATGCCAAGCCAGCTGTTTTTGTCCATCCGTCCCTCAAAACATGCACTCATGTGTTTGTGAGGCATGATGCTGTAAAGAAGTCACTTCAAAGTCCTTATGATGGCCCATTCAGTGTCATGCAAAGAGGCGACAAGACTTTCACTATCAACATGAATGGCAGACAAACTGTTATCAGTATTGATAGACTGAAACCCGCCTTCTTAGAAGCTTCTGATTTCTCCACCACCCCAACTACCCAGCAATTGCCTATACCACAACACTGTACCGTCAATCTTCACAGTCTAATGCCTCAACTTCCCGACCTGACCCAGTGAAGACAGATCCACTTCAAAAGACTCTTGTGACAACTCGTTCTGGTCGTCGTGTCCGATTCAACACACGGTACCTCTAACCTCAGTGCCTCAGGCACTTGGGGGGGGGAGTACTGTGGTGAACTTTCCATTATCATCCACCTCCACCAGATGGCAGTGAAAAAGAAATATTTGTGTTAGTGGCAACAGGTGTTTCAAGAACTTTTACCTTCACGATGTGGCAACAGGATAAGTTGTTGACACTCTAGACTGTTTTCCCGACTTCGCTTGCAGCGACTCACTTCTCTAATCTGAAGCAAGGATGTAGCTTGCTTAATGATTTGTATTTTAACTTTGTGTATTTCTTGAAAAGATTAAATAATCTTTAATTATTATGAAAGTTAGTTTTACCTTAAGTTTAGGACATCATTTATAAAATTCTAACAACCTTTGTTATGAAATATTTAAAAATATATTTATATTCTGTTATTTTTAATTTATATTCTGTTATTTATATTCTGTTAACAACCATTTGCAGAAAAAACAACCTTATCAGTAGAATGAACCATATAAAAATTTCTATCGATAAATTCACATTTATAGAATGTTGAACAAAGCCTTTGTAATTTTTTATATATGTTGCACATTGCTATATATTTTTTAGCTCTATTCCGCAGTCGAAGAAAAATATGGCAAACATGTCCAAATTCAATGCAGTCGTATTATGCAGCGTAACCAGTAGTAGCTGAGTAAGTGTAGGTAGAAGGAAAAAAAACAGGATTGCAGTCGAATCCATTTATTTCAATCCAATCATCTTCAAATTCCGGGGGAGTGTTAATCTTAACAAATCTCCATATTAAAGAACAACATAATTTTTTATTCGACACCAATTCGACGGAAAAATCTCTATGTCGAAATATATAGAACTCTACAACGCAGCAGCATTTTATTTTTAACATTCACTTCCACAACTAAAATCCCCTCCTCTTCTCTCTGTCAGTCCGTTTTAAGCGAAGAGCGCGCAAGCAGAATTTCGTAACACGTGACCTACTTTAACCAATGCATGTTTAACTTTCGGCTGGCACTAATTTTTACCTGTGAATTAATATTGAAGAAATAAGTCTCTCCAATGTTTCTGGCGCGAAAAGAATTTTCTAGAACATCGTGGAAATTAAAAAACGCGGGAAACTGATAGAATAAGTTTCGGTTTTTGCGTATTGAGAATATAAGTTTCTCGATAACAAAACAATTTAAAAAAATGATTTTTTAGGAAAGAGAAAATGGTGAATTTACACAGAATAAAAGAAATAAAAGAGATAGGAATACAGGAATAAATAGGAAATATTTACTATAATAAAGAATTTGAGGAAATAGGTTTTTAAAAATAAATATTCTTATGAAATGTGATTTTTACATCTTATATGTCGAGAAATAAATGCAAATTTAAGTAGATTAGGATAAAAAATGTTTTAAATATGGACAGTAATGGAATATTTTTAAGAAAGGGAATATTTTAATAAACTAGCGTTGTAAATGGAATAGTAATAAAAGGAATTTTTTATGCAATAAATTTAATATGGTATGGAATTTTAATTTTGTAATATATATATAACTACAAACTGACTGTTAATCTTAACCTTTCAGTAATTAAATCGTTCCTTTTCCTTTTGTTTTTATAACTAAATATAATAATGGGTACTTTTCCGTTATACCGACACTATTTCGGGATAACGAAAAACAAAATACCTTAAAATTAATGTATTAATTTATAATTAAGTTAAAAAAATATTAAAATGTTGTATTGTCATCGAAAACGCACCTTTGTCCATATTTTTTTTTTAAATTCTAGCCTATCAGGAAATGAATTAAAAATCGGTTACAAAATTCCATCTTTACATACAAAAACCAAGTTGAATTAAATAAAAGAGTGTAAAAAATGAGGCAAAAATATGTCTGTCCAAAACTTCTAGATAAATGAAGGTAGCTGGTTTATTTTCTTAACCAAGAAAACAAAAAATGTACTCTAGTAATGGTTGTAAGAAAATACTTTATAAATATTCGGAATATCATATTATTCTTTAGTGTTCAATAAATATACTTATTGTAAAATATAATTTGATTACTGTTGTATGCTGCATGCAGGATTTTTTCTTTTTCTTTTTCTTTCCCTTTTTTCTTTCTTTTTTCATTTTTCTTTTTTTTTTCGTAATGAGTATGGATGGCAGTTATGGTAATCAGAAATATGCACCATCATGAGGTCATTCACAGTAAATTATATTTATTCTAAACAGGGAAAGACGTTACATCAGGAAAATGAACGTTAATAATAAGATGGGTACTTTATATTTTTAAAAGTCATATTTAAATGTGCACGTGATCCTTATTGGCAACAGAATGTTCGCTACTTCTTTTCGCATAGTAGAATTCTGCTAACTCGTCTCCCGATATCTCAACATTCCGTATAACTCGGCGATCTTTTTTTTTTGTTCCCTGAATGATTTCGACTGGTCAAGTAGAACAGTATCTTGAAAGTAATGTAGTGGTATCGATAAAATAATGATATTCTAATATGTTATTCAGGTTAAATGTTTTTATTTTGATACGGATTTTCATATACACACATGCTCATAAATTAAGCATAATGACCGGACACTTTCAATTATAGACGCTTTGTCGAATACCTACAAAAGTGCTTGATGAATCATCCTTGAACTTCGGGAAACTAAAGAATATGGTTGTCCTCATACTTTTCAGTGAAGATTTAGTCAGGAGGACAATTAGGGGGCTAACAATAAATTATATGAAAAATATTATTTGCTGTCACCCTATAACTGAAAATGCTCGAAATTGTCTTTCACTGTAGAATATCACAATGTGGGTCATGTACAACGTTTGTATGATTTTTGTGTAAAATAGCACGCATGTCCGTGAAGATATAAACGTTTTTGTAAAAAAAAAAAAAAAAAAAAAAAAAAAGTATTTTTTTGTTTATAACATGCAGAGTTTTCAATCAAAATTAACATCACTTTCCGAAAACTTTTCAAAGATCAGTCGAAACATCATATTGCAGTTAAGAAACGAATATATTGAATGCTTTATGTTATTTGTATGAAATAATTTTTAACTGTGCATGCGCGAATGATAACTCCCGTAATTTCCCATAATTTCCGTATTACTCCGTAATTTGGAGTTAATTAAATTCCGTATTAGTCTTTTACAGCATCCCTGCAAGAGACAAATCAATTGTGACAATTTCTGCCAATGGTCAGTGAGCTGTGTTGGCGGGATTTTTTAAATCTCCCTATAATGATGAAATCCGAAAGCGAATAGGTTCCATAAAATATTGAAATAAAAACAAATTCAATTGCTCATGGACGTTTTGAATCAAATTTTTAAAAATTTTTAAAAATATATTTTCCGGTCTTATCTACGCAGAACAGCGGGAAAATATATCTTTTAAAATAAAATTTAAAATGTATTTATTAATTTTAGTGACACTGGCGCAGAAATAAAATCTACAGCTGTTTAACACTTTCCAACATAGTTGAAAAGTGTTTATGAATTCGGTTTGTCTGTCTGTCTGTCCGTGCTCTAACTCGCGTAAATATGTTCGGATTGCCATGCAATTGATATAGGTTATTGTAGCTTACTGTGGCATGTTCGGAATTGAAAATGAAGTGCGTAGCACTAATAGTTTTTTTACAGGGACACTCAAAAGAATACCGCTACATTGCGGTCTATGGGGAAAAATCATTTGCGGTATTTTTTAATGATGTTACACAATTTCAAACATATTGAAATTGATATATATCACTGAGGTGCGCTACAAAAGACTAATTATCAAATGTGGCATGCATAACACTTATAGTTTCTTTACAAGGATACTCAAAAGAATTCCGTTACATTACGGTCTATGAAGAAAAATCGTTTGCAGTTTATTTTAACAATGTTTCGCTATTTCAAACATATTTAAATTGATATATATCACTAACGTGGATTACAACAGGCTTACTATAGAATATTGTATAGCTCTCATCGTTCATTTACAGAGACACACAAAAGAATTCGGTTGACGTACTGCTTATTAATAATAATTGCTGAGAATGCTTTTTGAGTTGCTGAACGTGTTTTTAAATTTAACTCATTTTTTGTCTATTACTTGGTGTGTATAAATTGTATAGATTGTATACAGGGCAGCACAAAAGTTCTCGAGTACATTTCCGTTTTGATTGTCGGAAATTGCAGAAGGGAAATTTTAAACTCTTTTACGCAATTCCTAACTGAACTAAAATTTAGCATTGTATTTAGTATATATACAAATCTATAGATCATATACGGGGCTGCACAAAAGAGCTCGGATATTTTTTCGAATATTGTTGGTAATTCTTGAAATTGAATTTTTAAATAGGGTAGATGTGCCAGTAATGGACACCCTTAAGGAACTTTTTTTAAATTGTTTTTTAATTAATAGTTATATTTATTATATTCCAGTTTTTTCAATATTATATTTATCTATCAACAATATTTAACCATTCTCATAGTCTCATTTCCCAATATGAATCAAAATTTAACTGTAAATAACAGAAATATATCAAAATACCTAAAATGCCAGTAATGGACACCTTTTGTTCCAGTAGTGGACACCCTCTGTTCCAGTAATGGACACCCCATAAAAAGTAATAAATATAATTATTTTTATGACTGTATTTGGAACCAGAATTTAATGAAAGCATACTAATGAAACAAAATAGTTATTTTCAAATAAATTTAACAATTAGGATACCAGTAATTAATAAAATATTTGTGATAATCATTCTCTGTTTGCATCAATTATTGTAATTATCAGAAGATCGATGTTTTAATTATTATAGATGGATAGTTTAAAATACTAAATATCAGACAATTACAGCTATCGAATTATTGCCACAGTGGGGTTTATAAAAGGTAACAATTAGGAAAAAAAAAGTTTTGGAGTACTAGTGTATAGTTTCGCCTCACTATTTTTAACAATTAAACTTCCAGAGACTACTTCATACATTACTTGAAATAATTAATATTACAAATATGAAAAAAAAAATGATACTGTGAGTTGGATATTTTCAATACTAAATAAAATTATTTCAAAATAAAACTTCATGCAGATTTACTTTTTTCATGATTACTATAACTTTCATTAATATTGCATTTTTTTTTCTGTAAGAGATGAATAAGCAAACTCTTAAGACAGAAAATAGACTTTTAACAACTCCTGTAACTTATTTTTTTTTAAATTTAAATGGGGAGAGATTAAGCCCTATGAGCCCTTCTTTGACTGTGCCCTTAAACAATATTTTCTACTTCCTGACTGGTTTGACTGCCAGATTATGAAATACGCAAAGCAGAGTTATATACATTAAAAAAAAAGAATAAATATTGAAATTTTATTAATCACATAAAATAACTTAAAAGAAGCTATTTATAAAAGTTTTGGTGTTATTACATTTTGGTAAGTGTAATTTAAAAATTAAATTTGATTATTTAGGTTTTCAGTTAAGTCAAAATATTTTATGCACTATAAACTATAAACATTACTGAAATTGCATTTTTAGCAATGTCTACGTGGGGTGTCCATTACTGGAAAATGACTAATTAAGCATCCCAGTAATGGACACCCCTCTTAAAACATTAAAAATAAATGAAATCTTATAAATGGCCATTAGTATATAAAATTAAAAGTTTTCTATTACTACCAAAACAAAAAGCTTCAAATTTTGCAAGAAAATAAAGAATATATAAATTTATTAAATGAAGCCAGCTCTTAGCATGTTCATTAAGATTTTCACTGAAAAACATTGGAACTTCGAAACATTATTTTCTGCTTCTTGATTAGTTTGATTAAAAGTGTCAACAATAACCCAGATTATAAAACATGCAAGGGGGAGCTATGAAAAAAATAATAAAACAAATTTTTATTGGTTATTTTTTTATAAACCAAAAACATTGAAGGGTGTCCATTACTGGAAGGGTGTCCACTACGGGCACATCTACCCTATGTTATGCGTTTTCTAAATTGTTTAATTAAATATCATCTTACATCTTACGTTAAAGATTTGCAAAATTATTTTGGAAGTGTTGGAAAGTGTTAATCTATGCTTGACGCAGGATTTTTCGTTCTTGTTTTATTTTAATATTATTTTTTAAAATCATTTTAGGAGCGTTAATGTTTTGAGCTTACAAAATATTTTCATTCTATTAGTATGTACTCTCTCTCCCTCTCTCCATAGCTATCTCTCTTTTTTTTTTTTTTCTTTTTCACTTTTACGCATCAGTGGCTTTTTTTTACAGTTCTTTTTCCTCCTCTTTTTTTTTCTTTCCTATCCTGTGTTTTTTTATTGTTTTTCTTTGTGTATATGAATATTATGAAAATCAATTAAGTGAAAGAGTTAAGACTTCCTTTTTCAGCAAAAGTCTTATTTCTTCCATTTCAGATTTTTTCAACGTCGTCAGTAATATGTTATGTTGTCCACTCAATTTTAGAAATGTAGCATAAAAATCGCTCATACATTCACTTCTAAATATTTCATAATTTCAATTTTAACAACATCGAATCGGGAAAGAAAATGTGCTTTCGGAAGAAATTTATTTGAAAACTGAAGCGTAATTTACTGACTTTTTTGACTTTATAAATAATTTTCAATTGTGATTTTTTTTTTAAATCTATTCCAATTATGAGCATTTTTTTTTTAAACATTCGATTACCTGCATAAATACCTATTTGGCTATAAATCTGATTAACGAAGGTTATTCATAATATCAGATTAACCATAAAATAGCAATAATTGTTCGTTTACAGGGATGCATAAAATATTTCCATTACATTAAGATCTGTGGGGAGAAAACATTTGCAGTGTATTTTATAGATTTTAAACTATTTAAAACATACCGCTTAACTGAAATCTGTTAACGAAAATACAGATTTTCATTTTATGTTGAACATAAAATTAATATCAAGTTAAGTTGAATTACTTAAAAGATATTCCATCAGAATATGCTTGGAATTGCCCTTTTTTTAAACACTTTCCAACATAGTTGAAAAGTGTTTCCGAATTAAGTTTGTCTGTCTGTCTCCCCTCGCTCTAATAGCGTAAATATATTCAGATATATTGATATATGCTATTGAGATTTTCCATGGCATGTTTGGCATTGAAAATGAAGAAGAATGAATGATTTATAATTCTTTTACAGGGGCATTCAAATAATTACGTTACATTATGGTTTATGGCGAAAAAAAAACGTTTGCAGTGTATTTTAATGTGGCACTACTTTGGATATATTGAAATATATATACATCCCTGACTTGCACTACAAGATGGTTACTGTAGAATATGGCGTGCTGAGTAATTATCGTTCATTTACAGGGACACACAAAATAATTCGGTTACAGTACTGTCTATGAGCAAGCAATAATTGCTGAAAGTGCGTTTGCATTTTAAATCTATGAACAATATTTGCGCCAGTTGTGGTATGCTTTTTAAATGGGATTTTCTGCTTATTTCTTTGTAATACATATAAATTCTATAGATCATATACAGGGCTGGACAAAAGAGTTCGGATATATTTCCGATTGAAGATAGTAATTGCTGAAACTGGGTTTTCAAATGTATTATACGTTTTCTAACATAAACAAACCTGCTGGGCGGGGCTAGTTGAGCTTAAAGCGAAAGGTAGGCCTCCCCGCCCGGTTTGAGCTTGACTTTGTTTATTTAGAGGTTTTTTGAAATTTGTATACTGATCACATTTTTTAACTCATAATGTTCGTATTTCAGCTTACTGTTTGAGCTATGCAAAATTACTAGTTGTGTTATGATTACGTATTCTTTTCATAACTTTTCTAATTACTTTCTTATATACCTTTTTCTTATATATATATAATAATTATTAATATATATATAATATATCATTACATATATATAATAATATTACATATAATAATATAATAATATTATATATATAATAATATATATAATAATATATATATAAATATATATAGCATATATATAATAATATTATTATAATTATATATATATGTGTGTGTGTGTGTGTGTGTATTAAGAAATGTTGTGATCTGAACTAGTATAGTAAAAACTAATTTTGTACTAATTTTACTTTAATCTCTAATGTAATATTCAACATTTGTATTCAAAAATATGAATTTTCAATAAACATTTCCTCTCATGAAGAAAAGTTCCTATGCTTAACGGCTGTATCTCCACGAGAGGGTGGTTTTATTTCATCTTTTGTTTATTTAGACAGAATTTTTCACATTATTAAACGGTGAATTTTTGTTAAGCTATTCTGAATATGTTAGAAAGTGTTTCATAATCTATGTTTGACGCATGATTTTTTTTTTTTTTTTTGTTTAGTATCACATTTTTTATTGCTTTAATACAAAATATTAATATTACATAAATATGATTTTTTCGGATCCAGTTTGCTTTTACGTACGGATTTTTTTTTTTTTTTTTTTTTTATCTATTTATTTTTCTCTTTCTCTCTATTTTTCTTCCTTTGAGAACGTGAATGCTAACAAAGTTAATGGAGTTTGTATGAGTGATTGGAGCATAATAAATGTCCACTGTCATTTTTTTTTTTTTTTTTTTTTTTAGATGCTTATGTATACACAGATACTGCGCATGAGCCAATTTCGCGTTCAGATTTGAGCATGGTAAAGGCATGTGAGACATCACTCTTTCAAAGTTTTACTTACGTAGGAGAAAAGCAATTAGAGTTTGCATTTACAGTAAGCTTAAAACTTGAAGGAGAGGAGAGCTTACAAAGTTGACAGTTTGTCCTAGATATAACACTTTTTAAAGGGTTTCAGTTCGTGTATAGTTGATATGTATAGGAAATCACGCAAGACGAACACGATAGACGCTATCCTGCTTTGAATCTTTAAGGTCTTCCTAAGTTTTCAGTAGTTTTATTTAATTAGCCAGCATTTAGCTGAAAAAGTGATTATAAAAATGTAAATCATTAATGACATTAACCTGACAGGTCCTAATCCCGATTAAGCAAGCTGTTCGAATTGGTTGAGGATATATTTTGATACTGCTAAGAACAATGTTTGGATCGTGTTAGCTCCGCCCTTTCGTGTTAAGCTGCAAGCTTGATCTGCTTTTATTTGATGTCAACGTCGTATCACGTAACTTATATCTTGCGTTATTTTTCTTGTTGCAATAGATTTCCAATAGGTCCGCCCATTTCTATTTCTTTTAGAGGCTACTCGAATAAGTTTATGTATAAAAAAGGATTTATAAAAAACTTTCTGATAATTTTTCAAGTATCTGAAGATTTAATCGATTCTATAACCTGTGTTTAACCAGCTTACACGTCACATTCAGAGAACCTTTGAAAAGTGTACCGTAAAAGAAGGAAATTTCGACAAATATGTGACTATAGAAAAACAAACAAACAAATATATTACTCCCATTTATTTCCAACTTTTCGTTTAACATTAAGTTAATTTTGTTTTTAAACATAATTTACTAAAAATAATAAAAAAAAAAAACTACAATATATTTATTGAAGGTGGAAAATATGCAGAGTAGATCTTCTTACTCTGATCATTTACTGTCCCCCCCCCCCTTTTGCACTTTCCAATTTAGATGACAGAATAAAAAATGTACTTGCAGAATGTGGTTTTTCCCCAACAAAACTTGTTTTCCCCTTTCTGCTGCTAATCATTTGATGGTAAGTGCCGATAATTAATTGTTCTCAAAGCTATAGCTGTGTTCATTATATGGAGAAAATATATCTGTCTTTAAAAATAGTTACTGAATATTTGAAAGATACTTTTATACTATAAGACTAAATAGCGTACATTGTACTCCATTAGAATGCAATAAAAAAAACCTATATCATATTTTAAGTATTTAATTTTTTTTAAACATAAAATATTTCTTTAAATCATAATAAAGGCGATACACTCCATTTAAGTATTAATAATTTTTCAATATACGTAAGTATCCTAGAGTTAGAGTAAGCTTTCAGATATTTTTGAGATTTTTTACTAAATAAATAATAAGAACAAATTTCTTATTTGATATCAGTGTTTTGTTTTGAATGATGTAAACTTTTTCAAAGTATCATATACCATATGAGTTCTTTTTATTTTCCTATTTTTAAAAATTCAGCTCTCTGTATTTACACATACTCATTGAGATATGTTTGAAACTTTCCATTTTATTACCAATATGACGTCATATTAATCTTTTTTTCAATTGGTGAAACCTTTTATTTCATTTTCATTTTTCATGTGGTAATCTTTCATTAGAAAATTAATTATTGTAGAAAGAATTTTATTGTGGATTTTTAATTGTTGGCAACTGCTATAACGAAAAATGTTTAAATTTAATAGGAAAAGGCTGTTATAATTTTGGTTTTTTATCTCTCTATATTAAAATAATACGATTTTTTCAAAATTTAGGATTTTGAGCTTCATAGTAGGTATTCAGCTATAAGTACACAGAATTTCCTGACTGTAAGTTATACAGTTTCTGAAAACCGGCTCTGTGGCAGACAGACAACGAAGCGGGAGTAATAGGGTTTCGTGAGATGAACGAAACTCTAAAAACTAAACTGTTTAAAAATATGGGTCATCTCATTTAAAAAAATAAATAAATAAATAAAATAATAAAAATTTATCATCTTGTTGTGCTATAATTAAACATTTTATACGAGATTGAATTCAAACATTGAAAAATTAAAAAAGGGTTTTAAAAATTTAAATCAAACTGTTTAGAAAAACCTTTCAGATACCAAGGGACTTTTTTTGAAATAAATAATAAGAGCTAATCTCAAACTTTATATCTATGAATGATGTATCACTTTTCTTGTTCTTTTTTTCTATAGTATCATGTACCATATGCTTCTTTTCTATTTTCCAAAATTCAGGTAAGGACGTGGTGAAGGAGTGGCAAGACTTCGAATGCCATCCATATTCGTGATGGATGACGTCCGTACCCACAACATTACACTGCACGATGTTCATATTCAAGAGATATCGCATCCGTCATACACTGTGTCGTGACGTAGAAAGGGTTGAGATACGTTGACATTGATCAAAGGCCTTCAGTTATGTTCGATTGAGCACAGTGACATCAATATACATTCCTCCATGCACCTGATATCCGATAAAAGATAGACCAGCATTCTACTCGGAGAGATATAAGACTCGACTAGTCCTCATTACTTCAAACGGAACGCATCAAGATAAAATAATATATAAGGTAGAGCATTAAATCAATCGATTGAAGAGTCGTGATCTTGTTTATACCGGTGACCAAAGCATTGGTATCCTGGTTGTTTTCCAATTAGTTCACTTATTTAGTTGTTGGTTTTGTTGAAATACATGATAAAACAAGAACGAAAAATCATGCGTCAAGCATAGCTTATGTAACACTTTCCGACTCTTCCAAAATAATTGACCGAGTAGTTCGGTTGAAAACGTTTTGGAATTTTTTAAAAGGAATTTAATGTGTTTTTAAATGTTTTATGTATCTTTTTACGCACCTTCAAGCAATATATTTACATTTAGTTGTATCTTTATGAATTTTAGTTATTAAACAAGGTGAATTTGCACTGAAATTTTAACTTTTTATCAAATCATTACCGTTTAAAAAGGTGAAAGATAATATCCAAGTAAACAATTTGGAAAACTTATAACATATTTAAAAACCCAATTTCAGGAATTATTAACAATATTCGGAAAAATATCAGAATTTTTTTGTGCAGCCCTGTATATGATCTATAGATCTGTATATATGTTACATAGAACGCTGAATTTTAGTTCAGATAGGAAACGCGTAGCACAGTTTAAAATTTCCCTTTTTGGAATTTCCGTCAATAAACGTAAATGTACTCCAGAACTTTTGTGCTGCCCTGTATATGATTTATAGAATTCATACACACCAAGTAATAGAAAAAAAAAAATGAGTTAAATTTAAAAACGCGTTAAGCAACTGAAAAAGCACTTCCAGCGATTACTGTTAACAGACAGTATCAAATTCTTTTGTATGTCCCTGTATATGAACGATAAATGCTATTCTCAAAATATTCTATAGTAAGCCTCTATAGTAAGTATTATAAGGCACCTTAGTCCCATATATAAATTGCAATTTGTTTGAAATATTTAAACATTCTTAAAATAAACCGCAAACGATTTTTCTCCATAGACTGTAATGCAACGGAATTCTTTTGAGTGTCCCTGTAAAACAAATTTAAGTCCTATACACACCATATTCTATAGTAAGCCTCTTGTAGTGCACCTGAGTGATATATATTAATTTTAATATGTTTGATATTGTATAACATCATTAAAATAAACCGCAAATGATTTTTTCCCCATAGACCGTAATGTAACGGAATTCTTTTGAGTGTCCCTGTGAAAAAACTATAAGTGCTACACACTTCATATTCAATACCGAACATGCTATAGTAAACTTCAATAACATACATAAATTGCATGAGTATACATATATATTTACGCGAGTTAGAGCACGGACAGACTGACAGACGGCAGACAGACAGTCAAACCGAATTCATAAACACTTTTCAACTATGTTGGAAAGTGTTAAAAAGAAAGAAAAAATCCTTTTGTAATACCGTGGATTTTCTAAATTTGATGAATTTGACACAAAATAGTGAAATCTTCTATTTTAAAATACATCAAATAAATACATTAAGACATTTAGTCTTAAATGAATATAGAATGTTAAAATATATTCTTTTAGCGTTACAAGCATTTCTCTAATGTAAATTTAGCCATTTTTGTATACATAATGCATATATTGAAATAAAATAATAATAATAATAATAATAATAATAATAATAATAATAATAATAATAACAATAAATTACATGAATAAAATGATCATTTTTGATCCTTTGTAATTAGCATTCCCCTTAAGACAAGTTTACCTTAAAGATAAGAATACAAGCGTATAGTATACATTTCAGAATTGATTTTTATGTACATTTATTATTATTAAAGTTACTCAAATATTTCCACCTAAAAATATATACATTTTTTTTCTCCGAGTTTCTGTCAAAACTAGTCTTTGACAAAATTGGTAAAAAAACTAAGTATCTATAAATATCTCAGGTATATATATATATATATATATATATATACAGAATTGTATGGATGTGTAAAACATGTGTATCATTAAAGCTGTTCTCAAATCTAAAACAGCTACTTTCTAACACATTTCTGGATTCATTTTTGTTCAGAAACGCATAAAATTGGCAGGTGTTCTTATTCAGAAACCATGTAATCGAATAGCGTTTTTTTTTTTTTTTTTTTTTTTTTTTGGTAAAGGAAAAATATCTTTCAGAAAATACTGTCAATGTTGAACTGAATTTCCGGACGCGACGCGCGGTAAAGGAGAAAAACATGTCGTCACGTGACGAAAATCGCTCATAATTCGATAAGTAATTTATTTATCTGAAATGAAAAAACGCTATTTTATTCCAAATCGCTTTGATAGTCAGACCTGCCAATTTTATGAATTTACGTTTATAAATGAGTTATAAAATAAGTCAGAAAGTTTCGCGTTTGTTGAGCAGCAGGGAATTTGAGAACAGCCTTAATATTTTTCAGAAATTAAAAAAAAAAAAAAAAAAAAAAAAAAAAAAAAAAAAAAAAAGAGTGAAACTTACTCACATGAAGCATTGTGAATCATAGCTTACAGAGAAATTTTTGGAACCGAGAAACATTTGTTTAAAGTTTAATCGTATTTTATGTGCTTTTGATTTATTAATCAAACAAATCTTTAAACCAAATGCTAATTTTTAGGTTTATTTTATTATGTGAATTTTGCTATTTTTCATTGCTCTTGCTCCCCTTAATAGAAAATGTAGCTGCAATATAAACTATAATATAAATATGAAAATTCAATGGAAAATAATTATATTAAAAGAAAATTATAAATAATTAAGGTGGCTTCGAAAATAGACTAGCCTTTTTTTTTTTTTATCATAAACATTAGATTTGCATTGTATGTCTTACTGAAATTCGATTCTACCTCGAAGATTATTTTACCGTCTTTTTTTTTTTTTTCCCTATGTCGGAGTGAAACCAAAAAAATCTGAAGTTTTTTCTACCACAGTTTAAAATTACCTCTAGATATTTATTTATTTTTCTTATTTCATATTACTTTATTTAAGAAAAGAATAAACTGATTTTTTTGCAGTTAACACCTTGTGTTAATTGTGCTTTTACTTACCCATCATACGTAGTATAGGGTAAGTCTTGTAATCGTTTTGAAAATCGAAAAAAAAATTTTGACGGATTTACACGTTTCAGACACTAGAGATTCCGAAAAACATATTTTTAGAAAAAAAAAATTGCCGTCCGTCTGTGTGTGTGTCTGTGTGTCTGTAAACGCTCTATCTCCCGAAAAATTTGAAATAGAGACTTGCAATTTGGTATGTAATAATGGGAAGAAGCCTATTTCATTTCAATAACCTCGATTAACCGGAACTATTTTTTTCGGACTCTCGAAATATTCGTTCTGATAAAAGGTATATAAAAATTTTCGAAATTGGTTATTTTAAGAAATGAATATAAAATACAATAAAAAAAAACATAAATTTTGCATAAAGCATGAAGTCGATCGGATAATTAGTTGTCGAGATATTTGGAATCCTATTTTCCACACTCTTCGATTTTTCATGACCCTGTATTTTATCCAAATTTCACTTCAAAGATATATTTTAATTGGAAATGAGACGCTTAATACGACGCACTAAACCGTTAGTTAATATGATTATAATTTTTGGAGTTATAAGGATGTTTCTTTCAAGCAATTCAGTAATCGAGCCTTTAAAGTTTGTGATGTCATCAAGCCTCGATTTTATTTGAATTGCAATGCATTTTATAAGTAGTTTACACATTTTTTATTTTAATATTTTACATTATGCATATCCATGATGGGTAAGTATTACGGTGGCCCCCAACGACTAGTTTAGTTTGCTTACAAACTTTGCCCACCAGTTATTGATTTACTGGTGGCACACAATATCTTTTTTCCTCCGTTTTATCTATACTATAATGTAAAAAATACTGTACTATTTGAGATAGTTAACATTAATGCAGAATTAAATGAACAGATTTTACGACAGACATTTTACTTTATATGTGTAAATACAGACATATATATTAAAGGAAAAATACAAAATGGAAAAAAATCAATTAAAAGGATTAAAAAGAAAAAATGATTATATTGGAAGGAAATCAATTAATGTCTTTAAAATTAAATGAGTTTAAAGGAATATCAATAGCAAAAGAATCATGTCCAGTATAAAAATAAAAACAACATAGAAGATAATTGCTGAATTTGTCAGCAGTTAACGGGTATAAATGCTTTAGGTTTTTTTTTTTTTTTTTTTTTTTCCAGTACGTTTCTTATTGACTTCAGAATCCTTAGAGAAGCTGACCAATATTAAATACGAATGCCATTAATCTAGATGGATTGAAAAATAAGGCCAGTAAGTATTTTCAGAATTTTTTATTTTTATTTTATTTTATTTTATTTTATTTTATTTTATTTTATTTTTTGCAAATAACCTTCTATAGAGTACCATGTATTCCACGCGCTTCAGTAAAAATGTCTTACACAGAAAGCATTTATAAAGTCGAAGATAAGCATTTCAATTTACCAATAACTTAAAATTTTACAATAATCTGGTACTGTTTTTATAGTGACCATAGACTATCATGTATTAGTGTTTCTGATGTGACTTTATAAAACTCTTTGTATTTTCATTATAATTTCTCAAAGGAAAAAAAAGTTCTATATTTTGTATAAGCAACTTTTATTAATCAAATTTCATGCATTTTATAATGTCAGATTAGTAATATGTAGGAATGTTTAATTTAATTGTTAAAAAAATTAAATAAGTACTTTTAATATAGCTAAATAGACAAATAACATAAACAGACTGGTCATAGTGATAGACTACATTCTAGCACATTTAGTTTTGAAAATTTGTAGTAGAAAGAAATTTACATATGCAGCAAAAGACTACAACAACCATCAGAAAAGACAGAAGTGACATTCATTGGAAATATATGTATTAACATGCTTAAAAAATTCGTGATTAAAAATATTCCAAAAGAATTACTTAATTGATTGAAATTTTACTTCAGTCAGTTGCATAATATGTCACTGACTTAAAATATATATATATATTACTAAATAGGAAGTAGTAATATCAAGATCAGTTTGTGCCAATTAATCTAATTACTTTAAATTATTTAAAAATTGAGCAATTTTATCATACGTTATAAAATATGTATTAGCAATGAAGTTAACATTTTAAAAATATATTTATTTGTAATACTCATCACACATTTTTGACTTTATAAAAGCGCGTTACATATTAATAAAATAATTACAAAAGCTGTTTAGATTATGTTGATTGCAAACTTATAGATATTTGAGAAACTGGATACGTCATTTAATATAATACTTGAACAGAAAACTTATTTTTTAACTCGAAAATTAGTTTTTTTTTTTTTTTTTTGTAGGTATCTACCGTTTTTGTTTACTAGACCAAAACAAATCGGTACTACAGCTTACAGTTAAACGTTAATTCATCGAGAGTACAGCAAGTTATTTATTATACATGACTTTCATTCACTAGTACCTTTTTACTTTTTTTAGAATCTATTACTTTGGCATTTACTATTCCCCTTTTCTAGCAGTTTTTTGGTATCACTACTAAACTTTAAAAATCCTTTAAAAAGCTAAAAAAAAAAAAATAAATAAATAAAATTCAACTTTTAGAGCACTTTTTAAGTAAAATTGATATTTTTGAATACATTGTTCTGCTAAATAATTTTTTCTCTATTAAAATTAATTGTTAGGTTAAAATTAATGAAACTATCTTAAAGTACAATTCAAAAGCTATAAAAGTCTATAATAAAATCTAAACCTTTGGTGTAAACAATCAGATATATGCTATATACACTAGATTAATTTTAACACAATTATTTCAAATTGGTAAAGAAATCATACAAGTTGTAATTTTCCAACTGGACGAAAAATGTCCGGGCCAGGATTCGAACCTGGGATCTCTTGGCTGAAGCCGCCATGCTCTACCAACTGAGCTATCCCGGTCGAATCTGGAGGGCATAATTCATCCAATTAACCTTAACGATCATAGCATCTGGTCTGATATTTTTAATCAGCTCAACAGAATAGATCGCAGGTAATGGAACTCCAGTAAACGCTGGATACGTGATTACACTAGATTAATTTTAACACAATTATTTCAAATTGGTAAAGAAATCATACAAGTTGTAATTTTCCAACTGGACGAAAAATGTCCGGCCCAGGATTCGAACCTAATTTTAACACAAAATCCTGTTCGAATCCTGGCCCGGACATTTTTCTATCAGAGATATAGCTTTATGAAAATTAACTCGGATGAAATTGACCCGGTGTGCAACTGTTGATCAAAAAAAGAGGTGTGCCATGGAAGGATTAAGCAAATACATCAATATTTTTACATTCATAGCAGTGAAAACATCGCTACTTATAACTATTTATTTAAATTATTTATTTTCTCCGAAACGAAGTGAATCGATTGAAATATAGCTAAAAAGTCTGTAAATAATAACAGTAAACTCTGCAAGCATGTCTTTATATTTTGATGATTTTTTGTAATTGTTTATTACTGTTAATTTTACGGTATAATACTAGCACCTGGGATGCCAGTATTATACTGTAAAATCAACAATTTATTTTTGCAGTGCATATTTGAACACTTTTAATTCTTTAAGTACCAAATTATGATTAATGAAAATTTCACCTTCCAAATATTTTTTTTCTGGATATTTGAAAATATGTTATTGGATTTCTGCAATCATTAAATACATTTCAGAATTTTTCCATTTATTAAAATGTAATTAACTAAATCAGTGTTTACAGCGATTTTGTAGACTATTTACAACTCTACCCAAATCATTTCTTCACGATATTGTTTTTAGAATTTTATAGAATTAGGAAACGTACAAAAATAATGGTCTTACATATAAACATACAAATTTTTCAGAACTGAAACTTCCCACTGAATGTCTTTGAACATAAAAAAAGCTGAGCAGTTACGATTGGGAAAAGAAAATATTCATTAAAATATTTTTGCTTTGTACTGCGAATAATACTTTTGTAACATGATAAAGGAAATTGTCTAGAACTCCATGGTAACTTGCATTACTGACAATAGATGCATTAAACGAATTTTATAACAAGTTTCTTTTAATAGTACTTTAAAGTACCGTCAATGCATAAAGAGTTAAATCCAAATTTAACCCTTTGATTATGGAGCCGGGACATATACGTCCCAGTGACAATTTTTTAAATCTATTTGCACCTCTTTTTGAAAAATATTCCCTGCCATACATTTTTTTCAAGATAAATCTCCCACAAAGAAATTTTTTTTTAATAAATTATAATACGATTATAAAAATTGTCGCCAGTCCTCGCCTGTAATCAAAAGGTTAACTGATCTGTTGCTTCCAAGATTCAACTAAAACATTTACTCCATGCAAAAAAATACATGAAATTATTGAAAATACTTCAAAACACTTGAGATCCAAAAGCTAAAACAAAATAAAGAGTAAAAACATGCAATTTTACCTTTCGTCTTGCATCTCTTTCTTGTTCAGCTCTATAAGTGAAAGTAAAAAGTTTATTTGTAGAAGATAGTGAAAGGAAACAGACCACCTGGCTACACAACAGTTTCCGTAGTTACCAATTTCCGATTGCATTTCATTATTTTGGGGGGTTCCGTAAGTTTTCAGCTGAAGAGTTATCCTATTGTTTTTCTCCAAATACTGATCGGAAACCAAGAAAAATCTTCTATATCCTAAACGGAACACGAGAGAAGCATATTGTTGTCACTAAAAATTATATTTTTGTAATAATGATGCACTTAATGGAAAAAATGTTAAAATTTTGAGAAATATGCTTGAAGACCTTTATTGTAAACATACTGATTGAACAAACAAATACCATATTTACCCCTTTCTACACTGCAAAAAATAATTGTTGATTTTACAGTATAATACTGGCATCCCAGCTGCCAGTATTATACCGTAAAATTAACAGTATTAAACAGTAAAATAAGCAGTAATACTGTTTAATACTATAAAATCAACATTTTTTTAAAACTTTTCTTTTTATTTAAAACTTTTTAATTTCACCAACAAATTTTTTTTTCCAGTTAAAATAAGTTTATCTAGTAATAATTTCTTATAATAAGCAAAAGGGGTAAGCGAAAATTCTCTAGTTAAAAAAAAAAATCTCCTAGAAAAAAAGTCTGTTAACTAACCAACCAATCAAACAAACAAACAAATAAAAATCTCAGCTATATGTTATCTGAAACAAGTTGCTGATAATTCCAGATTACATTTTGATAGCTTAAGCAAGGAATAATAATCTGAGAATATCTAATTATATTTTGTACAGTTTATCATTAACGAATTTAGAATTAAGATTATACGAATAACTTACGACCTAGGAAATTTGTGGTATTCTTACCACTAAACAGTAAAAAAATAAACAGTATTATTTTTCGTGAATAATTTCGTTATAACGATTCGAGATAAAATCCTTTATATCCGCCAACTTCTCCTAAATCATATGCAATTTACGAAGATCATTTTTTACCTTTCATGTCAAAACTAAATCTCTATCACATTATAGAGAACTCCCGTGCCGTAACTGTACTTTCTTATCCGAAAAATAAAACCCCAGAACAGTCAAGACAACCTCGCGTGAGTAATTGCTGATCCAATCAGCTTCAGTGCTTGATTTCTTTGATCAAGGGTATTTAGTATCTTGCCCAGTGGGTGTGACGGTTATACGATGGTCAGTAACCCGAGACGTTATGGGATATCAAGATCAGTTAAGAAACAGTGATGACCACCTGAATATAGAATATACACTTCCGCGTGGTTCTATTTTACTTTGTGATATACATTTACAAAAATGGTAATATATGATCCTGCTTTTGTTTTATGTGTAATAACCTTCATTTAAGTTGGTGATTCTTTTGTTTTGTCAGCTAGAATATATTTTTTAGAGGTTCATGAAGTATGCTAGAAGCATCTTCTACAGTTGGATTTGTGTTTAGTTGCTCTTTTATCTGTTTTCAGATTTAGCAATAATTACTGGTCAAGTTCAAACATAAAGTTATATGGCGGAGACCTTGATTGATCCTTCTTCTTTTATTACAAACATGAGAAATTAATGATGGTAACTGAAAATTTAATTCAAATAAAATTTAATTGGATACAAACACTGGTATTTATACCTATAATTATTGCCATTCTCTATTGCCATAGAATCTTCGCGGTACGAGCATGGTGAATGTGCAAAATTTACGAAATTCTCCTTACAAGTAAATGAAAACTCGCAGGACATTCTTTATTTTCTCCCAGAAGATATCTTCCACGGCATAATGACCATACTGGCTACTGTCTCATAACTTTAAGCAGTGGCGGATATTAAAAATAATTTTTTTTATTACAAACAAGAGAAATTAATGATAGTAACTGAAAATTTAATTCAAATAAAATTTAATGGGATACAAACACTGGTATTTATACTTATAATTATTGTCATTCTCTATTGCAATAGAATCTTCGCGGTACGAGCATGGTGAATGTGTAAAATTTACGAAATTCTCCTTACAAGTAAATGAAAACTCGCCGGACATTCTTTATTTTCTCCCCAGAAGATATCTTCCACGGCATAATGACTAAACTGGCCATGTCTCATAACTTTAAGCAGTGTGGTGGATATTAAAAATAATTTTTTGTATTACAAACATGAGAAATTAATGATGGTAACTGAAAATTTAATTCAAATAAAATTTAATTGGATACAAACACTGGTATTTATACCTATAATTATTGCCATTCTCTATTGCAATAGAATCGTCGCGGTACGAGCATGGTGAATGTGCAAAATTTACGAAATTCTCCTTACAAGTAAATGAAAACTCGCAGGACATTCTTTATTTTCTCCCAGAAGATATCTTCCACGGCATAATGACCATACTGGCTACTGTCTCATAACTTTAAGCAGTGGCGGATATTAAAAATAATTTTTTTTATTACAAACAAGAGAAATTAATGATAGTAACTGAAAATTTAATTCAAATAAAATTTAATGGGATACAAACACTGGTATTTATACTTATAATTATTGTCATTCTCTATTGCAATAGAATCTTCGCGGTACGAGCATGGTGAATGTGTAAAATTTACGAAATTCTCCTTACAAGTAAATGAAAACTCGCCGGACATTCTTTATTTTCTCCCCAGAAGATATCTTCCACGGCATAATGACTAAACTGGCCATGTCTCATAACTTTAAGCAGTGTGGTGGATATTAAAAATAATTTTTTGTATTACAAACAGGAGAAATTAATGATGGTAACTGAAAATTTAATTCAAATAAAATTTAATGGGATACAAACACTGGTATTTATAATTATAATTACTGTCATTCGCTATTGCAATAGAATCTTCGCGGTACAAGCATGGTGAATGCGTGTAAATTTTACAAAATTCTCCTTACAAGTAAATGAAAACTCGCAGGACATTCTTTATTTTCTCCCAGAAGATATCTTCAACGGCATAATGACTAAACTGACCATGTCTCATAACTTTAAGCAGTGGTAAAATTTATTCTTTTCACACCATTATTTTTTAAATGAAATCTTTGAGATACTTAATGGCAGAACATTCTGCCACTAAATAAGGCAAAGAGATTTCATTTGAAAAATAGTGGTCAGAAAGAATAAATTTGGCAGCCATGCATTTAGTGCCCCAAATGAAGCCAGTAACGAGCCACCACTGACTTTAAGGTCATTTTAAAAGTTCCAAAAAATCAATTTTTTCATTTTTTTTATCATGCACATCTCGAAATGTTCAAATCCAATGCAAAAAAGAATTTTATAAAAATGTCAATAAAACAGAAAATATCACTAAAAAGCCCGACAACGAAATCAAAATTTTCTGATATAAAGTTAACTTTAAAGTGCTTACTCTCTCTCTCTTTTCTCTCTTTGACTTACTTTCTCTCTTTTTCATTTGCACACTCTAGTTAAAAAGTTAATGATCACAGAACGTCGAACATCTGCATAATACTAATTTAAATATGTACCTATATGCTAAAAATAATTTTGTCTGGTTTCTGTCATAGAAAATTGGGTATTAAAAAAATGATATCTAATGTGTTTGATAATTTTAAAGAATACGGTTACAGAACCATTAATTTACGTTAAAAATTTGGAATGTACTTTTAATTTCATTTTCAAAGCAAAATGTAGCGGTTTCAGTGAAATTTTACGAAATGACTTTGTATCTGCACGAAATTTTTTTGCACAGAAAATTCATATTTTTAAAAGGCCAATTTAAATAATTAATTTTATTATAGTTGTATATTTTAATATGTTATTGAAAATACAGTAAAAAAAAAAAAAAAAACTAATGTGCAATTGTTCAAAATGCAAATGTAATGTAAAAAAAAAAAAAAAAAAAAAAAAAAAAAAAAAACGCACTAATTTGTCACAAACCCGTACTAACCGCCAAAATGATTGTACAAAATTGTAACTTGCATCTATCGATTTCTATCAAAAAAATTATCGGTTACAAATCCCGCATTTTTCGAAAATTAATTTCGAAAAAATATTAATTTTGAAATTTATTTAAATTTAAATTTATTGAGAGAAAAATCAGATATGATCTTAAAATTAGGCGTTAGTATTGAAAATTTCAAACTTTGGTACAATTTCTATATGTAGATGACCCTCTAAGAAAAAATTAAGTATTATTTTAAATAATAGACGTTATCACTTATCGAGTGGTATGAATCACCTTTTTATTTTTGGATGATTTTTGGCAAAGTTAGTACTTTCTTTTTTTCAACTGTATTTCATTCACCGATTTCACAGTTTTTTTCTTACAGCTTAAATAACGTGATTTTTAGTATTCTCAATTCAAGGCGGTTCTTAAAAAAAAATTATTTTCTCTCCGCTCAACAACGTGAAACTTTCTGACACATTTTCTGACACTTACATGCATGATTATTAATGTCATTGAAATTTTTTTTTCATTTTTTGATAAATGAATTACATTTTAGTTATAAGCGATTGTTCTCTCATGATTGTAAATTTTTTCTTCCTTTCCTTCTCTGTCGTATCCGGAAATTCGGTTCAAAACGACAACTTTGATAGCACCTTCTGAAAGTTCTTCCATCTTTACTGAAAACATATAAAACACTGTTCGATTGCACAGTTTCTGAATAAGAGCATCTGGCAATTTCATGCATTTGAGTACAAAAATGAATTTAGAAATGTATCAGAAAGTAGCTTGTTCGAATTTGAGAACAGCTGCCGTTTTCAAATCTAAGCTCGCTACTTTCTGACACAATTACAAAGTCAATTTTGTTAGAAAAGCCATAAAATTTGCAGGTGTTGTTCTTCAGTTTGTAAGAAATCGAACGGTGTTTTTTGTTTTCTTATAAAAGTAAAGAACATATCAGACAGGACATCGAAGTTGGTGTTTTGAGCCGATTTTCACGATTTGACAATGATGGAATGATGGACATAATGTAGCAATAAACTATAACTTTAGATGTATAAAATTGATTTAAGAGAGTGAGTGTGTGTGTGTGTGCGTGCGTGAGAGAGAGAGAGAGCTCTATTTGGTTATTAGGCACCTAAATGTGAATAATTTAAATTTTCAGGAAAATAGAAAATAAATTAGATTCGTGAATGTGTCTGAAAGTTTTGCGTTGCTAAACAATATTTCTTTTTCTTTATTTTTTTTTTTCTTTGGGAACTTAAGATACGTTAACACTGTAAGTTCAATAAGAATTCAAAAAAAGTCTCTGGTAGCCAAAAGAATATTTTTTAGCCTTAGAATAAATAGATTCTGTCACCTCGAATTTTAGTTGCTTTTTTCTATCATAAAATCAAATGCAGCCTTAAAATAAAAAGGCTTGAAAGCATATTTTCTAATCCAATATATATATATATATACTAAAATGGCTATTTGTTTATATCACTCCTTTAAATGAAATAACTGATTATAGCACATTAACAAAAATTTTAACTCCTTACTACATTCTCTGATCTGCATTTCTAATATATTACAGAACATAAACAGAAACCTCCCACTCGTGGACAGCCAACCTCTCGGCATAGGACCTATGATCCACGAGGGGAAAACCTATATCTACCAGGAACCCCAGTGTCCAAAGACCCGGAATCCCCAGCAAGTTAAAAAAAATCACACAAGCTACCCAATATTGCTTATTGCTGGGTGAGCCCAAAGTTATTACATGTATATAAGTTCTATATGAATATACTGATAAGATTACATAATAATATTAAAGATAAATATTTACAGATATTTACAATAATAATATTGTACTTAAAATTTTCAATTGTATTATGCACTAGTCTATTAAGTCTTTTAAAACATAGTTCTTAAAATCTATAGATCTAGAATTTTATATAGGTTATAATAATTCTTTGATATATGAAAAGTTTTTATTTAGGACATTATAGTTTTTATCTAACTTTTCGTAATTGGAAGCGTCTAATAGCACACGTTGTAGGTTTCTCTTTAATGTTTTATTTTTATTGAAGTTAAAATGGTATTCCATAAGAGGGCAGTTACCGAAGATGTAGTGTATAGGAGTTCCAGAGTTTTTGTCACAAGGACATCTATCGGTGGTTCTTTTACCAGTTTTATATAAGAAGCTTGGGAAGCTTCCATGGCCGCTAAGATAATATGCTGCTGATTTCTGAACACATAAAAATTTAACATCTACCTTATTAAGTATTTTATACGTTTCTCTTCCTTTCGTTGAGTTGGTCCAATCATTTTGCCTTACTTAATATCAGATCGCAAAAGACATCTGTTATAACTTTCTATATAAAGATTCTTTTCTAATATATTACAAAAGAATCTTTATATAGAAAGTTATAACAGATGTCTTTTGCGATCTGATATTAAGTAATAATTTTACGTAGCCATTTTTTAAATGGCTACGTAAAATTATTGTATCATTTGTATGCATTTGTTTGTATCACTCCTCTAAATAAAATAAGTGATTATAGCAGATTTTCAAAAATTTTAACTCCTAGTAGCTTCTCTGATCTTCATTTCTATATCGCATAAGAATCTTTATTTAGAAAGTATAACAGATGTCTTTTGCGATCTGATATTTTATTGAAAGCTATTGTTCGTCTAATTTACTTTTGACTTTCCTCTAACGTCAGTGCGATTGTAGACATCATTCTGTACAATGACAGTGATTGTTAAAAATGAAACTTTTAAACTTAATTTTCCTGTTTATAATTTCTGTTAAACATATCATTATGCTTCATGACTAATAAAACGTGAAAAAAAAAAATGTAATCCAAACTAAAACATTCCTGAAAGACTACATCAATGACTATTGAAATCATACATAAAAACCCTTTGTTATTCGATTTAAATTACAAGTTGTCATAACTTTTCTTATTTTCTTAAACTGTTCCAGTTAGAGTTCCAATGAAAAAAAAAAAATAACAATTGAAATAAACTAATGAAAATGAACTAAAATGAACACAATACCAAGGTTAAACGTATGCATAATACAGATGGTAGTTTTAGATCAACTTCCTTAACAACCAACGTATTCTGCTTGTTTGAATGACAGCATTCAGTATAGGCTATATAAGACGTGACAGAAAAATGATGTATGACCATGACAGCTGTGTTTTCGTTCATTTACAAGATTCATCAGAAACTTCTTTGTGTCTCTCTAATTGATAACATTTCAGAATGTTTACTTGATGGACATGATCGGTATTTGGTTTTATATGAAACTCTTTTTGTTATTCAAATTAGATGATCTGTATACTAAGGCGATTTTTTTTAAAGATAAGGGTTTATTTTTCAGCCTGTCTTTAATTGCGTAACGAGATATTGGAAAAGTTGACAAGTTTCTGGAAAAAAATATTAATTCTCGTTTAATGAGCGCGGTGTTTTTATGTTTGTCATACTGATGGTTTCGAATTTTAATTAATTGTTCTTTGGGCATAGGCAAAGTTTTTAAATGTGCGTTATCTTATTCTATGATTAGTACTTTATTTGTATTTAAGCAATTGCGATAAACATTGTGGGAAGCTTTAGGGCAAATAATTATCATATAAATTAAGAAAATCTAAACTTTTTTTTTACGTGGCATTATCATTTGATTATCATAAACGGACGAAGCGAACGTTACGTAAGCTAATTTGTACAATTTTCTTTTAACGTATTTAAACAATAATTTAATCTATTTTAAGAATTATTAAAATTTAAAATTTTCGCTTACATAATACATTAAGTTTTTTTGATTGATTTTCAAATTCAATTTTTTCAAGTCTGTTATTTGTTTCATCGTTGAGATAAAAATGTAAGAATGTTTCCATTGATGGACTTATTTTGAAGGGTTGGTGGCCTGTAGTAGTAGTTGGAGGACACAGAAAAAAATGATACTGATTGCTACAGAATATATTAAAATGAGTACATTGGCATTTTTTTTTCTATTATACTTATGACTGTTGTAAATTGATTGGTTGATATTAGGTGTGGAAATATTTCCACATCTGATATCCACCAATTACAAGTTTTACCTGGGTTAATCGAAGTTTCTTAGTTAATTAATCGTATTTTTAATCGGTTTCTACTTTTTATTTATTTTTTTATTTTTTTAATTTTTTTTTTTTTACAGGATTTTTATTTCTATTAATTAATTAAACCTTTACAAATAACCTCCTTTTTTTGTGCTAGTAAATGCCAAGATATTTTTAATATCTAGATGATATTCCAGAGGCAACTTCAAAAAAACATTATTCTACAAAGTATTCGTAAAGTAACGGTTTTTATTTTATTTTATTAAGTACATTTCTTATTGAATTTATATGAGATTGCTTGATTGCACAGTTTTTCGTGAAGTCACTTCTTGACTTTTAATATAAAATCATTCAAAACATACACTGTAGAAAAAAAAAAAAAAAAAAAAAACTGTTTATTTTACAAGAAAAAAAAAATCTGTCAGCCAGGACGCCAATAAAAACAGTTTATTTTATGGAAATTACCTGTATTTAAAACGAATTTTCTGCTATTTTTCCTGTAAGTTCGTAATAAATAAAGATTATTTCCGTAAAATAAACAGTTTTTTTACTGGCGTCTTAGCAGACAGTTTTTGTTCCGTAAAATGAACAGATTTTTCTTTACAGTATATAATTAAAAACTTATGGATATTGCGTAAAATTAGCTTAAAAATTGTGTACATAAAAACTAACTAAAAATCAGAATTAAACTCACCTACATAGACCAAAAATGGTTGTTTTTTACGTTGGTCCTCCTTCTTAAGAAGGTGCACGTTTATTGAATATATTTGCACCGTGGTAGAAAAAGAGTCAATGTTCATTCATTGCATTTTCAGTAAATTTAATGGTTCTTATTTTATTTTATTTTATTATTATTTTTTTTTTACTATACGTTTAAAAATTTATAGAATTCTTACTGAAAGAAAATTTCCTTGCAAAAAAGGTAAAATCATAAAATGGCGCGCGACATTGTAATTTATTTCCGGTATACATATGATCATTATAAGTAGTCAGTGATCATGGAAAAAATAATGGCGATTATTATAGAATATTTTAAAGAGAGGATATTTTTTTCTATTGTAGCTATGATTGTTGTGAAATTGGACATGGGTGGTAATATTGGTGGACATAGATAAAAAATGGTGATTTTAGGCATTGGTCCTTTTTCAACGCAGAAAAAACGCGCTTTAATGTTTTAACTGTTACAGATACTTCAGGAATATAAATTGCAAAAGCTTTCAATATAAGGCTGTATTTAAGAACATGGTGATGAAACAGTCCGGCCAATCATTTTCAAAAAGTTACAGTTTTCAGATTCTTGTACAGTCTCTGGCGGTTCTAGAAGTAACATTTACAAACATTTTCTCTATGCTCTCATAAGTAAAATAGTTTATATCGAAATAAATTAAAGAAAACTTGCCAAAATGGTACATTTAATGTCACAAATATATAAAGAGATGCCACAAATATAAAAGATGTTGTTACATAATAAAATAGTTTTTAAAAACATAAAAACTTCCAAAAATTTTGCGCCAAGTGCTTTCGATCAGACCTTGATCGTCATCAGGTCAGCTGCTGCCCTGATGCCTTGCAAATCCGCCCTGATGACGATCAAGGTCTGATCGAAAGCGTTCGGCGCAAAATTTTCGGCAGTTTTTATGTTTTTAAAAACTATTTTATTATGTAACAACATCTTTTATATTTGTGGCACCTTTTTATATATTTGTGACATTAAATGCACCCATTGCAACAGTATATGTTATTTTCATATATACATTTTGTATTTTGAATTTTATAAAAAAAAAATTCGCAGTACAGAAGCGAACAGAACAGAAAGCTCGAAATTTCGTAAAATTCAAAGTATGAATTTTGGTTTTAGAAGAATGGAATTTTAGACTGTTTTACTTGTCACAGCATAGAGAAAATATTTCTGAACAAAACTTTTATAAGACACAGGCACCATATAAAAATTTTAAAAGTATTAATTTTCGAAAAATAATAGCAGGTCTATTTCATCAACAAAATCTTATTCCCTACCTTATTTTGAACACTTTTGTCTACATTGTATTGCGTATCTCCAACAGGTAAAAAATTAAAGCGTGTTTCTATCATTTTGGACTACAATGTATATCCCATGAATTGAATGTGCTGCGTACTGTTAAAAATAAATTAGATGTTACGAAGAAAATTGCGTAACGAGATATAGCAAAAACTGACAAGTTTCTGGAAAAAAATATTAATTCTCCGTTAATGAGCATGGTATTTTTACATTTGTTATACTGATGGTTTTGAATTTTAATTGATTTTTTCTGGAGTACATTCATAGTTTTTAAATGTAGGTTTAACTTATTTTATGGTTTGTACTTTATTTGCTTGAAAAAATATTTCTGAGTTTGAAAAAATATTATAGGAGGCAAATAATTAACATATAAATCAAGAATACTTGAACTTTTTTTTATGTATTATTATTATTTTATTATTATAAATAATTGTGGAAATTTCGAATTATAATATAATCACGAATTTTGTTCATGATTATATTATATTATACTAGACTAAGAAATATTTGCCTTTTTGACAGCAAAATTGTAAATTGTACAGGATGCATGTTTAATTTTATTTACTTACATTTTCCACAGAATTGTTACAATTATTATTATTATTATCATACTTATTTTTTTATTATTATTTATTTATTTTAATTACTTAACTACATGAAAAAACTGCTTCAAAATTTGAACTATGTTTCTAAGTTCACAATAGCATCATTTTCGATAACAATATCATTTTATCGTTCAATTTCGTTTACGATAATTTGGCGGGAAGCGATAGATACTTATTCATTGTAGCTTAATTTGTGTACTCCTTTGAAATGACTCGGGTGATCAAACTTAAAAGAGTTTCATTCTTAGTTAAATCTGTCTCTTTCAGGCTTTTTATAATTTACTAAAATGGGTGATTGTTTAGGACATAATTTGCAAAATAAGTTCTATATACAGTACCAAAATCATTCTATTCATTCTTTCACTAAAGTTACATATGAATTTGAGGCACCCCACTACGTTTAAATAGCCAATTTTTGGCAAATATAACTTTTTATTATTATCATTCTTTTATCTGAAAGACTGTATTAGTTAGCTACGAAACTCTTTTTTTGTTTCTTCGTCTGATCATTAGAAGTGTAGTTATGGCTGTTTTTTTGTCACCTCTCAAATCAGAGATGTGTCTTCAAGTAACCTGATAAAAGAAAATATCTTCTAATATTGAGATTAAGTTGGTTTTCAAATTCCCTGCTCAAAAAAGCGAAACTTTCTGATACATAGTCTAACTCACTTTTAAACGTGATAAGACATAAATTTGGCAGGCCTGAGTAATAAAGCAATTTGAAATCGAAAAGTGCTTTCCATTTTTTGATAAATAAATTACTCATCGAATTATAAAATATTCTTATAAAATATTCTTCTCACATGACGACAAATTTTTCCCCTTTCTCGCGCAGCCGCGACGGAAATTCGGTTCAAAATGCCCACTTTGACAATATTTTCTGAAAGATCTTCTGTCTTTACCAAAAAATGGAAAACACCATTCTATTTCATATTTTCTGAATAAAAACATCTGCCAATTTCATACGTTTTTGATCGAAAATGAATTCGGAAATGTGTCAGAAAGTAGCTCCCTTGGATTTGAGAACAGCCTAGGAAAGTGCAACCTATAAATCTGGAGATTGTTTAGAACATGGGGGCGAATATATATATATATATATATATATATATATATATATATATATATATATATATATATATATATATATATATATATATATATATATATAAATTATGCGTTTCCCGAAAAAGCATGATATTTTAACAAATCAGTTAGAAAAACGTTTTATCTAAAAAAAATGTATAGTTATACTTATGTATAAGGCCTGATCTCCGACAATTTATGTGATATTGTGTGTTTAATGAATTATCAGTTTAAATATATAAACAATTTGCGAAATTTCACAGCTATTTTTTTTATCAATTAATATACAAGAAATATGTGCAATTCAGCAAAATGATAATTTGAATAGGTACATCTATGGACTTTTTAATTTCATGGCTTAGATCATAGTTAATTACATTTTTTGTAACTCAAATTGTATATTTAAGGGGGGAAATAGTAAACTGTCATTTATTTTGGCATTAGGACATTTATTAGGACTTAGTATGAAATAATGCATTATTTTTCCTGTAAATTGTAAAAATCAAAAATAATTTAAATCAAAATAAATTATTTCATAAAATAATTTATTTAATAAATGAAATCGTCTTTTTATATATTAATCTATTGGAAACAATTCGCATTATACTCATTTTTGCTTTATTTAAAAAAAAAAAAAAAACTGGGTTTTAAACGTAGTGGAAAACCTTAAATAAATTATTTAGTGAACTATGTTCAAAATTAAATTATTATCATCAATTTTCACACAGAACTTTTTATGCGATGTTTCATATAAAACACTTTATTTATTAGTATGAAATACAATACTAATATGGCACTTTACCATTCTTAAAGTAATTTTGTAATTAAAATTTCTGTTACTAACGGTTTAGGAAACCCCATTTGGGCAGAATATGAAAATGTCTTCTGTATATCGAGTATAACAAACAGCCTCATTTTATCTCAAATATTTTAAGTATTGTAGCAATTCTTATTTATAATCCTACAGTTCCTTAAGTATTTACTTGACTTATAACTATGAAATGAGTATAGTTTTTCCATCTAAGTTTAAACAGGCTTTATTACTTACTCAAATAAACAAAGACAACGATGAGATTATTCAATACTACACAGAAAAAAATAAAACCCAATTTGGGTCGATTTTTTTTTTTTTTTTTTTTTTTTGAAAATGGGTATTTAGCAGTGCCCAAAATGGATGCTCAGTGGTAACCAAAACAGGTATGACCCAATTTGGGCACATACCTAAGAATCTTTCGACCCAAATGTTTTATTTTTTTCTGTGTATAATGTATTTGTAAACATAAACTTCAATTCACCTAGAATTACACTATAAATTCTTTATTTTACATACATCGGATTATCCATCTTCATAGTTGGATACCAAACTATGGACCAACAACCTATTTCTCTCTCTCTTGTTATCTATCACGATTCTTGCAATAATCTTGCAATATCACGAAGCTATTAATTAAATAATTGAGTTTGTGTTATTGTGACTATTGATGCATAGATGGGTACTATTTAATTATTTATCCCACAGTATGTTAATTTTTTTTTCTTTAAGCATTTCCATTATACACGAATCTGTAGAAATTTAATTTATTAAAAGCTACATTATTTTTTAAATATATCGTGCAATAAATTAAAACTTTATTGTTTTGATTGAATTGATTAAAATCATTTCTTTATTTCAAAATTAAATTACTTTCTATAATAGTCTCCTAATGAAATTCCTTAATTCTAGAAGGTTTTTTTTTTTTTTTTTTTCAAAATATATAATGCAAGTTATTCAAATGGTTTCTATAACGTAAAACATTCTAATTCCTAAGAGTTTTTTTTTTTCCCTTGTAAAAATTATGAAGGAGAAAAAAAATTCGAGAGAGTTCGGGAAGAAGAAGAAATACAGAATAATTTCATTCTTTGTTTAATGTTGCTTTTCCGTATGAGCTTATCCCATGTCGTTACTGTAATATGAAATTATAAAAATAAAATAAAATAAAATACCAGACAACTCAAAAATAAGCAAAATCGTAACGGAATAAAAGAAAAATATAATTATTTTGCGTAATTTATATTTTTCTTCTCTTCCTTTGAGCAATAAATACCTTTAATTTCCTACAAACAAATAAACAAATAATCCTCTACGGAAATTAGAAAGTGACCTTTCCAGCAATATAAAAGAGATACAAACCAAAGGTTGTCATGAATCAAAATAATTTGATTCATAACAATTTCTAAAATATTCTTCAAACGAAAGAATTAAAAAAACAAGCATGATCTTTAAAAACTTATTACTATAAGCCACGAGAGAAAGTTCCAAAGATTTGTCTAGATAGAAACTCTATTGAAAACGTCAAGACAGTTATCAGATGTGATCGGCTATTAACACCTTTCTTACTTTCTTGACGCCCTTTCCCCCTTTTTTCCATGCCGCACCAGCTGGAATATGTACTTGATCAGCTCAAGTAGATAAGATGTTAACAGGAAAACCCATGATCAGGAAAAATAGTGGGTCATCGGAAAAAATATACTTTTATGTAAAGGGTCAGGAACGTGAGACACGATAGGATGAATATGATAAATGAAGTAGAGTTTAATTGTTGTTTTCAAAAACTGCTTATTATCGCAAAAAAATTGAAGCTTTTTTAGTGATATGTCATGTAGAGCGTGTTAACTTCATGACGGAGTTCTCCATCAGCGAATTTGATATTGATGTAAAAGGTCATACGATAGTCTGAAGTTTCAGGATATTAAATTTTGAAACTTAGTGTGTTTTAACGGCTGTTTTCAAATCCAATAGGAGCTACTTCCTGACACATTTCTGGATTAATTTTTGTTTGAAAATGCATGAAACTGGCATGTGTTCTTATTCAGAAACTATGTCAACTAATGGTGTTTATCCCTTTTCGGTAAAAGCAAAAAATATTTCAGAAAGTACTGTCAAAGTTTTGAACCAAATTTCCGGAAGCAAAAAAGGAGAAAAAGCTGTTGTCACGTGACAACAGTCGCTTATAACTCGATAAGTAATTCATTTATCAAAAAATGGAAAATACCACTGGATTCCAAATTGCTTCAATAGCCAAGTCCGTATCTGTAAGTGCTTTTGTGTTTAAAAAAGTTAGTTTAAATGCGTCATAAAGCTTCGCGTTGCTAAGTGGGGGAAAATATTTTTGTGAACTTCTCGATTCCCCTCCCTAATGTTAAACATACGGGTTGGATCTCAGAGGAATAATCTACTAGAGGCCACATCTCTTTGTTATATTGTTGAAAATCCGGTTTCAGGATCAGCTCAGATTGGCGCTTTAAAAAATGTCTGTTTTGGCAGTGATCGCTTTCTTGGCAACTTCGATTTCATTCTCGCAATAAAAATAAACGTAAACAAACCAAAACGAAACTGTTGCTCCTTCTAGGATTTAATGTCAAAGAGGAAGGATAGAAATAAGTTATGAGAGTCTCACCCATGGTGAAAAAAGGATTGTTTAATCTTCTGGATGGATTTTCTTTTTCTGTTTGTGCTGCTGTATTTTATTTTAATGTTATAAAATGGCTTTGTCTTTGTAATAAATGTTACTTAAATTATATTTTTTTTTATTAGTGATATAAGATATTAAGTACGATAACACAGATTATTTCGAGATTTCTGCTTGGAAAACTTCAATCTGACACAATCATTTCACGAAATGTAACAAATTAATGTCAAATTTTTTTTAATTCTAAAAATGCATTAAATTTAGCAGGCATTATTAAAATAACAGAAAATCGAACAGTATTTACAGTATCTTTTTTTTAACACTTTCCAACCTAGTTGAAAAGTGTTTATGACTTCGGTTTGTCTGGCCGTCTGGCCGTCTGGCCGTCTGCCGTCTGCCGTCTGCCGTCTGTCCGTGCTCTAACTCCCGTAAATATGCTCGGATTGCCCTGCAAATTTTATATGTTATAATCGTTATCTATAGCATGTTCCCTATTTCAACGGAAGTGTGTAGCACTTATAGTTTTTTTACAGGGACACTCAAAAGAATTCCGTTACATTGCGGTCTATGGGGAAAAATCATTTGCGGTTTATTTAAATAATGTTTCAATACTTTAAACGCATTGAAATTTATATATATCACTAAGGTGCATTAGAAGAAGCTTAATATGGAATAGGGTGTGCATAGCACTTATACTTACTTTACAGGGACAGTCAAAAGAATTCCGTTACATTACGTCTATGGAGAAAAATCGTCTGCGGTTTATTTAAATAATGTTTCACTATTTTAAACGCATTGAAATTTATATAAGGTTCATTACAAGAGACTTACTACAGAATATTGTGTGTATAGCAGTCATCGTTCATTTACAGGGACACACAAAAGAATTCTCTACTGTATGTCAACAATAATTCCTGGAAGTGCGTTTTAAGTTACTGAATGCGATTTTAATTTTAAATCGCTTTTTGTATATTACGTGGTGTGTATAAATTCTGTAGATCCTATACAGGGAAGTACAAAAGTTCGGGAACACATTTCCGTATTATTTAACTCCAGACGGAGAATTTTAAACTGTGCTACGTGTTTCCTAACTGAACTAAAATTTAGCATCCTATGTAGTATATATACAAATCTATAGATCCTATACAGGACTGAATAAAGTATTCGGATTACTTAGATGTTATCTTTTAGCTTATAAAAGAGTATGATTCGTAAAATTATTTTGGAAGCGTTGGAAAGTGTTACATAATCTATGCTTGACGCATGATTTTTCGTTCTTGTTTTCTTACAAAAGTGAAGAATTTGTGGAAAGTTAGCAGTGGCATGTTATAAAATATTATTTGATTTGATAATGTATTTTATAGGTTTTGAAAACTTGAAATCACATACTGTCTTTATGTAACAATATATTCTATAGAACATATTTTTGCTGCAATCCAGAATTTTTGTTTTGCTTTTGATGTTCCAATTTAAAGGCATATTTTTGGCAATCTTTCATATATACATATATATATATATATTTAATTGAAAGTATAAATGTACTACAATATTTTTAATCAAAAGGAAAACATTGATAGATAACATTATACACATGTATAGAAAAAAAAATACAAATGCACAGTATTATTTTTTTTATTTTTTTTTTATTATTATTTTTTTTTTTTTTTTGTATGAAAAATAAAAATTCCAGGATATTTCATATCTACTAAGTTAGAACTTGTGTAATTTTTTCTCTGTTAAAATAACTATTATTTTGCATAAGTTTCTCAGAAGAAATAATTTGCAACTTTTGGATGCTATAAAAAATTAAGTTTAACTCTCAAGTGTTTTTTTTTTTCTTTACAATTATTGAAAATAATAACCACCGGCAACTATTGAAGATGTTGACTTCTAAACAATACTTACTGTCATAATTAGATGCTATAAAACCTTCTCAAATACAAAATGGCTACTTTATGATTTAGGTAGATTTCGTAAGAAATACTACCTATTACATTCTCCCCTATGTTGGACTTTCTGAAAAGTTTTTGCACATCTACGCCGATCATCACTTCCAGAACCCAAAACCACCCCCAATTCAAAACTTTTATCTATCTATCCATCTAGATCACTTTTTTATGGACACGATAACTTCAATAATTCTGCACAAATCTCTTCCAAACTGATACACAAAATTAAAGTGCATAATATCTTGGTCAAGTTCGATAATGGGCAAAATCGAACCAAAGGGAGGGGGGGGGGGGTGAAAACAGAAAAATCCCCATAGCTTCTTAATTATGATACGTATCGAATCCGTTTAAAGTTATTAATACTTCTAGAAAAAGGGCCGAAAATTTATGTATGACAGATTTTTGATGTCATTAAAAATGACCTCAAGGGGGGGGGGGGATAGTGTTTAAGAAGAAAAGAATTCAAAACTTCGTCAATTCACAAGATATCAAATCTGCTTAAATTTATTATAAATCCTCTTAATAGTATCTACAACTTTTACTTTGACAAGTTTTTTTATAAGACCAACTCTTATAGCCAGAAAGAAAAAAAATCCTGTCTACAGACACAGGTAGATTTTGAAGTGGGTGGTCTAAACTGCCGAATCATGGCAAAAATGTCATTTCTTATGCAATTCCCAATAAACAGGTGCCCCACTATCTGTATTTTCAAAATCTTCCTGTGCCTGTAGGCCGAGCCGTCAGGAAATTGTTTCATTAATTTGTGATCGGAAATGTATGAAATTGGCAGGTGTTCTTATTTAGTTTGCTATCAAAAGAGGCTTTCAATAAAAGCGGAAGATATTTCAGAAAAGTCCGTCAGTATTTTGAACCGAATTTCCGATGCCGCAGCACTTGAAAGAAGAAAAATGTTGTCACATGACAGGAATCACTTATTGTACTGTCCTCTTAAAAAAATAAATTTTGAAATTTTCTTTATATAAAGTATAATAAAGAATTTTAAAAATTAAACATAGCTAAATTGTTACAGCTTGTTCGATGATTTTAATATATTGAGTATTTTACATTTTATCACTTTATTACAAAATGGCAGACAATTAAGCTCTTGCTTAATCACAAATTCTTATTTAAAAAAAAAAACACTTTTCTAAAAAGTAACCCATGTTATCAAAAAAAAAAAAAAAAAAAAAAAAAAAAAAACCTGATGTAATCAGCTGAAAATGATGCATTTTATTACCTATTAATGGTCTAACCTAAAAACAATTAAAAAATTATGTAGATATTCTAAAATTTTATTATAATAAGAAAATCTGTAAAAATGAAGCTCATGCTTTTGCCAGGTACAATATCAATGGGTTTAAAAAAAATGTATAAATAATCAATATTTAGGTAATAAACTCAATTTCACATGAGAAATCTTACAAAAAGAATAATTCCCCCCCCCCCCCTCTCCCAAGAAAACATTCCAAATTATTTCGAAAATTAACCAACTATAAACACAGCTGTAGACTCTCAACCTTAATTATAGTTATTCTGTTCTTTTATAGCTTGGAACACTGTTGCAAGATATTTTAAAATGAACTGTTTTGAATTTAAAATATTAGTCAATCTCTAGAAAAACAACAACAGCACAGACAGGCACAGACACAATATAAAGTTTCGGCGGGAAATTCGGGGAAATTCCACGTAGATTTTGGCGGGAGAAAAACCAGTTTGGCGGAATAAATCTACCACCACCACCACTGATGTCTGTCAACGAAAAGGTTACCAATGTGGGGTCTAGTATATTGTAAGGTCTATGGGTTGGATACATTCGTATATTTAAAATATCTCCTCAGGAAATTAATCGTTTTAAATTCTGTTTTCTCTGTACTGTTCTTGGATGTATCCCTTTTTCTTAGTTATCAAAATATTTCTAAAAAATGTCCTTAATTTACAATTTAATGTGTTAAAATCGTAGAAAAATTGAATAAGACTTTAACACTGCACATAAAACTAAGTATATATTTTAGGAAAAAAAAAAAAAAAAAAAAAAAAAAAAAAGACATTCTTCAAAAACTGTACGCAGAAAAAAGAAGTTAAAAATATTAATTTCTTGTAGAGATATTTTAAATATACGAATGCATCCTACGCTCATAGGATTAACATTAGCGAGGGGAATCAGGAACTTCAAGCCTTATAGGACTGTTATTTTCTAATATCTCGTTTACATTTCAATATTTTTAAACATTTTTTTTTTTTTTTTTTTTTTTTTTTTTTTTTTTTGCATTGAATAGCTGAGATAGATCTCTATTCAGGCCCTTTTTTACTTGTTCGATTTTCTTTGAGGATTGTTTTTTCGAAGATACTTTTACTTTCGGAACCGGTTTCGAAGATTTTGTAGATATTTAAAATGCTGGATCACTGATATACACAAACTTGTAAAATTGGCTAAGTGCTGTTTGAAGAATTTACTCGCATATTTTTTGCAATTTTTTTTTCTGTTTGTATGCAAATTATTGAACGCGAAAGAGATGCAAGTTTTTGACGAGTAGTGTTTGATATTGATTTTTTTTTAATGAAAAAAATGCAGGAAAGAAAAAATTCCTAAAGTCAAATGGGTATTTAACAAATAAACTAGAGATTATTTAAATATGGTACAGTCTCAACAAAGTTCATATAGAATTTTTAAACAAAATGTAAAATATATATTTTGGTTATTCAGAAGCATTATACAATAACAAAAAATATAGTTTTAACAAAAGACCATTAAGTAAAGGAAAAAAAATTCTCTTACAATGTGATATCTGTATGGTTTGTTGAAGCAGGCTAAGAAAGAAAGAAAAATTAGTGGAATCTACTTTTCATTTACATACTAAGAATTTATTTATTTATTTATTTGTTTTTATGATATCACATTACTTTTTATTGTTAATGCAAAAATTACAAAAATAAATAAATTAATTAATTACAATAAAATAAAAAATAAAAAGAAAGAAAGAAAGAAAAGAAAAGAAAAGACAAATCCGAAAATTTCTTTCGAAAGTAATGTGTGGAAAAATATGCAAGGGTGCGAATTATGCGAGTAAATATGACAGGTTCAAAGATGTAAAAATTCTGTCTCAGACTGAAGTGATTTATTTTTTCTGCTCAAAATTCTTTTAAGACAAATTCGAATCCAAACTGGCTAAATTCTGACACATTTTTTAATTCGTATTTATTTATTTTTATGATATCACATTACTTTTTATTGTTAATGCAAAAATTACAAAAATAAATAAATTAAATTAAAAGAAAAAAGAAAAAGAAAGAAAGAAAGAAAGAAAATAAAAGAAATAATAAATCCGAAAATTTCTTTCGAAAGTATTGTGTGCGAAAAATATGCAAGGGGGCAAATTATGCGAGTAAATAGGACAAGTTCAAAGATGTAAAATTCTATGACCGACTGAAGTGATTTTTTTTTTTTCTGTTTGAAATTATTTTAATGCAAAATCAAATCCAAACTGGCTACTTTCTGACACAATTTTTAATTCGTTTTTGTCCGCAAACATTTCACAATGGAAGATGCTCTTATTAAGAAACTATGTAATCGAACACTTTTTTCTTTTTTAGATAAAGACAGAAGATTTTCCGAACACGACAGCTCGGAAAATAAATACAAACTGTCGCCATGAGACAACAATTGCTTATAATTCAAAACTTAATTCATTTATTTGAAAAAAAAACTGTTCGATTAGGAATCACTTCAATAATCATGCCTGCAGGTATCATCTTTTTATGTTTATAAATGAGTCAGAAAGTTTCGCGTTGTTGAGCGAGTAATATATATATATATATATGTTATGATATGAGAATCATATATTAAGTTTTAACCTTCCCTATCCTTCATTTAAATTATATTTTTCCCTTTCCTTTTTCAAAATTTACTTGAGTTATCTTTAACTACAAACAATAATCCCGCTGTAATTTATACCCTTTCCGTTTTCATTTTCACTTGTGCTCGATCACTAATATCTCATGGCTTTTCGATTAAAATAAAAAAAAAGAAAAGAATTAAATCATCACAGATGCCTTTTCGTAATTTTACTTTCCGTAACCAAGCTTATAACACAATATGTGCATAGCGCATTTTTGTAGCCACAAAAGTTATGCGAATCTTCCATTTGGCACAAATGCATGCCCTTATATGGTAGTGGTAATAACTCAATCACTCACACCCAGGTCTAAAATTATATTCTCATTGTTAAAAGCACATACTGTTTTGTCTGTCGAAAATCTGTTCATATGAGAAAGATATTTGTCGGTTATAATCGCCGTGGCGATATTAATTTTTGAAACAAAATTCGTCCTTTTGAAAAAATCTAGCAACCCGGCTTGCTAAATACCATTAGTTATGCGGCAGCTTCATCTGAAAGTATTTACGCCTAGACACTCTGTAGCAACCCTATTTTGGCGAGATTCTTGTCAGTGCAATTCCAACTTGTATTGTGGAAACAACACTCACTTCGCTTTCTGTCTTCGCATAATAATGGCTGTTTAAGAGCGGCCTTTCTTGTTTACCCTCTTCTGCCTTGGAACATCATATGTCTTCAAAATAAAATTCTGAAGATATACTGGAGTTTTTCTTTGCTAATTAAATACGTTCCTGGATATTTCGTCATTCAATCACTCGAACTAATAACAACATTATATATGTATATTTTTAGAACCGCCTTAATTGCATACAGTTGGTTCCACTGAATTGTATGCAATTAAGCGGGAAATGCATTTAAGCGAGGGCAGCAATTAATGTAATCAGTAAACTTTATTATTTGATCATATACCACATATATGATAAACATAATGGATAATAACTATTTACATAATAATTTAAAAATTAATTACAGTATGAATAATTTTAATCAATTATTTATACACTACTAGCGGCCCTCCCTCGCTTTGCTTCGGGTTAACCTTGAAAACCTTCATCTCTTTGTGTTTTCTGTAGACCTTTTTAATGTGTACAATAATTAGTACATTATTTTGATAAATCTTGTAGGGTTCAGCCTGCGTTTGCAATGTATAAGCGGAAAAAATGAAATTATTTACGACATCACATTAAAAACCTCAAAAATAACAGTATTTCTCCACTATTTAATGGATATACATATAAACCTTCCTCTTGAATCACTCTATCTATTAAAAAAAACCGCATCAAAATCCGTTGCGTAGTTTTAAAGATTTAAGCGTACATAGGGATATAGGGACAGAAAAAGCGACTTTGTTTTATACTATGTAGTGATTTATCTGAAATTACAAAGCAAAACATATGGTTTGAATCACTCTATCTATTAAAAAAAAACCGCATCAAAATCCGTTGCGTAGTTTTAAAGATTTAAGCGTACATAGGGATATAGGGACAGAAAAAGCGACTTTGTTTTATACTATGTAGTGATTTATCTGAAATTACACAGCAAAACATATGGTTATTACACATATAAACCTTCCTCTTGAATCACTCTATCTATTAAAAAAAACCGCATCAAAATCCGTTGCGTAGTTTTAAAGATTTAAGCGTACATAGGGATATAGGGACAGAAAAAGCGACTTTGTTTTATACTATGTAGTGATTTATCTGAAATTACAAAGCAAAACATATGGTTATTATACATATAAACCTTCCTCTTGAATCACTCTATCTATTAAAAAAAACCGCATCAAAATCCGTTGCGTAGTTTTAAAGATTTAAGCGTACATAGGGATATAGGGACAGAAAAAGCTACTTCGTTTTATACTATGTAGGGATTTATAATAATATGTACATTAATTTATAATGTATTATAACACTATTTACGTTACATTGTTCAATGTTTCATTATAATTTATCTGATTGATGTGACAATTAAAATGAAAGTAAAATAACAAAGAAATAATTTTTAAATCATACCTTTGAAAATAAATAAATTTCTGTGTAAATTCATTTTATTTTTCATTATTTGCCAACTAATCCTTTTTTTCTTGCCTATAAAATAATCCTTTAATAGTTGCATTTCTCCACTTCGTTTTCTAAAGAATAAATCAAATTGTAATCGTCACCATGTGCCTCAAAATATCTTCGAACAGCACACAGAGATTTGCTAACACCAGAGAGAGATGGAGGAGGCTCTACACTTTCATCGTCACAATCATCGTCTGTGTTTTCGCAGTTTTGAAAGGGTGCCCCGATTTCTTCATCACGAGATTAATTTTCTGTTTGCTCATTTTCATCACATTTTACATATTCTACAAAATCGGAAGCAGTAAGTTGCAGCAAACCACTATGATCATTAAATTCACTATCGCTGTTAAAATCATAATTCACAGTTTCATTATCTGAATCACAATCATCACAATCTTTTTAAGATAAAAAAAAAAAAAAATGCTCTTTTGAAGCAATTTTTAATTGTAGTTAAAGAAACATTGTCCCATGCTTGCTTCGTGAAACACATTACATTAAGCAAAGATACCTTTTTGTAAATTTCAGAAAAATGTAGCAGTGATTGATCTTCATCTAAGAGACGCACACCATATTTAAGGGTTAGACGCCTGTAATTACTTTTAAACGATTTAATTATGCCTTGATCTAGAGGCTGAATTTTACATGTAACATTAGCAGGAAGAAATTGTACGCTCACGTTTGAAAGGCGAACGTTAACTTTGTGGCTAGATACATTATCCATGAATAAAACAATCTTCCTGTTTTGTTTCACCATATCGGAGTCGACTTTCGTAATCCAGCTTTTGAAAATATTTCCTGTCATCCACGCATTTTGGGAAGATGAATAATTGACGGGATGATTTTTGGCATTTTTTAAGCATCGTGGTTTTTTGCTGTTTCCAATCATCAAAGGAGTCAATTTTGTTGTTCCTGTTTGGTTAAAGCAAAAAAGTAGAGTGATTCGGTCTTTCGCCTTTTTAAACCCACAAATGTTTTCTTTCTTTTCTGCAATTGTATACCTCCAGGCATTGCACGATAGTATAATGCGGTTTCATCTCAATTAAAGATATCATCCGATTTATAATTCTCCAGAATCGGAATTAATGTGTTGTCATACCTCTCGTCAATGGCTAAATCATCAGTTGAGGCAGATTCTCCATGGAATTTTTTTAATTTGAGCTTATTCCTTTGTTGCCATCTGTAAAGCCAACCTTTCGAAGCATTGAAGTTTTCAACTTTTTCGCACTTTTTTTGATAACTCATCCGCTTTTTCCATAATTATTACTCCATTAATTAATGCACCTTTGAATCATTTTTCCCGAAACCATTGCAATGCTGCTCGATCCACATTTTCATAGTTCGAATTGCGTTTTCGTTTTCGGTTTAAATTGCCGTTATTTCTCCATTCCCGAAGAATATTTACAGAGTTTTTAGTTATTCGAGAAACTTGAGATTGTGAAATTCCAAATTCTTTCGCTGTTTCCGTTTGGGATGTTTTGAATTTTATTTTATCCAAAACTTTAATTTTATCAGAGATAGATAAATCTTTTCGTTTTACTTCCATTGCACCAACATAAGTTAAAGAAATTTCTGAACTGACGTAGTCAACGACACACTGCAAAATGATTTTAAAGCTTGCTGCCCACAATGGAAGACGCAGTTATCGTACAATGAGGAGGAAAACACTGGCGTTATATTGTTATTTTATTTTCTTGACCATCCCAATTGTATTTTCCCCCAACTCCAGAATTTTCCAAGAAGTATACCACCCCCATCATCTTCAGTCACTAACAAAACTTTTTTACAAAAGAAAATATTTCCGTTTGTCCTACCTTCAGCATTCATCGCTATCGCAGAAATTTTTAAAATTCACATTACTAGCTCTCTAAGCATTTTGCATGTATTTTTCCATTTCCCCAAAACAATTTAAGGATTTTCTCAAATGTAAACAGGCTACTTTCTGACACATTTTAAAATTAATTTTTGTTCAGAAACGCATGAAATTGGCAGGTTTTCTTATTCAGAAAATAGGGTCTGCCAATTTTATGCCTTTGCGTTTAAAAAGGAGTTAAAAAATGTGTCAGAAAATTTCGCGTTGTTGAGCAGGTCATTTAAGAACCACCTTAAATCGGCTGTATACAAAATATTTTTTATAGAACTGTATTTTAAGATATATGTATGATAAAGAGATGTGAAAGTGTATTTTAGAAACAAACCGCGAAAAAAAATAAATAAATATTAGTTTTATGAGGATTTTTGTGAAAATGCAGGAAAGCCCTCAGACAGTCAGAGGCCTGCATTGGAGATATTTTATGCGAGTAATCTAAGTTTATTTTATTCTAAAGATGTATGCTTTTTTAATCAATATATTTTAATATTTTAAAGCATTCTTTTTTTTCTGTGCAATTTTTCTTGGATTTAATTTTTAAAATACAGACATAACACACACACACACACACAAAAGAAAAAAAAGAAATCAGTATGGTAAGAGGTATCGAGGTCATTCTGTTGAAACGTACATTTTTTTCCCCAATACATACATAGCACATCATTTTATAAATGTTTACAAATATGTTACATAAATATTGAAATTTTCGAAATACAGTCTAGCGGTTGAATAATTCAAAATAGGTACTTTATTTTAATGATATTATTTTTTCTTTAATTTTTAATAACCTCGATGATATGGATAAGGTATTTGCAGTTTCTTTCAGAATTGCACTTTTATTTTTTTAATTCGAAATAAACACGGTATTCCTTCTATACATTATAAGAAATAAAAATATTACATCTTAAATAAATGTATTTTACTGAGCCATGATCTAAAACATCTCTCAGAATTGAAATTAGATTGGTTTTATATATATATATATATATATATATATATATATATATATATATATATATATATATATATATATATATATGTCGTGTATTCAGACTCGAACTCGGTCTGAATGGCAGTCGAAGCTCGTCGATAAACATGTCCCACTCTGTGCATTGTTTCCCTTCACGCTCGCTATCAGCAGGCCGTGTGGTATCACCAACAACTCAGACAATTTTCTTTAGAAATAAAGACTTTATGGACATTTTAAAATGTCAAGTCAGGGGGAATGCTCGACTGATCAAAATTATCTCGAAGAATTAACACACTCCATTGCTACAGTCTCCGACGCACTCCCCCCCCCCCCCCACCCTAAAAAAAAAAAAAAAAAACTTTTTCGCTTTCCTTCAGTCACCAGCCATCGTCGAAAAATCTCTACATTACTAACTATAAAGACGATGTTGCGAATTAGAAGCCAGTTCAAATTTTACTCTGCTCTTTAGCCAACGCTAAACGTCAAAATTCTCTCGGAATCAGGATGTGCGATCAGTTTTAATCTCGCCTGCACAAGAGCACAAAAAACGTCACGTGACCGACCTTCATCGAAGCACAGGGTTTTTTAAAGAACTGTATTCGCATTTCCGGTGAAATTATCTTGACGTAAAACGGTTTCCCGGCGGGAAAAATATTCTACACGTTTCTTTACTCTTGTACCAGATGCATGACGTGTCAACAAATCAAAGTCTCTGCTTTGAGAGTGTGTTTTAAAACTAGCTCGAATTTAATACGCATAAAGAAAAAAAAAAGAAAATGAATCTTTGATGTAGAGAAAAAAAAAGAACGAAAGCTTTTCGGAAATATTTTAATAGACATTTAATATTTAATGATAGAATAATTTTACGGGAATAGGGTTTTCTGAGCGGAATAATTTAAGAGATGTGATATTTTAGCATTTAAATAAAGAAGTTTACCCAATAGCCCATCACCATTACATGAATCCAATACTGCTGAATTTATTTAGCAGTTTGTTATTCCTAGAGGCATACGTTTTAGTGTTTCTGCAATGTGGAATTCACACCAGTATTATTGAAAATTTTTACTTTAAAATAAAACACACACACACACACACACACACACACATATATATATATATATATATATCAAATTTTACAGATTTTCCCCCAAAGTTATAAAAGTAAAATTTTGTTAACAAATTCTGTCGCAAAACTTGATCAAAATTAGTTAGGATAAAAACATCCCACCACCTTTCAAAGACTTAATGAAGCTTATGTTGTTGTTGTTTAATACATTATTTATTTATTTATTTATTTATTTATTTATTTAGATATGCTACAGATATATTATAAACTCCTTGCACACTGTATACTAAGCACGTTGAAACTTTTTTAAACGTTTAAGTATTTCTTATTGAATTAAAATGCAAAATATTAAAACAAAAACAAATTGTTTTGCGCAAGCTAAGCTTAGATAATAGCTTAGATGTTTCAGTAAAAATTAAGGCCTGTTAAAATATATTAAGAAAGTGGAGGAAAAAATCTGTGTTAAAAAAATAAAATAAATAAAGATTGACAAAATATAATTAATCGGATATTTTCTGGCTGTCAGAATGCCCTAAAATTTTCTTGAGAAAGTAACTTGTTAAAAATGATCATGCAGATGTCACATGTATACCTAAGCAAAATGAAATCGCTTTCATTGATTACATATCATTACCACGTGATATTTTTTACAGCCTTTTAATTAAAACCTGCCAGTCTGATCAACATGACATCTTTCCGAACGAGAACACCGTTAAAAAAAGAAATAAGCAAACAATTTGTTTACTTTCAAATAAAACTTGCCCTTTAAAAGCTGGGACCGTCAATCAAAACTCGCGGATCAATTTCATTTCAAACAAGAGTCCTATAGAAACTTCTGGAAACCCATTCAACTGCATAAACTTCATTTTAAAAAAGAATAATACCAGAGAGAAGGTATAAAAAAAAAGTACAAAGAACTTGATGGACGTCATTTACTCTTATTTCGATTGCTATTATTTCTATTCAGTAACATTTTATACGTATTAGTGATTAGAGGTTAAACACGTGTAACTGGTGATGTGTTGCGCGGTTGTCCAGGACAGATCCCGAGGAAAAGAAAAAATGATTGGCAGAAGTTGTTTGTTAAAGGGTTATTCATTAAATCTTAAGAAATACGACTCTCTTCAAAGGAGGAATCAATCAAAATTAGAAAACAGAAGTAGGAAAGTTAAACTCCTTGACATCTGTAGGAAAATATTCTCAAAGGAAAATGGAGAATAATAGATATCAGGTTTAGAATTTAAATGATGGTATGAATGAGGTATAATCGATACATAATGACATGCATAAACAACATGCATGCGAGTGCATTTTATATTCGACCTTAGACCTTGAACAATCATTTCTTTCATTTTCTTAAAAAAAAAGAAGAGATAAATGAATTCATATGAGCTACTTTAAAGGAGTTGTTTGCAAATTTCAGTATAGATTATGCACAATTTTTTTCGATTCAGGGAATTGATAAGATTGTTCACGATTTTAATCGGTTATGTTAAAAATGAAATAAATCAGAATTAAAACAGTCAATATGATAAATGGTGAATGTTTGAGAATAATTTTGGCCAATTGCATAAACACAAATGTTTGAAATTTACGACATTTTCTTACCCTTTCAACTCTGTTATAAATTATCGCCCCAATCAGCTCAGTGTTCCGTAAAAAAATTACTGCAATAAAAATACTGCAGCAGACATTCCATGCAAATACCCATAAAAAATCGGACCTTGCTAAATAATTGAGCTTTATTCTTAGATAAATGCACAACTTTTTTCAATTCAGGGAATTGATAAGATTGTTCACGATTTTCATCGTTTATGTTAAAAATGAAATAAATCAGAATTAAAGCAGTCAACGTGATAAATGATGAATGTTTGAGAATAATTTTGGCCAATTAAACAAACATGTTTGAAATATACGCCTTACCAACTCTATTGCAAATTCGAGACTCAATCAGCTCAGTGCACCGTAAAAAATTACTGCAGCAGAGATTCCAGGCAAATACCCTTAAAAAAGCGGGATTTGCTAAATAAATGAGCTTTATTCTTTGATAAACGGATTTTTCCCGTAAAAACATAACCTCTGCTATCATTAAAAGTCAAATTACAGACCGATTAATTAAGTTCAGAAGAATTAACCTTTCTTCTTTGGCCATGTGATACCACTGCAAAAGCAAAAAACAAGACTTCTTATCTTCTCTTGCTTCTGCTTCTACTCTCACAGCTTGAGTTTTTTATGGGATTGTATGATGAACACACTTTTTGCGTCTGAAGAAGAAAGATTACTTCTTTCGAAACGTGGTGTATTCTTTTTTCACGGCCTATTTAACAATTATTTTCAATGATACTGATGAATGAAACAGTTAGATTAAGAGATATTAATTATAATTAATATCTCTCGTAAATGTAGTAGTAGCATTAATAAAATTTGTGTAGTTAAAAGATAAATTTTACCTCCAATTTATTTAATAATATTTTTTACTAAGAATAGTAAACATAACTGTTAAAAGAAATATGTTTTCTGTAACAAGTTGAGCTACAAGAAGATATAATTAATTTCATTTTCAACAATTTGTCGCTCTGTGAAAAATGTACTTATTGCTATCATTTTATATATGAATAGAGTCACAACATTAATTTTTTAAGTTTGGTTGAAAAATTAAAACTGATAAAATAAGAATGCCTATTATTACATTTTAAAATCCTGCTTCTAGAAGCTTCTACTGAATTTCGTATATCAATATTAGAATAAAGATTACCTTATGCAACACTAGCGAAGGTAAAAATTTAAAAATAAACTGAAAAAAATTATATAACATGAAATATTAAAAATGGATGTAAAGCAAACTTTTGTATTTAGAAAGATTGTATGGATCATTTCAAAGAAAATAATGTAAATGTATTAGTGTTAACTGAAGAAAATTTACAGTTAAAAGACTAATTTTGAAATTTTATGCAACGTATTTACAAAAGATTCATTTACAAAATTTTATAGAATAACCCTTACAAAATTCATTTTAATCACCAGAATTTAGAAAGGTCGAAAAATTTTGTTATCTTGTACTCGCTCAGATTTCTGTAACTTAGGTAATAATTAAATTACATTTAAATTAATTAACTATGTTAATTTTTGCAAAATATTGTAATAAGAAATAGTCTCTCTATATATACATGTCTTTAAATTTTAAACCAAAAAGATCCAATGATACAGAAATCTTCTATAATCTTTAAATGTACGCGGAAAATCCTGAAAATGTTTAAAACCAAACTTTTATGTTGTGATAGAGAACGTTTATATTCTCTTATAATCCAAAAAAATTCTTAAAACTTAAGAATTGCGAATGAACACTTTGTATACAAAATTTTCTCAGCCTGGCGGAATGGTTGAAAATCATATTCACATTCTAAAGTTATTGTTCAAAATGAAAATAGACATTTACTTTTTGCTTATTGATAAATATGATAGAGATATTAAGGGGGAAAATTAAAACATAACATTAGGTCATACTATTAAAAAAAGTACATCATTTTAAAACTTGAAACATCTTCATTTCTGGCTTGAAAATGAAGTATTCTTTGAAAAAGTAACGATAATAACTTCAACCATCATGATCATGTTTACATAAATCTGCTAAAAAACAAAGTAAATTTTATTGGATGAAAACAGAATTGTTTAAAACCAGCGATAGAGTCTGTTAAAAATATAAAGAAATGTGGAGTTCAAGGAGATGAATCAGAATGGAAAAGAACTTTGTCATATCGGAAAAAAAATCATTTCTCAAAAAATTTACAAGATAACTTTAAAATCAAAGGAAAAAGAAAATCAATCCTCACTTGGTTAAAAAAAAAAAAAAAAAAAAAAAAAAAAATCATGACACAGTGTGATTATTTAAAATATAGTTTAGAATTTAATATCTTTTTTCCTAACTTTTAATTTCCTATTCTTTTTTCTTTCTGTTCTTTTCTTTACTTTTGTCGTTTCTTTTATTTCAGAAACAAAGGCATAAACGTGGAATTCTATCTTTGCTTGTTCTACAACAAAGTTCATAATGGAACTGGATGAATGCTTTATTCCACAAATCTTTAATCGAATTTATTGTAAATGCATTTCGTCAAACTTTGTAATTAATTGATAGTAAACTGAATTATTTTATAAGTCATGATAAGCAGTCATTCATTAAACTACTGCATTTGTTTCTCACACATGACATAGGTAAAAAAAAAAATCTCCTCAATTGGTTTACAATAATAATAATAATAATAATAAAATAAATAAATAAAGTAGACCTTAGTGTTCAATATGTTATCCCAATATTTCGTATTTCCCCCCCCCACCTTTTTCATTCATTTTTCCCGTCTCATAAAAAGAAGAAATCAGAAAAGTTATAAACGAGGAATCCTATCTTTTGATAATCTGCATAAACGTCTATAATACATCTGTATTGATGTTTCATTATAAATAGCATATTGTACGATTTATTTCGTCTAACTTTTTAATTAATTGACAACAAACTAAATTATTTCACTGTTATGATCATCAGTCATTGATTAAAATGCTGTATTTCTTTCTACATATATGTCAACGATAATTAAAAAAAAAAAAAAAAATCCTCAATTGGTTTGGTAAAGAAAAAAAAAAAACATACTGCAATTATTTAAATTACAGATTAGTATTCAATATTTTTTCCTAACATTTCCTCTTTTTTTTTCACTTTTTCAATTCATTTTTTTCTCGCCTCATAAAAAGAATTCAAACAAGTTATATCCTATATTTGATATTCTGCATTAACGTCTGTAATTTATTTAGACCGATGTTTTATTCTAAATAGTGTATTGTACTATGCATTCGTATGATGCTATTTTTTTTTTTTTTAATTAATTGACAATAAACTAAACTAGTAAATCTGCAGATCAGGAGACTTAACGTCAGCTCTAAAAGTCATTGTTTTTTAATCTCACTTTTCATATTATTTAGCATCCTACAATCCACAATTTAATTTCTTTTTATATTACATACATATTTATAGGCATATAAAATACTTCGGAGGTTTCAGAAATTAGAAGCGTTAAATTAAACACGGTTTATGCAATGCTATTCTGAAATTCTTATGAACTTCTTATTCATGTAACTTTTTAGATAAAAAAAAAAAAAAAATAAATAAATAAACTCGTATTAAAATAAATTCTTCATTTATGTCAGTAGAATACAAAAATAATTTATTTTGATATTCTTTGACATATGGTTGCTAAGCAACTAAAAAATGAAAGAGCAAAGTGAAAAGAAATGCATTTTAAAATTTGTAAAAAAAATACGAAAATAAAATGTTTTATATTTCCCGAACAGATGCAAAACAATTTCCAATAACTTAAACAATTAATTTTTAAATTATAATGAATGTATCAGTAAATTTTCAAAGATATTGGATACATTTAAAACCTCCATTAGTAATTTTGCGTTTATATTCATTATTCAAATATGAGATTTTCATTTCAGTTAAAAATGTAATTTGAAAATCGTCTGCATTCCCATAGGAAAGCATTATGAAGTAAAAATAAATGTTCTATATTTTTCGAACGAATGAACCAAATGTCACTAAAAACCATGCAGATCATCCCGGGTACCTCACCAACATACCCTCCAAAAATCAACCTAATCGGACTATTTTTACGGCCGTTATCGCGGAACAGACAGACAGACATATAAACAAACAGACGGAAATCAAAAACTTTTCACGTCTCCACAGTGAGCCTTAACTGACGTTTCGGCAATTATTTCACTGTTATGACCAGCAGTCATTAAATTATTCTCAATCAGTCCGGAAATTAAAAAAAAAAAAAAAACATTCTATGATTATTTAAAGTATAGCTTAGTGCTCAGTCTTTTTTCCTAACATTCCCTCTTTTTTTCTTTTATCATCACCACCCCCCTCCCCCATAAAAAGAAAAAAACAGAAAAGTTATAAACGAGGATTCCATCTTTTGATATTCTGCATTAATGTCTATAATTTATCTGGATCGATGTTTTATTATAAATAGCATATTGTACAATGCATTCGTCTAACTTTTTAACTAATTGATACTAAACTAAATTATTTCTGGGTTATGATCAGCAGTCATTCATTAAAATGCTGTATGTTTTTCTACATGTATAACAAGGGTACTCTAAAATGCTCAGTTAAAAAAATATATATGTATAGTCGTTTGCGTGTTTACGTTTTCCTGTTTGTACACGGGGAAAGTACCCTAAGTCAGTTTTTCTTTTTTGCCACACGTTGGTGTTTTTTCTGTGTAGTTTTTACCACGCCAATGAATGAATGCTAGCGTGTTCTTGTTTTCCGGATTAGGAGGTCCATCCGGCTTTGTCGGCATTAAGTTTGTTTCATTTCGTACTGTTTGTATTCTGGTTTCTAGCAAGGGCTTTCTTTTCTGTTCTGATATTTTTGAACATACAATTTTTTCAAATCATTGGATATGGGCGTACACAGGATTTATATTAAGAAGGAGCAAAGAGGCAATGAAAAATAGCTAATACCTGCTTCTACCGCGAAAAACAGTTAGTTCTGGGGGAAAAAAATATTCAATAATATTTTTCAAAAGTAACCTAATTTTATCAAGCTCGCAGGAATATAACACAACCTTCCCTCGAACTAAATGAGGAAGAGCCTATCCATATGCAATTTAAAAGAAAGACATTGTAACTGAAAAGGTCCTTTCCTCGATCCCTACCCATCTTAACTCCACGGAAAAAAAAAAAAAAAACTAAAATTTTCTTATTATTATTTAATAACATTAGCTTAGAAATCTGAAAGACAGCTGGAAATTTTAAGTGGTTATGGTAAGCAGTGATAATGAATGAAAAGGGAATGAATCTAAAGTAAAATTATGGTTAACTGTAACTTGTAATGAAACGTAATAAAAATCAATAAAAACTGATCACTGAGGTTTTTCACTGATGATGACCGAGTAAGTTCGGTTGAAAACGTTTTGATTTTTTAAAAGGACTTTAATGTGCTTTTAAATGTTTTTATGTATATTTTTACACACCTTCAAGCAATATATTTATATTTAGTTGTATTTTTATACATTTTAATAAGGTAATAAAAATCTTTAAAACAATTATTGCAGTCATGCAATAGTCAGTTTTACTGTTGCAATCACAGAAAGCTATTTATGTTTACGTTCTCTGAGTACTTCCTTTACTCATTACTTTTTCCATTGATTTAAGGGGATGGGAGCGTAGCCCTCACCTGCATTTTTTTACGATATCCCCATTGCATTGGACATCAATTGATAATATTCAGGATTTGTATAGCTACACAAAACTAAAGAAACTTCTTTAAAATATTTATATGTCAGATCTATTAAATGTACATTTCAATTAAATAAAATATATAAGTTATTAGTTAACTTCAGCAAAATTTACGAGTATTGAATAATCATTTATTCTTATAATCTATTATTTGCTGCATTTTATTGCATCTAATATATACTATCTAATATATGCTACCATCTAATATATACTACGGCTTTTAAACTTATATATGTATACTAAAGTTACATAAATGTAGCTTTTTCCAATAACTTAAACGAAATTAAAAAGTAAATGCTTCGATTTCAATGTTTCCTTCACCTTTACTTGATGTGAACATCTATTTTATTTTATTTTTAATCAAATGATTTTTAGTATTATACCTCAGTTTTTTCATCAGTATTTCTGTCATATTTATTGCCAGAAAAAACCCTCATCGTCATACGGTATCATATTTAATAGTTAATAGGCATAATTAGATACATTTTCTTATCCAACACTAAAACATAACGAGATAACATAGTATATAAAGAAACACGAGAACTTTTGTAGTACAATAAAACTGAAAAAAGCTCTGTTTTCTTACTGATATTATGAAAGGTTTTATTTTAATATAAAAACTAATGTTTCACCTAATAGTATTGTATGCCCTAAATAGGTAGTTATCACTATAAATTAATTATTGAACCATATGATGGAGATGTCCATCAATTCCAAAGAAATTTTACTTCTAAAACACAAATTTAAAAAAAGTTTTTGACTTTCCTGTTCAGAATTGTAACTGTATTTTTTGCTAACTCCGTTTAAAGTAGATTGTATTAACACTCAGTTAAACATTCAGTCTTTTTTTTTCTTTTCAGCGAATGTAGATCTGTTATAGATTGAATCTGAATTAAATGTTAATAGTTTAAAATCCAAACATCCTCACCCCAGGTACATTTTGAGAACATCACTATAAAGAAAACATTATAAAAAATTATAAATTTGAAGTATATCTAATAGCTGCTTTTTTACATTGTTAAATATTTATTTCTTCGATGGCATCAACATTCTTATAATACATATTACTGAATTCTATAGCATTGAATGCTATAAAAATGAAAAAAAAAATCTAAATTACAAAATTATACACAGATGACTTTTCTTAAACAAAACATTGATTTCATTTACTCGGATTCTGTCGCACTATTAACATTGTCAAATATACTACAAAAAAAAAAAAAAAAAAAAAAAAAATCAAAGTGTTGGTATAAAACTAGATACATTTAAAAAGAAAAACTCTACAATTAGTTCGAAGTATATCCATTAGCTCCCGGCAAAGCTGTACATTTAGCCTTTTTTAGAGTACTTTTAAACAAATGTGACTTTGTAGTAGGTTAAATCTAAATTAAAAGTTAACAATTTAAAATCCAAACATGTACTCCTCTTCACAAGAACATTTTGCAGGAGTTGTTGAAAAAACAACATTAGAAGAATTTATAAACATGAAGCGAACGAGAAAGAATACTTTTCTATATCGTTAACCATTTATTTCGTCCATTATTATCAGGATTTTCTTTCAGTTGAATGTGATAAATGTCAGAAAATTTTTAATTATACTATATTATAGCGTAATTATTAGTAATTGCGGTATCTCATCTTTATTACTTTATGTTTATCTTTAAAAGATTATTTGCAGAAAATTTGTTGCTGTCGATATATCTAAAGGTATTTATTAATGTGGCAACAAACTGCGAGGGTTGATAGTATATGAGAAGACAAATTTTACCATGAATTCCGTGATCGTAATCCATTTATCAAGTCAAATATATAGCGAGTCTCATTGAAAGTTGTAGTTATTTATTTTAAATTACAGATATTTATAATGTAAAAGTAACATTGTACACTGCAAAAAATAATTGTTGATTTTACAGTATAAAACTGGCATCCCAGCTGCCAGTATTATACCGTAAAATTAACAGTATTAAACAGTAAAATAAACAGTAATACGCTGCCGCGCAAGCAGTAACACGCTACCGCGCATGCGCGGTAGCGTATTACTGCTTGCGCGGCAGCGTATTACTGTTTATTTTACTGTTTAATACTGTTAATTTTACGGTATAATACTGGCAGCTGGGATGCCAGTTTTATACTGTAAAATCAACAATTATTTTTTGCAGTGTAAAAACATTTGAATAATATTAAAAACATTTATAGTTCATTTTTCAGTATTGGGAAATATTTTATTTTTTAATTTTTCCTATTTAAAAGGCTACTTATTAACTTTTGTCTGTCGAAGTAATAATAGATAGACCAAATATTGTAACTTTTAAAACTCAAACAATACTATAAAGGGGGAAATATTTTATACATAATTCACTATATAGTCTATTTAATATTATACAAACAAATTAAAGTCGCAAATCTATTGCTAAATATTAAAATTTAAAATTCGAACGTTTATATGGCGAAAACGGATAAATAAAAAAAGTTGAATGCATGATAACATTAATAATTATACTAGCTGGCTTCGCCCGCCAGCGGGCCCCTAATTTACATCGGTGCCTCGAATTGTAGAAAATCTCGAATCTTGTAAAACCTCAAACCGGACGAACCGACGACCCGGGTCCCCGCTGCCTTCGGCACCGTATACCGGTCGTGCTACGCACGCACCGGGTAATCCCTTAATTAGCACATTGAATTGTACAAACCTCTAACCGAACGAACCTCCGACCCTGGTCCCCGCTGCCTTCGGCACCGTATACCGGTCGTGCTGCGCACGCACCGGATAATCCCTTAAATTGCACATAGAATAGTATAAACCTCTAACTGAACGAACCTCCGGTTATATGGCGAAAACGGATAAATAAAAAAAGTTGAATGCATGATAACATTAATAATTATACGTATAAAAACTTTTTTTTTTTTTTTTTTCTGAAACCACAATATTTTCAGAACATTTTTTTTTTTTATAAATTTCTATATCCTAAACACTTTTAACCTTATAAAACACCCCATTAAACATATAATCCTATTAAACATACATTTTATTTTCAAGATTATATTTAATTGTACTAACAAAGTGAAATGTGGCATTTTAAATAATGTTTGCTTTTATATGTTTGGTTATATAACTATTGATATATATGATTGCGCATAAATCATATCCGTAAATCAGCACATAAACCAAAAATCGCATTAAAAAAAAAAATTACTTCCAAGTGATATAGTACTTCGCTATAATCATGGAGGACGTGGAATCTTCTGTATTAGAAAAACCAGGTAATCCAACTCGGGTTACACGGGTTAAAGATGCCCATATACTGCCCGGTGTACAGAACGTAGATGAAAATAGTTTTTAATTGAAAACTCTAATAGATTTTTTACATTAGCATATTTTCTTACATTGCCTGCCAACTTACACCAAATAGCATTTTTTGTTCTTTCATATTAGCCGTCTGCCAGCGGTCAGTAACGAAACATTTCACTATTAATAATAACAATTGTAATTCTCATTATTTCAGTATTTAAGCGTGTAGTTCGATGACAAATCTGTTAAATTCGTGTTTCATTTATTTATTTACTTATTTGTGAAGTTTTAATTTCAGTTGGAAATTTAGTACATGGAAGCAAACAAATGCAGAATAATAAAATTTTATTTATTTATTTATTTATTTATTTCAAATGGTTTAATTTTTCGTAATTGAGTTGCACGCAGATATTTAAAAATATTCATGCTTGAAAATTATTCTAAAATCCATAAAAAATCAGCAAATTGGTATCCAGTTTTCAAATGAATTGCATTTAAAAAATATTTGTATTTCTATTCGACGGTGTAAATATTGAAATATTGTGACTTTAGAAGTTAAACAAATTGCAGTAAAAATCGAAACTTATTGGTCAAGTTATTGCCACCGTCAATATGACATCCGTTTTACTCACGGACATGTTTTTACTTAATAATATAGATTGTCGACACTCTTTACTCATCATGATCTAGGCATTTATAATTATCTCGAGGTTAGGCAAGTATATTTGATTATTTAGTAGACTCATCAAATAATAACTTCTAAAACTATAGAATAATAAGGCTTTCCATTAATCATCACTTTGAAAGTAAACGGAGAAACGCTTCATTCGTCTAGTATATTATTGACGTAATACAACTACACATCGAACAAAAAAAAATGATTAATACAGGCATATAAATTAATTATTGGGTTAGCTGTTACTTTAAGTGATATTGTCTTTTAAAACCCTTTAAGCTCTTTTGGATGAAAAATTCCTTCGACATAAATAAAAAAAAATATTTACAATCACATTCCTTTGATATTAAAATAGATAATACGATTTAAATGTTTTAATTCTTCGTTCCACATCTACATGGCAGCAGCACTCTCTATCAATATCTAGTTGTTTTTCCGAGATGAATTAAAACTTCCCATTTTCATGAGTCAGAAATTTGGTATCTAGCGTTATAAAGAAAGATTGTTTTATAAGAGAATGAAATTTTTACGATGATGATTTTGAATGCAATTTTTACTGCTGAAATTTTTATTATTATAGTAATTTTAAAATGAATGTGCAATGTTATTTCTTGTGTTTGCATGCTGAAATGATTCCCTAGAGCAGTGGTCACCAATTTTATTTTTCGTCGGTCCGTTTCAAAACATTGTCAGACTTTCGCTGTCCAGAAGCCTCCCCACCTCAACTACCTACACAGCCTCCCTCCACCACGCTACCAATTACTCTACTAACATAGGCTATCTGCTTTGCTTACTAAAACGTTTCTTTGAAATCAGTTATCTTACGTGCAAAACACAATGGATAATGTGACATGATGTGCATAAATGCCAAATCAGTCGTTATTTTATTATGATTTTTAAAATTTAAGAAAATCATTACAAAGTACATATAAATTCAAAAAGGCTACTCGCTAAAGTTCATTGTGGATAATGCTCAATGGGATAAATAGAAAGTTTTATTTTGCACAACTTGCCTGAAAATTGGGGACAAGTTGATGCAGCTGATTCTCATCAAGCTGTTAAGGTCGTCATCTGTGAGTCGTTTCTTAACGAAGTTTATTTTTCAAAATGCTGCTTCACACAAACAAGTAGAGTCAAATATGGTACACAATTTAATAGCGAAAGGATACCCTTTTTCATACACATTTTTAATCCAAAGTTGATCACTCCCAACAGTTTTTGGAAATTGAGTATAAATGTCCTTTTAAACACCTTTGGAACGCTATTCTTTCCAACTGTAGGGCAGCTGTTTTGCTCTTGAAAACATTTGTCGCTTTAATGGTCTATACACCATTAGACATAACTGAAACACTGTTGTTGACCAGCTGCTCATCATTCTAAAAATTTTCAAAATCAGTAAATCTTTCTACAAATTCAGATATAAAATGTTCCAAAAAGTCTTCGAATTGGCTGATGTCAATATCCCAATTACTGTCACAAGCTAACATTAAGGTGTGGAAAGAGTAAAAGTTCTCCACTGATATCTTCGGAAAAGAGGTCAATCTTTTTTGATAAAAATTTTACTTCTGAGAGAAGTTCACACACAAGTTTACCTTTGCCTTGTAGTTTGAGCTTTAAGAGATTCAGATGCCTAAATTGATTAATCAAAAATGCGATGGTTACCACATTTTCTTTAACATCAAGGAGGAAGCCTAAATGATCACTTGCTACTTTTTAATCACTAGTTGAAATAAACTTCTTGATATACTTCAGTACTGCAAAAAATATTTCAAACATAACCGTTTACTTATAGCCATCTCACATTGTTGTGGAGAAGCAAGTCGTCAAACTGAGCATCAGTCTCTACAACATATGATTTAAATGAACGGTGCTTAAGCGATGATTTTGATCGTATGAAGTTAATTATTTGTATCGCTGTTTGCATTTTATGCTGAAGACTGGACTGTTAGAGAGAGAAGTTACCGTATCGGAACGTGTTCACGATTACCGCCTATATGGTAGGCACCATAGAATATAGGCACTGTACACTGAAACAACATTATTTTCTGTTATTGACTATTTCGTCTCGGTCCGTATAAAACATGGCTCCACGGTCCGCTATTTGATGACCACTGCCTTAGCGCATTGATGGGGAAAAAAATCTTCCCGTAACTCCCAGCCTAAATGGGGGATTAAAATTTTTTTTTTAACTATATAGTCCAATTTCAGAATGTACCCTAATCCCATTTATAGTTTTTTTTTTCATATTTTCAAAATTTTAATAACCCGGAGCTCAAAGGGTTAATCAAAAGAACAAATATATTTTCACTTTCATATTGTACTGATCTGGATGAGTTTCAGTGATGTTTTCTCCTCACGCTTGGATCGAAAAATATTGTACCTGATTTTCATATAATAATTTATTTTAAAAACCTAAAAAAACTACAAAAAAAAACTACAAAAAAAAAAAAGAAAAGAAAAGAAAAGAAAAAAAAAGAAAAAGAAAAAGAAAAAGAAAAAGAAAAAGAAAAAGAAAAAGAAAAAGAAAAGAAAAGAACTCCAATGTTTGATAGTTGAACTAAAATTACTTGGCTGGACTACGCAAAAAAATTTCAAAATGAATTGCTAATGAAACTTTTAGGCGATCTGATAAAAAGTTTGAAGAAAAACAACGAAAACAAATCTCTTATTTCTTACGAAATCTTTCAAATTAAATATCATGGAAAAAAAAAACTTTTTTGAGAGAAGAAAGAGTCGCTATTATATGGTAAAAGTTAAACCAGCACAAGTAATTTCACAGTCCGATTACGTAAGACTAGCATTTGAGCTAAAAACAATGAAATACGAAACAATATTTTCATACGAAACAAAATGATACCTAATTAATTTGACAATCGATTAAATGTTTACTGGTAGTAAAGTGAGCGTAAAATTTCAGCAGCGAAACTTATTTGCTAAAAAACTACACTGTTCACAAAAACTAAATTCTTGTAAGTGCAAACTTTGTTTTTGTAACGGACGTTTGCAAAAAGTATCTCGCGATAAATCATGCACTTTTAACTGCAAAAGGACCGAAATAAAAATTTATTAATGTGTCTTTTATAAAGCTAACATAATTAATACTAATATAATTATTTGAATTGTGCTTCGTTACGTACACCAATTGAGCAAAGAGAATATAAGAATATTGTGTATCTAGCGTTAAATTTTTTGGTCGACTCTTAATTATGTTAAGAGGACAATTGAGCGTTAATAAACTGAATTTTGCATCAGTGGAGTAAATAGCTACGAATAAAATCTGCTTGTATCATAAAAAATGCATCTAAATATGTAGTTTGATAATTTTTAGTAAAAGGAATAACTTGAAGAAATTTTCTCTATATTCAGTGTGCATGTTGTTGAAAAATTAAAAAGTTTTAAAATACAGTTTTTTCCCCTTGGAAATTATGTTTTCTGAACAATTATTCGTTATGCAACTGTTATATAAAAAGTGCATCTAAATATGCAGTATGATAATTTTTAGTAAAAAAGGTAGCTTAAAGGAAGTTTTTTTCCTATTCGGCGTCGATGTTGTTGAAAAATTAATAAGTTTTAAAATACCATTTTGTTTTTCTTAGAAATTTTTTTTTCTTAAAAAGTATTCGTTATACAAATGTTTTAAAAAGTACATAAAAAATATGTAGTTTGATCATTTTTGGTAAAAGGAACAACTTCAAGAAATTTTCTCCATATCCAGTGTGCATATTGTTAAAATATTAAGAAATCTTAAAATATATTTTTTTCTTAGAAATTTTGTTTCTTAAAAAGTATTCGTTATACAAATGTTATAAAAAGTGCATCTAAATATGTAGTTTGATTATTTTTAAACAACTCGAAGAAATTTTCTCCATATTCAGTGTGCATATTGTTGAAATAATAAGAAATTTTAAAATATCATTTTTTTCCTTAGAAATTATGTTTTCTAAATAGTATCCTTTATACTTAAAGATATTTTCTCCATGTTTAACGTGAATGTTGGAAATTTATGAGGTTATAAAGTACCATTTTGTTTTTTGAAAGAATGTTTTCTAAATGCTATTCGTTAAACAGCTGTTATAAAAAGCAATTAAGCATCTAAATATACAGTTAGACAATTCTTAGTAGAAGAAATTTTTCGAAAAACGTTTCTCATAAAAGTGCATGTTAGTGAAAAATTAAAAACAATTTAAAGCACCAAACTTTTTCCTTATAAATGAAACAGTCAAAAAACTGTACACTATAAATAGTGAAAGACAAATAGTGATATAATGTAAACAACTTACTTATGAAGAGTCAAAGGGAAAAAAAAGCGATGATAGCTCACTTTTTGTGAAATTTAAGATCACAGTACCACCTGTTCGCTAAAGAGGAATACCATCGTTTGGCAATCTTGAATCTAAACAAAAAGGAAAGTAATCCTTTTTAAAAAACACTGTTTAAAATAGATATAAACAGAAAAGGGGGTCTCGACCGCGGAGTTTGTGTCTTTTCGAGCCTGCAACTTTTCCCAATCAAAGCAAAGTGAATTACAACTGAATTACGGAAGATCGCGCTGGTCACGGCGATATCCTCCAATCTTTTGCAATCGGGTTGCCATTCATTTTGCTTTGATTGGGGTATGTATCATGTATGGCCCCAAACGCCACATCCACCGCAGTCGTGACATCTGACGACGGTTTTCATGATTGATTAAGTAAGATCAATAACTTATTTTAGGATCCACATGTAATGGTTAAGTAAAAATAAAAAATCTGCCTCCAGGACTATTATATAGGAATGACAGTTTGGGGACGTCTACTTATTAAAAATTGCGCCAACTTCCTTTTTTCAATTGACAACACCTAAATTTTAACACTATATTTGAGTTCCTAATATCAAATCTGACCGAAAAGTATATAGTTTCTGCATCTTTTCTTAAAATTTCATTAGAAGGGATCACAATTTAAGGAAGCTAATGTTAAATCTACGTGAAAGAGTTTAATTTTTATTTTCCCCAAAAATTATCCGATTGAAATAATTATTTTTTAATGATATACAATATATGGAGCCAAGCATAGTCCAGTCTTTTGTTAATTCAAAAACGCTTTAAAAAATAAATGAAATTTTAATAAGTTCACATTAAAAAAATATATTAATTATGACCTTCATTAATTTTTACATAAAAATATTTAGCTTCTTCAAAAACATGCATTCCAATCATTCGTTTAAAAAAGTTAGAGAAGAGAAATTTTACTTTTCAAAGGTTTATGGGGGCCATCTCTTGTTATCGTTTGCATACGCAGAAAAAAGAAATCTTAGAAACTAACTGGGAAAGTTGGGTATAAAGTTTCTTTTATATAAAGTTAGTTTATATCACATTTATATTTTTTATACAATTTTCCGTTACTAATTAATTTTCTCAGGCTCTATTCCTTGTAATCTTTATTTTATTTTATCCCCGAATAAGAAATGTTTCCATTTCAGATTTTGAACAACTTACTAAAAGCTAAAAATTAAGAAGCTAAATCCTGTTTATTATATGGTTAATTTTTATTGAAATTTATCTAAAAGATTAAACTTAGAGAGCAAATTTTGGAATGACATTCCTCAATAAGAGCGTTCTAAGAATGCAACTGAAAATTGCTAAGACTTCATTAATAGGATTAATTATATGCGCTAGGAACAAATGAAAAATCTTTAGGGTTATACTGGTTAAAAAGAAGGTTAAATTTATACCCTTTTTTATAAAACTGGCAACACTGCGAGTACGGCAAGGATTAAATATGGAAGATGATTCTCAATTGTTTGTAAAAATAATTGCTTATGCGTAAATACAATTAATATTCAATATTATACTGTGCACACATTTTTCTAAGCACATTTTTACAAAATCTTCAGAATCTTAATGCTGCGTCAGGTTACTATCAAGAATTCTCTTAAATACTCTTATTTTGTGCTCTTTCTGTGGAAGACCCCTGTGTCTGCTGTCCTTAATATCCCCCTGCTATATTTAAAAAGTATAAAGAAATATTGAAAATATAAATTTCTATTAATATTAAAAATAAATTTAAATTCATATTAATATTCAAAATAATTTTTTTTAAATATGCACTTGCAAATTCAAATTAATATTCAAGATATAAATTAGGCCGAATATAAATTAACTTCTTCGAAGTTCTACTAATTCAGGAAGGCAAACCTAATGAAAGCCAACTTACAGGTAAATTTTCCTTTATTTTAAAATGATTTTTTAAAACTTTTTTTTATAGAAAGAATAAGTAGCAATAGTGCTATCATGTTTTAAAAATACTCACTTATAAAAATAAACATTTTTAAAAATTACATTTTTTGACCCTGAAATCCAAAATAAATTGAACTATCAAGGAGGTAATATTCAGCATTACATTTTGCGCAAATATAATATTGATATTAAGAAAACCTTCAGAATCTTTCATATTGTGTTAGTTTAGTTTCAAGATTTCTCTTATTTACACTTCTTTTGTGCTCCTTCTATGCTGCCTGTCTGTCTTCTGTCATTAAAACTCTCTTCTTATACTGTTCACGTTGATTTTTCTGAGGCCTAATAGTCCCAGGAGAAAGTGCGCCAGGCACTAATGAAAAACAGACAGACTGAAATAGTCCAAGAATTTTCGATTAAGAGGGTTCGTTAGCAAGTTGAGAGGCGATTTGCTGCTGTCCAAAGTTTCCTGCGTAAAAAAAAAAAAAAAAAAAAAAAAAAAAATCTGAAGACTTTGAACCCCTTAAGAGCAGTTTAGTAGGATTCAATAAAGTTTCATTGAGTGTTAAGAATGTTTTGATGAATAAAAAAAATGTTTATACCATATAAATTATATTTTATATTGTGAATAGCTTTAAACCTTCAGAAATAGAAATAATATATTCTACACAGATACATTAAAAAAAAGAAGAAGAAAACATTTACTTAATCAATCTTAAAACCAAGAATTGCTTCTACATATATGTGATTCATAGAACAAATAAATCTTTTTTTTTTTTATTAATAGAATAATGGGCTTATGAAATACTTTAGATTATTTGGAATTTAAATTAAAAAAAAAAGTCAAAGATCGTGATATATTTTGTCATAATCCAGACTTTTGTATTTTTCCAGAGTTTAGCGTCATTTTGGGAGTGTAATATACATATATTTCTTTTAAATATATATTTTTTAATTTTGCAGTTATCTAACACAAAGATTTTAAAAACCATCTAATTCATTGACTTTCATTTTCTTTTTCTTCTTAATCATCATGTGCACAAAAACATGCATAAAAACTTTTTATATCATTGTAGTGCTCTTACGTACATTCTGCTTCTACGATGTGTAAAAGTTTATTCTGATCTTTGACACGATTTTCATTGCTTCCATTTTTGTTTATTATACACTTGTTCTTCGTTTAAGTGCTTATATGGTTTCAATATACAAAACGTCTGTTAATTAGATTGGAAAATGCAACATAATTCTTAAATACTACATATTAATACATTTGTCTTCATAATATTTGTCTAACAAAATTATTATAGATTCAAATTCGACGTTGCATCGTTTAAACGAGGCATGAAGATGCTCTTTAAAGGACGAGCAAGATTCGAAAGAAAGGAAAAAAAAAATATTATTTTCTTTTTTAAATTGTTTTAGACATGAAGAGTGTCGTAAAATTTCGTAAAATTACGTAAAATGTCTAAAATTAAGGTCATACGAGCAATAAATTTTAAGCCCCGCAGACCGGCGATACATGCGACAGCAAAACTTTAAAACTCAATTATTGTCTGTCAGTAGTTTTGCCACAATAACTTTTGAACAAGTGAATGTACATGTTTCTTTCTTCATCAACATCATCCTTTTTTTTTTTTTTTTAATAAAGCAAGTTAAGTTTTCTACTAACTATGCCTTAAAGAAAAATAAATTAGAGGTCTGCACGGGCCCAGGTCTTGTCCGAGGATCGTATCCGGCCCGCAGCCAGGTCGACAAAAAAATCAAACGAGTCAATTGGCCCGATATAACAAATTTAAAAGGATCAAACTAAATTAAAATAATAGGGCTAAATGCAAATATTCACATTGCGTTATTTATAAAATACTAATATGAAACTCAAAAGAGCTCAACTTTTACCTAAAAGGTGACATTTAAATATGGAAATGGAGGTAATAGGAGGATTTTAACATCTATTTCGATATTTAAATGTCACCTTTTAAGTAAAATTTGGGCTCTTTCAAGTTTCATATTAGTATTTTAAGATCAAACTGTGCAGATAAAATATGAACAATTTTCAATGGACGTAAATACATGCATTTATAAATAGACAATATTTAAATTTCTATGCGCTCACTATTCAGCTAAGAGTACTTATTTCATGAAAAAATAATAACATAAAAACCGAAATTTTATGACACATTTTTCCTGTTTATTTTCTGTGTTATTAATGTTATTTTTTCATATTCCTACAAACAATCAAAAGTAATTTTTTCACATAAGATCTGTATGTATTAATTGTTTCTCTTCTCTCAAACCCAGTTAAAAGTTCTATAGATAATCATACGTTTACAGTAAATTTACAAACAAAATGCATGTATTTTTACACAGACATTATTTCAATATCTATGTGATATCTATAAGTCTATAGGTCAGTGGAACAAAATTGTCCAAACTCTTATCGACAACCTCACCGCATCCATGGAAAACAGATGTGGACAACAGTCTTAACTGTTTGAGGGGACCACACGTCATATAAAAAGCACCTCATTCTCTTCAAACAACAGATTTTTTGTCACTTACAAGTACTCAGATTGGTACGAAGCGTCTCTTAATGTTTTTGATGACACCATTTCAAAGAGTTAAAATTTCGATATACGATGTTTTACTGTCTTATTTTCTGTGTTATCTTTAATGCATATGTACTTCCAATTTTGTACCCAGACATGGCTGCCTTCAGACCGACATGCATGTTTTTTCTCTATTTGTTTGTTTGCTTCCCTAATTTTTTTAGTAGTGTATATAAATTTATATACGGTATTTTGTAATTCTACTATTTAATTTCTCATTTTTAACATTTTCCTACCTAGTTGAAAAGTGTTTATGACTTCGGTTTGTCTGGCTGTATGGCCGTCTGTTGTCTGCCGTCTGCCGTCTGCCGTCTGTCCGTGCTCTAACTCCCGTAAATATGCTCGGATTACGCTGCAATTTTTATATGTTATTTTTGTTATCTATAGCATGTTCCCTATTTCAACTGAAGTGTATAGCACTTATAGTTTTTTTACAGGGATACTCAAAAGAATTCCGTTACACTACGGTCTATGGGGAAAATCATTTGCGTTTAATTAAATAATGTTTCACTATTTTAAACGCATTGACATTTATATATATCACTAAGGTGCATTACAAGAAGCTTAATATGGAATAGGGTGTGCATAGCACTTATAGTTACTTTACAGGGACAGTCAAAAGAATTCCGTTACGTTACGTCGTCTATGGAGAAAAATCGTTTGCGGTTTAATTAAATAACGTTTCACTATTTTAAACGCATTAAAATTTATATATATCACTAAGTTGCATTACAAGAGGCTTACTACAGAATACTGTGTGTATAGCAGTCATCGTTCATTTACAGGGACACACAAAAAATTTCTGGAAGTGCATTTTAAGTTACTGAACGCGATTTTAAATTTAACTCACTTTTTTCTATTACTTGGTGTGTATAAATTCTGCATTTCGTATACAAGGCAGCACAAAAGTTCGCGAACACATTTCCGTTTATTGACAGAAACTCCAGAAGGAGAATTTTAAACTGTGCTACGCGTTTCCTAACTAAACTAAAATTTCGCATCCTATGTAGTATATAAACAAATCTATAGATCATATACAGGTCTGAATAAAAGTATTCGGATATTTTTCCGAATATTGTATATGTTGGAAATATATGTTGGAAATTCCTGAAATTACGTTTTTAAATATGTTATGCGTTTTCCAAATTGTTTACTTAGATGTTGTCATTCAACTTATTAAACGATAATGATTTGTAAAATTATTTTGGAAGCGTTGGAAAGTGTTACATAATCTATGCTTGACGCATGATTTTTCGTTCTTGTTATAATTTCAATTTGTACCATTATATAATTAGTTAAAGATAGCATCTCATTTTCATTACTTGTCAGGAGTTATTATTAAATCTATGTTCTGTATGTTCTCAAATCTATTGCACAGACTAATTCCTTTGAGGGAAGTCCTAGTAACAAAGAAGTAGGGATTTTATTACTTTTTTTTCCTTGTTTGTTTCCCGAGTTGTTATTTTCATCTTTTTACATTGTTATAAACAATAAAATGAAATCGTCTCGTGTAAGAAGTGTATGTATTAATTGCTTATCTTCTCACAAACTCGGTTGAAAATTCTATATCTAAATTTACATTTACAACATGTTATAGACAAAATTTATGCATTTGTACACAGTTTTAACAGGTTACTTCAATGTATATATCATGACTATCAAACTAATAGAATTTGTTAAATATGTTAGAAAAAAAAATTACAACGTAATTAACAATTACGTAACAGAAAATTTTCACATTTCATTTTCGGTAACGGTAAATGTCGTACGAAATTATACATGACAGAAATGTTGTGAAATTTTCTTTTTTGTGTGTGTTTTCGAATTACATCAATAAAGCTTTTATTTTAAGTCTCTTTCTTGTTTACAATGCCCAAGAGAAGGTGGCGTGTAGACACTAATGAAAAACACAAGGGGTTAAAGACGAATCCAAATCTTCCTAAATACCCATGTTTGTTAACGGGTTGTAAAAGCCTTCATTTCCAGAATCATCAAAGAGGAATTCTAGGGGACTTGACGGCCCCTGAAGAGTGCTTAACATAGGCATAGACAGTCGTAACATCCGAAGTCATTAACGGAAAGGATAATCCTTATTTTGTGTGCTGGTTACGTCGAGAACAGTAAATACCCTATTAAAAGAAACAAGTTCCTCTCTTTTCCGAATTAATCTACGTACACTCAGCATTTTGGCTTTTAAAAACATTTAGTTTATTGTTAAAAAATCACATTCATAAGTCCTAATTGAATGTTCAAAAGATACAAATAAAACCGTAATTGGCAATAATATTTAAAATCTATGACAGAATTTTAAATCAGTATTTCAATCCAACAATAACAGGCAGTCTTGCATTAACAATAAAGCAAATAGGAACCTCCTCCTCTTATCTTATTCTTCTTACGTATAAATCTTCTTGTGTTTTTAATCAAAGTACATCACAAATTGTTAAAAATTGGATTTGATTTGTCATTGTTAAATTTTAATAGCTTTCAAATTTCACCAAATCTTGATTAAAAAATATTTCAAGCTGTCTACCCGTTTGTATGTAATATTTTTGTAATGTGGATAATACATTTTATGCCACAACCAAAGGTCTATGCTCAAGGACATGCGAATTTTTAAGAGTGTTAGTAATTTATATGATTGAATTAGATAGAAGCGTATGAACACAAGTGATTTTTAATCTCCCCAATCTGCAACATATTTCAAATATTTTTCATTCTAAGATTGCAAGTATGTTCGAAATCTTCGAATGGAAAATATTTGAAATATGTTGCAGATTGGTGAGATTAAAAATCATTCGTTTCCATAAATTTTCTGTTAGCCTGAAAACAGATCACTGTTTTCATATATCATCGACCTTTCACGGAATAGTTAATAATCGAATCAAAATATTGTCTCATTTTGTACTCTGACAGAAAAAATTCCTTTCAAAATGAAGCACTGATGTCGTTGACAAAAGGGAAAAAGTTATTATTAATACCACCGACACTAATATCTTTCTTTGACATCGAACACGTATTATTTATAATGTTTAGGTATACTATACAATAAAATGCATCAGTGACAACAAAAATGGCCCATGCTTTAGCTATCGTGAAAATATTTGGATGTTTCCGTAGAAGAACAGAACACTTTTTAGAGAGAAATTATATAATTCAATCGTAATATTTAAGTAAAATTGTAAATGAATCTTTATAGATACAAAGATTTGTTTAGCTAACAGTAATTCATTAATGCATTGGAATCCATTCAAAATAATTTAACAACCAGTGCTAACCTAAACTTGTATTACTTTAATGCTTTTTTTTTTAAATTAAGGCACTTCACATTTTGATGGTAATGTACTGTATTAATAATACTAAAAAAAAATGGGAGGTGATTTTTATTTATAGTATGTTTTTACATCACAAGGCTGTACTGAAAGGTTTTAGACTAATTAAAAAAATATCACTGCAAATACCAATATTTATTGCAAAAAGGTGTTCAAACGCTCGTACCCCCAACTTCAATGCATTTCTGCCATTTTTTCGCCAACAAATCACCATTGCCCTTGGTTCTAAAATTCATTGTCTTTCGATGCAAAGAAATTGATCAAACTCAGAAAAACTATTTGAGTGTTGGCAAATCTTGATTACTCAAGAGATATTCCAGAGATGTGAACAAATGATATAGTCCGACGGCGACAAATTCGGGGAATACAGTATATTTTTGATCCGGGGACATTTCATTTCATGTAATTTGGCGTGAGTTCAGCAGGAAGGAAGCAAATCAAAATGACCGGATCCTGGCAACAATAAAGTGCATGATGTCAAAATTCTAACTACTCGCAGTAAATTTCTTCATTTATACTGCGCCTTTCTTCAATAAAGTCCTAATGATTGAGGAGTCTCGATTCCAAAAAATAATCAACATCACATTTCGCTATGGAAAGTCAGACAGGGATGTTTGAACCACTCGTTGTCCAGTCACAGCTACATATTGCTTCGGTACGAAGTGACAAATAACATCGATTTATCCTTATGGAAGGATAAGGAAGAATTTTCGAAGGCGCTTTCAAAATGTCGTATTACATCAGAGTTAAACAGACACAATAACTTTCTAGTATTTTTTTTTAATTTTTTATCGTAAATTATTTGTTCGGAAATGTAGCCTCGATTTTAAATTTATACTGTAAAACATATGCTTAAAATAAAAGAATCGTCAACGGTGCAAAGAGATTTAAGGTGGTTCTCAAATGACCTGCTCAACAACACAAAACTTTCTGACACATTTTTGGATTCATTTTTAAACGTACACTGTAAAAAATGACCGATGTTTCTTATTTTATGAAAATATGCTATAACCACGAACGAAAATATAATATAATCTTCTGAGTTATCCGAAATTTCAAATAGCATGTTACATTGTCTTTTGAATCCCCAGAAACTAATACATCTTCAAAATTTAAAGAATAATTTATAAAAACAAATTATTTTTAGCTGCCCGAATTTTTCAGAAACGTTTCCAAAGGGTTTTTATAGTGTATTAATTAGTGTCCTCAGGCTGGAATACCTGTTTTTCGAATGTTATCCATTCTCAAGTACACGTTTTCAGCCGCATAAGTTAATTTATACATGAAAGAGTAAATAAATAATCTTAATTTTAATGTTATTGTTAACGCTGTTAATTTTACATGTTTGTCTGTTAAAAATTTTTTTTGAGCATGAAAATGTTTACTTCAGAATTGATAGCATTCGAAAAACAGGTATTCCAGGCTAAGGACACTAATTAATACACTATAAAAACCCTTCGGAAACGTTTCTGAAGAATTCGGGCAGCTAAAAATAATTTGTTTTTATAAATTATTCTTTAAATTTTGAAGATGTATTCGTTTCTGGGGTTTCAAAAGACAATGTAACATGCTATTTGAAATGTCGGATAACTCAGAAGATTATATTATATTTTTGTTCGTGGTTATAGCATATTTTCATAAAATAAGAAACATCGGTCATTTTTTACAGTGTAGAGCCATAAAATTGGCAGGACTGACTACTGAAGCGATTTGGAATCGAAATGAGTTTTCCATTTTTTAATAAATTAATTACTTGTCGAGTTATAAGCAATTCGTGTCAACTGACGACACAATTTTCCCCTTTCTGGCTCTGTTGCCTCTGTAATTCGGTTCAAAGTGCCAGCTTTGACACTATTTTCTGAAAGACCTTTTCCCTTTGCCAAAAAATTGAAAACACATTTCGATGACATAGCTTCTGAATAAGAACACCTGCCAATTTCGTCCGTTTCCGCATAAAAATGAATTCAGAATTGTGTCAGAAAGTAGCTCCTTTGGATTTGAGAACAGCCTTAACAATATCAAAGTTGTTCAAAAATTTACGTTGTGGAACGTGATTCAAATACAGGCATGGATGTCCCTTTTGAACTTCAGTCAATAATCTCTGTACCCCACGATTCTTGGGCCTTATTTTTTTATTTTGCGGCAGGCCTTGAAAATCTTTGCAATGTTTCAATGATCGCAATCAAAATCTTGAGTTAATTTTCGTGTCGTCAAGGTCAGATCCAAATCGTTTGCTTCAAGCACTCTGCCAAGTAGGGCTTGTAGAACTTAAGCCATATGGTAGGCCTCCCTGCTTGCTCATTTCGGAACGGCATGCATACCATCGAAACGCTGTTGCTCTTCACATAACTTGTTGGCCTTTTGTGCGTTTGATGTTTGAAACGACAGTCTCGGTATCATGATCCAATTGTAATTAGTAAAGAAAGTAATTTAGGAATGACTTCTCAAGTCGGCTGTATCAAGCGGAAGAAAATTTTGCACAAATTAGAGAAGAATTTATTTTAATTATTTTTTCTAATATGTTTGATTAATGTTTTAGAATTATTTTTGTTGATAAATGTAGGTACGCTGACTTTTTGACGTCAAGTCAAAAAAAAAGTTTTAAAAAAATCACCATTTAATAATCAAAATTACCTCTAGAAAAAAGTGTTGGTACTTCATTTTTACTATATTGGTATTATTATGCAGGGTATCCAAATACCATCGCTCAAACTGTGCAAAACGAAAATCCTCGCTAAAAGTATATAAATGTTGTCCGAAGAACCACATCTTGATGACTCACAGTTTTCGAGAAAAATACAAAAGAAAAAGTATGACGTCACAAATTATGACGAAGTATGACGAAGTATGACGTCACAATACTCATTAACGGAATACATTATCACTATGCCAATATTGCCAGTTAGTTTCAAGCTGCCGCCTTGGGCAGAACGACGGCTGTTCATTTGCACATTAGACATGAAACTACCATCCACCTCTTTTTAAATTGTCTTCTTTCACAAGCTTATGGGTATTATTTTTTCCTTTTAAAATCGTTTATTTATTTATTTTTTAAATCTTCTTTTCTCATGCATTTTGCAATTTCATGAGGTTTAATAAAGTTTGCTTTGGATGTTCTGGATGTGACGTCATACTTTTTTCTTTAGCATTTTTCTTGAAAACTGTACGTTCTAGAGGCGTGGTTCTTTAGACACTTTTCAAGCGCTCTGAGCGATTATTCTCGTTTTGCAAAGTTTGTGCGGTGTATCCGAACACTCTAATAAACGATTAATATTATCAAAGAAAAGTGTTAATATTTTCTAGTTATATATAATTTTCGCCGTCTAGCTATTAGCTTGATAATGTTTTTAGATCATAAAAACATTAATAGCGATGTTTGCTTTGATCTAAGTTTGTTAAAAAAAAATTAAAAAATCTAATTATGCGGTAAAATCTACCCACAAAAACATGGCTTTGAATATATTTTTATACTGCTAACTTGGTTTTGCATTTTACGGCTTCTTCAGTTATAAAGTTATAGATTTCAGTTTAGCTTTCGATCATAAACTGAAATTTATAAATATTCAAAATCCGTAGACCGAAAGAAATTCCGCTTTAATCTCACAATATGCTTTATTAGAAAACTGATTTTCTAAACTTACAGCAATAATAAGAACACTAAAAAATTATTCGGCAAATAATTTATGTAATAAATAAAATAGGCATTAAAGTTTAACGTTTAATTTCGTTAATATTTTTAATACATGTGATTAGTAATTATTTGAGTGTTCTAAAAACTGGTGCATTTTATTTTTTTGATTCAAATAATCATGTTTATGTAAATCTAATAATTTTGTTATTTAATTTTTCAGTTTAAAAACTCGCTCAATTAATATATATTTTTTTTAATATCTTACTACGCATCTTATTTAAATATTTAGTGATTTAAAATAAACATTTATGATTTATCTCTTAAATTCATAGTTAAGAATGCGATATATATCTTATATAACTATGAAAATGGCATTTCAAGTACTAATTTAGTTTATTATGAAAAAGTTTCAGCCCATATTACATAAACAAAAAAATTTTATTTTGGGTGTTTTATTATTCCTTTGGCGTTTCCCTTAAAAGTGAAAAAAAAATGTGAGTTGGTTCAATAAAAACTGAAGGGGAATAAGAAAATAATTTAATTTAATTATACTGTATACCATAATTCAAGTATAAAATATTATTACAAGAAATATATTAGATGTTTCCTTTCATTATCCAGAATCCTTAAAAAGGTTAATTGAAAAATGTATATATATCAAGCTGCTTCCTTAAATTACCTTTATTGCCTATCGCATTCAAAGAACAATAACATTTCAGTGAATTCCCTTTTCAATTAGATGATATAAAAATGAGATTTCTATTTCATCCTGTCAAAAATTACCTCTATGACCCCAAGATATTTCACTCATTTGCAAAAGCAACCATTCCATGCAGGAGAAATCCAACTTTGAACACCATTACTCATCCTGAACGTTCATGCTGTTCATTTACTTATAAAACACGCATTTAATTGGTCTTCCAAATTGAATATCACTTAATAGTTCTCATTTCAGCATTACCGCACCATTTTAACACTAAATACCTAATGACGATTTCACACATCCAGAAATACCTTACTAGCATTCGCTTATTTTCAGAAACTAAAATACCAAGGATAAGATTTTTTTTTTTTAAATGTTTTTATTCATTAATTTTTTTCTCCTCCTTTGCCTTGCGTCAGTCAAATTTGTCCGTGTTCATCATTTAAGCATCCCCGGAGAAATTCTGTGTGCTGATTTCTCCTCGTTTAATAGCCCATAGGGAATTCCACCAGATTCTAAATGAAAAGTATAAGAAATAGAGTAATGCAAGTCTCCCCAATTAGCAAGGATCACTAACGAGTTGCAAGTAAGGTTGATATTATGGCCATTAAATGTGTTTTCTTGGGAAGAAAAGAAATTAGAATAAGAAGGAGTTTTTGAAGAATGTTAGCATGATAAATTGGTGAGTAGATTAAAGAAATTTTGTAAGCCCGCATTATTTATCAACATGCATCTATTAATTTTAATGCAAATAGCATAAATGTTAGAAACAATCAAAATTATTCGAAATATATAGTTAGCCTTGTAATGAAATTTGATTAAACTTAGAATTTTGACAAATAATATGATAAAATAACTTGTTAACTTTACATTAAAGTCTAATTAATGCTTAAAGTGATAAAAACATAACACGAAATGTTTAAAAATACCTTTTAATATAGATTACATATGTTTCATTCGCTCTACCGGCGACATCTTCAGATCTAAATGATAAATAAAATATTCTCACATAGTTTTTTGAAAATGGTAAACATAAACCACGAGATCGCATGTCCAAGGCAAGCCGGTGCTTAAAGTGGTCAAACTGTAATAAATAAATCAAATAAAAATAAAAATAAATAATAATTTTCACGTTTACCAGTTTGTCCAATATAAACACCTGCTTACCTTGGACATGCGATCTCATGGTTTATGTTTATCATTTTCAAAAAACTATGCGAGGATATTTTATTTATCATATAGATCTGAAGGATGTCGCCGGTAGAGCGGATGAAACATATGTAAGGTAAAGCTAGGAGAGTCTGCGCACAATTCAAAAGAATAACAATAAAAAATCTAAATATTAATTTTTTGCTAAACTAACCGTGAATAATTTTTACTTCATTTGTTTTTAATGCATTTCTATTGCTATTTTGTTGTTATGTTGTAATTTAATAGAACATTTGTAATAAAACCAAGAAAGTTATTTTGCGCAATCTGTCCTTACAGGGTTGGTGTGATTGCGCACATGGGTAGGAGAGATTATTACTAACAATAACTACAATAAATTGTTAACAATAATAATTACACTTAAATGACACTGTTTAAGATTTTTGTGAACAAATATTGTTGTATTAGGAGTGAATATTTTAACCTAATGATTAAAGAATCAGAAGAAGGAAATCATTTAAAAACGATTAAAAGATTTTAATTGAAGGAAAAAAATTAAAGAATCAGAAAGAGCAAGTCCAGATAAGATTACAAAATAACATTAAGTTACTTGATAACACGTTTGACTTAAAATTAGTCCATTTTAATTTTGTTCATTTTTTATGCAAATTTACCAATAAGCTGCGTAATATCTCCTAGTATGGAAACTAATGGGAACAATGCGCCATCTCTCCTAAGTAGTAGATGCGCAAACTCTCCAATTTCGGTAGGAGAGATTGCGCGGCCTTTTATATAAACATGACCGCTACTAAAATTAACCGTTCATGTCACATTGTTAGTCTAGATTAGTAGCTTATGAGAAATCGTGCTATTGACATTGTATAGAAATTCTAATGAATAGCTATGAAAATTCAAGCACTTACTTTGGGAAAACAAAACAAAATAGCAATGCTTTATCTTAGACGCTCAAAACAATCAACGTGCACTTTCAAGTAGACACTCCACTACTGCTGTTGTACAACTACCTTTAGTCGCTGCGTGCCCACTCTACTCCTTCCCCCGGAACCTCTATGTGCGCAATCTCTCCAACCGCGCCATCTCTCCTGGCTTTACCTTAATCTATATTAAAAATTAAAAGGTATTTTTAAACATTTTGTGTTATATTTTTATCACTTTAAGCATTAATTAGACTTTAATTTAGAATTTTAAATTTTATCATATTACTTGAAAGTTTATTAAAATTCAATCAAATGTACTGTTGCGATGTTCTCACTTTCTTCTGCGCCTATCAATAAAAACTATTGGATACGTGAAAATTTTCGACTCCCGGTTATTGACAAATGTGCGCCTTTCAGAATGACCTGAATAACATTTGATTATTTTTGGACTATTGTCTATCTGTGTGTCACATAAGTTTTGAGGGCGCTATAATCCAAGAAATAATGAATTTCCATGAAACTTCATGCTTAGTCAGAACTTGACGTAGATTGCTGTTATTTGGCGATGTTCATCATTTAGTGCCGAAAAAATTATGTGTGCTGATTTCTCTTCGTTTTATAATACATAGGGAATTTCAGCAGATTCTAAATTAAAAGTACAAGACATAGTGTGAAGAAAGTATCCCCAATTAGAAAGGATCACTACAGAGTTGCAAGCAAAGTTGATGTTGTGACCATTAAATCAGTTTTCTTGGGAAGAAAAAAAAATAGAATAAAAAGAAGTTTTAAAAAATGTTAGCATGATCATAATACAGAGAGAGGAATAAAGAAATCTTTGCAAGCCTACATTGTTTGCCAGCATACATCTATTAATTTTTTGTCGAAGCAGCATAAACAGTACAAATAATCAAAATTACTCGAAACGTAAAGTTACCTCTTGCAATCAAAATTTATTAAAATTCGGATTTAGAATTTTGTCGTGTTGAATGGAGTTGACAGATATTTTAATTCAATCAAATTTGATTACAATTACACTTCTAAACTTGCATTATTTGTCATCACACTTCTATTGATTTTAATCAAAATAGAGCATAAACGATAAAAACAATTAAAATCATTTTAAATATGTGATTACCTCCTGCAATCATAGCTGCATAGTTTTGAATAAGCTCGAAAATCTCTGTTCTCAAAAGGAAGCAAAGAGATGAGGGGTTGTATCAAATATAGAATGAGAGACACTTCATTCTTATTATGTCAACTTTCATAAGCTAGTATATTTGGATACAACCCCTCATCTTTTTGCTTCCTTTTGGGAACAGCGAAATTCGAGCTTATTCTATCGACGATTAATTATCAGAATTTTCAAGCTATGTTTTTGAGACTTTCATAAAAGTTGGTCTATACATTTAGCTAATATATTATGCACAGTATATTTTGATTGAATTCGCGCATGCGCAGTGAAACAATATTTAGTAAACCTGCTCATTTTTCATACAATTTTTATTATTTTTTAATTCTGATTGCAGGGTATTGTGTACAATTTTGTTCGTCATATTTTCGGAAAATAACTTGTTTTTATATTAAAAACTCTGCAAATTATAAGCAAAAAACTTGGTAAAATTTGGGACTGTTTTTATAAAAACCTGAATTTCTCTTCGAGTATACATGCTATCTTCATAAAAATGAACCCAAATTATTACAATAAGCCACTTAATCATAATCTACAGTTTGAATGCTTTTGCAATATTAGTTTCTACAGGGTTATCCAAAAGATATTCGTTTTTCTTCAATTTGTTGACGGCCCCTTATGGGGTTTCGGGGAAAAAATCTTCGTGGTATATAAATATATGACGTTTATCATTTTGTTTACACTCCTGAAGTTTCAGGATAATTTCTCATGTATCTTTCCAGATATTTAACAAAACATCTAAAATTGCAAGTGACACATCATCATTGGAAATATAGTGTACTTCAATATCAACTGCTATCCATAAGATTTTGCAAGTGTTGTTGCCCCCTTAAAGCTATTCTCAAATCCAAACTATCTACTTTTTGCCACACTTTTTAATTCAATTTTGTTCACAAATGCATGAAATTCGCAGGTGCTCTTATTCAGAAACTATGCAACCGAACTGTTTATTATTATTATTATTATTATTATTATTCATTTTCCGGCAAAGCCCGAAAATCTTCTAGAAAATGCTGTCAAAGCTGGCGCTTTGAACCGGATGCGAGAGAGAGAAATTAATTCTGTCAAGTGGCAAAAATCGCTTATAACTCAAGTTGTAATTAATGTTGTAATTAATGTAGCAAGAAATGAAAGAAATTGTTTTACGAGAATTTTGTAAATCGATTACAAATCACTTCAAGAATCATGCTTGGAAGTGTTATACTTTTACGTTTAACAAAAGACTAAAAATATACGTCAACCATAGATTACGTAACACCTTTCAACACGTTTAGAATACTGTAACAAAACTTCATCGTTTAATAAGGTGAAAGATGATGTCTATGTAAACAATTTGAAAAACACATAAAACATTTGAAAACACAATTTCGGCATTTACCATCTATAGTCGGAAAATAAATCCAACTTCTTTTGTGAGTCTCTATATTTGATCTATCGATTTGTATGTATACTACATATTATGCTAACATTTAGTTCAGTTAGGAAAAGCTTAACACATTTGAAAATTCCCTTTCAGCAATTTCCGCCATTAAACAGAAATGTATCCGAATTCTTTTGTACAGCCTGTATCTATATGATTTAAAATTGTTAAATTTAAAAATGCATACCACAGTTGAAACCGCACTTCCATCAGTTATCGCTCAAAGACAGTACTGTAATCGAACACTTTTGTGTGTCCTTGTATTTGAATGATAATTGCTATATGCACAATATTTAACAGTAAGCTTCTTGCTATGTACCTTAATGATATATATCAATTTAAATATGTTGGAAATAGTATAACATTATTAAAATATATTACAAATGACTTTCACCCATAGACTATAATGAAACGGAATACTTTTGAGTGTCCCTGTAAAGGAACTATGAATGCCACACACTTCATTTTCAATACCGAACATGCCATAGTAAATCTCAATAACATATATCAGTTATATAGCAATCCGACTATATTTACGCGAGTTAGAGCTTGGACAGACAGACGGCTAGGAAAACCGAATTCATAAACACTTTTTAAGTATGTTGAAAAGTGTTAAAAATGAAGCAGAAAACAGAAAGTTTCGCGTTATTGAGCGGAGAAAAATATTTTTTCCAAAACTGCCTTAACTATAACAACATTTTCCATGATCTGCCATACCAATGTCACTCTCACTGGTACCAAGAAGACGGTGACGGCGGCACCTATCTCAAAAAGAGAAGTTATTTACAGAGGTCAAAACATACAGCAAGCATGCATCATTAACGGTTTCAATTAACTTTGTTACTCTGTGTTGGCACTCGTTACAGGAGGATACAGTATCTTGTTAAGGCGCCGTTTCACTGAAACTCACCGATTGTGAAACCTCAAGTTAACTTATGGGAAGAACTTAAAAACGCGATTGCTCATTACCTAATATTATTATTAAAACACGGTATTCACCATCAAAAAGTAGGCGTCAGATGCCGATGATATGCGTTTCTAAAAATGGTCTCCTTAAACTTTGAGTATTTAAACAATCCCTACAAACTTTGAAATTTCCACTTGATGGAATTTTATCATACTCGTAAAAATACTTAAAATTTACGCAGACAATTTTTATAAACACACATCGTTCTCATCTGACGTCTACTTTTCGACGATGACAACAGTATTTTAATAATTATATTAGGTGATGAGTAATTGCGCTTTTACGTTTTCCCATAGATTAACATGGGATTTCGTGATTCGAGAATTTCAATGAAACTATAAGGACATTTTCCATGATATACCATACCAGTGTCACTCATACAGGTACCAAGAAGACGGTGACGGCAGCGACGGCACCTATCTCAAAAGAGAAGTTATTTACAGAGGTCAAAACATACAGCAAGCATGCATCATTAACGGTTTCAATTAATTTTGTTGGTACTCGTTACACGATACGGTATCTTGTTAAGTGAAGGGACTTACTTCGGCAATAAATTCTTAAAGAAATTTCTAGAAAAAGTCGATGACATTTGTAAACAAAACTGTAATTTATTTAGCTGGTAATTCTGGAGAGCAACATTTCCAAATTTTACAGACATAACCTTTTATAACAACTATTTTTTGAACATTACAAAAACAAAATGTATATCCTTTACATTAATTAATAAAGATCTACTGTCATAGCATATTGCTTGTAAAATGTCCTTTTTCGAGATGCATTATAAAATCAGATGTATTCATTAAGGATACGGAGGAAAAAGCTGTTTTGTAGCATTTTTAACCGACTTCCAAAAAACGAAGGAGGTTATACAATTCGTTTGTGCTGTATCTTTTAACTTTTTGAACACGTAGTGTAAAGAAAAATATTGTTATCATCATTTGTGTGTGCGTGTGTTAACTCAATAACTCCCAAACAATACCACTGACTGATCTCCCATTTGGCGAATATGTTACAAGACCCCTGTCGCAAGAAATATCTAGATTTCAGTAAAAATTGGCCGACGTAATAGGGAATCCATTATTGAAACATTTTAAAATAATTTTGCAACCGATTCTATAGGGGAAACTACCAAGAAAATGTGACAGAGTATAAGGGATAAATATGGCGGCAATGTAATCAACCATTATAATAGCGCATTGGTAACATTAAAATCCAGCCGATTCCATTCCAAATGTCGAGTGGAATACACTCCAGATTTGTTTTCTTCCTATGTATATGTCCACGCATATTGCTTGTTGGGAAACATGTGTTTTTTAATTGACAACATCATAATGCTGGTTTTCTACAACTGATTGTGAGGGTAGTTTTCACTAAGCATTCAGATCAACATGTGAACAGTTAAGTAACAGCTTGTTTTGTGAGGAGTGTTATTTATATGGTAGCAATTCTAGCTATTTTTTGTTGTGTTATATGGTAGCAGTTCTACTTATTTTTCGTTTTGTTATGTGTGTAATTAAATTAGAAATTGTGTTTTGGACTGTGAAGCATTGTATGAAAGTTTCGATGCCCATCCATTTTACAGATAAGACCACTGTCGCAAGAAATATCTAGATTTCAGTAAAAATTGGCCGACGGAATAGGGAATCCATTATTGAAACATTTTAAAATAATTTTGCAACCGATGCTATAGGGGAAACTACCAAGAAAATGTGACAGAGTATAAGGGATAAATATTGCGCGATGTAATCAACCATTATAATAGCGCACAGGTAACGTTAAAATCCAGCCGATTCCATTCGGAATGTCGAGTGGAATCACTCCAGATTTGTTTTCTTCCTATGTATGTCCAGGTCCACGCATATTGCTTGTTGGGAAATATGTGTTTTTTAACTGGCAACATCATAATGATGATTTTCTACAACTGATTGTGAGGGGAGTTTTCACTAATCATTCAGATCAACATGTGAACAGTTAAGTAACAGCTTGTTTTGTGAGGAGTGTTATTTATATGGTAGCAATTCTAGCTATTTTTTGTTGTGTTATATGGTAGAAGTTCTACTTATTTTTAGTTTTGTTATGTATGTAATTAAATTAGAAACTGTGTTTCGAGCTGTGCAACATTATATGAAAGTTTTGATACCCATCCATATAACAGGTTTTTACTTTTGTGTTATCTACTATGTTAGTTATGTTTACTAATGTTGTTGCTGCAAGTTAATCTTTTACTAATATGCTGTTATATGTTCAAGATGAATAAACTTTTTTGTTATTTTGAAGATGGTTAAATTGTTTTTCAATTTACATATTTGGCTGCATAGTGATATGCCATTTTTAAAGCCTAGGATAAGATGTTTGGTTTTCAGATACTGTGGTTGAAGAGTTGGCTGACTCTACAAATAACAATAAAGAGTTGAAACAAAAGTACGAAGTTAAGAAACAATCCCCTGAAGTCGGTTTTATTTTTATTTTTAAAAATCACTTTTTAAAAAATATTTTTATTTTATCGATCCATATGATTCTTTATTTTAACGGTTATAAAATGATACTTTTTTGAAGATTTTATAACTTTAAATTTATATTTTTTTCAGCTATATATATTTTTTGTCCAGTAGATTTAACATCTTCTTAAAATGTAAAATGTATTTTAAATCAAAAACTGCGAAAGACACAGTCATATTCGAGGATATTTAGTCACTTTCGGTACACGTTAAAAAGAAAAAAAAGCAAATGTTTCTTATTTTTCTAAGGTTTACGAAATTAAAATATAACCGCTTCTGATTTATCCGCGATTCCAAAAAGCGTTCCTTTATCTTTAGAAGCCTCCAGTAGATTTCCGAGATTTAAAGAAATATTTCTGAAACAAAAGTTTCTTTGCTGTCTATAAATTTCGGAAACTTTTCCGAGGCGTTTTTATAGTGCATTAATCAGTTTTTTCTATCCGGAATAAGGGTTTTTCCGATGCTACCAATTCTTACGTTAACATTTTCAGTTGCGTAATAGAATGCAAAAGTAACAAAATAATGTACATTATAATGTGCTACTAATTTTAAAATCAATGTTAATGCTGTTAATTTATAACAATTTTTTTAACATGAAAATGTTTACTTGAATATTGATAGCATCCGAAAACCCGATATCTCAAGTTGCAAAAATCGATTAGTACACTGTAAAAACTACTCGGAAGCGTTTCCGAAAACTTATGGGCAGCAAAAGAAACTTTTGCTTCAGAAGTGCTTCCTTAAATCTCAGAAATTAAGAAACATTTGTCCTTTTTTCACAGTGTAAGGCTAAAATACTATCATTTTATTTATTCTTGAAGATAAAAAAACAAACAAAAAAAAAAACACTACCTTTAAACATGTAATATTTTTATGTCTAATGATTTAAATGATAGTAATAATTTTTAATATTTAATAATTAAATGTCAATAAGTTTTCTAACCGAAAACAGTTCTTTATCGTTAGAAACCTCAGACACCAATGTATTTTTTAGGCTTAGAAAAGCATTTATTTATTCATTTATTTTTCATCTATTTATTTATTTATTTTTATTCATTTATTTATTTATGTATGTATTTATTTATTTTTCATTTATTTATTTATTTATATATTTATTTATTTATTTTTCATTTATTTATTTATTTGCTGCCATTGAATTTCGGAAACATTTCCGAGTAGTTTTTATAGTGTATTAATCGCTTTTGTGAAACAAGAATATGGGTTTTTAGGATGCTACCATTTCTTAATTAAACATTTTCAGTTGCGTAACTGAATTTAAACATAGCAGGGGTAACAAAATATGATGAATTTTAATGTTACTGTTAACAATATTAATTTATCATGTTGCTCTCTAAAATATGTTTGTTGAACATGGAAATGTTTAGCAGGCAAAAAACCCATATTCATAAAACTGATTAATATTCAATAAAACTTACTCGGTAATATTTCCGAAAATCATTGGTAACAAAAAAAATGTTTTTTTAATATTTTTTTTATATAAATCTCGAAAATATATTGTTTTCTGGGAGTTATTAAAGAAAAAGAATGTTTTTCGAATCGTGGGTAACTCGGAAGAGGTTATTGTATATTTTCGTTCGTAGTTATATTATATTTTACTAGATTAAGAAACATTTGCCATTTTACAGTGCGGAGGAAAATAAATAAAAAATAACAAGAACAAAAATATTTCACTTAAATTTTCTCGCAATTTAATTTCTGTTATACAACACCCCCTTTCATTCGTATCTTCAACTGTCTAAATAATTTTCTATTTCTCATTCTTGAGAAAATTTTGTGAGTTAATCTTAGTTAGTGTATTTGTAATAATAGCAACTTTATTCTGCATATGCAGTCCTAGGAATTATCTTAGAATATCAAATTAATTGCTCAGCAATTCATGGTTTCTGATTGCAAGATAAAACTGTTCGTGAATTCCTGTCCAGATTGCCAGTCTTTCAACTCAATTAAATGTGATAATTTAGAAAATATTTTAGAAAAGGGGTGAAACATTTTAAACTTCTGCAAGCATTTAATTTATATTTAAACAGAGCTTCCAGATTGATGTATATGTAAACAAATATATATGATACTTATTATTGAATGTTTTTACAAAATTTCAATTTTTATTCGGTCCATGGGTCCTATAAGTTATATTTTGAAAACTTTCTTTTAAACTACAGCAAGTCAAACGATAATTTTTTTTTTTTTGTATCATCAAAATTTACCCTGTTATGATACTTTTGATTTTGGGAATTTTCAGCGTTTTCTGGTACTAAAATCGTCTTTTTCAAGTCTTTAAAGCCGAAAAACGCTGTAAACTCATCTTTGTGCTCGAAATATGAAAAGTCAAAGAAAGTTATGTCATTTTAAATGTAATCATACATAATTATATGGATAAATGTAGCTTCCTGTGCATGAATAGTTGTAGATTCTTGCATATTAAATCTTCTGTCTAAAGTAACTAAAGTATCATTAATAATTATGTTGAAAAATTAATTGATTCCCATGATATTTTATTAATTGCTGAAATCCGAATTGTTGAAATTATTTTAAAATGATTACTTAGACCCATCCATAATTTTGAAAATGTTACGCCATTGTACATATTATGTTGTTTCAATGCATATATTTGCTATTTCTTAAATATGAACAGATATTACAATATCAGTAAATAAAATTATTCATTTATGCGATGAATATTTTCTCGGCACATCATGTACCATGTTGAAAAGCATTTCCACTAAATTATTCATCGCATAATAAAGTCTCAGACTGTTCTAGATATATTTGAAAAATGCATAATTTCATCAATAACACAAAAGCACTTACTGTCACAATATATCACATAGAATTGTGAATACGGTGTGAAATAAAAGAAAAATTTCAAATAATAACTCTCGCATCTACGCTATGATTAAGACTATCTCTTCTATTACACCTAAAGATACTTCTGAGCATCCCATATATTCCATCTCGACCCTCCCCCTTTTACCACTTTTCGTTCTTCTGCCTAACACCCCCAACTCTTTCGCTTTCATAACACGTGACACCCCCATGACGTTAGCAAAAGTTTATGACTCTCATTTTACATTAGGATTTGAATGACTTTTCTGCCTCTATATCTCCGGCTGTATCTTTTAATTACACACTAAAGACGCCCAGCCGCAACATAAGCAGCCAGCACAATACCAATATATTTGGCTCGCGCTTTTGCCTCCCAGTTATATACAGGGAAGAGGCTCAGAGGAAAAGTGAGTTAAGAGAGTGCTGAGGTGTAACTGTTTTGGGAACACATCTGTACACTTCGTTTCGCTTTAAATGGTGCGGGGGAAAAGGGCATTTTTCAGTAAATAAAATTATTCATTTATACGATGAACATTTTCTCGGTACATCGTGTACCACGTGTCATTTTTGTGACTGAAAAAAAAAATGTATGCACCTCATTCTAAAGTAGTATGCGTAACATTTTTATTTAGAAAATATTTTATTAAGAATTTTCTTTTTCTTTTTATTTCTTTTCTTTTTATTCTTTTTTTCGGATTCAGTAGAGCATGATTTATACGTTTCTCAATTTTTTGACTTTCACATTTATACGTCTTTTCATGTGGCTGAAAACGTGGAAAGTACATTAAGTTGGAACAACAGTTTAAATGTTGAAAAAAGGTCACATTTTAAAACATTTTTGGGTTTCAATAACAATTGTGATAACAATAACAATAACTGTTGTGAATTTCTACAATACATTTTGGATAGTGCTTCGTAATTTTTTTTTCATTAAATATATATATATGTATATTAATTTTGCCATTCATGTAAACGAGGGTGCCTTGAGAATTTCGTGTCAGGTTGCCGCTTGCCCAGATTATTCCAGAAACATCAAAATAATATTAATTAAAGAAAAACTTAATGCGATTAATATTTAGCATATTGGCTATGACGTAGCGTAAGATAAATTCAAAATTTAAATATTTGTGAAAATGACGTCATTAAAAAATCAATTTGACCTAAAAAAAAAAAGTCTTTAAAAAATCAATTTGGCCTCAAAAAAAGTCTTTAAAAAATCAATTTGGCCTCAAAAAAGTCTTTAAAATGCTTGTTAAAACGAAAATTGAAACTATAAAAAAATACAGCGGATATTCTTCTGAATTTTGGTATTAAAATTTAAAGGAAATCGTCAAGAGGTTCTTCAGCTAATTCAAGCTTTCGATAATATATATACTAGATATACATCGTGCTGAGAAAAATGCGTTTAAATTTTAAAGTTTGCTTTAGCGGCAATTAGTTACAGCGGCTAAATTGTCGTTGTAACGTTCGATTTTTGGAAGGTTTGAAACTAGTATCCGTTCATAAACATGAAAACTAACATTTCGATTATTTTTTTCATTTCTACATCGTTTTTTAATGGTTCTTGTGAAACGTATGAACGGCGCTTTACTGTAATTTAAATAATTAATGCAACATATTATCGCTTATTGCTTGTTATCGCGTAATTACATAATATATTGAAATACCTTAACATATTGATGAAAAACCATAAATTCATGAGTTTTTATGCAATCCGACCTTGCTGATTTGTACTTAATTTAATTTATACTTACTTCTTTAATACACAAAAAAATAATAACAATAAATAAATAAATAAAAAATGGCAATTTTAAATTATATCACGTAAAATATATTTAGAAAACTGAAAGTATGGAAAAGTAATATGACAAATTCTGTATTTTCCTAAAAATTAAGATATTATTTTTTTATTTTTAAATAAATGACAATTTAAAATGCTATGTTAATGAAACTTTGAAAACGAAAACAACATTTTTGAAATTAAACAGTTAACTGTTTTATAGTAATTATTTTAAATCTTCTTGGAATATGACATCATTATTATTAATAATTCATATCACCTATTATAACGTTAAAAATCAATCAAATTAAATTCTATTCAAACCGTTTCTCGCCAAAGTTTGGAAATTGTGGCAATAGAAGAAAAAAAACAAGAACGAAAAATCATGCGTCAGGCATAGATTATGTAACACTTTCCAAAACCTTCAAAATCATTTTACAAATCTTTACCGTTAAGGTGCAAGATGATATCTAACTAAACAATTTTGAAAACGCATAACATATTTAAAATTCCAATTTTAGGAATTACCAACAATATTCAGAAAAATATCCAAGTTCTTTTGTGCAGCCCTGTATATGTTCTGTAGATTTGTATATATACTAAATAGTTAGGAAATCAGTTAGGAAAAGCGTAGCACAGTTTAAAATTTCCGTTCTGGAATTTCCGACAATAAATGGAATGTACTTGAGAACCTTTGTGCTGCCCTGTATACAATCTATACAATTTATACACATCAAGTAATTGACAAAAATGAGTTAAATTTAAAAACGCGTTCATCAACTGAAAAAGCATTCCCAGCAATTATTATTATTAAGCAGTACTTTAACCGAATTATTTTGTGCGTCCCTGTACATGAACAATGAAAGCTATACACACAATATTCTATAGTAAGCCTCTTGTAATCCACGTTAGTGATATATATCAATTTCAATATGTCTGAAATAGTGAAACATTGCTAAAATAAACTGCAAACGAATTTTCTTCATAGACCATAATGTAACGGAATTCTTTTGAGTATCCCTGTAAAGGAACTGTAAGTGCTATGCACACCACATTCTGTACTTAGTCTCTTGTAGTGCATCTCAGTAATATATATCCATTTCTATATGTTTGAAATTGTGTAACATCATTAAAATAAACCGCAAGTGATTTTTCCCCATAGACCGCAATGTAACGGAATTCTTTTGAGAGTCCCTGTAAAAAAACTATAAGTGCTACACACTTCTGTTGAAATAGGGAACATGCTATAGTAAACGACAATAACATACAAAAATTTCAGGACAATCGAAGCATATTTACGGGAGTTACAGCACGGACAAACTGCAGACGGCAGATGGACAGACGGCAGACAAACCGAAGTCAACTGGGCCACTTTTCAACTAGGTTGGAAAGTGTTAAAAACATGAAAAGTTGACAGCAGAAATTTTAGATACTCCTTGTGAATTGTAAAGAAAAAAATAATTCCGTTTTAAAGCCAGAGTTTGGACATCATTTACATCGGTGAAAATGAACAAAATCTTACTACAGATTGTAAATAATTTTAAATAAGTTAATTCTTATAAATGCAAATGACTTTATACCTGAATGAAATTCACTAAATTACCATCATTTTAAACACTTCAGATAATAAATGAGCACAGTTGTGCATCCTTTTTTATAATTTCGTAGATGTTTATACCTATATTGGGAAAAAACTTGTCACCAGAAAAAAAAATAAAAGTTTTATATTCTTTTAAATAAAAGTAAAATAATTCGTCAACTTAGTTGTTCGTCAATTAAATTATACTGTGAGTTTCTAATCTACCGTAATCAGTAAGAAAAAGCTTCGAAAAACAAAGCTAAATTCATTCCCACAGGCTTTAATAGTTACGAAATGCCAATTTTCGGTTGCCTAAAAACTTTCTGTTATCACAGAGTTTTAAATGAATTTCTTCTTAGGAAAATGCGATTTCTAGCAATAAGCAGCATTCCACCACTTATACAAGTTATATTTTTTAATTATTTGTATTTTAATTGATAAAGTAATTCTTTTACGAAACAGATTTTCTAGAAATTATAACTTTTTTAATCGAAGCTATTCATAGCACGTTCATTATTAACTCTTTGTTACATAAGAAAATGCATCAAATCTTTTGACGATACAGTTGTCAAAATTATTCTTCTACGGTTTAGCACATTTGCGAAATGAATGAAATAAAAGATTTCAGACTTATGATGACGTTCATTAGTAAGGTCATTGTGCCTAAATGCGACGCGATTCCGTCGTTTTGTTGCATCTTAGGGTATATTGGCATGTTATTAATTAAATAAATATATTTTTTATTAAGCAGAAAATTATTGAATACTGCCTTTAGTGCTAACATGCTTTTTAGAAATTGAATCATTATCTGTAATATAAGCCAAGAATATACGATTATCGCACTTAGGTCATTTTTCTCGCATTTACGGTAGTTAAAATCTAAATGAGACGTCCAAAGTCCTAAATGTGACAATATGTTTTATGTATGTCAGTCCATCTTAAAATATTGTGAGAAATTAACTGTGTCTCACCCAAAACCCTGCTAGTGAAGCCTAAAAACCAGCTATAGGAAGTTCCCATGTGTTTGGGAGTTTCTTCCAAAATAAAACTAAGTCCACTAAGCTGCCGGATAACTACGAAAGTTTCCTCAATCTTGCTACTTGAAGGTTTTGAGACAGCGAGATGAATAGTTTGTGCGGAAAGGAATCTTTGTGATCAAGCCGAACATTCCGTGAACATGGGAACGGGGTTGAACTCAGACTGGAAAGGGATATTATCATGAAGTCCCTTATCCACCTATCATGAAAGACTTTTACTGTGACGACATCTAAAAGACATTTTAGTGGCTATTGAGAATCCTATTGTTTCGAAAGAGATCTTGGAGGACTAGGAAAGAAAAAGAGTCAGTTAACTGAGAGCAAAGTGACGAGTAAGTTGATACTCGTCGGGAACGCAGATTTCTTCTCAATCTTAAAGGACGGACTCATTAGTCCAGGAAAGGATTTTATATTGAGGTGTTTATTAAATCATCTAGCAGAGACACCCGTTCTCTGAAACACTGAGAAGTTGTGGTGTGAAAAAACTTTGGAAAGCGAACGAGAACCTTATTGAATATTGTTTGAACAAAGACGAACTTTGAATCCATTCCTGTATTTTTCGAAAGTGGTTGACCGACTTCTTAATCTGGAACTTTCTGCGCAGGGGTCAGACTAAAGCTGAACACCTTTATCTTTTCTATCTTCGAAGGGGAAATGTTGCACCGTAATCTATTGAAAATCACAAACTATAGTTATTTGCTGGACACTTTCTTGACTGTCAAATACTCAAAAGTTGGATGACCCTTTTATATTTTTGTTGTGCAGTTTCAGTAAATCAAGAACTTGTAATTTTTATTTATTTAAGTACTGAATTTAATAAAATTCATTTCAACGTTTTACTGGAGCGGTTCATTTTAAAGTCCCTTTAAACCATAACATTTTGGACCTGTCACAATATTAAACTAATTGTTATAAATTTTTGACTTACTTACTAAAAAGTTGAAATACATAAAACATAAAGTTAAATAGCTTATTATTGAACTTAATATACTAATAACTTTATTTGATAATAACTTAAATTAAATAAAAAAGCAACTTTGAAACACATAATCTTTAATATGTTTAATTAAGTAATGCATACTTCAACATTCATACTTTACACACTTTTAACATTGACCATGGAAAAAACAAGAAGTAAATAATAAATGACTGATACAAGTTTTACTAAATCCCTTGCTTTTTAGTTTGCTTTTAACTCATTTTTACTTTTCATCTTCCGTGTAGTACTTAATTTTTTCTTTTTGATTTCTGAATGATATGAATCTAGAAAAGTTTGATGTTTAGGTTTCTTCGTAATTTCTGTTTCTGCTACACCTTTAATTCCAGATTGTTTTAGCGATTTTTTGCCGAATTTTGTTTTTGAAATGCTGTTTTTGCTTTTTAAGCTGTAGTTATTCTCCCTTTTCCAATTTTTACCTTTGTTTTTGCTCTTTCACTTTATCGTCCTCTATATGTTTCAATTGTTAATCATTCAACAAAGTTTAACCCTACTGCTTTTTGCTTTTGGGTTAAATTTTGATTGCTTTTTATACCTTTATGGTGCTCAATTTAAAAACTTGTGCTAGCAGAAAAGTCAGCATTATTTGTTAAGCCTTCATTAACCATGATTATTAAATCATCTCTAATTTAAAAATCGGGAAACAAATTGTCATCCTTAGCGGGAAAATCATCATTAATACTCTATTCATTAACATGAAAATCATCAATAAAAATTGATTTATTGGCATGAAACTGGCCAGTGCACAAATGATTGCCAACAGTTAAATTCTTATCAGCCAAGTCATTGATGGGTATGACTGGAAGAAGCATTTAATTCATTTAATTCATATTTCTGATTTTGTAACTTTTTACAGCGTTGAATGGCATTGTGATCGAAAGATGATTCTGTAACAGCACACCGACTGAATGGGAAAATGCCATTTTCATTAATTATAAATTTTAAAGACGTTTTTTTTTAAATCATTTTAAGCACCTATTTAAGTACACGGTCAAAGAAAAACACTACTGGACGATCATGTTGAAATTCCTAATTTTTTAACTCAACACAGATTAATTAAACATAATATCTACTTTAAACATCATTTTAATACAATATATGAAAATACCATATAAACTTGCCTCAGTTAATCTCCTAAAAGTCTTTCGACATTTCGAGCATTCAATTCGTCTTGATAATAGGTCTCTGAAGAAAATCAGTCACCAAAATGCGTTGAATATTTCAGAACTCTAATTTGAAAATTTGTCTCCTTTACCCGAGCTTATACTTCAAGTCAGTGAAACAGACATTGTGGCCTTTGACATCCATAAGGTCATTTGATCTTCAAAGTTAAAAAAGAAAAACCGTGAATAATTTTCAGGATTTTTGTTGCATTCAGAAAATATGGGAGCGCTTTATAATGAACGATGTGTATTGTAATGGGAAATTTTTGTAAAGAAAACGTTTTAAGAGCATAGACATGCTTCGCGTTTTGTTCCTGAAGTTCGGATGTCTCATTACACAGCATTTATATGCGATTCTTGCGTTACGGTTACGAGTACAAGAACATTGTCGCATGTAGGAATCGTCACATTTAGGCACAATGACCTTAACTATTTAACACATATCTCACAGAAATAGGTTAAGTAATTAAAACATTAAAAAAAAATAAGTTTGTAATAAATGACAAAGAAAGAAATTTTGTAAAAAAGGCTTTTTATGTACGTTACCCAAGAAAGTTTTAATCTTAAAATATTATTATAACTATTTCCGGGTATAATTGATTTAGTGTTTAATAGCAAAAATTGAAATTTACTAGCAATAATATATAACGAAAGAAAGAATTTTCAAAAAATATATAGGAAGTTTTCGGGATATTTCAAAATATTATTTTAAATTAAACGAAATTCAACAATTTACCATATAAAATTTATATCCTGCAAAGAGTTTATAAAAACTATTTTATCTTTTAGAAATAATGATGCATAATCAAATGAATCAAAAGTATTATAAGTTTACTGATTTATGAAAAGGCATGAAGAAAGAAGGCTCCAATTGTACAACAGAATCTGATCTTTTTTTTGGAACCTGGGGAACACATATTATGTAGAGGCACCCGATTAGAAACAGTCTAATGTTACAAAATCCATAGATTACAAGTATAACAACATGTTAACAACAAGTTAATCTAGAAGTATACTACAAAACAGTCGAAGATGTTACGTTCGTCTAATCTTATAGATATAAATTTTACTCAACTTATTTATGACGCATTACATCATTGTATTCCTAAAAAATGCCGGTATTCCTGAACATACAACTAGTACGTTTATGATCTTATATTATAATGGTTGGCAGTGTGGGTAGATGTTAGAGTATGGAGGATGGGAGGTGTTGTATGGATTAAATTTGAATGAGCATAGTTTTAAACACTTAAGGTAATAAAAGGTTTTTTTATAGTTTCCTCGAAACTCATATATCAGAAAAACATATTTCTCACCAGAAAAATCAGTTAAGAAAATTTTTATTTATAATGTAGGGTGGTGCTTAAATCTACCTTGCGTTTATAGCTGCTATCAATGTTATTTTATCTAGTTCGTTTTTCACGTCGATTTTTTGTGCGGGTGGTGAATTAATTTGTATTCGGCATGTCGTCTGCTGACTGCAGCCAAGCGAACACTGATATATTGTCGAACATTATGGACGGTAAAATAGCTCTGAGCTTATGCGGGCAGTTTCTGACCTCTAGGACAATTGATGGACAACATAAAGAACTTTTATTCGACTTCCTTAAATTGTGTGATAAGTACGTGAAAGTCATCCAAGCAAAAGAAGGATATGTTTATTCAACTACGAACAAATCAGAGGTAAGCAATACTTGCCAAGAGGCATACTTTATTTTTAAAAAAGAGCCTGATAACATTAACTATATGTTAGATTCTATACTCTATTCTCTTTCAGTGCTTTTCAAAAATATAAAAAGTCATCCAATTCTTTCCTTAAGAAATCTGGCATAGTTGAAAACAACTCAGATTACAAAGTTGTGACTAAAGGTCATAAGCGCAAAACTAATGAGGTTAATTTGGTTATCCCCCAAAATAATAAATTCCAAATCTTAGAGAGTGACGTCAACCTTGACGACAAATCTCAAATTGATCATACTTCCAATAATTTCCCAGACGACGTATCTGGTAATAAAAAGAAAGGATAAACCCATTTTATATCGAACTTAATGAGAAGTGTACCGACTTAGCTAAAAGCATCACTGATATTAACAAGAAAAAAAAATCTTAATTGCTTTAAAGGGTGAAAGATTAATGGTACTTTTTAAGAATGATGACGATTTTAGAGCAACTCAAAACTATCTCATAGATGCCAACCTCTCATTAGTATTCCGTAATATGCGGGTTAATTTGACCCAGGTTTAACTGGTTTCGCACCAGAATTTTTTTTTTTTTTTAAGAAATGGAATTAAATAAATTCCATGTAGAAACCTGAAATTGAATAAATAAAGATTCATCCAATAATTTTTCTGGTTTGAAGCGTTGTTAAACTGGGTCAAATTAACCCGCATATTACGGAATATTAATGAGAGGTTGGCACCTATGCTATCTTGATAATAATGCTAAGAAATATACGACTCTCCATCCCAGAGATCAAAGATCCAAAAAAAAATCTGCATTAGGGGTCTGCCCTGTGTTACCGATTCTGAGAAAATAACCTCAATCCAAAATCTGACTTTGTTAAAAGTGTTGCTAACAAACCCTCCAAGGATTCCCTTCTTTTTGTTGAGACCCTAAAGGATTTTACACTCTTAAAAAAATCCAGTGATTTTAACTCAGATTAAATATTTTTTCACTCCTTTTCAGTATTGAAAATGCACTTATCCTATAGGGGTGAATTCCATCCTTTTTGCGGAGTGATTATTTTCATTCTTTTTTTATAAAGCCATTTTCACTCTTTTTTACTAAATTAATATGCAAAATGAGTGATTTTACTGTTGTTTTGAGAAAATACTTCTTTTTTTTTTTTTAAACATATTTAATACAAACGGAATGTTTTTTTTTTTTTTTTAAACTAGCTTTGTTATATATACTTTTTTTTTTCTTTTTTCAAAAATAATTTTAATGTATGTTTGGATTAATTTTAGTTATTTCATTGCTCTTTTTTATGCTTTTTCAATTTAATTTAATTTTTATCTTAGATTTGCATTTTAATACGCATAAATGACATAATTGAAGATAAATTTTAGAAGAGATTTCATAAATTTTCAACATTAGGGATAAACAAAAAAAAAAATCTGATGATACATATATTGACAAGCGTTTTTTTCCTAACACAACATTATTAAGATTTGTTGTTGTTCCTTTTTCTTTCTTATAATAAGTTTTTTCTTGTACTTTTACATTGTATATATAAATTTAGTGTTATTTAACGTTATTACTTTCAATCATAAAAATATGATTTTCTTCAATAATTTCTAATATTATTATATATTAATATATTTTGCTTATGAAGCAGAAAAATATTTGTAGAACACAGAATCCATAATAATGAAAACGTGTTTTTATGTTGTGTTTTAAATGTAGGATTTACGTTCCATGTTTCTTGAAATATTTAAGCCATACAAGTATTAATTATGTTCAAGCATTTATTATGTATACAAAGGTGTACATCTATACTTTATTTATTTTGAAATTTACATAATATTATGCAAACAGTGTGAAATACTGAAAAGAGTAGAAATAGCAATCCAAGACAAATTTTTTTAGTGGAGTTAGATTTTTGAATATGCATAACTTATAACAAAATAATAATAATAATAATAATAATAATAATAATAATAATAATAATAACAGTTCACAAAATCATATATATTTTATAAGTTAAAGTTAGTTGTGCCATAAAGTAAATTAATATATATATTTTTTATTAATCTATTATTAGGCTGTATCAAAAGTATTTTTGTTTTTTGAATGTTTTTATACCAAAGCCTGTAGCTTGCACTTTATCACCCCTATTGTTGAACTTAAAATGTTATTTAAGAGAATACATGTCCCTCTCCCTCTATATTCTATAATCGTACAGGCTTCTTTTTTTCATTCTTAAGTTACGTAAAGAGTGATACTAAGGTTGAGATTTTATACAACTTAAGACATGTTTTTAAACTAGGTCTTAAAACCAATGAAGCTGTCCTCATAACTCGTGCAGTGGGAGGCCACGACAACAGTAGTGTCCGAACAGTTCAAAGCACATCCAAACGTTTTAAGAAAGGGGATCTCAACACTGAAATCCAAAATCAGAAATGACAGGTCTGCCATACACGTATAATAACAGTTTAAAAAAATAAGAATTAGGATTTTTTCAAATTTTTGTTAGTAGATGGATAACTAACAAATTTGCTATTTTAAATATGAAAATCAGGAAATATTGTTATGGGGGAGTTTATATAGAATTAGTAGTTATTTCTGTGTAAGAAGAATTTTTTTAATCAAAAAAATGATCTTGGAACAATTTTAAAAATATTATTTACAGCGTTTCTACTGCGTTCTTTTGGTATCGGACTCGGGTTCAGATGATACAAAACATTTGGGTCTAGGGCTACGAAATAAGAGTCCCCCCCCCCCCACACACACACCCCAGAACTCATCTTAATTATTAGGTAGATTCGCTGTGAAGTGGTATGTTTTCTTTAAGGAGAATGGTGATAAAAAAAGTGAGATTTTGCAGATTTTTTTCTTATTATATCCGAGTTATATTGTAATAATAAAGTTTCTTGAAATGTAATTTTATATTGGACAATTAATTTCTCGTTAAAATCGAGTTTTTGTTACATCTGAGCTGTCTATAACTGAATTGAACGTATGTTCGTTTCCTATAGAACAGCCAAACTTCTGAAACAGGAATGTTATACTCGTCGTGGTAAAGGGTATTTGTTATATGTGATTTGCTTTTTGCCATTCTACAGAATTTCGGCAAACATGGGATTCCGCACATTTTTTTTGCCATACTTTGTATGTGGAAATCTATACAGAAAATCAGTTAAAATCCATCTGCAAAAATTTATATCTTAAAAATTTATTAATTAGAAGTAGATGAAAACTATGATTTTAAAAATTTCAAAGGTTTATAAACGTTTGCAATTTTTGGAATTGGTAGAGATAAACAAAATATTCACAAAGATCTGGCGAGCGTTAGCGAGCGTTAGCGAGTAGGGGGCTGAGCCCCCTAGTTACAATATATAAATATGTAGAAATATACACATTTAGATGTTTTGGTCGTTTTACCATTCGACCATATGAAGTAATAAGTGGGGTATTATTTACAACACTATTTTGCGACGGAATGTGATGAGGTGGGACTGAATTTTATGAAACAATTATTTGTTCAGTCTCAACATCTGGTAAAATGTCAAGCGTATCATCACAATAACCTAAATATGATGTTTTTGATATTCTTAAGAATTTTCTATTTCTTATAAGTACTATTCAGTTTTAATTTTGTATGATCTTGGATTATTTGTCTTAGAAATAATAGTTGCTGGTTCCCATAGTTTCGTTTCTAAATTTTGAACGGCAATTTTGTCCCCTGGTTTTAGCTCATTTAACTTTTTTGACGATCTATCATAATACTGCTTTTGAGTGTGTTGTTGTCTTAGAAACTTAATGCTAACATCGCCAAACATCTCTGGATGAAGCATTTTACTACTTACAGGTATTTTAGTTCTTAGTCGCCTGCCAAACATAGTTTGGGCTGGAGATAAGCCTAACCCCGAAATAGGAGTGTTCCTATATTCAAGTAAACCTATTGCAGGTCTTCGGTTGTCCTCAAATGCTTTTTTGAAAATAGCTTTACTAATGCCAACTGCCTTTTCTACCATACCAATTTGGACTTGTAAAAATAATGTCTATATCCCATTGCTTCCCAAAGTTTTTAAATTCATAACTATTAAAAGGCTTGTTGTCACAAATAATTGTTTCAGAGATACCAAATCTTGAAAAAATAACTTCTAATTTAAAAATAATTTCCTCACTGGTCTTATTATCAACTTTTACAACCTCTATCCACTTGGAAAAATAATATAGTACTACAAGGTAATCTGTGTTATGTAAATACATGAGGTCAGTGCCTATTGTTTCGAAAGGCCTAGTTGGGATATCATGAGGTTCAAGTGGTTCTTTAGTCTGTGTTTTTTTTAATTGTTCACATACTCTACACTTACTGATTAAATCTTCAATATCTCTGGTAATACCTGGCCAATACATTATTTCTCTATCTTTGCTTTTGCATTTTGTTATTCCTAAGTGAGCTCCATGAATAAGAAATAACATATCCTGCCTAAGGGCACTTGGCACTATAATTTTGTCATTTAAGAATGCAATTCCATCAATAACATGTATGTCATCTTTAACTCTATAATACGACAGCAGATTTTTTTGAAATTATTTTTTTACAGGCCAACCCTCTTTATAGAACTTAAAAACTAGCTGAAGTTCACTATTTTCAGCAGTGAGCTTTTGTAACTGTTTGGATCGGTTATCACTCATAAGCAAGTGTTTTGCAACAGAGTGCACCATATTTAACATTTCAGGGTCTTTTTCACCCACTTCTTTTAAGTTTGCTCTTGACAAAGTGTCAGCGAAGTACATTTTACTACTTGGTACATATTTTATGGTAAAATCATATTTAAGCAACTTAAGTAACATTCGTTGCAAGCGAGTGGTAATTTTATCAATAGCTTTATGCACAATTGATGTTAGGGGTTTATGATTACTTTCGACTAATACTTTGTGACCATACAACATATTATGATATTTTTCAAATGCAAATACAATTGCGAGCATTTCTTTTTTAATTTGAGCATAATTTGTTTCCCATTCACTCAAACTTCTAGAAGCGAAAGACACTGGATGTCCCTCTTGTTAGAAACATGCACATAATCCATCCCTCGAACTATTACATTGGACAGTTATAGGCGATGAAGGATTGAAAACTTTTAAATCAGGTGCTGAACTTATTAGTTCTTTTATATTTTCAAAACTAATCTCTTGCTCATGATTCCACTGAAAATCTACATTATTTTTAACAATTCTCTCATTCGAGCTGTTACAGCTGATACATTAGGTAAAAATTTACTTAGGAAATTAACCATACCCAATAACCTTTTGATTTCATGTTTACATGATGGCTTCTCAAGCTCATTAATTGCCTTAACATGATTAGAGTCAGCTTTAATCCCATCCTTAGAAATAATTAAGCCCATTTACTCTAAATTGAAATTTGTCAGGATTAAATTTTATGTTATTTGACTGTGTCCTCTCTAACACTTTCAAAACAATTTGGTCATGTTCCTCCTTAGTTTTACCTTCTATAATCAAATGATCAAAATATATTTCAACACCTTGTATATCACCAAACAGTTTAAATGTAGCTTTTTGAAATACCTCAGGTGCGGAACAGATTCCGAAAGGTAGCCTATTAAAGCAGTAGCGGCCAAAAGGAGAATTAAAAGTACACAATTCTGAGCTAGCTTTATCTAACCCAATCTGCCAGAATCCCTCTTTTCGGTCAAGCACTGAAAAATACTGTTTTCCTTCTTCAAGGATTTTATCTGCAGAAGGAATAACATAGTGTTCCCTTTTAATGGATTTATTTAAATTTCTGGGGTCAAGACAAATTCTTAATTTACCATTTGGTTTTTCAACAACTACAAAACTACTAATCCAATCTGTTGGTGCATTTACAGGGGATATAATGCCTAATTTTGTCAATTCGTTGAGAGTTTTGCCTAACTCATTATGAAGGGACTGAGTTGGATTCATAACAGGTTTGACATCACTTTTCACTTCAATGTGATGTGGCTTGCCAGGAAATTTACCTGAACCCTCAAAAACATTTTGATAGTTACTAATTACATTTAATTTTGAATCTAAATTAATTTCATCAATTAATTGTATCCGCTGTAACTCTTGGCATGCCTGTAAACCCAATAAAGGCTTAGCCTTAGCATCCACAACAACAAAATTTAATTTTACATTAGAGCATTTATCAGTATTACAAGAAAGCATTATACACCCTCCAGGTTTAAGTTTATGATTGTCATAGGATATTAAAACAATATCAGTTGGGTCCAAATGATTTTTAAATTTTAAATCAAAAGCTTTAAAAACTGACATAGGAAGAATATTAACTTGAGCCCCTGTGTCAAGTTTGAAATTTACTTGCTGATCTCCAACTGTTATTGTCTTATACCATTCTTTTTTAGTTGAATTTATTACATTAACACCAATCAAAACATTATCAATATACAAGCAATTAGATTCATTTACCTCATTCACTTTTTGCACATTATTTTTATGTTGGCTTACCTTATTCTTGCACATAGCTGCGAAATGATGTTTCTATTCACATCGATTGCACAATTTATTGAATGTTGGACACTGGCCTTATAACATGTTTTCTTCCACATGATTTACAGTCACTTGACTATTTAAAGTTCACGTTTATTTTTTTTCGATGTTGAACAGAGTCACTTCACTGACTTTGGGGTCATTGATGGTCCTCATCTGTTCTCTGCTAACTTCGCAGGCTCGAATGCTGTCCACGGCTTTCTTCAAAGTTAGATCCGACTCTCGAAGTAGTCTTTCCTGTAAGCCTTTGTCATGGATTCCGAGGACTATTCAATCTCTTTGCAGGCTTGCTTCTTGGTCTCCAAACCCCACAGGAGGATGTCAATGTTTTCAACTCCGTCAGGTAGACATCTACGGCTTGTCCGTTTTTCTGCGAGAAAGAGAAAAACTTAAATCGCTTAAATACTTCATTACTCTGAGGCAAACAGTGATTTTCAAAATTTTTAACAACATTGTCAAACTTTTCTTTGCTTTCATTTTCCTTAAATCTAAATGTATTAAACACGCTTACTCCTTCATCACCAATCAAATTTAGAAAAATAGCTATTCTGATTTTGTCATCCTTTTCTTTTTTTTCAGAGGCCAACATGAAATTCTCGAACTTTTGCTTCCATTTTAGCCAATTGTCCGACAAATTCGGTGCACTAAAGGTCAGTTCACTAGGGGGCTTGAAACTCTCCATGCTTTATTAATATTATTACTATTGAACACCAGAGTTCATCAAGTTATTTACCAGTTCATCATAACATGATATACAGAACACTAAGTTCTATTGAAAGCAGCTTCAATCTCCTTCACCAGACAGCACAGTAACTCATCATTTCAGGAATCTATTTCCATCCAAGTACTAGATTAACTGACACCATGTTGTTTATTTGGATTCAAGAGATTAAACATATTTTTAGTCTTGACTATGTTTATTAAATTATATTACAATAAATGTTACACACAAGCTGGGCTTTGATTCACAGCATGCTTCGTGATCACGGGATTCGTAATGTAGCAAGCGCCAGCACTAATCAACAAACATTAGTGTTGCCATTCCGGCTAAAGAAATATTGTGTTGCCATTAAGTACATAAAACTTATTTGGTAACTTATTGTTGCCACAACATGTAATATACATATATTACAAAAAGGAAGTGTGTAGCACTTATAGTTTTTTTTAACAGGAACACTCCAAAGAATTCAGTTACATTACGGTCTGTGGGGAAAAAAATCATTTGAGGTTTATTTTAATGATGTTACACAATTTCAAACATATTGAAATTTATATAATGACTGAGGTGCACTACAAGAAGCTTACTGTAGAATATGGTAGGCGTAACACTTATAGTTCCTTTACAGGGACACTCAAAAGAATTCCGTTACATTACGGTCTACGAAGAAAAATCGTTTGCGGTTTATTTTAATGTTGCACTATTTCAAGCATATTGAAATTAATATATCATTAAGACCATCTTGTAATGCATCTAAGATGCTTTACGAGATGCTTACTATAGAATATTGTGTATATGGCATTCATTGTTCATTTACAGGGACACACAAATGAATTCGGTACTGTTTGTTAACAATAATAACTGGAAGTTTTCAGTTGCTGAACGTGTCTTAAATTTAACTCATTTTTAACACTTTCCAATTTAGTTGAAAAGTATTTATGAATTTGGTTTGTCTGTGTGATTGTTCGTACTGAACTCTCGTAAATATATTCGGATTGTCATGCAATTGATATATGTTATTGAAGTTTACTATACATATTCGGTATATTGAAAATGAAGTATGTAGCACTTAATTTTTTTTACAAGGACACTCCAAAGAATCCCGATACATTATGGTCTGTGGGGGAAAAATCATTTCCGGTTTATTTTAATGATGTTATACCATTTCAAACATATTAGAAATTAATATATATCCCAGAGGTGCATTACTGAGTTGCATTGCTTACTATTAAATATGGCGTGCATAGCACTTATAGTTCAATGACAGGAACACACAAAAGAATTATATTAAAGTACTGTCTGTTAACAATAATTTCTGGAAGTGCATTTCCATTTGCGGTACGCCTTTTTTAAATGTAATTAATTTTTTATCTATTACTTGGTGCATATCAATTCTATAGATTATATGCAGGGCATTATAAAAAAATCTCCATCACATTTTCGTTTATTGATGGAAAATCGAGAAAGAGAATTTTAAACCGTGCTTTTTCCTAATTGAACTACATTTTAGCATTCTATGTAGTATATATTCAAATCTGTTTATCATATACAGGGCTGAATGAAAGAATTCTGATATTTTTTTTAATATTGTTGATAAATCCTGAAATTGGATTTTTAAATATGCTATGCTGTTTCTTCAAAAAGCAAGTTGTTATCTCCTTTTCCTTCTGAATTACAACAATTTAAATATTGAAAATTTTCAAAAATCTGGACTTTCGACAGCTTGTAACTCAAAAAAGGGAAGTGGTATTCATATGTGATTTGGAAAGAAAGGACCTTTCTATATACTCTCTATAATCTGTAAGTCGTTTTTGGCTTTTCCTACTGGTCTATGAGGTGCGCAGCGCAGTCTTTAAATAGGATAAGTGACAACGTTACGAATGAAAAGTTACGTTAAAAAGAAAAAAAAAATTGTTAAATAAATTTTCTGGATTTAGTTAGTTAAAAAGTACCGAGAATTCCAGAAATATTTTTCTAACAAAGTCGCGAAAGTTTATTCAATAAAATGTTTCTTCTTTTTAAATTTCTTACTATTATTTCTTGGCTGCTCTAAGGTGTGTTACGCAATTACTCATATACAGGCAGTTGAGTTGCTTTGCAACTGGGTACCCCCTTGAAAGCATCAGCTGTTTACTCTTTATAGCTGGTCGCCCTTTCTCTAATTTCTAGACTCCATATTTCATAGACCAGTTGGAAAAACATAGAACGACTTACAGATTATACAGATCATATCGGGCGCTCCTTCCTTGCCAAATCGCATATGAATACCACTTTACCTTTTAAATTACAAATTTCAAAAAATGCTTTTTTTTTTTTTTTTTTTTTTTTTTTTTTTTTTTTTTTTTTTTTACATTTAAATTGTTGTAATTCAGGAGGGGTGGGGGAAGATAACAGCTTGCTTTTTTTCTTTTTTTTTTTTTTCCTTTAAGACATGTTTGGAGAAAGTAATTACGTATGTAAAAAAGTACACTGTTATACCTTTCTCTCCATGAGATATATATATGTATATATATTCATAAATTGGCATTTTGAATAATATTTTAGTAGATATTAAAGTGCTCAACTAAAAAAATATAGAGATAAATACATGATAATTACATGATTAGAGAAGTGCAGATTTCTGATCTTTTAGGTAGGTTTCGTAAGAAATACTACCTATTACATTCTCCCCTAGGTTGGAATTTTTGAAAAAATTTTGCAGATCTACGCTGATAATGACTCCCAGAACCCCAAACCATCCCCAGTTCAAAACTTTATCTATCTATCTATGTCACTTTTTTATGGACACGATAACTCCCATAATTCTGCACAAATCTCTTCCAAACTAATACATAAAATCAAGGGGCATAAAATCTCGGTCACGTTCGCTAATGGCCAAAATCAAACCAGGTGGGGGGGGGGGGGGTGCTTTTTGTGAAAACAGAAAAATAACACATAATTTCTTAATTATGATACGTATAGAATCCGTTTAAAGTTATTATTAATTTTAGAAAAAGGGCCGAAAAATTATGTATGACAGATTTTTGATATCATTAAAAATTGCCCCAAGGGGAGAAAAGAGGTGGGTTTTAGAAGAAAAAATTCATAACTTCGTCAATTCAGAAGATATCAAATCCGCTTAAATTTATTATAAATCCGCTTAATATTATCTAAAACTTTTATATTGACAAGTTTTTTACAGGGCCAACCCTTATAGCAAAAAAAAAAAAAAAAAAAAAAAAAATGCCGCATCCAAATGCCGCATCATGGCAAAAAGGTCATTTCTTCTGCAATTCCCAACAAACAGGTGCCCCACGGTCTGCGTCTTCGAAATCTACCTGCGCCTATAGGCCGAGCCGTCAGGGATTTTTTTATTTATTTTGTTTATCTGCATTAGTAAAAAAAAAATAAAGTCGCAACTTTCTCTCTCACTATCCATGCGTGTCTTCTCTCTCTCTCTCTCTCTCTCTCTCTCTCTCTCTCTCTCTCTCTGTCTCTGTTTGTCTATCTCTGTCTCTCGCTCTCTCTCTTCTTTACTTTAGGAAATTTTCGCAATGTCATTTGCACACAGAGTTTTCACTTATTTCAAGTAATTTCAGTTTTTAAATTATTTTAACACTGAAAAGCTACTGTCTATATTTAATCCTTTGAGAACTGTGGGACATATACGTCCCACTAACCGATAACAGGGCTACCACTGGCGATTATTTTTATATTCAGTTCGTACTATTATGTACAGACAAAATTTTTTCGGTCACATTTCTATCCAAATTGCCCTTGATATGCATATCAAAGATTATTATTTTTGGAAAAGTAGTCGCCAATTGCCATAAATTCAAATGAAAAATATATTCGTAGTCAATGGGTTAAAACGTTCTATTCTGCTTTGTAGTTCGCATTTTACTTTAAATTGGATTTCGAGAAATTAAAAAATATATATATATATTAATGTTTGTCACGAAAACTAACGGCTACACTGCAAAAAGAAATTGTTGATTTTACAGTATAATACTGGCAGCTGGGGTGCCAATATTATATTGTAAAATCAACTTTTTTTTTTTTTTTGCAGTGTAAAGAAGAATATTGTGTCAAAGTTTAAAAATAAGAGTCGTTGTTTCCTAAAGGATAAAAACCATAGGTATTTTCCTTGAACTGTAGCTAAGTTTTTAGTGCAGATATTATAGATCAAATGTTAAAGAATTTAAAGATACTTTTGCTATCGTAACTAATCAAGAAAACTTGTTCAAATTGCAAACAGTTTTAAATGTTCTTTTGCAGGCAAACAGAACATACTTTCATCTTAGCCAGGGCTCGAAAAATAGCATTCCCGGGATCCCGGGGAACCCAGAAATCATTTCTGGGAGCATATTTTTCCCACTCAGGTTCCCAGCCGGGAACCTAAAAATTAAATATTGTATATTAATTATTTGTTCTGTATACATTTGAATAAATTAGTAAATGCAATATATAATGCTTAATCTTAGTGTGCAAATGTAATGCAACATTTCCTTTTAAGTTATACTACTTAAAACTATACTAAAACTACTAAATACTACTATACTAAGATACTTTTAAGTTTTAAGTAAGCTATAAGAATAGGAAGGGAGGGAGGAGGTGCTTTTGGATAGAGAACAGTCAAAACATTAATTGATAAACCATAAAATTAAAATTTTTGCTTATTATTCAAAACTGTGTCTATTATATGACACAATATCATTCATTAAGCTCTGAATTTATTAAAAAACTGGGAACACATAAATTTGTCTGGGAACCTACACTTTTCATGTAGACCCTCCCAGCTGGGAACCTTAAAATTTTCAGAATTTTCGAGCCCTGTCTTAGCTAACATTAAACGAAGAGAGTTTCAATGCATTTGTAACAGAACATCCAAATTGTTCCTTTTTCATGTAAAAGTGGATTAAAAATAGTTATCTTCAAAACTAGTATCGTAATGTTTCATGGACTGAAAAAAAAGTCCTTCCGGCCTGTACCGGGAGGAAAAGGTAGCTTTCCTCCGTTTTAAAATTTTAGCTAATGTTACACGAAAACAGCAAGTTAAAATGCAAAGAAACGTTTACAAAAGATTCGTTAATACTGAATTTGAATAAGAATTTCGCCAAATTATTGAGCAATAGCCAAATTGGCTTCATTTATAAAGACTTATTTTGGTCGCCAAATTTGGCGATATTTCGCCAAATGTCGCCAATTTTGGCGCTAACGGATATGAATATATAGTTTTATGCGTATGATTGGGAAAATTATTACAACAATGAAAGAAAATAATTTGCGAGTAATCGCGTTAATGTGCTGTTTTGTTTCAAAATGTCAGCCACCCTAGAATTTCAAACTGCTCTATCTCAGCCATTTTTTAAGATAGAGGTAAACCAAAAAATGCTCTGGAATCTGCTACCTAAAAGTCTGTTTATAAATGATTCATATACTTATAAAGCGCTTCATTAATTTCATTATCAAATGTGACGAATGAAAGGTTGCAATTATATGCACATGAAACATACCGAGACAGACTAAAGGCTCTATTGAATACAGAGTCTGATTAAAGCATGGACTCTGTACTGCCTCCTATATTTGGGAGCCTTAAAATTTGGCATGCAATTTTTAAAACCTGAATTTTTTAATCACTTTCTTTCTTTTTCTTTTTTTCTTCTTTTTTTTCTTTTTTTTTTCTTTTCTTTTCTTTTCTTTTCTTTTTTTTTTTTTTAACCGTACATTGAGTATAAACCATATTTTATATATTTTATAGTATGAGATTAAAAATAAAGATTTATCTAAAAATATATTTAAAAATTCATATATGCATTATAAAGCAACTGAAATATTTATTTATTTGCGAATATTATAGGGAGGGGAGCTTGTATGAATAGCAAGCTCTGGACCTCGCTTTGACATTATTGGTTTCTAATTGAATACTACTAAACTCCGTTCTTACGTTCCTGAATTTTGCATTTTTTTGTCATGTTACTTTTATTACTTTTTAATTGCACTGACTATTTATATTTTATTTCATCTCTTTGGTCCCTACTTAAATGTAAAAACGGGCTTATATTCTGTATTTTTTATATATTCTTTAAATATTTAATATTATTAACTTAATAGATAAGTAAATATAGATTTCTCCTTAAATTCTCGCATTCTTTGCTATGCAATGGACACTCTCCAATTTTAGAAAACCTCATCAATTTAAGGCACATATTCGCATGAGTAAGATATACGATGTTACCTTAATGCCACCCATTAACCTGCATTATACTGACCATACATTATGTTTCAGTATCCAAACCCTCAACTCTTTGGGTCGGAAATCACCTCTTAGCTTTTAGTACGGTGGTCTGCATCATGACTTTGTTTCCCTATCACCATATGTCCAGTCGTAAAACCTTCATCTTCAGAGCGAACACCCCTTTCATGAATTCAATCTGTACAGTTCTAGCTATCACTTTCCATGCTTTTAATGAACTAACCAGGCACAACCAAAGTAACCTATGCGTCCCCGATGCAAAGAGAACGAGAAGAAAACGGGGAGGATGACAGATATTGGAGGATGATACCCCCCACCCAGCACGACTCCTCAGGGAGCAATAGGGGGCCCCCAGTCTCTTCGTCTATAACATTAGCTCATCAAGAGAAATGAAGGTCTCATAACTGTATTTCATCTTGTCACTTACCGCCTTGCAGTAGTAGGAAGGCCCAAGAAACAAACCACCGCCATTCTTAAAAGAGGGGTATAAATTTGCATATGGCCGCCCTTTTATGCTCTTCTTTCCATCCAGAAGCCACAATTCATGGCCACCTTCCCCTCACCGTACACTACTTACTGCCTAGAGGGCCCGTGTTCTAACGACTCGTGAATTTGTGCAAATGAGGCAAACTTCATCTGGCCGCAGAGAATTTGACGAATGTCTGACCTGAGAGGATGTCTTTTGCCTCTTCTCTCCTCTCGCTTTTGCTCTCGACCGCAAGATATTATGGTTTCATGCGAGGGGGGAAGGAGAGAGGTATATTCTAACCCACTCCCCCTCATCTCACTCTTCTCGGGCCGAAATATACATGACAAATGTTAAGTAACGATGGCGCACTTTTCTAGGCAGCCATACGTCGTTTTGATGCGATAAAATAAGTCATACCGCCGCGGGGGCATAGCAACCACGTGGAGTGTTGTCGGCTCGGGAAAAGAGTGGCCTGAGTGCAGAGCAGGGAATGGACCTTTCCTATTTGGAGTTTGTCAGAGAAAATTGTAATTAAAGAGCGGAAATATGTGATGTCGAGTCTGTTTTACACTCTGATATGCATTTCAAACATGTCAGAGGGCGTTCAGCCAAAGCAACTGAAAATAATTGCAACACAATGCACACGTGTTATTATTTAAATATCCATGCTAATAAAGTAACTAATCAAGTGTTATGTAAAATAAATATATCATATTTGTTCCAACTGTAAAATGAAATAGAAAATGAACAATAAAACCCATCTAGTTACACTAAAGGAAAAAACCTTTTTGAAAATTTGTTTGAATCCAAATAAAATGTTTGCATAAAAATGATAAATTGCTATAAATTACGATGAACAAAACATGATAACATTTCTGATATAATAACATAGATTGTTATTTAAATATCCAGTCCAAGAAAGTTACTAATTAGGGGTCATGTAAAATAAATATATCACGTTTGTTTCAAGTGTAAAATGAAACCGATAATGAACAATAAAATCCATTTAGTTAGAGTGTTATTAAAGAAAAAAACCTTTCAAAGTTATATATATAATCAATTTTATAATTTGGAATATTCATATATAAAAAATAAAAACAAAGTATTAATAAAACTGATATTCTTATAAATTATAAAATGAAAACTACCCGGGAACAGTCGCGCATACCCAGTATGAGTTAGTTTATTATTTTGTCACAAATCGTCGCCTTATTTAATCGCAGACAATTGTAACAACTTCTGCGATAAAATAAGACGAATTGATTCGAATTTTAAAGACGCAGTTTGTCTTCATCTAACACCTACTTTCTGATGGTAAAAACCAATTTGACAATTATATTAAGTAATGCGTAATCACTATTTAAATTTCTCCATAGATTAACTTGGGATTTTCAGATAAGCGAGATAAAAACCTGTATCGATGAAGAATTTTTAGTCTTTTTCTGTGATTCATTGCCTAAAAAGAAATCTATAAATCAGTCCTCATGAGTTATTCCTTTTATTTTTTCAAATCATCTTGCATTTGTAGAATTGGTAAGGCAATATATTGTAATCATGCAAATTAAGGCGTGCTTGTCTCGTCTCATGCACACAGTTCTGAAGTATATTGTCAAGTCTTACAGGTCCCTACTTTTTCGTCTATTTTTAGTGGGTTTTTTTTTATGTACTGTAGCCCAAATCTTGCACATTTTCAGCTTATTACAGCTCATGCAAAGACAAAATCTTGCATGTTTTGTGGAATATATAGTAATTTAGGCTTAATAATTTTACTATAGATTTTTTTTTTTTTTTTAATTATTCGATTTGAATTTTATTTATCATAACAAGCATGAGTTTCATCTTACTTTTTTCTCCCATCTATGTATGATGAATTATAATACCGTCTATTATACACACACACATATATATATAGGATGGTAGGGTGGGCAGACTTTAGAATATGGAGGATGGTTGATGTTGTTTGGACAAAATTAATTCATTGCGTAATTTTATACAATTATATATAATATTTTAAAACGACAAAAATGAAATAAAAACGTAAGAAATAATTGGCAGGCTGGTAGGTCAGATGTTAGAGGAGGGGTGGAAATTTAATTATTAATATTTAATTTATTTATTTATAAAAAAAGACGGATATTGTATCATTATGGATAAATTAATTAATTCTCTAAATACTATAGTTGATTCTGTACACTTCATTTCAGACTAACTATCATAGTTTCATCTCTTTTTTTATTGCTGTATAATTTCATATATTAATTCTTAATTAACTTCTTCGTTTGTGTGAGAGATTCTTCGCTTCAATTTGTACATAATTTTACATTAATAAAAATTATTTTGTGTTCTTCAACTGTTTAACTCGGATATTGTATCTTTATGCATTATATTTTGCCTTCTTGTACCTCACCCCCTTCATTGCCTTTTTTATATGTAATTTTATTTAAAAATCATTTTAATATTAATTGATACATGTACTTTTTCTCTTTCTCCCTCACCATATTTATTTTTACTTAATTTTCTTATCTAATTTTATTCGAAATTAAGCACCATTACTTTTGTTATCACACCCAGAAAAAAGTTTTGTTGAATCAACAAAAATTTGGTTGACCCAACAAAACTTTTTGTTTAAATATAGGTCAATAGAAATTTTGTTTGAATCAACAAAAAAAAATTTTTTTTGCAATTCCAAAAAAAATGTTCGTATCGTCAGAAAAAAATGTTTTGTTAATTCAAGTAAAATGGTTCAATTTTACTTGAATTTTGTTAATACAATCAAAATGTACTCGTTTTAATCAATTCCTTTTTCTGGGTGCAATTTTTATCACAACTATATCACAACGTAAGATAAAATTTTAAAATTTATTTCAGTAGGTATGTAGTGTCTGTCTTAGAAATGATACAAATCTTAAAATTTGTTTATTAATTTAAAAACTTCGTATTACATCTTACGAAGTAGTTTTTGAAGAGAATAATCAAGATTCGTACGCCTCCTGGAATTTTGCGACCAGGAAATTCTTCGGTACCAAGTATTTTCTTACAGAAAATCAATCCTTAAAAGAAGCCGAAGTTTCGCTAGTTTAACCTAGATTTCTTTTTCTATAAAAAAAAAAAAAAAAAAAAAAAAAAAAATACTGGTAACTTTCCTGGAAAATTCCCTGATCCGTACGAACCCTGATAATTATAAAAAATATTTGATGAATGATATATGAAGAGAGTTTTAGATGTTTAGAAAATATATTTTGCAATGATTTAAAATTTCCTTTGTATGAAAATGGATTATTTATTATTATTATCATTATTATTATTATTATTATCATTATTACTGTATTCTTAATATCAGTGAAGCAAAGAGTTAATCCCCATTTCTTCTTATTATCATCAACATAAGTTTACATACACTGCAAAAAATAATTGTTGATTTTACAGTATAAAACTGGCACCCAGCTGCCAGTATTTATACCGTAAAATTAACAGTATTAAACAGTAAAATAAGCAGTAATACGCTGCCGTGCAAGCAGTAATACGGTACCGCGCATGCGCGGTACCGTATTACTGCTTGCGCGGCAGCGTATTACTGCTTATTTTACTGTTTAATACTGTTAATTTTACGGTATAAATACTGGCAGCTGGGTGCCAGTTTTATACTGTAAAATCAACAATTATTTTTTGCAGTGTAGATTTCTGATAGTGACTAATTAAATCTTTAAAAGGCTGTCCATAAATATATATTTTCACAAAATACAGTTGAATGGATTGACCATTAATTAAAAAATAATTTGACTCAAAATGTTGATCAAAAATCATCAAAATAGCGATATTTTGTTTTCAATTAATTCATGGAAACCGCTTGTAAAGAAGCTGGAGGAAGCGTGAAAATTACTCGTAATACACGGATTTAATTATGACCGTTGTCACCGGTTGGCATTTTCTTTGATTACAAAGTATAGTATATACCTCCTATACCTGTAGTATACTTATAGTAAGTAACTCCTATTGCAAGTACTATTACAACGGACATGACGGATATAATACATAAAATATATTTCACACTAATACGAATTTATTTTTCTTTCGGAAAATTAAAGATTTTCAATGCTTTTGAATTAAGAATTTATTTCAAATAAGAAACATATAAAGCTATTGTAACGGAAATATCTCTCATGACGATTTGAAATCTATACCTAAATTTATACATAGAGGATTACTATAATATTTTTAAATCTCAAGTGGACATCAAAATAGCGATATTTTGTTTTCAATTAATTCATGGAAACCGCTTGTAAAGAAGCTGGAGGAAGCGTGAAAATTACTCGTAATACATGGATTTAATTATGACCGGTGTCACTGGTTGGCATTTTCTTTGATTACAAAGTGTAGTATACCTCCTATACCTGTAGTATACTTATAGTAAGTAACTCCTATTGCAAGTACTATTACAACGGACATGACGGATATAATACATAAAATATATATATCACACTAATACGAATTTATTTTTCTTTCGGAAAATTAAAGATTTTCAATGCTTTTGAATTAAGAATTTATTTCAAATAAGAAACATATAAAGCTATTGTAACGGAAATATCTCTCATGATGATTTGAAATCTATACCTAAATTTATACATAGATGATTACTATAATATTTTTAAATCTCAAGTGGACATCAAAATAGCGATATTTTGTTTTCAATTAATTCATGGAAACCGCTTGTAAAGAAGCTGGAGGAAGCGTGAAAATTACTCGTAATACACGGATTTCTTTATGACCGGTGTCACTGGTTTCCAACAGCTTTCGGAAAAGTAATTTTTATCAAAATAATGTCTTGTGAAAACATTTAATTTGAAAAATATTTTTAGACATGCAAACACTCTATATTTTAAATAGTTAAAGTTTATATGTATCTCGGAAAAAAAAATCCATGTCTAGAATCCCCATTTTTTATCTACTTCCACCAATCAGCTCCCAATAGTCATAGATATAAGATAAAAGTCTCAATATTCCATCCTTAATACATTCGATATTAGCCATCATTCTTTAAAAAAAAAACACCGTTCCTTGGTCTGTGTCCACCAATTACCATACAATAGTCATAGGTATAGCAAGAAAGGAAAAATATTTTCTTTATTATATTCTGCAAGGAAGTTATTTTTTCAGCAATCTTTCCTAACAAAAAAAAAAAAAAAAAAAAAAAAAAAGTTAAATCAGCTTTTTTTTTTTTAAACACCAAAATCGGACATGGTTCTTTCTCTATCAAAGTGCATAATTTATTTTTATTATTTTGATATTTAGAATTCAGAAGAAGAAGAAAAAATAGAGAAAACATTCCTTTTTTTACGTCTACGATTGGCGTAAAATGTTTATACTGGGCTGGGGAGAGGGGAGGGGGGGGGGAGAGAAAAATCTAAAAAGGAATATATATCTTATAAAATTGAAACACTATCTTATAAAATATATCTTATAAAATTTAAATAATATCTTATGAAATATGGCTTGCAAAGTTTAAACAATATTTTATATAATATATCTTTAAAAATAAAAACAAAGGTAGTTGAAATATAAAGCATTCACATCTAATTTTCATTATTTCTAATTTTCGTTAATGTTCAGTAAAGAAAACAGGTAAATTTTATCCAAAAACCGGATAAGTTATACAAGTTCTTCTCACTATATTTCTGGGGTTTTTAAAAAACCATTACACTTTCAATCAACTAGAACTTATTCTTTATATATATATCTAAATTTATTCCTTCTATTTTATTCTGATGACAACAATGAATCTTTTTTTTAATTTCTTTTTCTTCAAAAAACAAAGAATTCCTTTCACGCATCTACAACTTGTGTAAAATACTTAAACTGAAATAAAATAAAATAAAGAGTCTGAAAAGGAATAAAAATTGCACAAAGGTAGAACTCAGTTAGCGGAAATTTGTGATATCCACATCTAATTTTAGCCATTTGTGCTAACCATTTGCATTTATAATTTTTACTATTGTTGTTATTGTTGTTCGGTAAAGAAAATAGAAAATTTCGATCCAAACACCCGATCTGTGTTTAACGAATATTTGAATTTAGGAATATTCCTTCTCACTCTTCTTTCGAGCTTTTTAAAACCTGTTTAGCACTTATTGTTTTTATTTAGCTATACATTTATTTGCTTTTTTTTTTTTTTTTTTTTTTTTTTTTTAACAAAGAATTCTTTTTTACAAATCTATAACTTATGTAAACTGCGTAAATTGAAAAAAATTAAAAGAAAAAGAAAAATAAAGAGTCTGAAAAGGAATAAAAATTAAATTCCATAAAAGTATAACTCCGTTAGCTGAAATTTGAGATAGTCACATTTAATTTTAACCATTTGCATTTATAATAATAATTCTTATTGTTGTTGTTGTTGCTCAGTAAAAAAATTAAGGAATTTTAATACAAACACCCGAACCATAGTTTAACGAATTACTTGAATTTAGATTTTTTTCCCCCACTCTCTTCGTTTCAGATTTTTAAAACTCGTTTAAATATTCTTAATCAACCAGAACTTATTGTTTTTATTTATCTTTAATTTTATTGGTTCTATTTTATTTTAATGACTGTAATGAATGTTTTGTAATTTTTTTTTATTAAAAAAACACAGAATTCCTTTTTTTACTCATCTACAACATATGTAAAATGCTTAAATTAATTAAAAATAAATAAATAAATAAATAAATAAAGAGTCTGAAAAAGAATAGAAATTACATAAAGGTAGAACTCATAAGGAAATTTAAGATATTCACGTCTAATTTTAATCATTTGCATTTGTAATTATAATTATAATTATAATTATTATTTGTTCAGTAAAGAAAATAAAGAATTTCGATCCAAACACACGATAAATAGGGTAACGAATATTTGAATTTAGAAATATTTTTTTCTTTTTCGCACTCTTCTTTCAAGCTTTTTAAAACCTTTTAAATATTCTCAAGCAACCAGAAAATATTATTTTTATTTAACTTCTTTCGATCAATTTTACTTTAATAACAGCAATGAAACTTTTTTTTTTTTTTTCAAAATACAAATAATTTATTTATTACAACTCTATAACTTGTGTAAAATTCTTAAACTGAAAAAAAAAATAATAAATAGAGTCTGAAACGGAATAAAAATTCTATAAAAGTATAAATCCGTTAACTGAAAGTTGAGACCTTCGCATCTAATTTTAACCATTTAAATTTCTAATAATTATTGTTGTTGTTGATGTTATTGTTGCGTCCAGTAACGAAAATAAGGAATTTTGATTCAAATATCCGATCCACAGTTTAACGAATATTTACATTTTTTTTTTCGCACTCTTCACTGTTAAAAATTTGCAGCAAACTGTCTAGTCATTTGACCGTTTTTATAGAAAACGGTTACATAACAGTAATTTAACTCTAATCTGACCATATTATTACCCATATTATGGTCAGAATATAGGTAAATTACGGTTATGTAACCATTTTCTATAAAAACGGTCAAATGACTGGACCGTTTGCTGCAAATTTTTAACAGTGTTCTTTTGAGTTTTTTTAAAACCCGTTTAAATATTCTTAATCAACAAGAAGTTATTGTTTTTATATATCTTTAAATTTATTCGATTTATTCGTTCTATTTAATTCTAGTGACAGCAATAAATCTTTTGTAATCTAAAAAATAATAATAATAAAATCTTTTTTCACATCTACAACTTGTGTAAAATAGTTAAACTGAAAAAAAAAAATATATATATATATATATATATATAGTAATAAAATAAAAAGTCTGAAAAGGAATAAAATTTGCATAAAAGGTAGAAATCAGTTAGCGGATATTTGAGATATCCACATCTAGTTTCAACCATTTGCATCTATAATTATTATTAATGTTGTTGTTATTTTTGTTCAATAAAGAAAATAAAAGATTTCTATCAAAACACCCGATAACAGCTCAACGAATATTTTAATAACATTTCTTCGCTCTCTTCTTTCGAACTTTTAAAAACCCGTTTAAATCAACCAGAACTTATTGTTTTTACTTATCTTTAAATTTATTCGTTCTATTTTATTTTAATGACAGTAATGAATCCTTTATTATTATTTTTATTTTTTTCAAAATACAAAGAATTATTTTTTTACCTATAACTTGTGTAAAATGCTTAAACTGAAAAAATAAATAAATAAATAAATAAATAAATAAAGAGTCTGAAGCGGAATAAAAATTACATAAAAGTATAACTCTGTTAGCAGGAATTAGAGATATTCACATATAATTTTAACCATTTGCATTTATAATAATTATTATTACTGATGTTGTTGTTCAGTATAGAAAATACGGAATTCCGATTCAAACACCCGATCCATATAGTTTAATGAATATTTGAATTTAGATTTTTTTCTTTGCACCCTTCTTTCGAGCTTTTGAAAACCCGTTTAAATATTCTCAATCAACATTAACTTATTGTTTTTATTATTCTTTCAATTTATTCGTTCTATTTCATTTTAATGACAGTAATGAACATTTTGTATATATATATTCAAAAAGACAAATGTCACGGGAACTAACTAATATTTTCTATTTTACCCACTTGAATAGTTGTCAGTCAATAAATAAAATTGTCATGGATTCAAAAGATTGGATTAAAGAAAAACTGAGAAAACTTTGAAGTAAAAGCTTTTCATATTATTCTTATTTCATATTTTTATATCGCAAAACATGTTCGTTCATGTTTTATTCCATTTCTGTGAAAATTGTAAATCTTGACACATCATATTCAAAGCTTTTAAATAACTGGAGATAAGAACAACAAAATATTATTCTTTGACATCGCATCTCGAACACAGCAATAAAATTTCTTAAACAATTAAAGATCCACTTTTCACGATATTTTCTAAAACTAACACTAATCAAAGAAAAGAAAATTAGCTACGTTTAATTTTCAAAACTTATACATACGTATAAATGGAAAATTTGAAAACATGAAATAGATATAATAAACCTTTTTTTAAGAAATTAAAGTAATAGTAACTAACGAGGAATTTTTTGATAATGCTGATAAATCTAAAACTTAACTAATTTAAAAGTTGGTAGCTTTTAATTTAGAATAAACAGAATACGGAAAGGAAATATTAATGAAATCTCTTCCACAATACAAAATTATACAACAGTGGTTTATTTCACCCTCTCCCACTGACAAGCCCGTGTTAATACGGTCACTAAGCTCCAGGTTTCACTGCAATACAAGCATTTTTTAAATTAGTATAATTCTATGTATACAGGGTGATGCAAAACTTATCGTTCAAATTTCGTGGGGAGGTAAGGAATACGTCAGGAAACCGATTTTACATAGGAAAGTATGTCCGCAAATGTACGCATGCGTATGTAGAGGGCGCTGTGTGTACCCAACATTCCATTGCGCTTGGCCACCCAAGTCACCGGATTTATCGCCCATGGATTTATTTCTGTGGGAGGACCATCAAAGACCATGTGTACGAGACCCCGTCGACTATAAAATGGACCTTGTTGCATGAATAGTAGCCGCCGCAAGCATTGTCTGTGATATGCCAGGCGTTTTTGAAAATGTTCAACGGTCAATGCAACGGCGCTGTGAATCCTGTGTTCGTGTAAATGGTCGCAATTTTGAGCACCTACTGTGAGGCTGTACTTCATCTTCTTGGAATAAAAGTCACATTCGTTACCACTTAACTGTACTGTTTCCTTCCGTTCACTTTACTTGTCCATTTTGCTCATGTAAGTGACGTTTGCGGATATACTTTCCTATGGGAAATCGGTTTCCTGACGCATTTCCTACCTCCCCACGAAATTTGAACGATAAGTTTTGAATCACCCTGTATAATGCAGTTTTATTACATTGAGTAATGATTCATACCCTGAAGGTTTACATTCATATATATAATTGTTTTTTATAGATATATATATATATAATTTTGGAACATTCACACTTTTTTAGCGTTTAAAATAAAATACAGAGAAAACAACATGCTATTCACATCTATAATTTGGAGTAAACAGAATACAGAAAGGAAACAGTAATGGATTCTCTCCCACAATACAAAATGATACAACAGTGTTTTCTTTCTTCTTTTTTTTTTTTTTTTTTTTTTTTTTGTTTTGTTTTGTTTTTCGTCTTTTTTTAAAAAAAAAGAAAAAAAAAAGTGAAGTTTGAAATGACGTTCCGGCGATCGAAGGCAATAATCAACTTTGTCGTTTTAAAAAAGAGAAAAAATGAAAATTATATAAAAGTAGAACTTGGATAACTGAAGTTAATGTTATTCAGATCTAATTTTAAACATTTATTTGAGTGTCTATTTTTTAATAAGATATTCTTATCCAAATACTTACAGCTTAACAAATACTTGAATTTTCAGAAATTTCTTCGTACTATTCTTTTTAGTTTTAAAAATCTTTTTAAATGTGCTTAATCAACTGAAATATATTATTTTTATTTCGCTTTAAATTTATTCGTTCCATTTTATTTTAATGACAGTAATGAATCTTTTTTGAAAATATTTTTTTTTTCTTCAAAAAGACAAATGTCACCGAAACTTACTAATATTTTCTATACACAACTTTAATTTACCCACTTGAATAGTTGTCAGTCTATAATAAATAAAATTGACGTGAATTCAAAAGATTGGATTAAAGAAAAACTGAGAAAACGTTGAGCATATAAGCTTTTCATCTTATTCTTATTTCATATTTTTATATCGCGAAACACGTCCATTCATGTTTTATTCCATTTCTTTCAAAATTGGAAATCTTGACACATCGCATTCAAAGATTTTAAATAACTTAAGAAACGAACAACAAAATATTATTCTTTGACACCTCATCTCGAACAAAGAAACAAAATTGTTTAAACAATCAAAGAGTCGCTTTTCAAGATATTTTCCAAAACTAACACTAATCAAAGAAAAGAAAAATTGTCACGTCGAATTCTCAAAACAATCTCTAGGACACTTTACCCTCTCTTTCTTCTTTTTTTTTTTTAACCCCGCCATTTTCTTTTTAATTTCTCTTCCAGAAAATTTTAATCTGAATTCGAAACAAACAACCCCAGACAAGGAAAAGAAAAGCTAAACAGCATCAGACATCTCTCTTTATTAATCTTTTATTAGAAAGTTCTCTAGGAAAATCGCAGTATAAAAAAAATGGCGAGTCCCTTATGCAAATGCATTTGATTGCAATTTGACACCTTGAAGAGAGAAGTTCTATTAAGTTTGAGTGAAGTGTTGCCAGCCCGAGGACACGTAAAATCGGATAAGACAGTCGTAAATGCACTTGGGCAACGTGAGAATCCGTTAACGAAGTGTATTCTCATTTCTCAATTAAATGCAGTCTTTTACGATTTCATGGCGTCAAAAGGTGTAGCGCCAAGTTACAGCTTCGTTCCGCCAAAACAATGGGGAATTAGTTCCGACGGTTTGTCAGTTCTTATTTCTTAGACTTATTCCCGAGGTAAAAGCGAAGGAGTTGGAAGTAAGGGGAGGCCGATTAGGTATTCAAATGGGGGAATTCATTGCCATCACCCCCCTTTACAATTCCCAATCTTGGGTGCAGATTTAACAGTTGAAGGAGGTGGGGGGAGAGGGGCGAGAGGCAATGAAAATAATAGAAGAAAAAATACTCATGCCTCGGAGCGATGGAAGATTTAAAGGAACGCCTTGTCATCCACCATTTGTAAAAATGCCCAAAAAGGCAGAACGATGAGACACATAATTATAAGGCAGTCATTAATACGGACGATATAGGAGAAAGGAGAAATAAGGATTTTTAAAAATGGATTTCGAAAAAGTGGGAATTGCGAAAATAAATGTTGTTAGTTAAATGTCACTTTTTTTCTCCCGTAAAATATTTTTGTGACACTTAGAACTTTTGAATGCTGAGTAAAAATTTTTCGCGTGCGGTTCCACGCATGCGGTTTTCTTTCCGCTTTTTTAAGGTTTTTAATTCGAGCTTGAATGTAGTTATTTTATGGCTCATGAACACTTATTAAACGCATGGTAGATGCATATGAACATCTTTTATTTTTCCTTGTGGCTGTTTAGTGGCGGTGTTGACATATTTACTTGGGAAGAACCCACTCGAAAACTTTTCTGATATATTTTTAAAATACTAGAGATAAAGTATTTATTTAATATTTGAATATTTATGAATAGAAATGTTCGTGTTTTATTTTTGCGTTCAGAGATGTTGTGCTGGTAGCTTTTTTTTTTTAATACTCAATCGGGCAGTTATTTTCTGAAAACTCAGTCAGTTGTGCAATTTTATTTATTAACTCTTTGTTTGTTGGTAACAGTACAAAGCTTTTAGAAAATGAAAAAGAAATAGTGTTGTAAAATCAGAATTGAAAAAGATACGAAGAAGGCGGTAAATATAAATTTTAAATGCTTAAATTTCTCATAGGGATTTTGTTTTTAAATTAGCTTTTTCTTACGATGTGACTGAAAATGTGTGTTTCTCTTTAAAATGAATGAAAGAAAAAAAAATGTGAAGAGAAATAAGTAGTATTTTCAGAAACCTCTATTCTGATTAAATTCGTACGTTGATTTAACGTGCTGTGAGTGCGTTCAGTGCACGTGTGTTCCTTACACGAAGACAAGAATTTAGTCATTTCCTCTTGCCAAGTCTTTAGAAGTCTAAACGTCTTTTCTCCCTGACTGTGTAACCAAAATTTTGTAAATAATCACACTGTGTAACTATTGGAAAAATCAATTCTTCCTTGCACTATCAGTCAGAATCTTTATGCTCATTTAAGTTCTCAAACTAACGTTTGCAAAAATGATCAAAAATTCAGTATTTTCCCATTATTAATAATTACTAGAACCATTGATGTTATTATAATCCAGTGATTGTCCAGTCCCTAATAACTATATAAATAGTTACTTTTTTTAAGAAAATAAATTTATTTCTACAAAACAAACATAAATGAAATAATAACTAAATTAATGAGCCAAAGGAATTAAATTGAGATTGATAATCTATATATATATATATATATATATATATATATATATATATATATATATAGAGAGAGAGAGAGAGAGAGAGAGAGAGAGAGAGAGAGAGAGAGAGAGAGAGCGAGAGAGGAGAAGGGGCAGAGAGAGATTGGGGGAGGGGAGAGAGATTGGGGAAGGGGAAGAGAGAGAGGGGATGTAAACATGCCATGATTTTTTTCCTAACAAATCTATTTTAATATTCAATCACAGTTTCAGTTGCAACTATAACTTATAACAGTGCATGTCATTGGATGTTAATGTTATATACATTTCCTACCAAGCAAAAATAACGTATTTGTGCATTAAATTTTGTTTTCTGCAATTTTTTGTTTCATTGGTCAGTTACTGGTGCACTCACTTTGTGATAGATTAACCAATAAACAGTTAAATCAGATGATATAAATTAATTGATTGACACATGAAATATTAATCTTTACTTAAAATATTTAAAAATAATTAAAAGTTTCCAAACATAAAAATGTAGGTTTGTATATAGCAAATGATATTTCATCGCTTTATGCTATCTGATAAAAGACTTTGATTTCAACATAATAAATAATAGTTAACATTTTATTCATTATTATTCTAAAATGCTGAATATCACTTCAATCGTTTTTTTATTACAACTGCATAAAATATGTGAAGTTTTGGATAAAGTTAATTGTAATATGTAAATTTCAGGATAATTTTAATTTGAAATTCGTTAGAGAATACACCCTAACACTAAATGCAAGAATAGTTGACGAAAAATTCTGTAATTCAGCGTGGCTCGAGGGCAATGTTTTGGAGCGCCGCGGAGCGATCAGTCAGATCATGTATAATTAATTTTATCTGCAGCAATAAAATAATAAAAACAATATGACTTTAAAATAAAATATTGTTACAACTTTAAAGTAAAATATCGGTGAAAGATATAGATAAATAACTTTGTAAAAAGACGGTGTTTTTCTAACACTTTCTAACATGGTTGAAAAGTGTTTATGTCTTCGGTTTGTTAGGTCGTCTGTCCGTACTCTCGTAAATAAACTCGGAGTGGTCTAATGTGATTTTCTAATGTGATTCTAATGTCATTTTGAGGTTTATTACAGCAGGATCACAGTTAAAAATGATAAAAAGGGCAGAGACAGTCAAAAGTATTCCGTTACATTTACGGTCAATCGGGAAAAAAATCATTTCAAGTGCATTTTGTTGATGTTACACCATTTCAAACCTAATGAATTTTATATACATTTATGAAGTGCAGTAAAACATGCTTTCTGTAGAATATGGGGTGCAAAACACTATTCATTGACTTATTCATTTACAGGATCACACAAAAGAATTCTGTTACATATAAATGGTCTGCGGAGAAAAATCGTTTGCTGTATATTTTAATGTTGTTAAGCTAATTCAAACATAATGAAATTTATGTGCATTTACTGAGATACACTATAAGTTTCTCACTGAAAAGTATAGTGTGCATTGCATTTATTGTTCATTTACAGGGACTCACAAATAATTCAGTTATAGTACTGTCTATGAGCGATGATTACTGGAAATGTGTTTTCAACTTTTGTTTGCGTTTTAAAGTTTAACTAAATATTTACGTAGTACGTGATGTGTATAAAATCTATCGATTAGTATTACTGACTAGGGCAGTGAATTGCATATGGGTATTTTTTAATTATACTGCTTCCTACAGAACTATTTTAGTATACTAATAAAAGTTTGTGGAATATAAATAAATTCATATATACAGGGCTACGCAAAGAACAAGATACATTCCCGTTTATTGTTGGTAATTGCTGGAAATGCTTTTTGAGTTGTGTTATGCTTTTTTTAACTGAATTGAAGTTTAGCTTAATATGTGGTGTGTGTATACAAAAGTTTGTAGAAAATATACAGGGCTGTACAAAAGAATTCGAGTGTCTTTGCATATATTGGCGAAAATTTCTAAAAGCGAATTTTGCGAGTTGTGTTATGCTTTTTTTAACTGAATTGAAGTTTAGCTTAATATGTGGTGTGTGTATACAAAAGTTTGTAGAAAATATACAGGGCTGTACAAAAGAATTCGAGTGTCTTTGCATATATTGGCGAAAATTTCTAAAAGCGAATTTTGTAACTAAATTTTAGCATGCTATGTAATATATATGAAAATCTATAGATCATACACAACGCTGCACAAAATAATTAGACTATATTTTGACTATGGAAGGTAACTGCTAAAACTGGAATTTTAAATGTGCCATATGTTTTCTAAACTGTTTACTTACATATCTTCTTTCGGCTTATTTAACGGTAAAGTTTCGTTACAGTTTTCTAGATGAGTTGGAAAGTGCTTCATAATCTGTGCTTGACGCATGATTTTTCATTCTTGAAACTTTGTGTAGATGGCTGTTTCATGTTAATACATTCTAATACAATTTTTTAATGCGTTTCTAAATGTTTTTTTTTATTTATTTTAAACTTGATAAAGGGTTTTGATAACTCTGCTTTCACCTTACTATTTCCTATTACTGTATTCGTGTGTATGCTTTGTGCCAGAGTAACATCTTTCTTTTAAGATACAAAAGGCTCTATATACCTAGCTAATAAGTGGGTTTAATAAAAAATTGAAACTTGAATTGAAAAAAAACTGAAGGTGGTCGCGTAACAATAAAATTTGAGAACCGCATCTCTATTTTACTAAATTCCGACATATTGTTATTTTTTTATTATAAAGCAGATCAAGGCCGTGTACAGAGGGGTGGCTTGGGAGGGGGATTAAGCCCCTCCATTCTTTTTTATTTTAATTTTTTTTATTTATTAATACAGATTTTAAGCCCGATATTTTGAGCCCAATCAAACTTGACAGAAAAATGAAAAAAAAATGTAAAAATAATTTTTTATTTATTTTTGTACATTTGGTAAACGTTTATTATTGGTATAGTGCCTTTGACTTTTTGGTCAAGTTTTAATTTTAATTTTGCATTATTGATTTTTAAGAGACTAAACATTTAAAATATATATATTTACTTAGGCAAACTTACAAAGAATGACAAACACTCCCTTCCATATAATTCATTTATTTAAGTGAACTAAGGCATGATAATTTGAATTAGTTTTTACCTTTGATATCAGGTTTAAACAATAACTGCAGTTTTCTCCTCGAAAGTAACAATAGTTCGTACGTTACAGATAATTTTATGATATCCAGATAACGTAAATCAGGATGTAATGAATGTAAATATCAATGAACAAATACTTTAATTCTTAATTACGTTACTGCATAATAAGTGTAAATCAGAGTGTAATTTTAAATAATATCTTAAAAAAAACCTAAACATAAGAAAATGCTCCACACTTAACAATATCCTGTGGATGGACTTGGCTCAGATGGATGGAATCGGCATATTTTTAAATCAAATAATATTAATTAACACTGTAGAATTTTTTCTTTTTCCTCTTCCATATCTGAAAAAATACAGGGTGCTCCAAAATTCGACCGACAAATTAAGAGGAGTGATAGAAGGCATCAAGAGGAAGAAATAGCCAATAATAAGTAGAAAAAACATTTATATGACGTCAAGCATGATTACAATGCATTTCAGTTCAACGTCAGAAAGGAGACGACGATACATTTTTATAGAAATTGTTCGAAGTTGTGGCCACGAAGGTCAGAGCACAGCCGATACCGACGGACAAAGGATTGCCGGACGCGTTAAAACATAATCCTATAAAATGTCTCGACGTCTCCTTTAAAAATGTCTCGTCGTCATGCTTTAAGTCAAATAAATGTTTTTTTCTATTTATTATTGGCCCTTTTTGTTCCACTCGACGTCACATCCTTCATAAATATTTTTGCGATTTTCTCCCACTAAACGTGGTTTGCGACCCCATGTTCTACGGTAAGTCTTTATTAGTAAGTTCCCCGTTTTTATCTACGGTAAGTTTATACGGTAAGTTTACCATGTTATACGGTAAGCCTCTTGATGCTTCTATCACCCCTCTTAATTTGTCGGTTAAATTTTGGAACACCCTGTGTATTTACTTATTTACTACTTACCACTACCACTACTACTACTACTGGTTGGGAATCGATTAAAAGATTTAACTTGGTTAATAGAAGCTTCGTAATCGATTAATCGCAGTTTTAATCGATTTCTAGTTTGTTTTACAGGATTTTAATTTTAATTTGATTCATTACAACTTCCTTAATAAAAGGTAACTATTTTTTATTTATTTATTTTATTTATTTATTTATTTTGACTAGTAAATGCAAAGATATTTTAAATACGAAGATAAAATAACGAAAGGAAAGTACAAAGAACTTTATTTTACTGATCATCCGTATACCAACAATTTTTATTTTATTTTATTAAAATTATTTCCTACTGAGTTTACTTTTAGTTGTGAGATTGCTTGATCACGTAGTATTTTGTGTAGTTGGCTCTCGATTCATGATGCATAATCATTCAAAATTATAATTAAAAACGTTATGAATATTGCATAAAATTAGTTGGAAAATTTAAATTATTTACATATATATATAATGAAAGATCAGAATTAAACACATACCTACATGTTTATATATTTTTTTCTTCAGGTCATACAAAACAGGCTACAAAAATGATATATGATACTATATAAGTAATTCTGTGAGTAAATGAGCACATTTACAATTTCCGAATCTAAATTTATTTACAATAAAACTAGCACTGCAAAATACGTTTTCAACTGGTTAAAATGTTACAGTCATGCATAATTTTTATTTTGCTAATAATGTCAGAACTGATATGTATTTTCCACCAAACAAAAATCATTAATACAAGCCTCAATCAGTTCAGCCATTTCTTCCTATAACTTTAGTTTGTTAATTTAAAAAGCTTTACCGAATTTTGGAAAATCTTTATTGAATTAATCAAACCGATTAACTCGATTTTTTTTTATCGTGATTAAGCATTAATCGATTTATCGGAGCGTTAATTGATTAAGCATGGATCGATTAATCGATTAATTGGCATAGCCTTAATAATAATAATAATAATAATAATAATGGAACACCCAAAAGCTAAATCGCAGAAAAAAAAAAATAAATAAATGACATTATATCACTTTATACGACGTGTCAAGTGATTTTAATTTCAACATATTTATTGATATTTAACAATAAATCACTATTATTGTAAAACACTAGAGTTCACTTCTGTCGGTTTTTCATTACAAACACATACATCTTGTCAAATTTGGGATAAAGCATAAAGATCTAAATTCATAGAAAGCACAAAGGACACAACGACTGTAATTCTATTCTAACTCACAGTGATGACATCACAATGCTTGAAACTTGGTGTAACCTTCGTGGAAAATTAAACAGTGCAAAGTGTTTTTCAAGATAACAGCTGGCTTATATGTCTCTCGTAAAAGAGATCTATTCATTTTCAAAGTTGAAAAAACTCAATGCTAATGAAAAAGTCTCACATTATATCTTTGTCATTTATCTTTTTGTCTCTGAAAAGTATAAAAGCTGAATATTTCCCATAGTAATTAATGGTGAATACAAAAATGTTACGCTATTTTCTGATTTAATGCTTTGTCGTTGAATAATGTTATACGAAATACATCTGCTGTTATTGTAGACGAATATTCATTAATATATTGGTAATGTATATCAGTAACTAGTGAAAAAGCTTCTCTGTTTCACTAAATTCCGACATATTATTACATTTTCAATATAGAAAAGATCAAGGCCGTACACAAGAAAGTGGTTTCCAGAATCCAGGATCCTAACCTCTGAAGGGTTTTGAACCATTATTGGTCATAAAATTTTACATCTTCACTAAAAGGACCAGAAATGTTTGAAACAACGAAAATTGAAGTTTGTTTCGTGGATTAACCCCTTGAAGGGCACCGGTATATATACCACTTAATTTTAATCCCAAAATGCCACAATGACACCAGAATTTTATAACCAAATTTTTAATTTATGTGGTACATGAATAAAAGCTTTTACTTATTTAAAACAAAATTCGTTCGTGAATCCTGGTGTCAATCAATCATCTCAATATTTTAGCTACAAGAGTGCTTTGCCCTTGAAGGGGTTAACAGCCTTGTAGTTAATTTAGACCCTGTAGTAAATTACTTCTTTTTGTATTTATTTATTTATGTTTTATGGAAATTAAAAAATATTTGAAATTGTACGAAACAATAATAAAAGTTTGAATATCGTACAACAAAATTAACCTTGCAAAGCTATTTTACCACGATTGTGAAGCCCAGGATCCATACTTTTGAGTCAGCATTTCTTTTTTTTTTATATACAGGTTATTACATTATTGTCTGTGGATTAAACCTGGAACACAAACAAAAATTTTTAAAAACATTAATAAAATTAAATAAAAAAAAATCATAATTCACAAAAAAGTATCATATTTTCTGTTATTATATTTTCTGTAAAAGCAAAAAAAAAAAAAATCCAGGTGTAGTTTGTAATGATTTGTACGTATTTGCGTGCATGCATGCGTGAACGTACATATTTATATACGTACATAAATAGATAAAAGGTGTCCTAATGTATGATTCCAGCGGATTCATGGAAGCGAGCATCAAGACGAACATAATGTCACACAGGAGGGGAGGAGGGCGAGGCCCTCAGAAAATATCCAAGTATAGTCGAATAACGCCATGAACGGAAATGACGTAACGGAGTGTTGTGAATCATGTTCAGACTTTGGTCCATGTAATGCGCATAGGGTTAAATTTAAGGCACCTATATTACAGCACCTGTATTAGGGTATGTACATTCTCTAAAGGATTTAATAATTCCGGTTCGTGTTCATGACGTGTTGGTTCGGACATTTGCCTAATTACATGACTGAAAGCTTATGGCCAGATTTGTGGCTACCTACATCTCATGGACCAAATTCCGCCGTTATGTCATTATCGTTCATGGCGTCATTTGACTATGACGATGCATTCCGAGACCCGTCATGCGACATGTCAGTATGCTTGTCTCGGTTTTCGCTATCGAAATCCATCGGAATCTAGAATGCATTGATACACTCAGTATTTTTACATTTCTTTTAATTCGATTAAAAGGGTTGTGCCTCGATTATGTGACGATTCTATCATATTTAGTCATGGATGAAGTAAATGAGTTTGTTTTGCAGCCTTTGACATTCTTTCGGAATCGAAAAGGGAAAAGTGAAAGTTTTGTAGAAAACTCAACTCCGCAAAATACTTTCTTTTTCAATAGGAGCTTTGTAGAAAAGATTATGCTTGATACATTTATGTATTCTCGCTCTCTCTTTCTATGTCTGTGCATTTATATTTTTTCTAATTCACGTATGACCTTTTCTTTCTGTGCATTATATAATGTAATTATGCTAGTTTAATTTGTTTTATACTTATTTGGATATACTTATTATAGTAGCATTCTAAAATAGCCCCACAAACCCCAACCATAAATTATGACTAATCTTTTTCTGTTCTTTTTTATAACGAAATCCAATTTTAACCATAACTGAATAACAAAGAATAACTCAAAAATAAAGAAAGATGGCATCTCAAGATAATTCTAGATGCTATCTTCGAGAATTGTCCTTTGGCAGCTTCTTAGAGGATTTTTTCCTGTTCATTCACAGACTGATGTTTTGTGTTGCATGTCATCTGATATACTGCTGTGCATTTTCGAATGTAGAATGACTGATGGGTACGAATTGCCTAAATGTCATCATGTCGTACCGATGCTTTATGCTATAAAGTCTGCGGTGTAACACAAGATGTCGGCGAGCTTTCAGCTTCCAGAGAAGTATCTCAGTTTTTGAAGGTTGTTCTGGTCTTCTTGGAGAAAAGGGGAGTGTGTGTGTGTAGCAATTAATAACTAGCAGAATATTTTTGTTATAGCGAGATGTTTTTCGTTAAGATTATGGTATTTAGACGTCAAACTACAGACAGAGTAAGAAAGATTTATTAACCGGAAACTCTGTCTGCAGAATGTTAAGACAAAGCTACCACATAAGATACTTCTTTATATTTGAGGTTTCCCACCGGTGTACTATGAGAGAATGCCAAACGTGCCACGAAAATTCTCGATCAAGTTTTAAAAATGTTTTTACGAATTCACGGAAGTATTAATTTTTTAATGGAAATTTTTAAATAATGTTATTTACTTTGTGGAGAGATTTTATATCATGAACTTGCAGGTTATTGCAACTTCAGTGTTTGAATACTTTTAATAAGTATGCGAGAAACTAAGTCTTAATGAAGAAATTTTACAAACTTGAGATGTGTTGTAGAACATTTATAATGGGGGAGGAGTATACGCGCCCGCCTATACTTGACAGTATTTCTCTCAATTACATGAGAAATATGTTGTTATGTGAGTGTACATATATGTCAATAAACTTATGTATTACATAAGAAAATAACTTAAGGTGTTTGGTTAAAAAAAAAAAAAAAATTGTTTTTCCCTGCTTATCAACACAAAATTTTTTCATACACAAAATACTTTCTTCTATCTATAATGGAAGAAAGTATTGTAATCAAAAAAATTTTCGACGGATTTACATGGCTTAGGGGTCAGATATCCCGAAAAACATGTTTATACAAAATGTCTGTCCGTCTGTGTGTCTGTGAGTCTGTCTGTCAGTCTGTCCTCATTGTATCATCGAAAAGTGTATGAAGAAGTTATGCATAGAATTGAATCAATTTTTTTTATAGGTTTGTGACTATAGCCAGCAGGTTCTTTCTTGAATTTGGAGATATTTCGCCGGGAGGGGGCGCTGTAATAGCAATTTTTGTGCCATTTTTATTATAGTATCGTTGAAAAGTGTATGAAGTTATGCATAGAATTGAACCAAATTTTATGTGTATGTTTTTGATTATTGCCTGCAGGTCCCAATTGAATTTGGTACCGTTCCCACGGAAGGGGGCGCTGTGATAGCGATTTTTTATCAATTTTCTCGATTTAATCAGCTGCTCGTGATAGCGATTTTTTATCAATTTTCTCGATTTAATCAGCAAGAAGCTGAGGTACAACAGAATAATAGAAAATATTGATATTATTGGCGCTGTGATAGTGAATTTTGAAGTATTTACATGTATGAGATAACGTAAGTTTTGGGCTGTCACATCCGACTAGTTAAACCTAAAAGCATGATACTTGCAGGCATAATTATTATAGAAATGATTTGTAATCGAATAGTTATTTGCATTTTCCGATAAATGGGAATCGTGAATTATAAGCGATTATTGTCCCGGAAGGAATGTTATGTTTTTTCCTTTTCCTTTTCTGTCACGTCCGGAAATTCGATTCAAAACACCAATTTTGATAGCATTTTCTGAAAAGTCTTCAGACTTTACCAAAAATGGAAGACACAGTTCAATTACACAGATTCTTAATAAGAGTACCTGTCAATTTGATACGTTTATGAAAAATATGAATTAAAAAAAATGCGTCAAAAAGTAGCCAGTTTAGATGTGAAAACAAGCCTTTAAAAGAAAAATAAGAAATGGCAGAAGGTTGGAAACAAGAGCTGCAACAATTTATGTTAAAATCTTCTGATTTTCTCCCAATCTTCAATTTACATGTATTACAACAACAAAAGAAATGTATATATATATATTTGTGTGTGTGTTACTATACGATACTCGTACATATGAAATATAGGTATATTTCGTATATTTCTTTTATACCTTTCCTCGTCATCGCAATTTAAGTGCGCTTTGGAAGTTTAACTGTGGATTCAAGTGTGCCGTGAGGATAAAAAAGGCTAAAAAACCCTTCTAGAGTGTGGTATTTATGAATTTACAATGCCCCTTTATTCTGTAGCAAAAATAATTCCAATATTTAATTAAATGAAAATTTCCAGGGAGTTGCATGGATTGAAGTTAAATAAGTGTAATGCAACAAGAATTTTTTAAACAGAACAATAAAAATTAAGATATCGACATAATAATTACCTTTTTCAAACGAAAGAAATTTCAAATGAGATTCGAACTTTTAAAAAATACTTTTGTGGCTATTCCTAAGGCAATTGTCAATCTATTATACTTATGTCAATATATTACTGTCATTATAATACTGCCAATTTATTATACTTTTTTGATCAAATAAGTTAACGAAAAACAATTCTGTTTCATTACATAAAAAAATATAAAAAAGCTTGTTTCAAATGTAATCTTACTTTTTTCTTCAATATACCTATATTTACATAAGTTAAAAAATGTGTAATTTTTTTATTCTCTGTTTAGTGACACAGTATGACAGAAAGAGGCAAGGCCTGATAACCGTACAGGTCGACTGGGCTCGCCGCCTTGTGTCCATCGTATAAACAGGTGGCACAAAATGAGTAAAATGATTTAGGAAATAAATTTTAAATCGTCTAGGTCTAGGAGAAATTTAAGGGGGTATTCAAAAAAATATTTTTCCACGCTCAACAACTCAAAATTTTCTGACACATTTTCAGACTCATTTTTAAAAGTAAAAACATGAAACTTGGCGGCGTGATTTTTAAAGAGATTTATAAGTGACCCGTGTTTTTAGTTTACCTTCAATTAATTGGAAATTTATTTACAAACAATTATTTTCACAGTACGATTTTTTTTAATTCGGTTCAAAATGTCCACTTTGACAGCATTTTTTGAAATATATTCTGCCTTTATCAAAAAATCGACCAATATGGACATTATAAAATTTCTGAATAAGAGAGCCTGCCAATTGGATGCATTTTAGAGCAAAAATGAATTTAAAAATGTCCGAAAATAAGCAGTTTGGATTTGAGTACACCCTTAACTTAAAGATTCGAAGTAACAGATACCTCTATAAGCACCTTGCCTGTACTTTTCCGTTTTCTGAAAACAGTTTAAATTAGGTATGCTGTAAGATGAAGAGATATTTAAGATATTAGAGCATATTGCATCAATCAGCAAAAAACCCACGTTTCCTGAGCATTTTTATAAAATGTAGGGATATTTTCGTTTGCGCCTCAATAAAAAGTTCTAGCTAAAATTTTGTTTTGAGGAGGGGGTGGGGAGTGCTGAAAAGCTGCTGGGCATTCGGCCCCATACAAAACTTAATCGGGATCAGGGAGTTTGGTAAGACGTTGTGACATCACATTTAAAGTATAAAAACAGTTATGTAGGCATTGTTTTTAAACAGCACAATAAAGTATATTGAAAAATATGCATTTTTACCCAGGATGTATTAAGTATATTTTTCCTTTCATTTTGAATTCCATCAGCTTGAAGTAGTTCAGATAATGACAATGTGAGAATTTTTTAAGGGTTTATTTTAATGTGCTACACATTTTTAAAATATTTTAAAAAATGAAATATGTATAATAATCGTAACACTGTTTTAATTAAAATTAGCTCTAAATTAACAGTTGCAAAAAATGTGACATCACAACAGGGGAAGGGTTATCACTCGAGTGTGATAACCTCTGACATTGAGGTTGAATAATAAATGGATGATTTCTTAGTTGCTGGTGGCATCTATAATACATGATTTCAAGTTACGAAATACTTGTAGGCATTAAGTTGATATAGTTAATTTTGATGAATTAATACATTAATTTTCCAGTTTTCAAGTAGCAAATTTTTAATAAAAATACAGCCGTCAAAAATAAATAAAAGAGAGAGAGGAGGGGGGGGGGGGACTCTCCACACAAATTTTCAATACGTACATCCAATTTTGACACCATATTTGGATTTTTCAGTAAGTTTTACCTTAGGATATCAAACGGAGAGTCATTCGGTGAAGTTGTTTATGAATTATGCAAATTAAAAGTTTGGAATTCCCAATGTTAATTTCCTTTTTAATGATTCCAAAACAGTTTTTTAAGCGTAACTCAAAAACTACTTGACGGATTTGCCTGCAGTTTTCGATTAGCATATTTGAAACTTCTAGAAATCGAATTCTGTTTTAAAAAAATTACAGATTGCATTTCATATATATATTTTAGAATATTAATTTGAATTAATATGTATTTTGAAATTAATCTTCGAAAAAAGTATGAATCATAACCTGTAATATTAAAAAAATAATAAAAAAATAAAACAGAAATTATTTTCCGAAAGTTCTAATATATGAATCCAAAATTTCAGCCCATTCTTGCAAATAATTTTGAGTTATGTTTTCCTATTGAACACAGTTATGTGTTCCTATTGAAAGTTTCAAAGTTTGCAACACTTTCAGTATGGGGTGACCCAATAAGCTTACGTTTTTAACATAAACTGAAAGAAACCAGAATTCCCAATCGAATGGGTATTTTCGTTTTTCTCTGCGACGAATTGGTGAATAAAAAGTATAAGTCTTCTCTTTATTTTATTTATTTTGCATTATTTTACTTCATTTTATTTTATTTTATTTTTATTTATTTATTTATTTTAATGACTCTACATAGCTCTATTGCTAATTTTTGTTAAACTTTGAAATATTTAGTGTACTTGATAGTTTATATAAAAGTAGAGCATATCGATTTTATTGGTACACAAGATTTACTTTGTGCCCCAATAAGCTTCCGTTTTTTAACATAAACTGAAAGAAGCGAGAATTCCCAATCGAATGGGTATTTTCATTTTTCTCTGCGATAAATTGGTGAATAAAAAGTATAAGTCTTCTCTTTATTTTATTTATTTTGCATTATTTAATTTAATTTAATTTTTTTTTATTTATTTATTTTAATGACTCTTCATAGTTATAGTGCTAATTTTAATTAAATTTTGAAAGAATTAGTTTATTTGCTAGTTCATATAAAAGTAGATTATATCGATTTTATTGGTGCACAATAATTACTTTGTACAATCACATACTTTGTACTTTGATGCATTGATACAATTTTTTAACTCATTTTCTAAAAATACTTTTGATCAAATCAGAATTACATTGTAAATGCAGCGATTATCAGTGATTAATCCTTTAATAATTAGTTTACTTATATAAATTGCCGGGAATATAAAAATATTACAATAATATTTTGTTATTAACTTTTGTTGATTGTGTAATTCGCAACTGACGTTAAGAAACATGTATACAACTAATATTCAATAAATTATATTTGTAAACACATATCATATACAATAATATTACTTATTTATAGAATTATACCCCTGCAGATTTTAAAAAGGTAATATAATGCAAATGAAGTGATATTTTAATAAAGACGTTACCAAAATAATTCGTCATATAGAATATGTTTTGGCTAGTACTTTATGTTCGCAAAATTTTACTTAAAAGTGTTGTTTCGGTTTAACAAGGAATTTTTCATTATTTTCTATTTTGATTGAAAAATGGACATTAAAATACAAAAAGTAGAACATTAAAAATACCTAATTACCAATTCTGAGAAACTGTAACCTTTCCGTTCAGGCAAATTATTGCCTTAATCAATTAAGTAAGTATATGCAAAATCACGTATTGCAGATAACAATTATGGTATAATAATTTAATACATGTGTTGGTTTTTAGTAATTAAGTTTTAATTTCACTGCAGTGATCGAATAAAATAACAGTATTGAATTTCTTCATGCAATTCAAGATATCTTCCTGGTCAGCTCAAAGCTGATTGGAAGATTTTTATTGAATCACTATTATGTTAATCACGGATAATTCAGTCAACTCTTTTTATGAAAAATTATTTTTTCTCACATATTTACGCCTTCCATATTTCTTAATTATGTTTGAAGTTTTCTTGGAGTATATTTGTCAAGAAGCCATTCTTGATGGGGGATGTGAAAGAGGAGTAGGGGAACATTATTTTCCAAACGTCCGGCCAGTTCCGAACAAAATGGTGATTACATAGCGCTTAACTGCCAGATCCCATTTCTTTCTTCAGACCGTAAATATCCGACAAAATGAGCACCAAGTAGAAAAAGAAGATGCGGGAGGTTTTATTTAAAGCCGCGGCAAAACATTGATGCAGTTATTCCTTCAGCACGGCAAACAAAATTTTTAATTTGAATTAACGGTCGCCCCGCCGTAGTTTAATAAGAGCATAAGTTATTTTTACCGAAGGCAATATCATCCGATTGTACTACCTCCCACTCACCCTCGCCAGCCAGAAAAAGTGCTAAAAATCACCAATAAAACTTGATCACCGATAGTAAAACAGAAGATAGAATCAGATGGGAGTCGGGGGTGGTGGAATGTCTGAAGGAATAATCAAAGGCGGGTGGCAGCTACCTCATCCAGAAAGAGACATGATTAAACTTTGTAAATCAGCAACTAATTGCTTAGGAACGTGCCATCCAGCGAATTTCGTCCATCCCTCAAAGTTTGTTCTGTGGACTAAGTGTCGAGCTAATCGTTGGGCCACTAAGGATTGGGATGGTTAATGTACAGCCGGGGTGGTATAATTTTACCCTAACTTTGTTTCATAACCGAGGAGAGGAAAAAAAAATTCTGGAACCATTCCACCAAAAATGAAAATCTCCGGACTTGATGCGTAATGATTAAAAGTATGGTCTTGAATTAAACGGCACGAATAAAATTGCTGGGGTTTTCACTTATTCTGTTATACATACAACTCGTTACTCTGGGATCTTCGTCTGGAGGAAACTTTTGAAAGTAATCTGTAGAAATTGTGAGTGTGAATTCAGCAGAAGGGCTTTTTACTCTTTTGAGAAGCAATTGGCAACTTTTCGAGTGAAATTCATTAAAGTTCTCTACCTACTTGAGCACGTATAGGATTGTCTCTTATTAGCCCTTTTCGCGAAGGATTCTAAAATAAGATCTTAATTTTTGAAACAATGTCTTTCTACGATCTCGTATATAACAGAAATGAAATTGCTCTATCTTCAGATGTTTTGAATTAAAATTCAAATAGAAATTTTATTCATGAGATGAAAAATTTTTGTTCGGAAAGAAGTTTTTACGCAAGCATCATTTAAATAAGCTTATTATAAGTTGGACTATAGGAATTTCAGAAAAGTTACAATAGTAACTGAACTACGCCAAAATAAATAAATAAATAAATAATTAAAAATAAAAATAAAATAAAAATGTACATAAATTCCTCAGCACGTTAGCATTTTATTCAGTAAACTGGTTTTATACTATATTTACCGATCAAACAAGAACAAAAAAAATCATGCGTTAAGCATAGATTATGAAACACTTTCCAACACATTCAGAATACTGTAACAAAACTTCATTGATTAGTGATGTAAAAGATTATTTCTAAGTAAACAATTTGGAAAACGCATAACATATTTGAAAACCCAATTTCAGTAATTACCATCAATAATTTAAAAAATATCCGAATATTTTTGTATTCTAAAATTTAGCTCTGGTTAGAAAACGCATAGCACAGTTGAAAATTCCCATTTGGCAATTTCCGCCAGTGAATGGCAATATACTTGTGATCTTTGTGCAGCCTTGTATATGATATATAGAATTATACACACCAAGCAATATGCAAAATATTAGTTAAATTTAAAACGCGTGCCACAACTGAAAACGTTACTTCAGGCAAGTATTGTTTACATACAGTACTGTAACCGAACATCTGTGTTTCCCTGTAAATGAACGATGAGTGCCGTGTATTCCATAATCAATAGTAAGCAACTTGAAATTTACCTCAGTGATACATATCTATTTCGATAAGTTTGAAATAAACTAGCATCATTAAAATACACCGAACACGATTTCCCCCTATAGACCGTTTAATGTAATGGAATTCTTTTGAGTGTCCTTGTAAATGAACTATAAATGATACACACTTCATTTTCAATACTGATCATGCCTGAGTAAAACTCAATAACATATAGTTCAATTGCATGGAAATCCAAGTATATTTACGCGAGTTAGAGAACGGACAGACGGCAGACAGACAGATAAATCGAATTCCTAAACACTTTTCAACTTTCTTGGAAAGTATTAAAAATATAAAAATGTACCTGCAGAAATATTTGCAGTTAAAATGAGCAAACTTTAAACCATCTTAATTCCTAAACTATGGAACCGAATGACTATTCGTTTTGTATCCGAAGATAAAAAGTGGGTGTTTGTATTGAAAATATGAAAATTTCAAATTTTTGGTACGGTTTTATTTTGAAGACGTCTTCCTTACCTTAACTTCAAACCTTAACATCGGACCCGTCGCATAGGGATAAATTTTGGTTCATTTTGGGTTCTGAGACAGTTTCAGGTTCAGGTTAAAGTGTGTCAGGTTCCAGACGGGTTGCAAGTCAAAGAAAAATTATCTTGTTGAATTCGGGTCGGATTTTAGGTAATTCTCCTTTTTTTTTTTTTTTTTTTTTTTTTTTTTGTCGAGTTTGCGATGGATTTTAGACTTACTTCAATGAAAATATTTTGGTAATCGGGTCTGGTATAAACCGAGCCTTGCAGGTCTCTACAGGATGAATCTCTTAGTTTCCTCAGCTTTGCATGCATTAATACTAGTGTAGCCTAACTAAACTACACTATAAGAATTTTTTTTTTCTTTACTGCTATTCGGAAACGTTTGTGGTTTTTACATTGCATTAATCATTTGTTTCAAACCAGAGTTTCGATTTTTAGGATGCTACCAATTTCCAATTATACAATTTTAGCTGCATAATTAAATTTTACATCCAAGAGTAGCAAAATAATATTTATTTTAATGTTAATGTTGAAACTATTAATTTATCATGATATCAGCAAAATATCTTGGTTAAACTAAAAATGTTTACTTGAGAATTGATAGCATCCGAAAAATCTATATTCCAGGTGGAGAAAACTTATTAATAGACTATAAAAATGCCTGTACAAGAACTTTCCGTATGATACCTCATGCATTGCTGTGCGTTTTGTACTTGCATAGAAAAAGGGATTTTGACATCAGAAATAATATATATATGGTCCTTCAACTGCACCGACTGAAACAAATTGGAATATTTTGATATTTTACATAAATTAATAATTTCAGAATTGTGAAATGAATCTGTTCTTCAAAGTCAAGTTCAACAAGCCTGAAAAACGAAAATAAATCAATGTGCAAAACTGCGGTTCGGCCTGTTTCATGAAATAATAAAAGTACTTTGCTATTTGCCATCAGCTAAGTATAATCTTCACTTGCATCTATTCACAAATCACAGATGTTTACTGGACACCCAAACCTTTTATATAACCCTTTGTTTACGTGCCAGAACTGGAGAAAGTTTTTTATTCAATCATACCACAATTTACAACATTTTTACTTGTGGTACTTTTCTCTTGAAATTATCCTAGTATAACTGTATGGCAGAGATTATTTTTCAAAAAGTGGTACGAATAGAAAAAAAAATGTCCTTCCGGCTTGTACCGGGAGGAAAAGGTAGCTTTCCTATATCTTCGTTTTAAAATTTTAGCTAATGTTACACGAAAACAGCAAGCTAAAATGCAAAGAAACGTTTACAAAAGATTCGTTAATACTGAATTTGAATAAGAAATTCGCCAAATTATTGAGCAATAGCCAAATTGGCTTCATTTATGAAGACTTATTTTGGTCGCCAAATTTGGCATATTTCGCCAAATGTCGCCAATTTTGGCGAGAATTTGGCGCTAACGGATAGGAATATATAGTTTTATGCGTATGATTGGGAAAATTATTACAACAATGAAAGAAAATAATTTGCGAGTAATCGCGTTAATGTGCTGTTTTGTTTCAAAATGTCAGCCACCCTAGAATTTCAAACTGCTCTATCTCAGCCATTTTTTAAGATAGGGGTAAACCAAAAAATGCTCTGGAATTCTTGTAGCAAGGCCTAACACGTAATTGAAAAATAAATTTGAATTTATATTTTTTTTGTATATTTATTTTAGTTTTAAATTTTTAAATGGCCGCCATCTTGAAATAAAATGGCGGACCAAGCTGGCCAACGAACTCGGTCGAGACATTAGTGACCTTAATACACACAATTAGTTTCATCCAAATCGATTCATAAATACGGGCGTTATCGTATGACATAGGTCAGATATATATATATATATATATATATATATATATATATATATATATATATATATATATATATATATATATATATATATATATATATATATATATATATATATATATGGATATATATATATATATAAATCAACATTTGAACGGAGGGTGGTTTTTGGGGTCTGGGGGTCATGATCGGTGAAAATATATCGAAATTTTTCGGAACGGCTGCAATAGGTAGCTTTATACTTTTTTGTATTGAAAGCTACCTAATAGTCGACTGTGACGTAAATGTCCCACACATAGTCAAAGAGTTAAATGTTTATCAGTATCTGTGTGCATCATTGTGCATCTGACACCATAAATTGCACTTTTCAAAATCTTCAACTCACAATTTACTTAAAAATCTAAAAAAATACGTCTTTTAAAATGCGCAATAATCCTTGTAAAATGAAGTATGTTGTCTTAATTTTGAGAAGTAAATTTAAATTTGTACAATTGATTTCGATAAGGCTATGTCTTCTTCAAAATTATATCTGTAAACAAAAAGTATATTAACCATTGCCCAATTATGGTTGCTCTCTCGTAAAAATATTTCCTACATGGAGGACTTTTATAAAGAAAGAGATCAGGATTCACACTTGTGTGCAAGAAAAAAACGTAAAATCTTACACAGCTAATCCTCGTAAACGTCGAAATATCAGATTCTTCGATTTGGGCTTTGAGGTTTATACTATACATTTAGGGTTTGTATGCTAGCTACCATCAGTTCTGGAGGAATAGAATTGTCGCTTCGAAATTATGACCATCAATATTTATCATAAATTACAGAATAGGGGAAAACGTGCAGAAAATGTTTGTGCTATGAAGATGATGATAATATTCGTCTTTAAAATCTCTAACAGTTTCAAAAACAACAAATATGTTCGATTTAAAAGATTTTATGCGCATTATGCAGTACCATTCTTTTCACCACTGTCACATCCATAATATTCTTTTAGACACCATCTGGATATGTTTATCCCTTGAATTTTCGCTTTTAAAACCCCTCGATACATCAACCATTCCTTCAAAATCATACTTCTCGTTCCATCTAAACAGCCTTCAATAGCACCCTCTGGAACGAAATGCGATATTTTTATCTGTCACATAAATTTATAATTTTTGATTTCTATAGGGAATGTGTTCTTCCGAGTCTTCCAACCTCTCTGAAATCCAACATCACTCCAGGCAGGAAAAAAAATAAATGTTCAAAAGTGCTGGTTAGGCCGTTCAAGGTAATAATAAAGGTACTTTGTCATCTGCCATCAACTAAGTATAACCCCCACCTATGCATAAATCACAGGTCTAAGTTTACTGGATACCCAACCCTCTTGTATGATTTGGGTGTCTAAAAGCATCTGGATCAAGCATTGTCCGCCTGACATCATAAATAACTAGACGGTCTCACCTGCTTGTTCATGAATTCTTCTCTCCACCCCGATCTCCTCTCATGACGCAAAAAATACTTCACTGTCTTGTTACAATATTCGCAATGAAAGGTTTAGGAAGTCAGGCTTTTAAATTCGAGCGATAAGAATTTTTGGAGCAGAAGTAGATGAATATATGAACATGACACGGTTGCGCAATGTTGTATTCAAGGAGGTTGAGTGAATATATGTATTTGAATATCATGAATTTTTAGGATAAGTATCTGAAACATTTTTTTAAAGGTATAATAATAATATATTCCTAGAGATTTAAGCTGTAAGGAACAATATTCTAAAGTTCGTAATCTTAGATATATGAGTGAAGTGATTGTTTTGTTAAATTAATTTAGGGTTGAATGCCTCCTTTTAGAGATCATTTTAATTTTCTCGAAGAATTGTGTTCGATGAGAACGAATGTCAGTTATTGTGAAATATTCAAATATTTAGAAGTGAACTGATTTATCAGAGATGTGAATGGGATAATTTGGATGAAAGTAAAGGGTTGTTATCGAGTGATGTAAGTTTACGAAATCAGCAGAAATGTCTGGGAGTGGGAGGGACAATGCACAAAGCACGACAAAGCAGATTTCAGTAGATTCAAACTTAAGAAAGGTGAAAAGAAAGATTGATATAGTAATTCTAAATAGCTTAATTTAGTATAAATTATTTTGAAGTTCAAGAACGATCTCAGACCATCCGGCCCTCAGTCTTTTGAAGCAATAAATTAATTATGGATAGAATACTTATGTCCTAATTATCATCTCATCATAGAAGTGCGGCTTAGTAATTAATTGGGATGCTAAGGAACCAGATCCTGACTATCGCACGGGCACCCGGGGCCCATGCCCTGGGCAAAAAATTTCCGAGGGGCACGAAAAATTTCCAAATTTCATCTAAATTTCTATTTAAATATATCATAATTGTGCCACAGTTTTTTTTTTCACTCAGTTTCAGTTTGGTTTTATCATTTAATATCAATAACATCATTAATAAGTAGACTTCTTATTATTATTTTCTAGTAATTGAGGTGGTCGGAGTAAGAAAATGCTAAGTCACATTTGTAAACTTCTGAGATATATCAGTTTGAAAGTTAGATCAAATACTCAAATCCAGATATATAACATAAAGTTTCTTTGCCAGTGTCTTTTCCATTTGAGATATTTTGAATAACAATATGGCATTACTTTAATGTTATTACTATTACGTCCTTTGTAAATTAGCTATCTTCATTGGGGCCATAAACGTCTGTGGCAAAAACGAAGCCTGGTATATACGCTGCCATCACGTGACATTAGAAACAAATAATATGTACGATATTATAATTTACAATAATAAGCAACAGATTACAGTGTTAGATTTATTTCACCAAAAATGTGGATTGGCACTTTGTTGCCTCGACTCCCTCAACTGATGTACTGTATTTATCAAGTTATTCAATTGTATCATATTGCATATTTATTCGAAAAGTGACACAACTGAAACAATGTTATATTTGAGATATTAATACGATAAAATGACAAAAATATATCTCAATCGGTTAAAAGCACATTTTAATAAATAATAAAAAAAATATTTTATTTTTGTTTCTGGAACCGTTTTTCAGTTTTCCGGAAAACGTAATTTTTTGAGTTGACACTTTTCGAATAAACGTGCAATAAGTAAAAAAAAAAAAGCTAGATTCAGTAAATCGACTAATCTAAGGGCGCAAGAAAAATTTAAAGTGCCCTGGGCACAAAATTGGGGTGGTCGGGCACTGTGAGGAACATGTAATAAAGTAGTTCAGAAACTATGAGTGCAAAAGATTAATTTTAACACAATTATTCTAATTGGTAACTAAATCATATGAGATGTAATTTCCAACAGTGCGAAAAATGAGCGGGCTCATATTCGAACCAGGGACCTTTTGACGGAAACTGCCAATGTTCTGGTAACTGGAGCTATCCCGGACGAATCTGGAGGACATAATTCACCCATCATCTAACATTATTGATCATATTAATGAGATGTAATTTTCCAACTGGGATATGATCAATAAGGTTAGCTGGGTGAATTAGGTCCTACAGATTTGTCCGGGATTGCTCAGTTGCCAGAGCATTGGCAGCTTCAGCCAAGAGATTCCTGGCTCGAATACTGGCACGGACGTTTTTATCCCAGTTGGAAAATGACATCTCATATGTGTACAATGTTTGGTCACCTGGTTAGTTTTGTGATCAAACAATTTATCATTATTATTTTTTATTAATTTGATTTTTTTTGTTCCAATTTGACATTACCGGCTCAAGGTACATGCTACGCCTAGGCCATTTCTTTCATTTACGACTTATTCGTATGCGAAACACTTTGATAGGAATTTCAGAAGTGCCAACATATAAAGACATCCATGGAGTGTGCATATTGTGCTGTAACCTAGAGCCACCAGTGAAAGTTGAGAAAAGCACAACATAAACATTTCCAAAGAAAATTAAGTTTCGTGACTCAAAAATGGTGGATTTCTTTCTTTTCTTTATCCTTTCCCTTTAAAAAATAACAATGATATCAGTTTGACTTTTCTCAACATTAAAGCACATTTTGGAATGTATGACAAAGACAAAAATTAAAATAATTATTTTTCAAGATAAAAAAGAAAATAATTATTTTATTAAAAGGATGTTATCCATGTAGTTAAACTGGTCATAATTAATATAAAAGTAAAGAACTTTTCTCTGACCGAATTACTTAAAAAAATAATGTGCGCATTGAATCGAATATTTCATTAGTACTTTTATTGAATGTTCAGCGAAAAAAAAATCATCTACCCTTCTTTCCTTTAAATAAACCAGTGATTTTTCTAGTTCGAAGTGTACCTTGCGCATTATTTTAATTTGATGGTATCTGAAACTGTTTACTTCTTTTTTGAAAAAAGAAAAAAATATATGTTGTCACTAACCCAATGGCGAATGGTTGAGTTTAAAGATTAAAACTCTTATCAAAGCATTGAAAAACTGATATGATGAATACAAAACAACTTGTGTTACGATGAATACATGATACATAAAAACCAACGTGAAACATCTACAGCCGGGCCTTAAGGGGAGTCTTCATTCACTTGAAAACACCCACTCGCTAATGTTAAAGCTGTGGCCAGGTTGTTATCGAATTTCTCGTTTAAATTTGAATATTTTTAAACAATTTGTTTTGCACAAGATAACTGAGGTTGATCTCTAATATGGCTATTTTTTACTTTTTCGATTTCGGTTGCAGATTTTTTTTTAATAAAGGTACTTTCACTTTTCAAACCGGTTCCGAAAGTGAAAGTACCTTTATTAAAAAAAATCTGCAATTGAAATCGAAAAACTAAAAAATAGCCATATTAGGGATTGACCTCAGCTATCTTGTGCAAAAAAAAAAAAAATCATTTAAAAATATTCAAATTTAAACGAAAAATTCGAAAACAACCTGGCCATAGATTTAACATTAACGAGCGTGGGTTTTCAAGTGAGTGAAGACTCCCCTTAACCAGACGGGGAATGGTGTGATGAAACCTCTCTAGACTTCATAATCTTTCAATACTAATATAATCTATATCACATTTAAAATATTTAAAAATTTGTAATGAAACGTTTTATGACAGGGCGCTGTGGCCCTCTTCTTCTGTCTATATTTATATTAAAGTAGAGCGAAAAAACAAGTTGTGATTTAGCCCCTCCCAAAAAATGGCCTTCTCTGACTTTGCCAACTGGTTACGGCTCTGATCAAAAGGAAAATAAATTAGAATATAATTATTTCGATGTTTTCTAATAGGAATCCTTCTTCAATAAAAATTCAATGATAGAAAAAGGCTGAGGACCAAGAACAACGAAGTACGTGTGTTACTTTGTTTTCGACTATCTTCTACTTTGCTCTTGAGATTGAAGAAGAGACTGCTTTTAAGAAGCCTTAAAACCACTGAATGCTAAGTTCCCTTTGTATGCTTTATCTTTTTATTATGTTAATTTTTATTCCTCAAGCACAGTTATTGAAAATACTTGATGAGCAGAACCAAATTACCGAAACGGCACGAGAGCTAGCCCTCTGAAATTTAAGAGAAGCCCTAAAATAATTGAAAATTGGGAACACCAATTCCCATTTATACAGGGTGTCCCAAAAGTTCTTGACACACTTTTAAATTCAATAAAAGATCAAACAATTAGCGTACGAGAGTGCGGTTTGCACGAAAATGCTTCTTATGATCTAAAATTTTGTTTAAGCAAAAAAAAAAAAAAAAAAAAAAAAAAAAAAAAAAAAAAAAAATAGTTCCAAACATTTCACATAGATGGCGCTGTTTATGGAAATTTATTGAATAGGGAATAGGTAGGAATGCCTTTATACATAACAACGGCGAAAGACGCACAATGCGTATGCACAGTTTTTGTCCAAACTATGACAACCCACATTTCAGAAGTTAAAAATACTCGTCTATTCATCCTGACTCGTTTAATTCATCTCAGGAGGAATAGTGTTGTTAAGTTCTGGAATGTTTGTTGCCATAGTTTGGACAAAAATTGTGCATACGCATTGTGCGTCTTTCGTCATTGTTACGTATAAAGGCATTCTACCTATTTGATAACTTTCCAGAAGCAACGCCATCTATGAGAAATTTGTGGAACTATTTTTTATTTGCTTAAACAAAATTACAGATCATAAGAAGCATTTTCGTCCGAATCGCACTCTCGTACGCCAATTGCGTGATCTTTTAATGAATTTTAAAATGTGTCAAGGACTTTTGGGACACCCTGTATTATTTTTACATCGCATTTTAAAACTTTTTTAAAGAAAACTTGCCCAAAGCAAGAAAAAAAATCCACACTACTTCAGAGAAGTTGTTACCGGGCCAGAAAATCTGAAAGTGATCATTGGAATGTCAACTAATCCTATGACATCCTGATGTTCGGGCAAGAAATTTCCCGAGAAGCTCAACATACAACATTATATACTAAAAATATTCTCAACATATTTTGCATACATGCACCCAGAAAAAGGAATTGATTAAAACTACAAAACATGTTTTGTTGAGAACATTTTGATTGTTTTAGCAAAATTCAAGTAAAATTGAACCATTTTACTTGAATTAACAAAACATTTTTTGCTGACAATACAAAAAAATTTTTTGGAATTGCAAAAAAAAAAATTTTTTTTGTTGATTCAAACAAAATTTCCATTGACCTATATTTAAACAAAAAGTTTTGTTGGGTCAAACAAATTTTTGTTGATTCAATAAAACTTTTTCTGGGTGTGGAATATGAAAACAGTTCTATAATGAAGTGTGAATTCGGCTAATTAAAAAATACTATTTGTAGTATTGATGAGTTTCCATGTATGTAGAATTTATGAAACTTTCCAGGGATGAAAAGATACCCCCGAAATGATATTGGTTCTCCCCCTAACTTCAGAAGTTAAAAGCGTTCTATTGATAATCAATAAAACAACTAAATTGTTCATTTTATGAGTAATACTTATTCAAAACACCTCCCAAGCGAAGATTATGACTGTGCCGATGACGTTATTATTTGTCTTTTTAAAAAGTAGAATAAATGAAATTTTGAAGTTACATTCATATTCCAAATTTGTCAAAAAGTCATCACTCAGTTTCAGTTTAATTTTGACATTTGACTACATTCATGTCGAAACTTTTCTTCAAAAAAATCCGTGAACAGGATACGGTTGATGAAGCTGAGAGACGTTAAATAGCAATTGTTGGCCGTTGAACGTCATTGTGTTTGCAAAATCCATGCCGTTTGGATGATGCGTTGATGTGAAAATTGGCCTTCGCGGCAAGAAACTTGACAGATTTTTGCAAAAAAATACGTGGAGCAGTTATTTGTGTGGGGGGTAAGGAAAGTTCGGCGCTTTCTTATTAGCTTCGCATTTGAAACACGTAGTTTGTATTCAGATTCATGGTGCGATAATAAGATGAGTAGCTCCTTTATAATTCAAAACAAAAGTCATATAATGATGTGTTTTGGAAGTGAAGGTATGATTCTTGGGCTTAATACTGAGAAAATTTGACGTCAGAATGCTGCATATCTTTGAATACTCATCCCTCTTATTTTGATGAAAGAGAAGAATTTTTGCTTGTCACTCACAAGATCACACCATGTTAAAGACTGGAGATGCCTGTTGTTCTTATATAAACAAAGTAACTTAAGGGACAAAGAAAGGTGAATTATATTATTTTTTGTTTTTTAGCTTTTATTTTGGTGTTTTATCAAAAGAGAGAAGCGGAGAAAGAGATAAATAAAAACTTTTTTTTTTGTTGTTTCATACAAAAAACTTTTTTACATTTCCAATATTTCTCTTGCTTTTAATAAACGACTGTGAAACACATAAAGCCATTCTATTTCAATGCAAGTCAATCGCATTCATTAAATAAAAACTTTAAAGACATTTAAAGTGATACTTATGCATTAAAAATGCTACTTGATAACTGTTAGTTGATGATTACCTAATAATACGATATTTTTACTAAACTAAGTGAAAATAAAACCACGTGCACAATAGTTATTTCCACCAGTAAATAAAAAATGTACTAAAAGAAATCCGTCACATTTTTCACGAGAAGACTTTCCGCTTATGCACAATTACAACCTCTTTTAATCCTTATCTTATTATTTATTTTTATTAAAGCATTCTTTGAGAAGAAATTCTTCTTTAAGACCTACCTACTGGTCGTAATAAGTATAAAGTGAAAAATATATGCAATTGTTACGTTTGTCTGACCGCAGAAATTCAAATAAATTGAAGTTCGTGTGTTAAATAAAAATCATGCAATTCAAAATTTCTATAAATCATATTTTATGCTAGATTAATTTTTAACACAATTATTCAAATTGGTAAAGAAATCAAATGAGTTGTAATTTCCGAACCGGATGAAAAATGTCCGGGCCAGGATTCGAACCTGGGATCTCTTGGCTGAATCTGCCAATGCTCTACCAATTGAGCCATCCCGGTCGAATCTGGAGGACCTAATTCATCCAGTTAACCTTATTGATAGTAGCATCTGGTCTGATATCTGAATCAGCTCAACAGAATAAATCGCAGGTAATTTGAAACTCCAGTAAACATTGGATACATGATTACACTAGATTAATTTTTGACACAATTATTAAAATTGGTAAAGAAATCAAATGAGTTGTAATTCTTCAACAGGACGAAAAATGTCCGGCCAGGATTCTGACTTGCGATCTCTTGGCTGAATCTGCCAATGCTCTACCAATTGAGCCATCCCGGTCGAATCTGGAGGACCTAATTCATCCAGTTAACCTTATTGATAAGAGCATCTGGTCTGATATCTGAATCAGCTCAACAGAATAAATCGAAGGTAATTTGGAACTCCAGTAAACATTGGATAGTTGACTACACTAGATTAATTTTTGACACAATTATTCAAATTGGTAAAGAAATCAAATGAGTTGTAATTTTCCAGCTATGTATTTTTCCATATTCTATGTGCATAAATTTTTATGGGGCACATCCAGTAGATGCTTTTTGATGCAATTGATCGAAAAATGTTCAGTCACATTTTTCGCTGTTGTTGAATATAAATAAATGATGCTTATGTAATTTATGACTTATCTAGAAAAAAAAAAAAAAAAAAAAAAAAATACCATAAATTAGTAGACATATATTCACAGATTTTCTCCAGAAAAGTTTCTTCTAATTCCATAAAACTCTTATACAGTTTTAACAAGAAAGAAAAATTATGCCTCAAGCATAGATTGTCAAATAATTTCCATCATATTCAGAATAATGTAACAAAACTTCATCGTTTAAAGTTGAAATAAGTTGCCTAAGTAAACAATTTTGGAAACTCTTACGACATTTGAAAACACCATTTCAGCAATTACCAGCTATTGTCCGAAAATATCTGAATTATTTTGTCCAGCTCTGTATATGATCTATAAATGTGTATATATACTACATAGTATGCAAAAATTTAGTTCAGTTAAGACGCCACAACACCGTTGAAAATTCCCTTTCAGTAATTCCCATCAGTAAGTGGAAATATAATCAAATACTTCGGTGCAGACCTTTGTATGATCTATAGAATTTCTACACACCAATTACTATGCAAAAAATTTGTGAAATTGAAAAACGAATATCGCAATTGAAAACGCACTAACAACAATTATTGCTCATCGAACCAAAATGATTTCTGTAACCAAATTATTTTGTGTGTTCTCTTACGTGGCGCAAAAATAAGGCTGAATTTCTTGCTTGCCGTTTCGCAACAACCGTAGTTTCTAGAGCAACGATTCTGAGTGGTTCATTTTACGGTTACATGATTCATTTAGCAAATCAAAATTCAGAGCCGGATCATTTTTTAAACACAGCATCATCTATCGGCTGATGTAGCTGTTTTCGGCGATGTATGACATTGTTTAGTTTTACGGTCATGTGATGAATTCAGCAAATCAGGTACACATTATTGTACTATTCTTTTACACACAGTAGAAAACGTGTTTACATCTTGAGAGATACTGTATTTTTCATATCTCCCCAAGGTAATTGTTTTATAGTGTTTAAATGATTTATCCCATTGGTAGCACCAACTAAATGAATTTGTAATTGTGTTTTCAACGAAGTTTTCAATTATTTTTTTTATATTAATAAAATTTGTAAATTTCATATGTTAAAATGATTTATGATAGCACTTATTCTGGCTAGAGTTGCTGCAAAAACAAAAAGTGGCGAGCGAGCTGGAACAGCGTATTGGTCTTAACCCTTTCCGGCACAGACAAAGTCTCGGAATTTACAAACGACTTTTATAGAAAATACGAACTCCTTATTTTAAGTTTTCATTATAGAAACAAAATTTTATTAAAATATTCTTGTTGCCGTATGCAAGTTTGTAATTAAAATTAGGTGTGCCCGAAGTGTAACCACTGTGCCGGAAAGAGTTTTAATGGGAATTACTTTGCAATTCACGGGGGTTGGCCAGCGTTAGCAAGCTGGGGGTCGAGCACCCTAGTATTTCATAATAAGCATCTTGTATTGCCTCTCAGTGACATATATCAATTTCAATATGTTTGAAACTGCAAACGATTTATGTTCACAGATCATAAATGTAACGGAATTCTTTTGAGTACCCCTCTAAACGAACTCTAAATGTTATTTCATTTTTCAAATGCCACTTCATTTTCTATACCGAACATGACATAGTAAACCTCAGTAACATATATCAATTACATGGCAATCCCAGTATATAAAACGCCAATTAGAGCACGGCAAAGCGACGAAGAGACAAATATCATAAGTATTGTGATGTTTGGTAACATAAACATTTTACAAGTTTTTTGGAAAGTGTAAAAAGCTATTCTTAGTGCTTTTCACCCTTTTTTAAATTATAGGTTATATAATTTTTTTTTTCAAAAGCTGTTAGGAAGTTTTTAAAGAATTATTTTCATTCTTTATTTATCTTTTATATTATGTAAAGAAATATTTAGTTTAATAATTAAAAATTAGCTCAATAAATTAACCAAAATTTCACAAAAGTTTTATTCCTGTCATGTTATTGCCACTGAGAACAATTGCTCCCACCAACAAATTGACCACAACATCAATACTAAATGAATTTAAAACCAACTATCATAGCATTCTTTTGAGGTTTTCAATTTCAAATTTAATCCTTAATCGTGTTGTTCAATTATTTTTAAGTAACAAATAAAATTCGTACAAACAAATTTGTCTCAGGTTATCTATCACGTAAGCAAACATAAATTGATATCAACTATACTTTAACAGCTCCATTCTCAAATTTGCGTACATTTTAGATAATCATAATCTGCAAAAAATTCTAAATAAACAATCTCTAATTATACCGTTAATAAATTAATGCTGATAGTTAATAATTTTCAAAATTGTTCAACTATAATATATGTTTAATTTCTGTTATCTTGCCGTTTCTGACTCAAAATGTGCTTATATGGCCCCAATCAAATTGGCAAATAAAGTCGTTCTAGTGTTATATTTATGTAATGAATTGCATTAAATGTAAGTATTGAATTTTAAGGTAAATAAGATATAATACCTTTTCTAAATCCATATTGTTACTTTCGGACGCATTCACAAGGTCATTTTGATTCTTTGACGCACAAAATTTGCAGGTATTATTATTCATATACTTAAAAATCGAATTGCGTCATTATATATATATATATATATATATATATATAATGACGCCAGAATGATAATATTTATGTATATATACATGTATATATATACATAATATGTATATATATGTGCATATGTATATATATATATATATATATATACATAAAGGCAAGGGATTTCGTAAAAAACTGTGTCAAAATTAATTAATTAAGCCGATTTTACATGACAGTCAGGGAAAAGTCATTATTGGGGAGCAATCGATTATACCTCAAAACGAAACATATATCTCTAGAAAAAAAAATTGTAAACGATATTAAATTTCAAAGTACTTAGACAGTAATGTTCACAAGTTTCATGATTTTACATGTAAATATGACTTTGTGAATCTGTATAACATGAAATGATCAAAAGTATTTACAAAATGTCATTTAAGGATCAAAATTCCATTACTGTGTGTTCTTTCATTTAGGGGTTAACAAAAATCGTTTTAGGAAATTAGGGATGATCATGTAAAAAATTAAACAAATCTAACTACTACGCAACTTCAAAAAATAATAATTGTTTGGAACACAAGTAATATTAAATGGTTACAAAAATTATATTTCTTCTAGAACTGATGAACATTAAATAGAAAATATGACGGAAACGTTTACTGAGAGCAATCGTTTCACAAATATTCATCAAAAGATTAAATTTTATAACATTTAGAAATCTTCACATTCAAAAACATTTTAAAGTTTGAAAATCTCAAGAATTTGCATTTTGAACCAGAATATTAAATACGTTTATTCATTCCTTTCTACAGAGTATAATGTATTTTTCATTCTAAACCACAATATTAACTGCATTCACTCACTCACTACAGAGTAAAGCAATCTTTTAAAGATTAGTCTGTATCATGCATTATACGGTACAAACTCTCAGTTTTCTGCTCTGATGAAGCGATAGGTTGATATCAATACTCTGAAATTTTTAACTTCAAAAACCTTTTACAAGTTTAAAAATCTAACGTAAACGTTCATTATGAAAAAGAGTATTATCTGCATTTACTTTATCACAACAGAATAGAGCAATCTTTTGAAGATTAGCCTGATATTTTACAATGTACCGTAACAGATCCTCATTTATTTGCTCTGATGAAATGGTAGGTTGACAGCGAAGAAGGTTAAATTTGAACATCGCTCACGAATTACGTGACAATATGAATGACAGGGGAGCCTAAGTTGCCTATTCATATTTCCACACCTCGTCGAGTCACTGTTCAAAAAACATCTTTTTTTTTTATGATCCTCTATTTTTGTAGAAATAGATAAAATTGATAGCAGAAGATAATGTCTGCTATTGGTATCAGGGTGTGGATGGGTGGATGGATCCCCCTAAAAATGAAAAAGAAAAATATAGAGAGGAAAGTATGTCTCCAAATATTAAATAAGTAAATTAAACAAAAAATAAAACGAGAGACACCGTAATATTATATATATATATACACACACACACACACACACATATATATATATATATCTATATATATATAATTTATCTCCATAGTCCTTTTTTTTTATATTTATTTTAATAATTATTTAATATTAATTTAACATTTATTCTTAATTTTATAACTTTTTAAAAATTTTAATGAATTTTTCTTTTTTTTATTTCTTTATGACCTTCCTTTTACCCTCATTTTATTAATATCTTAGATTTTTAATAATGTAATTTCATTTGCCATTTTCTTACCCACGTGTCTCACATATTAGCTTATATTTAGGTAATGAAGTTATTCATACCATTTCTAGATGACAGCACATGTTCCTTTATCCAGATTATTTTTCACTCTGTCTCCAACATGCCGCATCCTACTTTGCTTGTCCTGGAAGATGGAGCCGATCTTTGACTTTTTTTGGTCTTGCTTAGTGAGTGGTTTCGAAACTTTTTAAAGTTTTTTGTCTCCTTTTATTGAATTTTCATTATTTCTTGGTTATCTTAATTCATTTCATTCATCCTAGTTTTTCGATATATTATAAGCAGCTTAATATTGTTCTTTTTAGGCCTTATCTGACAATATTCGATGAAATAATGTATCTTCACAATGAAGTATGGATACCAGACTCCTCAGACGATCCATACTACACTCGTAATTTTTAATTTTAATTTTTACGTTTATTATTTTTCTATCTTTTATTTTTACACTTATTTTAACACGTGTGATTTCATTTATATATATATATATGTATATATGTGTGTGTGTGTGTACATGTATATGGTAGCTGATAATTTACCAGCCAATCACAAACGATAATGATTTAATTCTGTGTGCAAAGTAGAGACACGAAAACATATGTGCACGTTTCCAGCGAGGGGTGCTTGAAGGAAGCAGTCTTTTTATGTGCTAATGTTGGAACTGGAGCTAATTGGCTCATGGTGTCACAAAGCTGCTCTAAGAATCGTGTAGGATCCATGCGAGACAGGTTTGTAGGATTGGAAGGCTGCAAAAATTCCGCAGGTAGAGACAGTGTAGTGCAGTACAACATTTCAGCACAAGTACCCCCAAGATGCTCTTTTAATATTGAACGAAGGTCAAGAAGTACAATGGGTAGGGATTCTGTCCATCGTGTGGTGTTGTGGCACTTCAAGACTTGCTTAAGAGTGCGGTGAAAACGTTCCATAAGGTCATTATTAACCGGGTGGTATGGAGACGTTCTGATGAGCCGAGTGCCTAGAATTCTTATTAAGGCAATGAATAGGTGCTATTCAAATTGCCACCCTTAGTCAGCAGTCAGGATCTTCGAGACACTCAACCTTGAAATCCAATGTGTGACGAATGTCCGTGCCAGGGTATCAACAGTAATGTTTTGTACAAGTATTGTTTCTGGACAGCGGTAAAAACGGTCTATGAATGTCACCACATATCTGATGGAGGGAGGGGTCCAACGATGTCAAGATGGACATGCTGAATCTCTGTGATGTAACAGAAGAATGTTGCATAGGGCTACGAATGTGTCGTTGAATTTTAGACTTTTTGACAACTCCAGCATGAGCTTGCCCAATTGCAGATGTTTTTGAAATTCCTGGCCACACAAATTTTTATTAGATGAGTTTACGTGAAGCTCCTATATCAGAATGAAATAACCCGTGTAGACTTTGAAACTTTTTTGGGACGTAAAGCCTAATTCTGCCTGTACTCACGACACAATAAAGTGTTGCTTTAAAACTAATTTGCAGCTTTTGAAATTGAAGCGACGTGTCAAACTTTGTCAATTAGCTCAGCTAATTCTTTATCATTAGCCATCGATGAAAAGTCAATGGAAGTTATGTGGATGTCGTTTATTCGTGATAAGGTGTCGGCCATGATATTTTCAGATCCAGCAGTGTGTCGAATATCTGTACTGAATTGTGATATGAAGTCTAGGTGCCTGAGCTGCCGCGGATAACCTGAATCTGATTTTTTTAAAGGCACAGGTTAATTGCCGATGGTTAGTATATACACTGCTCAAAACAATTAAAGGATATTTGAAGTTTTATATAAAATAAAGATATAAACGAATTTTTTTTTGCCGAAAATAGAAGAAGAGAATCACAAATGCAAATTTTTCTGGTTTTCAAACTGTGGAGTATGCAAATTTTGAGTTCGACGTCAAAAACGTCGCTTCAGCGGCAGCGAATGAAATTTGACTTTCAACTGGATAAAAGAGAATGAAGACAAGGATGATCGGCATTCAGTGATTGCTTTGTTTCGATGAGTACGATGTCTCAGCGAAGTCATTTGACAGATTCAGAAGCTTGGAGAATTGTTGGTAGGTTAGAAGGGGGCCAAACTCAAGCCGAAGTAGCGCAAGCCATTGGAGTGTCACAAAGTGTCATTTCCAGGATCTGGAACCGTTTTTTGGAGAGTGGATGTGCAGGCCGAAGACCGGGGAAAGGTCGTAGACGGGCAACAACGCCCAATGAAGATCGGTATTTAGCGTTAACAGCTCGGAGACACCGAAACATGAACGCTACTCTTCTCCAACAACACCTTCGCTCGGCTACAGGCACCACGATTTCAACTCAGACTGTCCGAAACCGGCTCCATGCTGTAGGTTTGTATGCTCGCCGACCGATGGTATGTGTTAGATTAACATCAAGGCATCGTCGCGACCGCAGGGAGTGGGCAACCGAGCATGTCAACTGGAGGAGAAATGAATGGAGCAATATTCTGTTTTCTGACGAGTCCCGTTTTTCTGTACATCCGGATAATAGGCGTATTTTCATCTGGAGGGACCGTGGCAGTAGGAATAATCCTGCGTTCGTGCACGAAAGTGTCAGATTTGGCGGTGGAGGAGTGTTGGTGTATGGTGGCATCTCCATTGACGGGCGCACTGACCTCTACATCATTCGAGATGCAGCTCTGACTGGTCGCCGATATAGGGATGAGATCCTCAGACCAATTGTAGTCCCTTACGCTGTAGCAATCGGAGATAACTTCATTTTAATGGACGATAACTGCAGGCCACATCGTGCAAACCTGGTGGAGGATTTCCTTTTCGAGGAAGGAATCGTTCGGATGGAATGGCCAGCGTGTTCTCCAGACATGAATCCAATCGAGCACGTTTGGGACGCTCTAGGAAGACGAGTTTCTGGCCGCCAACAACCTCACAAACTGTCCAAGAACTGAAAAGAGCTCTTCTGGAAGAGTGGGGCAGAATACCCCAACTCGTCATTAATAGCCTCATTGAGTCCATGCCTCAAAGGTGTTCAACGTTGCTGGCCGCCCGTGGAAACCATACCCCCTACTGAAAATGATTTTCTTTGAAGAAAATACCTTTTCTTATTCTTTTTTCTCATATGCACAAATTGTGTTTTTTTCCTTTTGTACACAAATGCGCAATAAAATGCATTTTTTTCTGCCAAACATGTGTAATTTATTCTCATATAACCTACTATGTCTGTCGACCATGTATCAATCAGCTAAAAAGTTTCCCAGATACAAAATCCACCTAAAACTGCAATATCCTTTAATTGTTTTGAGCAGTGTATTATAAATTGCTTTCCTTTCAGACTGTGCCGAAAATGTTTAACAGTCGAATAGTGTGCAAGGAGTTCTCTGTCATAGGTGCTGTAATTTTATTTTCATTTATGACATTCAAGGCAGCTCCGATAGCAATGTTAGAAGCATCAGCACACAAAGAGAGTTGTTGATGAGGAGCGTGATAAGCAAGAGTTTCACAATTTATTAGATATTTTTTACAAGTTGTAAAACCTTGCGTCAAATCATTATTCCACGGTACTGGGTGCTTGTCATTCTTTTTAGAATCTTTAAGAAATTCTGTCAAGGGGACTTGAGAGCGTTTGGAATCAAACGACAGTAGAAATTTATCATTGCTAAAAACGTCTCAAATCGACAATTGTTTTGGGTTTTGGGAATTCAGCCATAGCTTGTGTTTTTTGAAGAAGAGGCTGAACCCATGAAGGTATTATGAGACACCCAAGGAAATAAACTGAATTTTTCCCAAGAATGCATTTTGCAGGATTTAATTTTAGTCCATGCTGTCTGCTGCCGCAGACGATCAAAAACTTGCTTAAGATCGCATTCATGCCTTTCCTTAAGTGCCGAAGCAATAAGGATGTCATCCAAGTAAAGTATAGAAAAATCTAAATTATTTAACACATGATGTAAATACCGCTGACAGCTTTGCCCTGCATTCTGAAGGCCGAAAGATGTAAAAACGAACTCAAAAAGACCAAAAGGTGTAGTCACGATGGTTTTTGGAATATCATCAGGGTTAACAGGGATTTGGAGGTAAGCGCGACCTAAATCTAATGTCGTAAATATTTTTTTCCATAAAACATTTGCGTACAGTCCTGGATATGGGGTAAAGGGTAACGGTCTGGGATGGTAGTGGCATTCAGACGTCGATACTCGCCACAGGAACGCCTTTGTTTTCTTTTTGCATCTACAAGTAAATAAAATTTTTTGAGGAAATCTATTACAGTGATTGGCTGATAAATCTTTGCTACTACAAAAGGCCAAGTGAAACTTCTGCATAAATTTAAGTCAGGACTCAATCGTTTAGTACCGAATGTTGGTATTTTTGTGCCGTTCGCGTCATAAATAACTAAACCTCATTCACTGCAGCTTTTTTATGTAATCTGCTGGTAAAACAGAGATGTCAGCCCCAGTATCGATAATGAAGTTTAATTTACATGTTGGATCGGCCACAAGAAAGCGATTTGCGTAGACATTACTATAGTCTATTATCATTAATATCTAAACATTACTATAGTCTATTATCATTAATATCTAAACTTTACTATAGTCTATTATCTTCTTGTATGAAGAATATTTTTCCATTGTGTAAACTTTGTTTCATCATTCTCATTCCGAGAAGAGAAAATTAATTTCTGAGTAACATGTTCTACTTTACAAATAAATAAGCCGAAATTACGATTCGAAAATACGGGTATTAAAGCGTTTATAAAAGTAAGGACTATGGGATTTTCTGAAAATAACATATAGCGTCTCAAAAAAGACAAGCGAAAGTGCTAATTAAATAAGCTATTTAAAAACTAAACTGAACTAAACTTCTAAAAAAACTTAAAACTCGCATTAATTTCTTCTTAGATAATAAGTAGTGTTGTTCAAAACTTTCCAGGATATATAAAATGTTAGATAGAAAAAACGTTAAAAATTCTTTTAAAGGAAGTACTGGCAATATTAAATGAATAAATTTGAAAATTTCGTTATTGAAATCTTTTACATTCTTTATTGACTGTCTACTGAATGAAACGCTGTAATGGATTTTTCTAAACTGTTTAAAACTGAGTATTTTCTAATTTATTTTTTGAGTAATGAAATAAAAAATATTACAGAGCGAATCAATAACAAAATCACAATAATAATAATTTGATAATGTTTACGGAGATTAATCTTCTTCCTATTTTATCGCGAAAGAAAGAATTAGCAAAGCAATTTCGCTTCTGCGAAACTCTACGAGAATTCATAGAACGTCACTGACATCAGAAAATATTGTTCACGTCCAGGATAAACTATTCTATGACCCGAGATTAAAAGTCAGCAAGATTGGATCCAGAACAAGTACAGAAATTTGAGTTTTGGAAGATTACCCCATCTCCTTTATAGTCCAGATTTAAGTTCAATTGACTATAAACTGTTCTCAGAATTCAAATTTGGGTACAGTAGGAGGATGTTTTCAAAGGGTATTTATTGAACTGCTGAGTAAAAGATGTAAAAAGTATTTCAAGTATCAAAAAGACTGTACTAAAAAAATCATTTCAATCTCAGTTTTTTCTCTATTTTAGAAATATTCTAGAGCGGAAACTTTTAGATCTATCTATCTATATATATATATATATATAGTACATTAAAAGTTGTAAAATAAAATTATTATAAAATACTATATCATAAAACTTATACTTTTAGGTGATACAACACTTTTGAACACATCTGTATATATGTCATGCCCCCCCCCCCCAAAAAAAAAAAAAAAAAAAATCTAAACCAAGAATTTTGCAATTTAACACCTAATTTTAAAAAACTCAATACTCTGATCGGGCGATCATATTTAGTCATGAAGAAGATTATTTATGACTATCATTCATGCATTAAAAATTTGTCTTCTTATAAGGTACATGGTGCATTAAAGACTATTGTTGGATGATGCAATATATATTTTTTTCTTTAACAATATATAATATGATACTTAAAATACTAAACGTAAATTAATGGCAAAATCCGTAACATAAAATTTAAACACTGGTGTTGGATGCTGAAATTCTTCTGAATACCTTTTTATATTCATTGTGACCCCAAAAAGACCAAAACAGGAATTTTATAATTTAACACAGACCTTGTAACACCTATTGTTCAAAATTCAATACTGATGGGACGATGTACTTGGTCGTAAAGATGGTTAGGTATGATTATCATTCATGCATTTCATGACATCTTGAATGACAGGGAATACTAAATTATCAGTTCAAATTTCCACACCTTCACAGGCCTCAGGCTTAAAGAATAAACTTTTTTTTAGGTTAGTCTATAAGCATGCATGCTCATGCATACTCTGAAAAGAAAAAAGAAACTAAAAAGGGAGATCGGATAGCAAAAGACAAGAGTCTCCTATTGTCCCCAAAACGTGGATAAAAGTTCCAAGGATTTACAAATGTGTAAAAAAGTGTTGAGGGTGAGTTTTTGATACAAAATCTGGTAAAAGAAAAGTAGGATTATGTTCTTGGGGAGAAGATCCTATCATAACAGATTCACCTTTCAATATAAGAAGAAATTTATAGCTTGCAGCTGACGGGGACAAAAGAAAGAAGCAAGACTACATATTACGATTCTTTTCAAAATTTATTTCTTACATAGCTGAAACCAGTTTACAAATACAGAATTTTGTTTAAATCTTATTCGATAAATTCAAATGTAATAAAATCAAGTTAGTTCAAAAAAATATATATATACTTGAAGGATAAATAATTACATGCAAGAATTTTATTTTGTAAATAAAAAATGTTCTTTAATTATTTTTAAAATAAAAACTCGTTGTTTAACTTGAAATTTAGTGATGTTCACTCTATGACTGGACATTTTTCTGTATTTTTGTAAATATACTATTTTCGGAGAGGTTTTCAAAGGAAAATTTTAAGGTAATTTGAATAACAATTAATATTGCACACTGCTTTATGTTTATTAAGTAATGCTATAAAATTATAGTTAAAATTTAACTTGTTTTTTTAAATATACCAGAGGAAATTATTAATTAGTGAAAACTAAATTTTCACTAGCTGCGTAGAAACCCGATGTGTTGATTTTAAATTGCTGTGAAGTTTCGCATCTTTATGGAAATAATAAATCTAATTTTATTGCACATTTAGAAAAGATCAATTATATTAATTTTACTAAATATTAAGTATCAAGTATGAAATCATAATCACATTGAAAGTTAAATTTTTTCTCAATAAAAGTGCCCATTTACATAATGACTTGATTTGTCGAAAAAATTCGTACTTTCAAGATTTGGCTATTGGCTTATACATTTGGAGCTGGTGTAATACAAATGACATTTTTTAGCAATCTTAATAATAATAATTTTAAAAAAATGACGTCATCTTGACGAATCTATACAAAAGTATTTCAGTTTTATGAATTGAAAAAAAAAATGCAAAAAAATGTATTTTTTCGCGCAAAACTCTTCCGTTTTTTCTCACTTGTGAAAAATTTCAATATCTGTCTTTGTAAATATAATTAATTGAAAATCTGTGATTCCGGTGTTTCCTCTTTTAATACATTTCGAATATATAGGGGTCAATAACGATCTTGTTTCAATACAAGGAGCTTAACTTAGGTTTTGTTTAACCTCCATATCTAACTAAGTATTTTAAACAAAAACAAGGTATCCAATATCTAAATATAAAACTAAAACTTATTTCGATGAAATAAATGCTTTTTGTTGACTTGTCGACAGACGATTTTTGCTTTCTAAAATAAACTGATTCTTGAAGCTTAAATATGTGAAAAATAAGTTTTTATGTCTTCAAAAATGTAATTCAATCACTATAGGGTTTACGCCATATATTCAAATAAAAGATAATTTCAATTTTAATTATGCATCTATAAGTATTTTTCAACGACGAATCCAAATATCTAATTTTCACAACGATGGGATAATTGGAAGCGGAAATGTAATTTCCTTTTTAATTAATCGATTCACTTTTTTAACGCATCCTTTCATAGCTGAAACGCCTGACTTTCACTTGAGACATTGAGACTACTAACCGAAAAATTGAAATTTTTTATACAGCCAAATTTCGGGGTCCTATAAGATTTTTTTTTTCAATATCGGATAAAAATATTTGGATCTGAAAAGTATGCATTGTTGCTTAAAGTGGGCTGGGATTTCAGAGTTTCAAAAAATTTCCGAATTCGGCCCATATTTTTTTATTTTAGAAAAACCCCGATTTTTATATAGAAAAAGAAATAAAACGCTAAGGATTTTGCTAATTCATTTCAAATTATCTCGCATTGTATGGGTCCGATCACGACGCGGTTTGGTTCATTTGACTCGATATCGATATAAACTTGCCGATTTTAGTTCCGAGTTTCACCATTGAAAAAAAATAAATCAACAATCATAGTTTTAAAAAATACATTGATGCAATTTCTGCAGGATTCTAAATATTTCTAAATAAAATTTTCTTACTAAATAAACCGGCCAGCGAAGCGGGCGAAGCTCCCCTAGTTACACATAAATTCAAATGCTCAGCAAGATGCATCCTTAAAAATCATGGAAACAAATATGTATTCGAGATTTAAAGAATCATTCATTAAAACAAAATTTCTTTTGCTGCCACTGATTTTCGGAAACGTTTCCGAGTTTTTATTATAGAGTATCAAACGATTTTCTCAAACCGAAATATCGGTATTTATCATGCAATCAATTCCCAATTAAACATTTTCAGCTACGTAACTGATTTCCTACATGCAACAATAACAAAATAATATTAATGTTAATGTTAATGTTGATGCTGTTAATTTATCATGTTTATCTGTGAAACATGCTCGTTAGACATAAAATATTTACTTGCGAATTGAGAGCATCCTAATAAAATTTTTGCTGGTTGAGAAAATTCATTTATAAACTTTAAAAACTACACGGAAATGCTTCCGAAAACCAACGACAGCAAAAGATGAATTTTTAAGAATGTCTCTTTAAATCTCGATAATATTTTGGTTCTGAGAATTTTTAAAATAAATAATGCATTTTGGATCGTGGTAACTCGGAAGAGGCTACTGTATATTTTCGTTCGTGGTTATAGTTACATATTTTATTAGATTAAGAAACATTTGTCTTTTTCTACAGCGTACACTTCTAAACGAATTACAAGACAAATCTACCATATAGAATATTTTTTGGAAATAGTGGTACGAATAGAATATGAAAAATCGTCAGCAGTATTGACCTTGAGACTTTTGAGCAGAAAGATGCTGATAATCATGAAGAGGATGATGTTCTAGATGCAGGTTTAATAAAAGATCTTGAACTGGGTAATAAATTCGGCAATTATTCTTTTAAACATGATCATAATGAGGAAGATTTAGAAATTTTCAACATGATCTGAAAATGTTAATTTCTTTTTAAAGGTTAATTATATAAGGTCTTGTCGCACAAGGAACACGGAGAATAAAAACTTAATTCATTAATAAAACACTGAAATATGAGTGCTACAATAGATTTGTGCTAATTTTGTTCAAGAGATCCCAGACCGAATTTCACCAATTGAGTAACAAGACGATGACTAAAATATTTCTAGAAAATAACAGGCTTTTTCTACAAGTGTACACTTCTGCACGAATTACAAGACAAATCTACCATAGAAAATATTTTTTGGAAATTGTGGTACGAATAGAATATGAAAAAACGTCAGCAGTATTGACCGTGAGACTTTTGAGCAGAAAGATGCTGATAATCATGAAGAGGATGATGGTCTAGATGCAAATTTAATAAAAGATCTTGAACTGGGTAATAAATTGGGTAATTATTCTTTTAAACATGATCCTAATGAGGAAGATTTAGAAATTTTCAACATGATCTGAAAATTGTAATGGCTTTTTAAAGGGAATGATATTAAGATCTTGTCGCAACAGGAACACGGAGAATAAAAACTTAATTCATTAATAAAAACACTGAAATATGAGTGCTGCAATAGATTTGTGCTAATTTTGTTCAAGAGATCCCAGAACGAATTTCACCAATTGAGTAACTAGACGATAACTAAAATATTTCTAGAAAATAATAGGGGTATTCCAATCTTATGGAAACGTATGTGTTTAGTATGAGAAAGTGACAACATATATGTGTAATTTAGACTACTAGTTTGAATAATTTTTGTGTTCATAAATAAGTAACTTTTGTTCCAAATGAAAATTTTCTTTATATTTTAAATACATCAATAAACTTCAAAAATTAAATTTCAGCATGCATAAAAAGATAAGATTATAACAAAAACTATCGTATGATTTATTGTGTTATTTTTTCTAAATTTGGGACCAATCTTCCATAGGTACAATGTATTCTATTGCACGAATTATTTTACACGTACTTTTTGAGAACATACCTAACAAGTAAAAGCAGAATTAGGTATACTAATTTAATTTTTTTTAGTATGCTAATGATTTTCGTATTCTAGTTGATTTAATAAAGCACTTATTTCCCCTTTTAAAAAAAGTAGTAGTAAAATTTGTAAATCTAATGAAAAACATGATTGATGACTTAATATCTCTAATTTGTAGCGACGTAAATGACGTAATATCTCTAATTCTATAAAATTCTTATAAATAAATTTCTATATATTCTATTTACTTTTATAAAAATCCTCTTTTGAAAAGCAAACCGAAATCAAAGGGAAACTGTTGCATAAATGTCACTACGTATATAGGAAATATCGAGTATAATTTTGAACAGTGTTTTTTTTATATTATGCATTTTATTTTGCATTACAGTAAAATAATAATAATAATATGCATAAAAGTACAGAATAAGATTATGGTCTATCTTAATGTTTAGCAAAATCCTAGCCCAAGTTCATGTTCTAGATATAATATATTAATTGGAAAATGATGGTACTCATTGAATGTAATGTGAAACTGTAATGCTGCAATAACATAGATATTTCCCTATTTATTAAATAGTCATATTTTTTTTTCTCTAAATTTAACCTTTATTTGTTTCAGATTTCTTAAAAAAAAAAAAAATAAATAAATAAATAAAAATAAGTGGAATACTACTTTTATTTCATTATTTTATCATTTGAAGCGCTGTTTAATTAAATTTATTATTTCACTATTTCTTTTATTTATTTCTTAATGAAATATAGGTTAATTAAAAGTTAATTTTAGAGAAAAAATTATAACTATTTAATAAATAGGAAAAGTTAGAAATGCAATATCACAGGACCGACTTTCTAAGTAACTTTAAAGTAAAATTGTCAAAATTACTTCCTGATCTGATAAATATTTACAAATTAATATTTCCCATGTAAAAAATAAATATTAAGCAAGCAAAAGAGCGAGAGAGAATTTTTTTTATAATAATTGTTTAATCGAATTTCATTAATTTATCTCTGTGGTTGATTGTGGTTAAAATCTCGAAACTATTATTAACGAGTTCAAGATAGCATGATGCAATAGATCTCCCTACTCTAAAACAAGAATTTGTGACAATTTTCTTTTATAATTTCACCTTAATGACAAACCTCTTAAGACAATAGATCAATCTATCCGATTCTTTATAAAATATTTTTCTTAAAAATTATTTTATGATAACATCTCTTCTAATAAAAATACAATTAATGTAATAAATTAAACGAAATCACGAAACTCTATTAAAAAATTGGTCATTATACTCTTTTATGGAGGCTGATAAATATATATTTCCGTGCCCAACCAAAACTGACAAGCTTTCACCGAACAAAAATATTTGCAAACATCAAACATCAGTAAATCTTTCAGAAAACGAGTATACGATGGCTGGATCTCCGGCAGTTATTTCCTTTGTTACAATCATTATTTTCATTTCTATCAGGGACTAAGAATAAGAAAGAAATCTAATCGCTGATTGAAGAGATTGTAGAGGTTGTAATGATCCACTTGCAAGGCCGAAGCTTTATCTGAGACTTGTCTGTTACTGGTGATAGAATCCACCGTCGTTATTTATAAAGTGTGAGCGAAACGTTGCAGATAGTTCTAGATCTTCTAGTTCCACGTATCGTGGAACAGGGAATGAAGGTTCGGCGAATCTTAATGGAATCTGGATTAAGAATTGAATGTTGTATGGTAGCAATGAAGAAGAATGTCGAAAATGTGGTTTCGCCTGAATGTGGTATTGTGCTTTAAATGTGAATTATTTTCTCTGATTGGATTAATTTTCTGGGCAGAACTCTCTAAGTGGATTTTTAAAATACAAAGATCGCTGTATGTTTTTTTCTTAATAGTGTATTTATATCTAGAGCATCTTATTCTGGCTCGAAATCAGATATTGAAGTAGTTGACTTTTGAAGATAGTAGATCTAAAATAAACATTTCAAGAAAATTTATGGTGCATTCTTGAATGAAAATAAACGATATGGTTTATTATTAAGAATGGAAAAATAAATAAATAAGAAGGTTTTTTCTCCTGTTTTATTCTTCTGGCTTTGTCTCTTTTTACAGCTAATTTTGCAAAAAAAGAAAAAAAAACACTTTTGTTTCTTTTAAAAGTTTAATTGCTGAATACTTTCTTCAATTTAAAAAATCTGGAAGGTGATCGAACACTCTGGATCTGCAAATCTGTACTTATTTACATGCAGACCCAGAATTTTGAATGCGAGATTTTAAGAAGAAACAATATTACTAATTAAGCAACAAATTTATCCTGATAATTAAAAAAAAACTTAGTTATGAAAAAAAATGGAAAATAAACAGAAAAAATCTGGGTATTTATCAGTTTTCCAAGCTGCGTGACACGGAATAACCAATAAGTTCAAAAATACCACCAAAGATAAGTTTAAAAAACTCTTCAAAGTTGCATGGAATCACATTTGAAGTATTTCATGGATTGAATTATTACTCAGTTATTTTATATTTAATCTGCATTAGTAAAAATGTTTTGTCAACATTGTGTAGTCTTGTAGTTAATAAATGCTTGTCGGGTAACACGCATGTGTTTTAATTTTTATTTGCAACTATACATCCTGTTAAATTGTTTAGTGGTGGACTTACTTGTCATTGCTTGATACTGTACATTAAGACATAAATGTGGACTTGATAGACCTGACTATTTGTCCTGTTTATGTAGTTTTATTGCTCCACAAGTTTCCTTGCAATTTTGATCATTACCGGAAAGGAGGGATTTCTCTGATCCATGCCTCTAGCTCACTTACCGACCTCTCGATGGGTTTTCCATACCACTGTTTTTACGTGCAGATATATCGCGTCCAACTCCAAACAGTAGTATACAATGTTCCCAGGTGATCACCAACTATTAGTCGTGATCAACGCTGCTACACTTCTTTATATGGATACGGATGGGGCTCGACACTTTACAGATGACTGGCAGTTGACCTCAAAACGCAGATCAACAGCAAACTATTTTATTAGCATGATTACCATTACTATATTATAGATGTGGCAACAGAATGGCAAATTAATTCCACTGAGTTCATACAGGACTCACACTTGCACAATCCGAGTTTTACCAGAAACATATGTGTGTGTATTAGTTTGTCACTGATGATAGAATCCACCTTCGTTAAATATGAAGTGTAAGCAAAACGTTGCAGATCGTGTTGTACCGTGGATCTGGAAGTGGAAGCTCAGCAAATCTTAATGGAATCTGAACTAAGATTTTAATGTTGTACTTTAGCAATTGAGAAAAATGTCGAACATGTGGTTCGGGTTGAATGTGGCATTATATTTTTAGTTTGTCACTGATGATAGAATCCACCTTCGTTAAATATGAAGTGTAAGCAAAACGTTGCAGATCGTGTTGTACCGTGGATCTGGAAGTGGAAGCTCAGCAAATCTTAATGGAATCTGAACTAAGATTTTAATGTTGTACTTTAGCAATTGAGAAAAATGTCGAACATGTGGTTCGGGTTGAATGTGGCATTATATTTTTAGTTTGTCACTGATGATAGAATCCACCTTCGTTAAATATGAAGTGTAAGCAAAACGTTGCAGATCGTGTTGTACCGTGGATCTGGAAGTGGAAGCTCAGCAAATCTTAATGGAATCTGAACTAAGATTTTAATGTTGTACTTTAGCAATTGAGAAAAATGTCGAACATGTGGTTCGGGTTGAATGTGGCATTATATTTTTAGTTTGTCACTGATGATAGAATCCACCTTCGTTAAATATGAAGTGTAAGCAAAACGTTGCAGATCGTGTTGTACCGTGAGTAGAGAGAAAATGGGGCTCCGGCCTCAGGAGGTGGAGTGTGGAGTGAGGAGGGAGGAGGGCTCCTCCTCCCGAAGTGTCCTCCACCTCCCGAAGTGTCCTCCTCCTCCTCCTCCTCCCGAAGTGCCCTCCTCCTCCTCCCGAAGTGCCCTCCTTCACCACCTAAGATAAGGGGATTAATTAAGGATTAGTGTTAATTAATTTTAATTAGGGAACTTAGAAATTTTTTGAAGCAAAATTATTATTATTATTTTTTTTTTTTTCAACGAGAGTATGCAGTTTGATTATGAGTGTATGCAGTAGAAGTAAATGATTAATTAAAAATATTAATTAAAAATAGTAATTAATTAATTTTAATTGCAGAACTTAAAAAATTTCGCGAGATTTTTTCAACGAGAGTAGGGTATTCGATATACATGTTAGAGGAGAATTTTAAAAGTCAATAATGGTTTAATTAAAAAGGGTGATTAATTTTAATTGGGGAACTTAGACATTTTTCGAAGCAAATATTTTTTCAACGAGATAGGCTATTTGTTATACATGTTAGAGTATATTACAGGTGAATTTTAAAAGTTAATAATGATTTAATTAAAAAGGGTCATTAATTAATTTTAATTAGAGAACTTAAGAAATTTTGGCAAGATTTTTTTTTCTCTCAACGAGAGTACGCAGTTTGCATGTGCAATAGAATGGTAGATGATACTAATTAAAAAGGGTCATTAATTAATTTTAATTGGCGGACTTCAACATTTTTGAGGCAAACAGGCGCGTTTTAATGAATTCGATATAGGTTGTAGTAGGTCCCGCATGAATTATACTGTACTCAACTGAATAGCTCCCCCCTCCCCCTCCCTTTTTTACCCAGAGGAGCCCTTCGATAGACTAACAATACACACTTCCAAAAGTATAGAGTACTATAAAAAGAAGAATTCAACGTATATGTAAATAAACAAGAATGAAAAATCAGGCGTAGCGTCATAATTCATGAATCACTTTCCAACATCATTGAAATGGTATGTGAACAAAGTGTAATTTTACCATCGAGTGCATAGCGAACCGATCCCCTTTTTAATAAAAAGACGGCCTTCACAAAAATCCAATTATGCATAAGAACCCTTCCTAAAATCAGATAATTTACACCTTACCTTTTTTTTTTTCAATTCAAGTTAGGCTAAAAGTACAGCTTACGCATCGATAGGTTCAAAATACAGGGACCCTTCGAAGTGTGAACTCGCATTAGACTATAGGGCCCTTCATAAAATAAATGAGATACATGCCCTATTCGAAAAAAAAAAAGTCCTTCACAAAAACTGTAGGGGTTCCCTTTTGGAATAAAAAGACGCCCTTCACAAAAATCCAATTATGCATAAGGACCCTTCCTAAAATCAGATAATTTACACTTTTGCCTTTTTTTTTTTTCAATTCAAGTTAGGCTAAAAGTACAGCTTGCGCGTCGATATGTTCAAAACACATAGCTTTGATATTAGGCTACCTTCACAAAATAAATTCAATAGATTCATGTTATATTATGGCGACAGAAATACAAGGGATATTGACCTTTCATAAAAATGCAATGTCCGCTGTTTGAATGAAAAGGCCTCCCTTCACAATATACCCTGTAAAAATATTATGATTCCACAGATATTTTAAGAAATAGAGTACTAATCTCAAATGAATACGAATTCATGCAATGTAAAAAATAGGTTTTACACGAATACATTTTTAGTATAACGTTCAAAATATAGATTTTAGAAAAAAAAAAGTACATTTTTCACCAAATTTATCATACAAGTCTGTAAAATAGGGTAGATCGTTTCATGAAAAATAATTGAATTTTCGAATGATTATGCTTTAAAATACATATTTATAACTGCGACTAAGATTTGAGTGTTACCCCCTCAACATACATATCACTGAATTATAATGAGTCATATTATCAGATAAGCGAAGATCTTGCTTTGACACGGTGAATCACTCGCGATAAGAAATGCGGCTATTGGGCTTTTTCTCAAATTTAAACAGTTCTGACACATTTTTTGTAGGTAAATGAGCTATTTAAAACCGTCAATGTATACGAATTATTTCGTGTAGTCCTATATAATTATTAATCTGTTAAGTTTTAAAATGCTTCAATGAAAAATAAGAACTAGTCATTAAGCGATACCCTTAAGAATTTTGAGGCAAACAGATGTTTAAATGAATTTGAACCTGTTTAAATGTACCTGTGTTTAAATGAATTTGACGCATGTTATGGTAAAAAAAAAAAAAAATACAGGGTCCCCCTATAAGATATATGAATTAAACTTTAAATATTTTAAAATTACATTAGTCTATGCTTTTTTTGTATAGAAAAATTATACTAAATTGTGTTTTTAGTATTTTAACTTAAAAATTTCTTTTGAGGAATGAATATAATAACTAAGCTTTGTTTTTATAAAATATATATTGTACTAAATAGTTAGGGTATTATTTAAAAAAATTTTGTTTTTAATATTGAAAAAAAAGTTATCTTATCTAAATATTTAAACCATAATGTACTGTGGACTTCATCCAAATTCGACTGCATGCATGCCTTACAACAACTAAACGGTATAACGTGTTCGCTTATCTCTTAAAATTACGGGATATCGTGACGTCATGGATAAAGCATAGGGTAGAATACAGAATGAATAGGTATTATAAAGCAGAATCATAAATTTTGCATACTTTATACTTGTAGTATGTGAAATGATTGCTACTATTGCCTATATGAGAAAATGAATCATCAACGAATCTTATTAGTGTATGTTATATATTTTAACCAACAGGCTTGAAATGCGTGAATTTTGACTAGAATTAATCATTGAATGTAAAAATGATTTATTTTTAGATCTAATATGTATATCGTTTAACATTTAAAAATATATACATAAATTAATCTTACCTTATTCACAAACTTGCAATCCCGTCTTCAATATATGACTACAGCATGAAAAAACATGCGTGCTACTTGTATAGCAACTAGAGCAGAAATGATTTCAGTACAAGTCCATTATCTTATTGTTAATCTATAGATTAGTAACATCACGTGACTGATTGCGATAACATTCTATACAAGATTTACTGATAAGAATACATTTCAATTTATTTCTCCCAAAAGCAAGTGTTATGAGTTGGTTGTAAGATCTAGGTAAGTATCCTTACTTTATATGTTTAAAGTTATAATATATGAATAGATATAATATTAATGTATTTTTTCAATATGTATGGTAGGCAAAAAGGAATAGGTAAGCAAAAAAGAATAGGTATTATTGCATGTATCCTCTAATTTATTTTAAAAATAATTATTTTAAAAATATATACTAACAATTTATGCGATGAGTCACAAGGCATGATGAGACGATATATGAAATTTATTTTTATATTATACAAGCTCCTATATACAATTCATATGCGTGAGCAAGATTATTTTTAGACTAGAATTATTCACTGAATGTAAAAAAAAAAAAAATGATTTATATTTAGATCTAATATTTATATCGTTTAACATTTTAAAATCCTATTAAAAGTATATACATTAGTATGCTTGTGAAAGGCCTATTGTTAATACGAAACGTTGTGTGAAGTGTCCTGTTTTAGGGTTAAAAGTTTCGTGAAGGGGTCTGTTTGAAGGAGCCTGTTTCGAAATGACTTAAGAACGCACAATTTATTCCTAAACATTCAACTCGATTCGTTATATATGCTTTATTAAGTATTCAATAAAAAATAATAACTAAGAAATAAAATTAAAAAATAGTAATTAAGAGATACCCTTAAGAATTATTGCGATATCTAATTCGATACAAGTCTTGTTAAAACAGAGATTATAGTTAAAATACACATTAATTATACAGTATTACACTGTATTACACAATGCGCTACCTCACCTATATTATCACAGAAATACCTTCGATAAAATTTAGACTAACAATACACACCTAAAAAAATATATACAGAGTACCCAGAACATGATAGGAATGAATGAAAAATTTTAACGTAAATTATAAAATAGGATCTACAATAAGTGACAATAAATAAATATGAAGGAAAAATCATGAGTCATGGTATACTTTATGAAACACTTTCCAATGCTATGTGACTATCGTTAAGAATTTGAAATAAGTGAATTAGATTTAATAATTCATACTGGAAATGTATTTAAAAAAAATTAGTAGCTTCGCCTACTTTTAAATCATTCAAGACATATGATGAAGGCTTGGCTGCTGTAGAAAAGCTTAATACTTGTATCTTAATGAATCGACCTATTTATGTTGGATTCACAATTTTAGAATTATCTAAATTAGTTATGTGTGATTTTCATTACAATTTTATAAAGAAAACATACAAAGATCGTGCAGTTATACTCTTTACGGATATAGATTCCTTAACTTATCATATTCAAACACATAATATTTATAAGGATATGGAGCACCATCATGATTTTTTCGACTTTTCTGAATACTCGAAATCCCATCGTCTAAACCGCACAAGTTTCGAACCCACAAACATATAATCAGACTTGTCATTTTATAACCAGGACGCTAACCACAGGGCTAAGTGAGCCCCCGCTTATTTTATAGTCACCACGCTGACTATTGGGCTTAGTAAGCCCCAGGCTAATTTATATCCACCACGCTAACTATTGGGCTTAGTGAGCCCCAGGCTAACTTATACCCACCACGCTAACTTTTGGGCCTAGTGAACCCCCGCTTATTTTATAGCCACCATACTAACCACAGGGCTAAGTGAGCCCCCGCTTATTATATAGTCAACACGCTAACTACTAGGCTGATTAAGCCCCAGGTATTTTATACCCATCACGCTAACTACTGGGCTGAGTGAGCCCCAGGTTATTTAGTTGCATGAATATGATTTCCAAGGTATATGTCCTAACTTGATTTAAACCATTGCATATGGTAAGATAAAGCTGCGAAGTAAATTGGTAAACTATATGTACATTTCCCATGAAAACTCACTTCTATTCTATTAAATATCTGCAGAAATCAGCATAGTTTATTAAAATTATATACATTCTCATTAGTTTATGAATCTACTAACTTGTAATATCTATATGGTAACTTGGATTATTAGTATTCCCACTTAAAAATTTCTTTTGTAGATTTAATATGATAAACACTAACATGAGACTGACTAAACTTTTACCATTTTCATTTCAACTTAGTTTTAGGAAATTTATCTACATAGCTTTAAATTTTACTGTTTAATAAGTCTATTATTTCAAAGTATTATTTTTTTTTTAGTTCTAATATTCAAAACATATTCATATCGTTTTACAAAGTAGGTATCAAATTAATTTAAAGTCATATTAAAAATATATACACAAATACTATTCTTACCTAACACGCCAGCTAGCTAAGCACCCAACCGTCTCACACCAAGACTCTGAGAAAAGTGAATGCTCGTTCAGGGCCTTATCAGCTAATATAATCACTGATAAGATTTGATCACGTGACATGTGACGTCACTGATTAAGTGATATCACGTGACCATGTGGTATCATTCCATATCTCACCAGTGACGTCAGAGATCACGTGACTAGGTCCTAAAAGAACCAATTACTAATTACAATTATCAATTTACCTCCAATTGATTTAAATAATATATACATATAGATAAATTAATATAAGATTTATCTATTTCGTAATACATAGCACATGTACTATGTTTTACGAACTAATAGAAAAATCATGTATTAATTTATCTATATGTATATATTATTTAAATCAATTGGAGGTAAATTGATAATTGTAATTAGTAATTGGTTCTTTTAGGACCTAGTCACGTGATCTCTGACGTCACTGGTGAGATATGGAATGATACCACATGGTCACGTGATATCACTTAATCAGTGACGTCACATGTCACGTGATCAAATCTTATCAGTGATTATATTAGCTGATAAGGCCCTGAACGAGCATTCACTTTTCTCAGAGTCTTGGTGTGAGACGGTTGGGTGCTTAGCTAGCTGGCGTGTTAGGTAAGAATAGTATTTGTGTATATATTTTTAATATGACTTTAAATTAATTTGATACCTACTTTGTAAAACGATATGAATATGTTTTGAATATTAGAACTAAAAAAAAAATAATACTTTGAAATAATAGACTTATTAAACAGTAAAATTTAAAGCTATGTAGATAAATTTCCTAAAACTAAGTTGAAATGAAAATGGTAAAAGTTTAGTCAGTCTCATGTTAGTGTTTATCATATTAAATCTACAAAAGAAATTTTTAAGTGAGAATACTAATAATCCAAGTTACCATATAGATATTATAAGTTAGTAGATTCATAAACTAATGAGAATGTATATAATTTTAATAAACTATGCTGATTTCTGCAGATATTTAAGAAAATACAAGTGAGTTTTCGAGGTACATAGTTTACCAATTTACTTCCCAGCTTTATCTTACTATAGGCAATGGTCTAAATCAAGTTAGGACATATACCTTGGAAATCATATTCATGCGACTAAATAACCTGGGGTTCACTCAGCCCAGTAGTTAGCGTGATGGGTATAAAATACCTGGAGCTTAATCAGCCCAGTAGTTAGCGTGTGGACTATATAATAAGCGGGGGCTCACTCAGCCCTGTGGTTATCGTGGTAGCTATAAAATAAGCGGGGGCACACTAAGCCCAGTAAACGTGGTGGGTAGAAAATAGCCTGGGGCTCACTCAGCCCATTAGTTAGCATAGTGGGTATAAAATAGCCTGGGGCTCACTCAGCCTAATACTTAGCATGGTGACTATGAAATAAGCGGGGGGGCTCACTTAGCCCTGTGGTTAGTATGGTGGCTATAAAATAAGCGGGGGTTCACTAGGCCCCACAGTTAGCGTGGTTGGTATAAGTTAGCCTGGGGCTCACTAAGCCCAATAGTTAGCATGTTGACTATAAAATAAGCAGGGACTCACTAAGCCCAATAGTTAGCGTGGTGTATATAAATTAGCCTGGGGCTTACTAAGTCCAATAGTCAGCGTGGTGATTATAAAATAAGCGGGGGCTCACTTAGCCCTGTGGTTAGCGTCCTGGTTATAAAATGTCAAGTCTGATTATATGTTTGTGGGTTCGATACTTGTGCGGTTTAGACGATGGGATTTCGAGTATTCAGAAAAGTCGAAAAAATCATGATGGTGCTCCATATCCTTATAAATATTATGTGTTTGAATATGATAAGTTAAGGAATCTATATCCGTAAAGAGTAAAACTGCATGATCTTTGTATGTTTTCTTTATAAAATTGTAATGAAAATCATATATAACTAATTTAGATAATTCTAAAATTGTGAACCCGACGTAAATAGGTCTATTCATTAAGATACTAGTTTTTAGTCGTTCTGCAGCGGTTAAATCTTCATCATATGTCTTGAATGATTTAAAAGTAGACGAAGCTATTAATTTTTTTAAAAATACATTTCCAGTATGAATTATTAAATCTAATTCACTTATTTCAAATTCTTAACGATAGTCACATAGCATTGGAAAGTGTTTCATAAAGTATACCATGACTCATGATTTTTCCTTCATATTTATTTATTGTCACTTATTGTAGATCCTATTTTATAATTTACGTTAAAATTTTTCATTCATTCCTATCATTTTCTGGGTACTCTGTATATATTTTTTAGGTGCGTATTGTTAGTCTAAATTTTATCGAAGGTATTTCTGTGATAATATAGGTGAGGTAGCGCATTGTGTAATACAGTGTAATGCTGTATAATTAATGTGTATTTTAACTATAATCTCTGTTTTAACAAGACTTGTATCGAATTAGATTCATTAACCTATTTAATTAAAACCAATCTCCTATCGCAAGAATTCTTAAGGATATCTCTTAATTACTATTTTTAATTTTATTTCTTAGTTATTATTTTTTATTGAATACTTAATAAAGCATATATAACGAATCGAGTTGAATGTTTAGGAATAAATTGTGCGTTCTTAAGTCATTTCGAAACAGGCTCCTTCAAACAGACCCCTTCACGAAACTTTTAACCCTAAAACAGGACACTTCACACAACGTTTCGTATTAACAATAGGCCTTTCACAAGCATACTAATGTATATACTTTTAATAGGATTTTAAAATGTTAAACGATATTAGATCTAAATATAAATCATTTTTTTTTTTTTTTTTTTTACATTCAGTGAATAATTCTAGTCAAAATTCACGCATGTTCGAGCCTGTTAGTTAAATATGACAATACTCCTTCAACGGCATAGTTAAAAGACTAGAAAATTACTAAGCTATAATTACATTTTACAAGTATTCGAATACTACTATTTTAAAAGTATAGCCTATAGAGGGTAAGAGTGAAAAATTCTAAAAATAATCTTGCTCACCCATATGAATTGTATATAGGAGCTTGTATAATATAAAAATAAATTTCATATATCGTCTCATCATGCCTTGTGACTCATCGCATAAATTGTTAGTATGTATTTTTAAAATAATTATTTTTAAAATAAATTAGAGGAAGCATGCAATAATACCTATTCTTTTTTGCTTACCTATTCCTTTTTGCCTACCATACATATTGAAAAAATACATTAATATTATATCTACTCATATATTATAACTTTAAACATATAAAGTAAGGATACTTACCTAGATCTTACAACCAACTCATACACTTGCTTTTGGGAGAAATGAATTGAAATGTATTCTTATCAGTAAATCTTGTATAGAATGTTATCGCAATCAGTCACGTGATGTTACTAATCTATAGATTAACAATAAGATAATGGACTTGTACTGAAATCATTTCTGGTCTAGTTGCTATACAAGTAGCACGCATGTTTTTTCATGCTGTAGTCATATATTGAAGACGGGATTGCAAGTTTGTGAATAAGGTAAGATTAATTTATGTATATATTTTTAAATGTTAAACGATATACATATTAGATCTAAAAATAAATCATTTTTACATTCAATGATTAATTCTAGTCAAAATTCACGCATTTCAAGCCTGTTGGTTAAATATAACATACACTAATAAGATTCGTTGATGATTCATTTTCTCATATAGGCAATAGTAGCAATCATTTCACATACTACAAGTATAAAGTATGCAAAATTTATGATTCTGCTTTATAATACCTATTCATTCTGTATTCTACCCTATGCTTTATCCATGACGTCACGATATCCCGTAATTTTAAGAGATAAGCGAACACGTTATACCGTTTAGTTGTTGTAAGGCATGCATGCAGTCGAATTTGGATGAAGTCCACAGTACATTATGGTTTAAATATTTAGATAAGATAACTTTTTTTTCAATATTAAAAACAAAATTTTTTTAAATAATACCCTAACTATTTAGTACAATATATATTTTATAAAAACAAAGCTTAGTTATTATATTCATTCCTCAAAAGAAATTTTTAAGTTAAAATACTAAAAACACAATTTAGTATAATTTTTCTATACAAAAAAAGCATAGACTAATGTAATTTTAAAATATTTAAAGTTTAATTCATATATCTTATAGGGGGACCCTGTATTTTTTTTTTTTTTTACCATAACATGCGTCAAATTCATTTAAACACAGGTACATTTAAACAGGTTCAAATTCATTTAAACATCTGTTTGCCTCAAAATTCTTAAGGGTATCGCTTAATGACTAGTTCTTATTTTTCATTGAAGCATTTTAAAACTTAACAGATTAATAATTATATAGGACTACACGAAATAATTCGTATACATTGACGGTTTTAAATAGCTCATTTACCTACAAAAAATGTGTCAGAACTGTTTAAATTTGAGAAAAAGCCCAATAGCCGCATTTCTTATCGCGAGTGATTCACCGTGTCAAAGCAAGATCTTCGCTTATCTGATAATATGACTCATTATAATTCAGTGATATGTATGTTGAGGGGGTAACACTCAAATCTTAGTCGCAGTTATAAATATGTATTTTAAAGCATAATCATTCGAAAATTCAATTATTTTTCATGAAACGATCTACCCTATTTTACAGACTTGTATGATAAATTTGGTGAAAAATGTACTTTTTTTTTTCTAAAATCTATATTTTGAACGTTATACTAAAAATGTATTCGTGTAAAACCTATTTTTTACATTGCATGAATTCGTATTCATTTGAGATTAGTACTCTATTTCTTAAAATATCTGTGGAATCATAATATTTTTACAGGGTATATTGTGAAGGGAGGCCTTTTCATTCAAACAGCGGACATTGCATTTTTATGAAAGGTCAATATCCCTTGTATTTCTGTCGCCATAATATAACATGAATCTATTGAATTTATTTTGTGAAGGTAGCCTAATATCAAAGCTATGTGTTTTGAACATATCGACGCGCAAGCTGTACTTTTAGCCTAACTTGAATTGAAAAAAAAAAAAGGCAAAAGTGTAAATTATCTGATTTTAGGAAGGGTCCTTATGCATAATTGGATTTTTGTGAAGGGCGTCTTTTTATTCCAAAAGGGAACCCCTACAGTTTTTGTGAAGGACTTTTTTTTTTTCGAATAGGGCATGTATCTCATTTATTTTATGAAGGGCCCTATAGTCTAATGCGAGTTCACACTTCGAAGGGTCCCTGTATTTTGAACCTATCGATGCGTAAGCTGTACTTTTAGCCTAACTTGAATTGAAAAAAAAAAAGGTAAGGTGTAAATTATCTGATTTTAGGAAGGGTTCTTATGCATAATTGGATTTTTGTGAAGGCCGTCTTTTTATTAAAAAGGGGATCGGTTCGCTATGCACTCGATGGTAAAATTACACTTTGTTCACATACCATTTCAATGATGTTGGAAAGTGATTCATGAATTATGACGCTACGCCTGATTTTTCATTCTTGTTTATTTACATATACGTTGAATTCTTCTTTTTATAGTACTCTATACTTTTGGAAGTGTGTATTGTTAGTCTATCGAAGGGCTCCTCTGGGTAAAAAAGGGAGGGGGAGGGGGGAGCTATTCAGTTGAGTACAGTATAATTCATGCGGGACCTACTACAACCTATATCGAATTCATTAAAACGCGCCTGTTTGCCTCAAAAATGTTGAAGTCCGCCAATTAAAATTAATTAATGACCCTTTTTAATTAGTATCATCTACCATTCTATTGCACATGCAAACTGCGTACTCTCGTTGAGAGAAAAAAAAATCTTGCCAAAATTTCTTAAGTTCTCTAATTAAAATTAATTAATGACCCTTTTTAATTAAATCATTATTAACTTTTAAAATTCACCTGTAATATACTCTAACATGTATAACAAATAGCCTATCTCGTTGAAAAAATATTTGCTTCGAAAAATGTCTAAGTTCCCCAATTAAAATTAATCACCCTTTTTAATTAAACCATTATTGACTTTTAAAATTCTCCTCTAACATGTATATCGAATACCCTACTCTCGTTGAAAAAATCTCGCGAAATTTTTTAAGTTCTGCAATTAAAATTAATTAATTACTATTTTTAATTAATATTTTTAATTAATCATTTACTTCTACTGCATACACTCATAATCAAACTGCATACTCTCGTTGAAAAAAAAAAAAATAATAATAATAATTTTGCTTCAAAAAATTTCTAAGTTCCCTAATTAAAATTAATTAACACTAATCCTTAATTAATCCCCTTATCTTAGGTGGTGAAGGAGGGCACTTCGGGAGGAGGAGGAGGGCACTTCGGGAGGAGGAGGAGGAGGAGGACACTTCGGGAGGTGGAGGACACTTCGGGAGGAGGAGCCCTCCTCCCTCCTCACTCCACACTCCACCTCCTGAGGCCGGAGCCCCATTTTCTCTCTACTACCGTGGATCTGGAAGTGGAAGCTCAGCAAATCTTAATGGAATCTGAACTAAGACTTTAATGTTGTACTTTAGCAATTGAGAAAAATGTCGAACATGTGGTTCGGGTTGAATGTGGCATTATATTTTTAGTTTGTCACTGATGATAGAATCCACCTTCGTTAAATATGAAGTGTAAGCAAAACGTTGCAGATCGTGTTGTACCGTGGATCTGGAAGTGGAAGCTCAGCAAATCTTAATGGAATCTGAACTAAGATTTTAATGTTGTACTTTAGCAATTGAGAAAAATGTCGAACATGTGGTTCGGGTTGAATGTGGCATTATATTTTTAGTTTGTCACTGATGATAGAATCCACCTTCGTTAAATATGAAGTGTAAGCAAAACGTTGCAGATCGTGTTGTACCGTGGATCTGGAAGTGGAAGCTCAGCAAATCTTAATGGAATCTGAACTAAGATTTTAATGTTGCACTTTAGCAATTGAGAAAAATGTCGAACATGTGGTTCGGGTTGAATGTGGCATTATATTTTTAGTTTGTCACTGATGATAGAATCCACCTTCGTTAAATATGAAGTGTAAGCAAAACGTTGCAGATCGTGTTGTACCGTGGATCTGGAAGTGGAAGCTCAGCAAATCTTAATGGAATCTGAACTAAGATTTTAATGTTGTACTTTAGCAATTGAGAAAAATGTCGAACATGTGGTTCGGGTTGAATGTGGCATTATATTTTTAGTTTGTCACTGATGAGAGAATCCACCTTCGTTAAATATGAAGTGTAAGCAAAACGTTGCAGATCGTGTTGTACCGTGGATCTGGAAGTGGAAGCTCAGCAAATCTTAATGGAATCTGAACTAAGATTTTAATGTTGTACTTTAGCAATTGAGAAAAATGTCGAACATGTGGTTCGGGTTGAATGTGGCATTATATTTTTAGTTTGTCACTGATGATAGAATCCACCTTCGTTAAATATGAAGTGTAAGCAAAACGTTGCAGATCGTGTTGTACCGTGGATCTGGAAGTGGAAGCTCAGCAAATCTTAATGGAATCTGAACTAAGATTTTAATGTTGTACTTTAGCAATTGAGAAAAATGTCGAACATGTGGTTCGGGTTGAATGTGGCATTATATTTTTAGTTTGTCACTGATGATAGAATCCACCTTCGTTAAATATGAAGTGTAAGCAAAACGTTGCAGATCGTGTTGTACCGTGGATCTGGAAGTGGAAGCTCAGCAAATCTTAATGGAATCTGAACTAAGATTTTAATGTTGTACTTTAGCAATTGAGAAAAATGTCGAACATGTGGTTCGGGTTGAATGTGGCATTATATTTTTAGTTTGTCACTGATGATAGAATCCACCTTCGTTAAATATGAAGTGTAAGCAAAACGTTGCAGATCGTGTTGTACCGTGGATCTGGAAGTGGAAGCTCAGCAAATCTTAATGGAATCTGAACTAAGATTTTAATGTTGTACTTTAGCAATTGAGAAAAATGTCGAACATGTGGTTCGGGTTGAATGTGGCATTATATTTTTAGTTTTTTTTTTTTTTTTTTAGAAATCAGATATTGGAGTAGTGGTTGTCGCTTGAGGATATAGATCTAAAATAAGCTTTTCAACAAAAAATATGGTGTACTGTTTGGCAAAAGATAAATGGTATGGATTATTATTATAAATATATCAATGACGTATGTGTGTAGAAAGACAATTTATCTTTTGTTTTCTCTTTCTGTTATCAACTTTGTGCATCAACAAGGATTTGTTTAGGAAGTATTTAGGTTCCTTTGAAAGACTCATCACAATATTTTTTCTCAAATTGGAAAAGAATCCTTCCTAAAGTTTTTAATTTTAAAAACGGAAATGAAGTATGAAAAAAAAAGTAAATTCAAAGTGTAAGGATAGTCAACAGGTGTTACTATAAATAGAGAATTACAATATCCTACGTATTAACGTGACGATTACATGAAGAAACAACTAACGTAGATGTAGAAAAAAAATATTTTAGGGGAGAGTAGGGTAAAACCGAGTAGGCGGTACAAACCGGTAATCTTGTTTTCTAGCTGATGGGTGCAGTCCTGTGGACAGCACTTAACTACATCCTTTACGCTCGTATTCACGAATAACTTCGACCCCGAGTTAAGCCGAAAACCCGGGTCGAAAGCTAAAATGGTATTCATCGTCTACCTGACTGGACCGGTTTGAAGGCGAAATCTAACCCTGGGTTCAGTTACTGTCAGTTACTGGACCTGGCTTTACAGAGGGTTGAAGTTCAAGTTTTTCAACCGAGCATGCGTAGTTAACAAAAAACAAGACGAGAGAGCAAGTCTAGTCACATTTTACAATAATGGCGGCTTACGAGCTTACGTACTGAATCAAGTGTCTGTGTATAAGATATAATAGAAATTTATTACTATTATAAAACAAAAGAACAATATGCAAAGGTATGTGATCTCATATATATGTATTAGCTTCAATTTTTTTTATCTGGTTTGTTTATATTTATATATAAATCCTCTATATTTTATGTTCAATTGTTTGTTTATATAAATAAGCATGGTCGCGAAGAATTTTATTTGCCATAAAAAATAGTCGACATTGCATTAATGGTAGATAAATTGCTATTAAAATAAAAATTGCTGCATTTAAGGTTATTTGTTTTTGCAATTTTGATCTTAAAAAGAATTTATGAATGTATTTTAATAGTAGCGAAATAAATGTCGTACGTAAGTTCTAATTAAAATTTGAGACATCAGACTAATTTGCATTTTTCTTTAAGTAAAAAATATTTAGATTATGTTCAAGTATCCATCGATTCAATGTAGGTTTTCGATTTTGGTATTCGTAGAATATGGGTAAAAGTTAAATTTTGTGTCTTGTGTGAAAGACACACTATTATTATTTATGTACGATCTGTTATATAAATATAAGATTAGCTCTATAAATTAGATATTGTGGTTTTAAACTAAACAATATATCATCTGAGTTGTATTTATCTATTGAAGATTTTTAGTAGGTTTATTCTTTGTTTAAATCACGAATATGTTTATATTAATTAAACAACTCTATCATTGATTAACACTATACTATTGTTATTTCTGTTTTTGAGCTTTACGTTATATTTCCCAATTTTTGAGAAATTTGAAATATATATTTAATTACATTTAAGTTTCAACTGTGTTTTAATTTCAAAATTATATATAATTTAAAATATTACAATAGAAGTAAAGGGCTGAAATACATTGATAAAAAATTGTTCATTTTTAAAATAACACCAGGCAAAAAATCCAGAAACACCTTTGTTTTAAAATAATGCTTCTCTTCAAATAAACATTTTGGTCACTTCCAATTTTGTCTATCATGACAGAATTGATATGACCTAAACCATTGATTGTACGGTATATAAAAAGTTATAACAGCTGTACATAATAAACTTACAGAACCAAACTTATCCCCTCCCCCTTTTCCCATCATGTTTTCACATATACACATACTAAGGATCAATCCAGACAAAATTTGGGGCCTATTTAGGGTCCCTTCACAAAAATCCATGTCATAAAACAGGGCCCTTCATAAAATTGCTTTTAATAAAACAGGGCCCTTCATGAAATTGCTTTTAATAAAACAAGTCCTTCACAAAACTCCTTTTAATAAAACAGGACCCTTCACAAAATTCAATTCCACAAAAACATACACTTCATTAATTATTTTTATTGTGTTAGCTTTTAAAATGTGTAATCTACTAACAAAACAAATTCACCAAAAAGTAAAACTTTAGCAGAAGGACTTAAAGAAGTTATTTTAAATAAATGCTTGGTTGAATTTGAATAACTGAATTTCCTCTTTTGTTACAAAATGTTTTTTTCGCACAAATATAATACATTTCACAAAAATAACTTCTTTTACTTTTTACAAAAATGTCCCCCCCCCCCCCAAAAAAAAAAAAAAACCTTGAATTTTTTTACTTTAGTTGGTAAATCGAAAATACTAATTAGTTTGATATCTGAAATTTCATTTATGTAAACAGAAGTCATTTCGCTACTGTAAAAATACATTCGTTATTCCTAATTTTTTTTTAAATGAAAATTTGAAGAAAATAAATAACCTTAAATGCAAAATATGTTATTTTAGTAATGTTTTATTAGCCCTTTAGGTAATGTTGACAATTTTTTAAGGCAAATAAACTCTACTCTTCATGATCTTGAATATTTATGTAAGCAAATAATTAAACATATAATATATGAGTTGTATGTATAAATATAAACAAACCAGCTAAAAAGTTTGCAGATATATATATATATATGTGTGTGAGATTACATACATTCTATTTTTAATACTTTAAACTTTCTTTTTATTTCTATATCTTACATAGAATCTTGAGTCACGTTTTAATTTACTTTAATTAACTTATAACACTGACCAAAAAAAAAAAAAAAAAAAAAAAAAAGAAAGAAAGATAGAGTGATGCATGGGTAGGGTGGGGCAAATGGGGCACTTATTCTTCTCCACTAAATCACATTCAAAAAAATTATATTCCTTAAAATTCAGTACTATAAAATTATCTGAAATTATCTTTAATAAATTCAGATTGTTTTATCAGATTACGAACTATCATTATTTTCCCTATCTAGTCTAGAAATCTATCGTCATTCATTCATAAACAAATATTTAAAAATCTTTTTTTTTTTCTCTCTCATAAATAAAATTGTAATTGAATCTATGAAGTGACATCTAAATGAGTGAAAAAAATAAAATTTAAGAACTAGAAAGAATATAGAAAATGAAGTATAATTTTCTATATAAATACATCTTTTTCAATGATGCACTGGATCTAAAAATAGATGTCTATGCATGTAAAAATATTTTGTAATTACTTAGGCTAATTTATTAAAAAATATTCAAAGGCAGTCAAGTGAATACCTTTGAACTTGTAAATCTGATAATGGAAAAATTCTTATACAAAAGGGGTAAAGGGGCTCCTAAAAGCTACAATTAAAAAAAAAAAAATCAACTTTTTGTAATATTTCACCGTTTTATGTCCAGATAGTATACAGAATTCATTTATCATTATTTAGAAAAGACTTTACTCGATTCTGTGCTGAATGAAAATTTATATAGTAGCCTTAAAAGGTTTTAAATATTAGTGTTCATTAAAATAACATCTAATAAAATAGCAATATATCCATGGTTGACAGTTTAAACTAAAAACAAGTTTGGAGTTTATTATTTAGCGACTAGTTAAAATAAAATGTTTGTTAACCGATCGGAAGCGATAATTGAATGCGCCGTTGGAACTCCTGAAAAACTTGGGTGCCTGGTGCCAGGGCACTGTTAGAACCACAAACACCACCTTTTAAGCACTCTTTGAAGCTCTGTTCCTTTGAAGCTCTGTTGATATTATTTCCACTCTTTTGTTGTTTTTGTCAATGTGCATATTAATTACTATCTAATTGTATTAGAATTAATCATTTTAATTAGATTGCTGAAAATAAAAAAAATCAAATCAATACATCTGGATATCTTTTAATATATAAATTGATTCGACAAAATAAAAATAGTACTAGAGGCTACTTTCTGGAATTTTTTCCTTTTTCTCCATTTTAATATTTTCTTAATTAGAAATTATTTAATTAATTACTAATTATAGCTATTAATAATAGAAATCAACATAATTGCTGTTGAAATAAAATTTTCGTTTTGATCAAATCAAGTTTTCGTTTAGCTACTAAGACAAATTTTATTTGAAAAATAAACTTATAAAATTTACTTTAGCAATTAACACATTTCATATCCCTTTCTTAACTCACATATATGTTTAAAAGTAATAATAATAATACATAAAATTTGAATAAATTGTTAAAAAAAATATTAAACTTTGTAAGAAATTAAAATAAGTTAATCTCCATATTTAGTAATTACAAGTTTTTATTTTGTGCATATATTTTGTAAAAAATAAAATAAGTACTACATTTAATTTCCTTTTTTTTCCGGCACTTTTCTTCCATAATATAAACAAACAAAGCTTCAACGCGAAACCGAAAACGTCATCTGATTTTTTTAACCAATTAGCACGCTTTATTCAACCGGAGTCGAGTAACTCTGAGTTGGGTAACTTTTCGTCCGAAGTAGACGGTGAATACGAGTTTTCAACTCTCGGTTGAAAACCTCAACCTGGGGTTACTGGACCCTCGGTTCAACTCTCGGTCGAAGTTATTCCTGAATACGAGCGTTAGAGTCGCCTAGCAGTGTGCCATCGGTTTTTGAAGCGAGTTAATCTCTGTGTCGGTGCAGTATTATTGGAACGAAATTCACCTCAAAAGTTTTATTTTTTCGCCGTATTTTCGGCTCAGCCTGGCGGATCGATTTAGGTAAGTAAACCACTGTTTTCTATAGCTTTCACACGATATTTTGATGCCAAGTGTACATCCAGCTATTCAGGAGAACGACCATGTTAATTTTTGGTCATCTGTTGGGGCAAAACCGGGTACCCATGGTTTTGCATTGAATTCTGCAATTAATTGTTTCTTCACTCAACAGGGGGTGAAGGATGGATACAATGTTCAGTCTGCAAAGGGTGGGCACAGAAGGAATGTAGCGGATACGAGATGTAAAAGCTAAGAAAGCCATTACATAACAACATTAAAATTTGGTTAAAAACCTGAAAAAAAGAAGTTACTGACTTTATATGTTTTAAAGTTCAATTCAAATTTTATTACAATAAAGTTTTTTTGCTACTGGAAGTGTAAAAACTTAACTTCTGATTAGTACCCGGTTTTACTGTACCATGAAAATTCGGAGTTGTTTCAGATGGTTCTAGAAAACGCCTTTTCTTAAGTAGAGAAGAATTTTCCTGTCGCAGCAGGTGTAGTTTTCCAATAACCCAAATGCCCCTAAACACTTTTGTGGGGTGTTCCGATTTCTCCACCTTTCTAGACTTTTGTCAAAAGAAAACCGTTAGGTACCCTGTTTTACTTAGCAGGGTACCTAATTGGTAAAACTCTACTTTACCTATTAGGTAAAGTAGGCATTTAGGTAAAGTAGGCATTTAGGTAAAGTAGGCACTACTCTACATTCCCCTAAATGCGTAAATTTAAGAAGTTATTTTATTTTACTGTTTATTAATAAACAATAAATTTTACTAACAATAAATAAATAACTTTGCCCATGAGTAACTATAACTATAACGATTAGTCTATATATTTGCAGATAATCAGAGAAAAACCATAAATAAAAGCAAACCAATTTACTATTATACAAATAATGTTTTATAAGAATTTCAAACAAATAAAAAGAAACCCCAAATATATTGCATCTTTTACTTTCAATCATAAATTCACCTTTTTTTACTCTTTCTTTATACGCTTTCTTCCGTCAACCATTTGTTACTCTTCCAGACGGAAATGTTTCCGACGTCCTACCAGAAAAGATGAATAGTCAATAAAATACAAATGGCTTGTTTCAAAAAAGTCAATTTTCCAAATGTAATCGCAGGATCGAAATCTGAGCCAATATTCAAAACCTGATTAAATGAGTCGATTGAAGCAAATAATCCACAAAATATGTGAAGCAAACCCAATTTATTTACAGAAAAAACAAAATTCATCCGATGTTTAAAAATAAAAATTTCATTTTATTGATAATTTATAAACTAATTAATATTGATAATTATTAAGGTTTGTTGACAATAAATGTGAAATTTTACACATAAAATAATTATTTATAAAAATTAACTTCTTCCTTCTTAAACTAAGAAATAATGTACTTCCCTGTAGTTAAACAGGAAAGAAAAAGCAATTTTCTATTACATAAATCAAAATTTTATTAAAATTAAAAAATAAATAAAAATAAATGTAGATCAATATGAAAGATCTTTTTATTTCAATCATAAATTCCCTTTATTTTTCTCTCTTTCCTTTTCAACTTTCTAGAAATTGGACTGTATTTTGCTCTTCAAGATAGAAATGTTTACAACTTACCTCCAAAGAGAGGAAAAGTCAAGAAATAAAATAATATAGAAACGTCTCGTTTCAAAACAGCCACTTTTACAAATCACTCTAATCGCAGGATCAAAATCTGAGTAAACAATCGAAGCTTGATTAAATCATACTATTGTAGTAAACCAATACAATACGTAGAGAAATAACAACTTATTTGTAGAAGAAAGACTTCAGTGCTTAAAATAAGAAGCAATTCAAAGGAAATTTCCAAGGAGTATGGTACCACTATTTCAGATCAGAAATCTTTGACTATATTTTGCTATTCAAGATGGAAATGTTTACAGCTTACTTCCAAAAAGAGGAAAAGTCAAGAAATAAAATAATATAGAAACGTCTCGTTTCAAAACAGCCACTTTTACAAATCACTCTAATCGCAGGATCAAAATCTGAGTAAACAATCGAAACTTGATTAAATCAGACTATTGTAGTAAACCAATACAATACGTAGAGAAATAACAACTAATTTGTAGAAGAAAGACTTCAGTGCTTAAAATAAGAAGCAATTCAGAGGAAATTTCCAAGGAGTGTGGTACCACTGTTTCAGATCAGAAATCTTTGTCTAATATTTTTTCCTTCAGATTAAAAATCTTCCTGCGATAACCGAAACATGACTAAACGAGTCTATTGAAACAAACTCACGAAACGTGCGAAGAAAAAAAATATATATTTATTTAAATAAAAGAAGTAATTTTACTTTATTGTTAATTCATAAAAAATAAGGTTTGTTGACAACAAATGCGAAAAATTACTATTAAAATACCTATTCAAAAGTGAATTTCTTCTATCTTAAAATAAGAAATAACATACATGTCTATTTCAGGGTTGCCACTGACGGCTGTTCTTTTTAATTATTTTTCTTACCACTATTTCAAAACAACATTTTTTGTGGTACATTTCTGCTTATCTTCAAGGTAAAATATTTTTTTTTAATAATGCGAAGCAAAATGATAAAAAATAGTTGCCAGTGGTAGCTCTGCTATAGCTAATAAGAATAAATAAATAAATAAAATTTCTCATTATAAAAAAACATATTTTTATTATAATTTCAAGCCTTAAAAAAATCATATCTGAAGCATCTTTTACTTTCAATCATAAATACACTTTTTTTTTCCTTTTTAGTTTTTTCCCCCCTTCAAGTCGACCATTCTCTACTCTTCAGATGGAAATGCTTGTAACTTCCCTCAAGAAAGATGAATAGTCAAAAAATAAAATAAAATACAAGCGGTTCGTTTCAAAACAGTCACTTTTCCAAATGACTCTCTAATCGCAGGATCGAAATCTGAGTCAATAATCGAAACATGATTAAATGAGCCTATTGCAGCAATCCGACGTCTGAAAACGTCAATCTTCTCTCTGATAGAAAAGAAAACAGGAAAATGGGATGAATGGCATTTGCATAAGCCATTCATCAAGTCACAGTTTAGGGAATGTTTGGGTGGCACTTTAGTGAAGGCCATGCGTGCCCGCAGATCGTAGAACGGAAATGAAGTGTGAAGAAAAGAAAAAAAATTAAAAGTCTGTAGGATTAGTCAACAGGTGGTTAATATAGAATTACATAATCCTAACGTATTAAGGTGACAATCACATGAAGAAAAACTTGCGTTTTTGTAGATTTTAAACTGTTCTTTCATGCATTTTAGATCTATTAAAACATGTTAATCGAAATGAACTTTCTTTTCATAATGAAAATTGTGACGTTTGCTTAATTTTCAGTTTTATGAAGAGATCGGATATCATTTTAGGTAATATTGATAATTCTTAAGCTCTGTTCTAGATCGCCGAGGTATTATATATTCTTGTTCCTAAAACCTTCTTATAATGTTCATATTAAATTACATATGATTTATACTGATTGTGAAATACTGTCATGTAATAATAGAGAGAAAATTTACTATTTTGTCACAAAATTATCGCAAGAAAAAACGAAAAAGTGGCCTTGGATTACTGATTACGTGCTTTATAAAATAAATAATGTGTCCTCTTCAAGTTGAAATACACCCAAAATTTTTAATTTTCAAGGGTGTTACTTAATTTTTAGAAGAAAAAAAAATGAAAATCTATAGGATTAGTGAAGAGGTGGTTAACATACAATTACATATTACTAAACGGCGACAATCACATGAAGAAAAAATTACGTTTCAGTAGATTTTAAACTGTTTTTTTCATGCATTTTAAACGTATTAAAACATGTTAATCAAAGTAAAATTTATTTTCATATCGAAAATTGCTATGTTTGTGTCATTTTAGGCCTTATAGAAAAATTCGATGTCATTTCTAGTGATGCTGGTAATTCTTATATGCTTATAGGCTGTTGTAGATCGTCTTGATAGAGGAATTAAATATTCTTGTTCCTAAAACATTCTTATAGTATTAACATGAGAATTTATTTGTTACACTGGTCACGAAGTACTATTGGCATAAGTGTTATTAGACAAATATATAGTGCACGACTTCGCTCCAATATTGTCAACTTGGGAGATTCCCCCCCCCCCTTGACTTAGGGGGGAAATTTGTGGCTGGGATTTTTTGGTAAAAGTTTGTAGAAGAGAAAATAAAATTCTATTCTTGTAGAAATTCAGAAAGATTTTCCCATTTTTTTTCTTAAAGAAAAAAAATCTTATTTTCATATTTAACATTTCATGTTAGCAAAGTGGCTACTAAGGAAGTGGCTTCATGTTACGTAGGAGAATATACCTAACACCACTTATTCTTTACTCATAACTAGCTAATCCATCCACCATTGCCCAGTCCGTCAAAAAAAAAAAAAAAAAAAAAAAAAAAAAAGCACAAACCGCGAAAAAAACTCTAAAAATTACAAAAAATTTAAAAATCGCTGAATAAACTTTATTGAAAAGAGAACAATATTATATTGGTTTAGAAGATTACTATATCAGTCTAGAAGATTGAAACCACATTTCCTTCACTAATGTAGAAAAATCTCTGAAAAAAAAACGCTAAAAATTGCTTAAAAAATCGCAAAAAATTCAAAAATACAAAATTTACTATTTTAGGCTAACAGTTTGAAACCGTCAATGTCAAAAGATCGCCGCAGAACGCAAACAAATAAAAATAAAAATAAAAATCGCTAAAAATTCAAAATCCTCTTAGAACAAAATTTACTATATTGGGAGGAAACATTGTAAACGGAATTGGTTCACGAATGTAAAAAAAAAAAAAAAAAAAAAAAAAAAAAGCGAGAAAACGTTAAAAATCGCCAAAAAATCAAAAATCGCGGAGGAAAAAATTTTACTATAGTAGGCTAAAAGTTTGAAACAGAATTCCTTTAACGAAAGTCAAAAATTCGTCGCGGAACTCGAAAAAATTCTAAAAATCGCATTGAAAATTACATTAAAAATCGCTAAAAAATAAAAAAATAGCAGATGACAAAATTTACTATAGTGGGCTAAATCATTGTAACCGAATATCTACCATGAATGTCAAAAAATCGCATTGAAAATCGCAATAAAAACGCTATTCGATTTAAGTTAAGTATATACTCAATGTGTCATCCATCTGAGCAATGTATGCAAATACATATCAGTGCACATGTAGCGCTGCCATTCTGCCAAAGGTGGACACACATATTTAACTTGCCTTTCTTATTAAAATAAATTGTACCTTGCTTACATATGTTAGTTTTATTTAAAAATATACGCATTTCTTATAAGCCACATTTCTATAAGCGATTAGTGACATATTTATGCAAATCGAATCGAAAAATTAACATTTCAAAGATTCCTATAAATTCTCTTCCTATAAAATTCTATTCTGCTATTCTAGCTGTATCCGATTTTGAGTGCATCCAAACCTCACTTTGCAGCCGTATATACTTGTGAATCTCACGTAAAATACGGTATTCTGAACCTTGCTTTCTTTACATTATAGAGAAAAGGCTCAAAATGAAACAAACGTTTTCTTGTCAATAAAGGTGTATTTTTTTCAGTGATACACATACGTTTTTTTCAGCGAGACTGGTAATCGAATCAAAAGTGTTCATTTTGAGATATTATATTTGAGACACGTATGTGAGCCTACTAAAAGTGGGGTTGAATTTGTTAATTTAACTTTTGAGGAAAGTTTAAAAATGAATAAGTTAATAAATAACTAAGCACACAGGAAACCCCCCATGTCAAAAAGTAATTAATTGGTAAAGTGGTAAATTTTCAAGGCCATTTGTTTAGTAGTTACAACTTGTTAAATTAAGGAACAAATCTATCGCGACAGACTATATGGCCTAGTTTAACACCAAGTGGTATTCATGTGTTTATTTCTGATCTTTAATATTGTAAGTATGTTTTCAGTGCATAAGGTTGTACTAGATCACATATTTGCAACATGTAAGTTTTCTTATATCATGAGCAGTAAGATGACAAACTGATATGATCGATTTTTCAATGATAGCAAAATAGCGCACTTTACATAAGCCCCAACTATACAATTTTTAACACTGACAGTTTGCAGATGTCCATTTCATACTTATATGTATGTTCTGCGGTGATTACGTTAAAATTGAATGAGGTCGAGCAAGTGCCATATCTAAATTTATTCCACATGACATGAAATGACCTTATAATACTTTTGTCCTAAACGCGTGATTCTGTTCTAAGTGTAAAAAAAGCTAATTTCGCTAGTAGTTGATCACCAACTGTTATTAGATAAGTAACCGTAATATAGAAGTTGATCATACGTTTCAAGTAGTGTTTAACTACTACAAAGCAAGCAGTAAAAATCGTATGTGCAAGACTTTATTTGCTAGGACATAATTTAACTGATCAACTACTGGGGTGGATCAACGACTAGTTCAGCCACCTACAAAAATATTTTCAAACGGTTTTCAGTATTTTAAGAATAATTTGCACAATTTCCACTGAGTTATCCAAAATTGAAAAGAAATTAAACAAAGCTAATTATAAACGTCAAATCAACTTATTTCACATTCCTGTTTTTTTTTTCTTTTCCAAGTACTTAAAAGCTTAACTGTTAAACTGATAGTTTATTGCGAAAAATCCTAAAAAATAAAAGCTACGTGGGTAGTCTTGTTCTTGTCCTATAATATCTGCTTGATATATACCTTAATGCTATAGATTTACATCTCCTTCACACTTGTCACTCTCTAAATTACTAATGAGCATGAAGCTTCACTTAATGTGTTTATTCCAATGCTCTCATCGAGAGCCTATCTGTCTTCATTGCCAACAATCATTCATCATTGTCAAGAATGCTGCAATGCATTGGGATTAAAGAGCATTTAGCTTTATTTTTCTTGGTAACTCTATTCTTTAATATCCTGTAATAAAAGCATGGGTCAGCCTTAATCGGCAATTTGAGCAACAAATGAAGGATGACGTTTTATATTTGCCAGTATAGAAAGGATTTTAGTGCTCAAAGATCGCAAGATAAGAATATATTAAGTTGAGATATTAAATGTGGCTGAAATATTTTGCATTTACCGTGTTTTAAAGATGGTCTGTGTCTCAGTAGTTATAACGGTAAAATCCAGGTAGAATGATACATAAAATCTTTACTTATTTCTTAGCATGTAATTTCTCTGCTCTTGCTGTGGATGAGATTGTAGTAGAAAATCATACAATTCATTCACGTATTTACAATTTTTCTTCCCAATCCATAGGCGAATGAAAAGTCACGTTAAAAGAATCCAGCCTTTTGACACGTAGATTACTTATAAACCGTTGGCATTATTGTTACAGTCATAAAAGATTATGGTTCCAAATATACTTCATAGCACGAACAGACCTATTATGTAGACTAACATGCATGTTTTCTATATTTAAATAATTGATGCACCAAGAAGGAATACTGCAAATGGTATGAAATTTTATATGTAAATATTCTACAACAAAAGACATAAAAGATCTTAGTTGTGCACCCAGTGGAAGAATGCAGAAAATTTAACTAATGGTCAGGTTTTGAAGGAAGGCCACGTGATATGAAAGCTATCGATAAGAGATCTTTGTGTGCAACAAGCAGTACAAAGATTAAAATTTCTTTGAAGGTCAAATATGGACCAATCGTATTTGAAACCAGAAAACAGAAGAAATTCCGTAGAAATTCGTGATACCTGATGGTCGTATAACGATGAATCTTTGCACATATGCGTCAGAAAAATATATCTGTCAAAAGATGCTAGCAAAGATCTGGAATAGTATAATGCAACTCTATTGGACCTAATGGTCGTATCAGTGTATTGGCACATACATGGGTCGAAGAGATAAGTTCATCACATATTGCTGGAAAGATGACAGTACCATTCCATGGTATACTGAATGGACGGGACTTTTACGGCATGGCACATATAAGTTGGCTTTGATTAATTGAGCTTGAAAGGGTTTATTATGCTGTAGGCTATAAAAAATCCAGGCGGTCAAAAAACATTCAATTTCAGCTTGTAGTAAATAGGGGAAGCAGACTCTTCATATAATGAAAAATCAGTACTATTTTCGATATACAAATAGATATAAACTTCCTTGTGTTGTCGATAGTGCAAATACAATTTCAATTTTGCCCCTTAAATTTGTCAATAAAATTCATGCTAAAGTTAGAAATATTTCTCCTATCAATATTAGTCAAGCTAAAGGGTTTTTACAAGTAAATCAAGCATGTAAATTTTTTGTAAATTTTGGTAATATTAAGAAATGTGTAAATTTTTTTTATCTGTGATGCTGACTTAGAATATGCCATATTAGGTTTAAAAGAGTGGGCTAAATTTAATTTAAATATTAATTTTAAGAATTCTATTTACTCAAGTAAAAACTGTATGGAATCAAAATATATCCATAAGATCTCTTCATTTTAATGTGACGTATGATTGTAATAATGTGTATGATTGTAATTATATGGAACCAGATTATGGAGTGTCAATAACACCTCAAAACTTTCGAGAACTTAATATTTATGATTGTAATGATGTGCAACCTGATTATGGAAATGTCACAACAACTCAAAGCTTTCGCGAACCTAATATTTAGAATTCTGGATTAATTGGGGAAATAAATTCAATCCAAAATGGGATTTAGGAGATATTGTTAAAGATTATGTGGATACTTTTTTGAAAAACAAATATAATGTGGGTAGAATAAATATTGAACGACAACGCGTTTTACTTAAATATGACCTACCAATACCTTTGAGATCGTCTTCTGCTCTAGAAGAAAAAGAAATTTCTAACCAAATTCAATCTCTATTAGCAGCTGGTTTGATTAAGGAAAGTAATAGCTTTTATTCTACCCCTGTTAATTTAGTTAGAATACGCGAGGAAGGTAAGAAGACCAGATTATGTGTAGATTATCGGAAATTAAATGCCATAAAGAAAGATGATGCTGAACCTTTACCTCGTATCGATGGAATCCTTGAGAAATTGAGTAGAGCTCAGTATTTTTCCACCTTGGATTTACTCTCTGGCTACTGAGAACAGACACATTTTCAATTTTTAATGCTGCCATCTACAGTGTTTTAACTTAATGACAAACACCATAGTTCTCTCCCATTTAATATTTTAGTCGGGTAGGAGCTCTTCTAATTCTTGTAGAACATCTAGGTACCTGCAGGGAGGAAGAAGAAGAATTAGTTTTTAAAGGTTCTGCAGCAGCATCAAATGTATTATTTGAAACCGTAGGTCTTGGAACTGGAAGTATCATATCAGAGTCAGCTGGTTTAGGACATGGAGTATTTGGAACAGAAGAGTCAGCTGATTTAGGACTGGTAATATCAGCTGGTGTAGGCTTTAAACCTACGTTAGCTATCTGATCAACGTCTTTTACAAATATTTGAACCAACTTGAATTCTATAATGTATCTTGCCCTGCTCTGCAATAATTCGACCAATTTTCCACTAGGCTTCTGGAGTATAACTTCTAAAGCCACTTTCTTGTTAATTTTAAATTCTTTTACTTTACTTTTACTTATTTTTTTGGAATTTCTCTCATTTTGCTTTTCATGAACAAAATTTCTAACGTTTGGTAGTATCAAATGTATTTTTGTTCTTATATACCGCTTAAAAATAGAGATGCAGGACTCACCCCCGTTGTAACATGAGGCATCTTTCCATAATGTAAGAGAAAGTTATTTAATTTCATTTGTAAAGTAACAGATTCTGAAGCTAGGGATTTTAATCCACGCTTGAGAATTTGCACATATCTCTCAGCCTGATCATTTGTGGCTGGATGGCAGGGAGCACTAAACCTATGTTTTACACCTTGATTACTTAAGAATGTCTTAAATTCTGTAAAAATAAATTGTTTAAGCATTATCAAATACCAAGTATACAGGATACCCGTATCTGACAAAAAGTTAAGAAAGACAAGTAATCGTATGTTCTCAAGTTGTATTAGGAACGATGAAAACTTCTGGACATTTGCTATAAGCATCAACCACAAGTAAAAGTACTTTATCCATAACTGGACCAAAATAATCACAACAAATTCTTTGCCATGGAGCTGTAGGCCATTCCCAATGATGTGTATATACCTTTAGGAGGATTATTTTTTAAATTTCCACAAGTAGTGCAATTCCATTCAATATCTTGGCCAACCCCTGGCCACCATACAAAACTTTGAACTAAGGATTTCATTTTAACTATACCAAAATGTAAATCCTTTCAAATTTGCTTTCTATGAATGAATTTCAGGGATCATTACTCTACATCCTTTTAAAATACAACTATGTTGAAGAGTAAATTCTTCTTGCTTACCACCAGAAAGTAAATTTTTAGGAATAGAGAACCAGAAATTAGGTGATGAAAAATTTGACGTATAATAAAGGATCCGATTTTGTAGCTATAGCAATTGTTTTTGGAATTTGAAGGTAAAGTAGAAATTTGGTTGATTTGAAAAAATTCAGATTCATCAGTTAAATTACTTGAGTTAAATTGTGGGGGTAAATCTTCGCTACGTACACTCTAAATAAGAAAGAGTGACTATTCACTCCGGAGGAGTGGATATTCACTCTATCGCAGAGTCAAAATTTGCCCAACCTCTTTAGAGTGACTATTCACTCTAGGAAAAAGTGAAATTCTTGACTCCCTGAAAGAGTGAATACTCACTCTTTCAGGAGTGAGTTTTTTCACCCCTGATAGGAGTAAATAGTCACTCTTTCAGGAGTGACTAAAATTCTTGAATAAAAAAAGAAACTCATTTTTACACACGCTTGTTCGTAGGCGGTCGGTCACCCTCCCAACTAGTAACCGAGCTCGCTGCTGCTTGACTTCTGCGCTCGGACGAGAACCGGTACCTACAGCTTGCTACAGCCGCTTACAATTAAAAAAGCTCTTATGACATTATTTTAGCTTTGTTTCGTTTGTGATATTCGAACACACTTATTAAATTTGTGTAGAAATCATAAATATCTACGGTGTTTCTCAACTGTGTAAATAAGAAACTGAAACCTTCTTTTTGTATCATATAATACAGAGACTGTTCGCACATTTTTGGAACAGATTGCTTACACGCCCTCAGGTCCGCCATTTTGTTTGTTGGCGAAAACCCGTTTATCGCCAACAAGAATTTGTCGCCAAGTGGTCATTTTGGGCTATTTTAGGTTTTATTTTTTATTTAATTTTGGAATATATACAGATTAAACATAAAAAAGGAAATTCAAGAAATTGTCACTGAATAATGAGCAAACGGCAGAAACGTAAATACGGTGATACTTAAAAAAAAACGGAAAGATTTATTACTAAACCAACATATCTCTAAAAATAAAGGCATTAAAACGTATATCCTATCGTTTAAAAAACAAACCTCGATACAAAATTTGAAAAAAGAAACATCGACAAATAGAAAAATCAAAAATCTGTACATAAATTTCTAAAATACATCTTTAAACAAACATTAAAAAAAAAAAAAAAAAAAAAAAAAAAAAAAAAAAAAAACAGAAAAACACCTGCAGAATTAATTTGAAAAATCAAACATGGATACATCCATTGAAAAATCAAATGTCCGTGCATAAAAGGCAAAAAATACTTCACGTTTCTACGAAAATTTCTTGAATTTACCTTTTCTACGTGTAATCTGTATATATTTTAATCTGTATATATTCCAAAATTAAACAAAAAATAAAACTTAAAATAGCGTAAAATGCAATTGCACTCCAAAAATAGGCCTATCTCGAGAAACCTTGAAATCTCCTTTGGCTCTCAAAATTTGCTGAAATTTCAGCACAACATCACCAACAAGCGGTAACCTAACAACAGAAGCCATTATCAATCGAAAAAAATAATCAAATATTAATAATAATAATAAAAAGTTGGAATTATACAACCTGATCAAAGATACCACGTGGAATAAAACAGGCAAGAAAAAATGAACACAACCTCTCAGTCGTCCGCTCACAGAATAAATGAGAAGAAAAAAAAATAGTCTCGGAGATTACTTCAGGGTTGCCAGAAGGCAAAAGTCCGCCCGGTAGCCAGATCCGCAAATACATCGCCAAAAAAACCGCCAAACATCGCCAAAAAAAAATGGCCGCCCGATCTGAGGGCGTATAAGCAATCCTAGCCACATTTTTTAGACAAATTGATAAATTATTTAAAAAAATGGAATTCTTTTAGAGGAAAAAATTCTGACAACAACTTATTATGTGTAATTTATATTATCGTCTAATACTTTCAAATTTATTCTTATTTCAAGATTGCGCATGCTAAAAAAGCTATGAATGGGAAGATGCGTTTGCGTTTTTTTTTTTCTTCTTCCGAACAGAAGTATGCTAATTCCACAGTCTAAAATGATTGCAAAGCGCATAATATAAAAACTTTTTAGTGCGAAATAAACATAACAATTGATTGAAAAGTGCTATTCCAAAAATCAGTACATATACATAGTAAAAAGATACCAGATGAAAAAAAAAAAGTCCTTCCGGCCTGTACCGGGAGGAAAAGGTAGCTTTCCTATATCTTAGTTTTAAAATTTTAGCTAATGTTACACGAAAACAGCAACTTAAAATGCAAATAAAACGTTTACAAAAGATTCGTTAATACTGAATTTGAATAAGAAATTCGCCAAATTATTGAGCAATAGCCAAATTGGCTTCATTTATGAAAACTTATTTTGGTCGCCAAATTTGGCGATATTTCGCCAAATGTCGCCAAGTTTGGCGAGAATTTGGCGCTAACGGATATGAATATATAGTTTTATGCGTTTGATTGGGAAAATTATTACAACAATGAAAATTTTTGTAATGTGCTGTCTTGTTTCAAAATGTCAGCCACCCTAGAATTTCAAACTGCTCTATCTCAGCCGTTTTTTAAGATAGAGGTAAAACAAAAAATGCTCTGGAATCCTCGTTTCAAGGCCTAATACTGAATTAAAAAATAAATTTGAATTTTTAACTTTTTTGTATATTTATTTTAGTTTTAAATTTTTAAATGGCCGCCATCTTGAAACAAAATGGCGGACCAAGCTGGCCAACGAACTCGGTCGAGACATTGGTGAGCTTAATACACACAATTAGTTTCATCAAAATTGATTTATAAATACGAGCGTTATCGTATGACATAGGTCAGATATATATATATATATATATATATGGAGATATATATATATATATATATATATATATATATATATATAAATCAACATTTGAACGGAGGGTGGTTTTGGGGTCTGGGGGTCATGATCGGTGAAAATGTATCGAAATTTTCCGGAACTGCTTTCCTCCGAACGGCTGCAATAGGTAGCTTTATACTTTTTTGTATTGAAAGCTACCTAAAAACAGAGAAAAAAAGAACCCATTTCAAGGCGGAAAACGAAGTTTCAAGTAAGGATTTATGACTATCGCAAATTTATCTTACATCGAAAACATTCATCGATATCCATCGAAAGCATTATGCAGAATTAGAATCAAGAAACAAGATTATCACACAGATTATTTCAGAAAGCAATATTCATATTTTAAACGTTAAAAACAACAACGCCGAAATCGTCTAAAAAATGTGCGAACACCCGTCTGTACATTTCCGCTATGACAAAAATTCCGTTACAACAAAGCAGTTATTTATTTATTCATTCATTTTTTCTTGCTAATAATGTTTCCATAATTAAAGCCCGATTAAGATTGTCCGAGGCCCAGGGCCTGTTTACCAAATAGGCCCGTGAAGCCGAAGTTTATTCACTGAAATACAAAGGGGCCCCCAAATTTACTTTTCAAAACTAATTTTTAGGGGGGAAATTTCAGTCAGGGTAAAAAACTTTTTTTTTCTTAAATTATAGCTGTTAAATTTTCCCTAAGATTATTTCCGACACATTTATACTCTTTTTTTTTCTATAATAAATGTTGTAAAATCAGTGATTAAATGCAACGTTTTTCATTTCTCTTATGTTTAATTTCAAACGTGCTAAAAATAACAGAAAATTTAATCTGTATAGTTATATTTTGTTTATATTCATAAAGAGGTTAGAAATGATATAAAATATGTAGAATAGGTTATTTAAATAAAGAGGAAAATAATTAGCATTCAGAGATATTAAATTTTTGTTTATAAAATAGAAGCAAAATTGTGTTGCAGCTAAGCATAAATTTACTTCAAATATTTATTTTCCCACACTTTTCTTAGCATTGGCAAATCCTGCAATTTGTAAAGCATAAAATATATTTCCTGTCCATAATTCTATCGATTCATTTATTATTTCAATGCCTTTTTCAGTTTTTTTTTTAAATCGTGCTACTATATATAAAGGATTTCATTTTAGGTGTTTCGTTTCGATAACGGAGATTACTCGGATTCTCATCCGTGAGCTGGCGCCAACTTGTGATTTTATTGGAAAAAATTGTTTTTCCTCACTCTTCAACGGAGTGAAATATCTCACTCTTGTCAACGGAGTAAACAGTCACTCTCGACAACGGAGTGAGATATTTCACTCTTTTCTAGAGAGTGGAAAGTTCCACTCTTTAAAGAGTGCATATTTATAAAATTCACTCCTAAAAGAGTGAAAATGCCTCTCACTCTTCCAAAGAGTCAACTTCTCACTCCTTCCAATTTTAGAGTGTAATGGAAGACGTGGAAGAGCATCACCATTTCCGTGTTCGGATGATTTCTTGTAACAAATGTCATATTTAAACGCTCGTAAATATAATACATATGTTTACATTCTAATAGCTGAAAGTACATTAATACTCTTAGTAGGAGAAAAGATAGACACAAGTCATTTACTGTCCCTAAATAAAGCAAGTCTATTACAGTACAAACATTGAAAAAAATTCTTTACACCAATGATAATAGCTAGTGCTTCTTTATCCACCTTTTTTCTGCATTGGTTAGAGTTCTGGACACAAAACCAATAGGTTTTTTTGCATTATCTGGCATCACATGCGAAAGAACTGCAGAGAAACCATATGGAGAAGCATCGGTTGATAATACTAAAGGTAAGGATTGAAATGTGTCAAAACTCTTTCAGAATTCATTTTTTTTATATATAAAGAAATATTGTTTCAAAGCAGTTATTTAACTGTAAAATAAAGTAAAAAAAGAAAAATAACAATTTACTTAATAAAAAATATGTTGTTTTGCATTTACTGCCTTTGAAAAATATAATTCAATTGGTGATGATTATATTCAAGTAAGATTCATGAGATGCAAATTGAATGGAAATCAGTTAATTTTTTCCAGAAAATAGATGAATCTGTTGTTGATGTCAGTGATTTCGCAATGTTGCTCCCAGGCCCAAAAGTATTTCAAGAAAATTCCAGCCTCAATCTTACTCATAAGCATTTTGGAATTTCATTTGCAAATTTTAAAGCGCGCTGGTTGGTTGATTTTTTTTAAATTAATTAATAACTTGTACTTATTTGGTATCATTCCTGTACCTTAATCTGTTATTATTTTAAAAATAAAATACATATATTTTTTTATATATTTTTTTGTTTTGTTTTGTATGTTTCTTCTTTGAAAATGTTACTTGCAAATTTGTATTATTGTTATTTTGGAGGTGAAGGGGAAATAAAGAAGAATTATATTCATGAAAAATAGATTTATATTGTATTTCAGATAATACATAATACTGGTCCACTGTGCCCCAGTGGGTGTACCAGTGTGACCTGCTTCTGTGACACATTGTTCCGCTTTACAGGTGCATGGTTTTTTTTTTTTTTTTTTTTTTTTTTTTGAAAACTATGTTCTGGGAAAATTCTGAGGAATGTAAAAGGTTTAAGGAATATTCAAAAATATTTTCAGGCAGACTGGTTTGTCCGTTAAAGATAACAAAAAAAATGTAATTGAAAAAGTGGTTCCACTGTGTAACAGTCTCCACTGCGGCAGAAATTCCGGACACGGTATCTAACTCCAATTTAGCTTTAGTTTTATTCTCAGTTAAAACACACAGCTTTATTGGAGTAGTACCTTTATCATAACTCAAAGATAAAATATCAACTGTATGGAATACATTCGTTTGTTTCTGAATATTGTTATTTTTACTTTTACATACCTTACTTAAATGACTTTTTTTCTAACATTGATTACAAATTGTATTAATATATCTACATACATTAGCTAAATGTGATACATTTTCACATCTGTAACATTTCAGTTTATTCTTATTTACCTCAGAATTTCCCTTATTTACATTATTTGCATGATTGTCGATTTTCTGTTTTTGTGAATTATTTTTAAAATTATTAGGTTGCACATTTTTAGAATATATAACTTTATTACATTGATACTTTTGTGTTTCAATTCAGAAAGATCAATTCAGCATTTTGTAAAATTACCGCTTTTCAACGGCGTTATCAAAATTTAAATAATCGATTTGCGTAAATAATTTTCTCTGAATAGTTCCACTTTTTAAACCTCTAAGGAATTGCTCCAAAAGATTTTCATTTAATGTATCACCTAAAAATTCACAAAATGTCATTTTTTTTTTATATACATATATACTGCAGAAAACTTTTGTGTAGATTCATTTTCGTTTTGGTAAGAATTTAGAAATTTAATTCTCTCACAAATTTTGTTAGGGGCGGGGCTTAAGTGTTTAATCTGAAGTTCAACAATCTCTTTATATTTCAATAATTCAGTAGCTTTAGGAAAAGACAAATCAGTTAAATTATATAATTTAGGACCCATGCAAGACATAATAGCAGGAACCTTTTTTTTCTTCTTTTACATCATGAAGTATAAATGACTGTCCAGCCTTTTAATGTGCGCTTGGAACGTTTCAGTGGAATCGTTGAACTCCTTAAAATAGGCAAACATTATAGTATTTTATTCAACTGGGAAAAGAAAAAAAAGTAGACTTACCACCTCCGTAAATGACGAACTTTGTGCAGGAAATAATATTTTATTATACCATCACTTTAGTAACATATATCATGACATTCTTAAATCAAAACTGTAGACCCATTTTCATTTTTGGCACATCACTTTTTTTTTTTTTTTCAAGTATTTCTGGTGAGAACTTTTTTTTTTTTTTTTTTTTTTTTTTTTTGTCTATTGTCGCCATTTATGATGTCTTGATTATAAATTAAAATAAGTAAGAACACATATTTAACCCGTCAGCACACGCCCTGGGATAAAATCTACCCCTGCTCAGAATCATTACTTAAAATGTGAGAAACTCGTTCGTTATCATTCTGAGCTTTATACGTTTTTTCAAGCAAAAACGTCTTGATAACGAACGAGTTTCTCACATTTTAAAGAATGATTCTGAGCTGGGGTAGATTTTATCCCAGCGCGTGTGCTGACGGGTTAATAAATGTGGACGAGTGAAAGCCATTTTACATATTTAATTACACTTCACAAACAAAATACGTAAAATCACGACATCCATACATAACTACACTACATTGAGAAGTTACTTACAGTATAATACAATAATGAAATAGATGGCGCTAGAGAACAGATATATTTTCAATTTTTAGTGCTGCCATCTACAGCGTTTTAACTGAAGGATAAACACCATATTGCTTATTACACTTAAAAAAAATGATTTTTGTAATGACGAAATAAAGTTGAGTGTCCTAAGCAGACCCTCTTCCCGGAGACGCTGTCATTCTGGTAGCAGTCCACGTCCACGGTGATCACCGTAACTCTGTCAAATGTTATCTGAAATTATAAAAAAGCATAATGTTTCTACTCCGAACACTTAAAATTAGAGAGTAATCGTTCGGTTTTTAGAAAAATTTATTTGAATAAGTTGGCGGTCGTTCAAAGTTAAGGTACCGATTTTCACACAAAAAAATTAAACTATGATTGTTTATAAAAAAAAAAAAAAAAAAAAAAAAAAAAAATCATCAGATCGCCAAAAGGAACGATTACTCTCTAGATAATATTGTTATTAAAAATTCGTCAAAATTTGAAGAATATTGATTGAGATTGGTTGGAGTTATCGTGATCACCGAATTTTAAAACATTGTTTTGAGATAATCACCGTATAAAGAACCAAAGCATGATTTATGTATAACAGAACTAGAGCAAAGTAATTTAAAGCTGCATAACCTTCTTAATTTTTATTAGATCGACTATAAAATGTAACTGTATATTCTTTATTAATTGAACTTTCATAAAATGCAATAAAAAAAGTATATATACTTCTAAAGTTTTCAGGTAGGTATAACCACTTAAGATATAATATACATTTATAGGAAAGTGCAAAACTTTATTCCATCCCAAAGAACTTGAATAATAATGGCTGCAAATTTCATGCTTTTACGTATAAATGACACCGCTAATGTATCAGGAAAATTCGCGTTGTTGTGCGAGGTTTTTTCCTTCTTTTCATGAGAACAATCTAAACAAGAAATATTATCATTTGTTTATAATACACCCATAAAATGCTAGATTTATATTTTGGAAAAAAAAAAACGCATCAATAATAAATATTTTATGAGTGGTGATTTGGTGATTTTGCCCTTATTTTAATTTATTTTCCAAATAAGCAGACAATGCAAGCTTGGAGAGATTAATACCCTCTCCAACTATTTCAAATTTCAATTCTTTTAACAGAATGATCTCTTTTGTATCGAATGCACTATGTCAACGAGGAGACACTCAGATTTCTTTCAATTACATTTAAACTAATTTAAGCCAATATTCGAATAAGTAAAAGCTAGTTCGCCGAAAATTAGCTTAAATTTTCAGTTTCATTTCAATGCTTCCTCTGTGTAAATATTTAATTAGTATTTTACATAAGTATCCGTCATATTATGGAACCAAGTACACAAGGTATGTATGTTTTATTAAGATGGTAAAAGTATAGAGAGCTATTTAAATTATATTTCATAGAAATAACTTGAGGCAATTAAAATGCGTGGGTTTTTTTTTTTTTTTTTTTTTGGTTTTTTTTTATATTTACACTGGTGTTTAACTTTTTATTTTTATTTTATTTCATTTTTTGCAAAATAAATACTTTTCTGAACTTTTTAAGCAATGAATCTTAAAAAATAAAGACGTCAAAATGAAATTTTATACTAAAATATATTTATTCTCGTAGCCATAACGTTGATTTTAACTATTATGATCGTGGCAATCTTATGAAAAAAGAAAAAATCCGGGGACATTATTGTTACGAACATAGCTTGTAATGTAAAAATGCAATTTTAAGGGAACTTAAACTTTAAAAAAATTCCGTTTTTGAAAAGCAAAATTTTATATATTGAAGAGATCATTTTTGAACATTTTAAAACAAACAGCAAGAAAAAATTCATATATTTAATCAAGGAATATTTTCAAAGACGGAAATTTAAAGTCATTTTTCTCAAAATGCAATTTTGGGGAATTGCTTGGCAGTTAAAAACTTTTCAATATTTTTCTTGAAATTTTCAGGATATATAGTATATGGTAGGATCCAATAAAGTGAACCTATATTTTCATCTTGTTTTCTTTGAAAAAACATTTTTTTCCTTGGTGTTATAGTGTTAAAAAAATTTGTATAAGCAAGATACAATTAAGTTTTTAAAACATAATAAGAAAGAAAACCCATGCGTCAAGCATAGATTATGAAACACTTTCCAACACTTCCCGGATACGTTAACAAATTTTAGGGTTTTTAGTAAGGTAAATAAAATATCTAACTAAACAGTTTAGAAAACGTATAACACATTTAAAACTAGATTTGAGCAATTACCGTTTAGCCGGAAAAGTACTCCAATTTTTTTTTGTGCAGCCCTGTATTTGATTTATAGGTTTGTATATATTCTACATAATATGCTAAAATTTAGTTTAGTAATAAAACGCATAATAGGTTGAAAATTCAACTTCAGAAGCTTCTACCAACAGACGGAAGCACACTTGAATTCTTTTGTACATCCCTGCATATTAACCTACAGATTTTTATAAACGCCACATATTAATATAAAATTAAATAGAGGCGAAAATACACTTACAACTACTGAAATCACATTCCTAGACATTATCATCCCTAGGCCTCTAGGCGGCCATGTATCCAGTTCTTTGCGTGGCCTTGTATATGATTTTATTTATATTCTACAAACATCTTTTAGTATATTAAATATAATTTGGCTTGGCAATGCATAACTCAATTAAAAACGACATTTAGGCAATTCACGCTCATACTCAGTAATGCATACGAATTCTTTTGTATAGCCCTGTATATGATCTATAGCATTTCATTTATACACACCACGTAGTATGCAAAAATTTAGTTAAATTTAAAAAATGATTACCATAACTGAAAATGTACTTCCAGTAATCACGGCTAATATGTATTTCGCATACAGTACTGTAACCGAAATATTTTGTACGTCCCTGTAAAGGGACGATAAATACTATGCACATCATATTCTACAGCAAGTATCTTGTAGTAAACCTCAGTAATGTGTAACAATTTCATTATATTTGAAATAGTGCAACAAAATTAAAATATATGCTGCAAACAATTTTTTCCCGAAGATAATTCTGAAACGGAATTATTTTGTGCACTGTTAAAAATTTGCAGCAAACTGTACAGTCATTTGACCGTTTTTGTAGAAAACGGTTACATAACCGTAATTTATCTTTATTATGACCGTATTATTGCTCATTTTATGGTAAGAATACAGTTAAATTACGGATATGTAACCGGTTTCTACAGAAACGGTCAAATGACTGGACAGTTTGTTGCAAATTTTTAACAGTGTGTGGCCCTGTAAATGAATGATAAATATTTTGCACCCCATATTCTAACGAATGCATTTTAGTGTACTTCATAAAAAGATATAAATTCCATTATGTTTGAAGTGATGTAACATCATTAAAATGCATCTGAAACGACTTTTTCCCATTGACCGTAATGTAACAGATAACTTTTGACTGTCCCTGTAAAAGAAGTATAAATGCTACACACACTTCATTTTCAATAGCGATTATTATAGTAAACATGTAAAATAACATGTAAACTAAAACATGTGAAAATTACATGGCAATCCGAGTATATTTACGAAATATAGAGATCGGACAGACGGACAGGAAAACCGAAATCATAAACACTTTTAAACTATGTTGGACAGTGTCAAAAAAGATAATGAACAGTTTTTATATCCAGTGTAAGTAGAAGACTCTCAAATACAATTATATACCAAAATCTTTGTTTTACATGCAGAAATTTTTTTGTAATCATGCACGTAGCATGTTATTCCAATTTTCTGCTTGACAAATGTCCAAAAATTTAAAACCCCTGTAAAAACTAATTTTCCCGATTATGATCTGATAAAAGAAGTAAAAGAAGAAGTGCATCTATTATTAGAAGTGTGTCTATTATTATAGCCTTTATAAGAATTGTGTTTTTGTATTGTATGCTTTTTAAGATATAAAATGACAAAAATTGTCCTTTTTTTTTTTGATATTTTAAGAATCATAAGTCCTCTTAATAAAATATTTCTCACTGTCTGGAAAATTCTGGCTAGGTGTTAGATAAGACCAGAGCAAAAAATATGACAAGCTAATAACGTTATTTTGGCGATTTTATTCTGTTAGCTTAGAAATATAAATTTGCACCTACAAAAGTTTCTTTCAATAAATTTTAATATTTTAATTGACCTTTTACTTATTTTTCTAATGTTTCATAATATGACATCTTAAGTTTGATTATTGGGGGAAACCCTGTTATAACGAGTAAATACTATAATATCTTCGTCCAGCAAAATGAACTGCTACAAATCCCATGCACTTTCCCTTTGATGATACCCCAAAAAATCACAATTGATCGAACTAACAAATTCCCCTAAAATATCTTACCCTTTAATACAATTCACCAACTTGTAAGTCTTCCCCTTTAGAGCACGGCATGTCAGCTGATTATTTTTTTGGATAATCGAAAGTAAGAAAAAAATATATTGGCTGCCATTGGTCATCTGTTACCACCTGATTCTATTATGTTAATGTATTCTTTTGGTAGGATTAGGTATTATGTGTTCAGTCTAATAAGTTACAAGATGTGCTTGTATATTTCCGTTGAATAAAACGTCAATGAAACCCTTCTTTATTACTATATTTGTTTTTAGTAAATGAGAATGCAAAGCTATTAAATAGGTTATATTTGTAATACATGTTCCATCTGTTTTAATAAAATTGATTTGGAATAGTAATTAACATGTAATTAGCGTTATATAATGATACCTAATTTAATGGATCATCTGTCTCTGTGTGAGATAGACTTAATAGTGTTAATAATACTATGATTATGGAGAAATTAAAAATAGAAAAACATTATATTTTATTGACAGTGTTTCAACCAGAGTTTTCCCCAGACAGTTTCGGGAGAGTGATGCAACCTGCCTGACCTTTGTTAAAAAGAAAAAAACCCTTCTTGTGTTCAGTCAACAAAATAGCACCCTTACTGCCTTTTCTTTAGTAAAAAAACTGACTTAGTGTCGTATTTTGAAAAGAGTGCCGAGGCTTTTAAATAATAAAAGTCCCTTTAAAAATTAAAAGAGGGCCTTTAAAAATAAAAATCCCTGACGGCTCGGTCTACAGGCACAGGTAGATTTCGAAGACACAGACCATGGGGCGTCTGTTTATTGGGAATTGCAGAAGAAATGACCTTTTTACCATGATGCGGCAGTGGGATCGCCCACTTCGAAATTTATTTATGTCTATAGGCAGAACTGTAGGGATTATTTTTCTTTGCTGTAAGGTTGGTCATATAAAAAAACTTGTCAATATAAAAGTTGTAGATATTATTAAATGGATTTATAATAAATTTAGGCGGATTTGGTTATGGGTTTTTTTCTAATTTCACAAAAAGCCCCCATCCCCTTTGGTTCGATTTTTCGCATTAACGAACATGACCGAGATTTTATGCCACTTGATTTTATGTATCACTTTGGAAGAGATTTGTGCAGAATTATTGAAGTTACCATGTCCATAAAAAAAGTGATATAGATATGTATATAAATATAAAGTTTTGAACTGGGGGAAGTTTTGGGTTCTGGGAGTCAGATCTGCAAAAATTTTCCAGAAATTCCTACATAGGTGAGAATGTATTAGGTAGTGTTTCTTACGAAATACACCTAAAAATGCCCTTAAGACACTGAAAACGCCCTTTTCTCACCCCAACAGCACCCTACCTCTTTTTAAACCTGGGAAGAAAACTCTGTTTTCAGGACAATTGCTCAATCAAATTCGAATTGCAGTAGCTTGTCTAAATACTGGATAAGAAAATGCAACGAACCCGATTTACGAAATGAAATTCAAGTGCAAGTTGTGAAAAAAATGAATAGGGTTTTTGATTTTGAAATTGGTGTATCTTTACTTCATACTTTTTTCTTTATTTTGGAAACAGGATTGGAAACTTCAAAAATTTCTTCAATTATAGAAACTCGATTATTGGAGTCTATGTGTATGTGTGATTGGGGGGGGGGGAGAGTCACAGGGTAATTTTATTAAAATTTTATTTACACCAATATGCTTCTACTTTTTTGCATTATTTTAAGAATAAATTAGGCATTTTATCTTAGAACTTGAATATACATAAAGAATAAGTGAAAAAATAGGTTCTATTTTTATTTATTTATTTATTTTTAGAAAAGTCACGTGTCACCACGTCTTTTCGTATTAGCGGGCTTGTTCTTTACCATTGCGCAAATTGACGCTTGTGTACATTCCGATTTAAATTTTTTAAATATGTAAGTGATATATATATATATATATATAATTATAATATCTTTGAATTTCAAAAAACATATCAAGTTCTTGTAACATTCTAATTAAATCTCCCAAGAGATAATTAGTAATAAAGTGTAGACAGAATACCACATAGTTAATAAATTAACAAGTGCAATCATAATATTACCATAGCATTTGCTTCAATGGTAATTGGCCAAAAATACTGAAAATATGAATAATATATTTTTTTTTTTAAGAGAGAAAAAAATTATATAATAAACCATAAAATGTTAAAAATTTGAAGTTGATATCAAGTTAATACAAATGGATTTTGAAATGAAATATGAACTAAATATAATGGAAAATTGGATAACAAAAGATTTAAATTAGAATTGGATATGAAAAAACACGTGTAGATATAATCATCAGCCTGGATGTATCCACACGTGTTTTAAAAATAATACAGTATTTCATAAATATACTGGCATTTATGCTAAGATCAGTATATTCATCCAGGTATACTGTATTATTACCAGAAAACAATTGGAAATAGTAAATTGGAAATAAAAAACTTGTAAAGAATATATAAAATATCTTAATCACAATAATTATCAAAAATTCCTTAAACATCACAAGGTTTACATATATACCAATACGACCATATGGTGCACATCATGAAATATCATAATCTTGATGAGTTGTGTTTTTGTATATGTTATGTTTACAGTTATTTTAATACAATGCATATTTTATAGACTTTTATAACTTATCATTAGTATTACTTAATATACAGGTGATCAGCAGACGCACATTATATATATATATATATATATATATATATATATATATATATTGTAGTGGATGGTTAAGCCATTACTAATATCCTAACAAAAAAATCCACTAGTAATAGCTATGAGCGAATTGGGACGCTTTGGGGCGTAGACCGCACGTTGATATTAGAAGGTTTAGACATAGTGTTCAAAAAGTGGCCTTATTGCTTACCAAGAAACTATATCAATCGTCTTAAGTATTGCTTTTAAATATTTTTTTCTTATAAACTTTCTTTTTAAATAATTTTCTCAAAACTTCGTTCATCATCGTACAAATAATATCTTCGACCCAAAATCTTTCACTGTTTATAATTACAATTTACCTTTCCAGGTATTAAGTCCATCACCTATTCTTGTGGCTCTTTTCTCATCTTCACTGCCCCTTCAGGGTGGATCCCTAAACTAATAAGATTTATGGAGTTATGTGACGAAGGTGTGTGTGTGTGTGGGGGGGGGGGGGGGGGGGAGGGCTGCAAATCTTAAAGCTCACATTCACAGCGACGCCAAATCAACAGATTGTCTCCGGTTGAATGTGACGTCTATGTGTTTGAAACAGTCGAAACCAATTTACTGATAGGAGCACAAACTTAAAAGACAATACGGTATAAATTCTGTTTCCCTATTTTCAAGATTTTCCTTAAACGTATAGGGGGTGGGAGGGGGGGAGCAGTAAGAAGAATTCGTTATTATTTCAAGATGCTTAATAATCGGTGTTTTGACTAATTCTCTCTGGCGTTGCTGCAGTATTCATCATCAAGTCTAAATATTTCTAAAGGCAAGATTTATGTCAGAAAGAAATTAATAGAATCAATTTTTTCAAATGAAAATCTGCCCAGCAACAAAACTGTTTTATGTTAAAATTGAAAACAATTAGTCTCAAAGTCAAAATGCTGTGATATTTTAAAATATTCATGTGATGTGGGTATAATTACATATTTTGATTTACTATACTAATAATACCAAAGCTGAGAGATTCATACTATACGATTATCTTATTCCAATCTTGCTTACAGTAACACCGACTATAACTCCTGCATTTTCATCAATGTTATTGACTTTCTGCGTTTCTGATATGAGAAAAAGTAAACAAAGACCTAATATTAAGCGGCTACCTTTCTTTTTAATTACAAGATAATTAATATATTATGAGAACTAAAATATCTTCTTAAAACACCATTAAAAACTTTAAAATGCGCTAGGCCTTTCGAAAGATCTGAGTCTTTCTTCGTCAGGCGCAAAAAGACGTGCTTCTACTATGAAAGCAGCAGCAAGACTGAAAAGAGAGATAAGGGAGTGGGAACAAGCTGAAACAACAACCAATAGGAAAGTAGAAATCAACAGCCAATAGGAAAACAGAAGGAGAAGACAACAGCCAATCACAGAAGAGTAAAATCAAAACAATAGAATACAAAATAGAAGGGGAATAAGGAAGGGAAAAAATAAATAAATAAAATAAAATAAAATAAAATAAATAAATAAAATAGAATAAATAAATAAATAAAGTAAAATTAATAAATAATAAATTAATAAATTAATAAATAAATAAAACTTAATGAAAATAAAAATAAAAAATAAAATAAATAAATAAATAAAACACACAAATATATTAAAAATGGAAACCGATGAAAATTAAGAATTAAATAAGTAACCAAAAATATAAATATATATAAAAACAGACTAATATTAATTAATACAAAAATAAATTATATGGTAGTACTGAAGAGGTTTCTCCAAGCAGACAATGCTCTCTGCTGCTTGGAAAAACCTCTTCAGCACTACCATATAATTTATTTTTGTATTAATTTGATTGTAATGATTTGATTAATAATAATATAAATTTTCTTGACTTAAAAATTAATATTAATGATAATTATAAATTAATTTTTGTTATTTATGATAAAAGATTTGATTTTCCATTTAAAGTAAATATTTTTACCAATTTTGCTTCATGTTTACATAAATCAGTTTATAAAAATATAATTATCAATTATCTTCATCGTATAAAATATCTATGCTCAGATATAAATAAAAACAAAAATATTAAATTTATTCGAGATCATGCAAAACTATATGGTTATCCTATTTTTTTGATAAATTCAATTATCAACTCTTTTAAATAACATTTATTACATCATATAAATATAAACATGTAATGGAATAAATTATTGTTTTAGTGTGCGATAAAACATAGCAAATGATATAGCAAATTACAATTAAAACATACATAAATACAATTAAAACATATAAGGACAATAATTAAGGTGATTGAACATTATTTACACTTTATATAGTTACTGTGATTGTGCGTTTAGCCGATCACTTTTATTTTAAGTGATACTAATGATCAGTTTTTAAAACATATATAAATACAATTAAAACATATACCATTAAAACAAATAAGGATATTACTTAAGATGGTTGAACATTATTTACACTTTATGTAGTTACTGTGATTGTGCGTTTAGTCGATCACCTTTATATTAAGTGATTCTAATGATCAGTTATAAAAGTCTATAAAATATGCATTGTATAAAAATAACTGTAAAAATAACTTATACAAAAACACATAAAATTATACATGGTTAACATTCCATTTATATATATATATATATATATATATATATATATGTTATATAAAAAATTGATTTCCTTCGTATCCTTCCATTTTATTCGCATTAATCTTTTAAATTAATCTAACTTCTGACATAGTCAGCATTTCCTTAATTCTTAAAAATACTTATTCCTATTTAATGTCCTTTTAAAAGTAAATATCCATATATTAATAATTATCTTATTCCAAATCTTAATCTAAAATTTTAAGTTCATTCGTAGCTTTTATCAGCTCCCCAATCTATAAAATTCCGAGACGCTTTCTCATTTCGAATGTTTTTTAAAAAGCCATTTTCTTTTTATTATTATTATTATTGCTCTGATTTTTTCGCGCGCTTGGGATTTAAACTTCAAAATTGATCCCCGACCAGCGTCGGTACTCTTTCGTGTCTTAGCTTCTCCTTCGCACCTCATTCGCTGGGCTGGAGCTAGCCTCTCACTCATTGGTTTGTGCGCACATGACGTAGTTTTCTGTATGTCTCCGCTGAAAGAACAAAACCATCTCGCATCCGTCGGAGAGCTAGATTTTTGACGTTTTTGGAAGTATAAACAAATATGTATCTGCTGTTTATCGTCTCGTAGAATATTCATATGGCCATTTAACAACTTTAAATCACTGAAGTGAACCATCGTGAAGCCCGAGGGCTATAAGTTTATACCTGTGGGAATTATCTTTGCCTCGCTCGTCTTCTAAATAAACTATTGTTCTGGAAATTGGCTGGATTTACTGGAGAAACTTTTGTGGACTCATTTCATTGCCTCACTACTTCGCCATGATCGTAAATATCGACTGCAATAGGTTCTATCTTTAACGGACCGCCATTTTCTCATGGAAAATCACACCTGGTGGTATCTCATATTCGTCAAAACGCAACATATATATAATTTTTTTTATGATGATATTAATTTATTAACTAATAAATAGAAGTATGAAATCTTATTTTCGGTAAATACTATTTGATATATAAGTAGATAGAAGGTAGCAATATGTATTATATAAGAATTCATTAACTTATTAGTAGAAGTATAAAAAATTAATTATTTTATGTAAATTCTATAATATATATAAGTAGATTACCATAGATGGCAGCACCAGCACTATGTATTAAAAGAAATATCTCTTTTACATAATATCTACTCTTGGTAAGAATCTTTGAAATACTACGTAAGATTAATTTAATTCTGGTTAAATTTAATCATATAATAGGATTTTGTACGATATTAATGTAAAACTCCTTTGATATTATTATTTTTTACTATTTATATATATTATTAAATCTAATATAATAAATATGTAAATCAAACTTAATATTGAATAATTATTATTCCAATGGAGGGCAGCACATTACTTGACAAATAAATGTTAATAATATTTTTAATTTACCTATAGAGGGCGCTTATCGCTTGTATATTTAGATTTTAATTTTAAAGATTAAAATTAAATAGAAAATTTGTATATTCACAAATATAAATATGTTTTTGAGTGTATTTATCACAAAAATAAATTTGTGTGTTTTAAATCAATTTGTGTTAAGGTGTAATAGTTAAGGTGATATTTCAAAATATGTTCTCTCAACTTATCTTTCAAATAATTTCTCTCAACTTATCTTTCAAATAATTTCTCTCAACTTGACTATATCATCAAGTATATCATATGTGCGGAATGTGGTTGTATTTCCAACTGTTATCTGGTAATAATTCTGTATTGTGTTGTATACGTATTTTTGGATAATCATTGTAAGGAAATTTTTTATCCATTCTTAACAAGTTTTTTACTTCCAATTTTGTTATTTCTAATTGTTTTCTGGTAATAATTCAGTATACCTGGATGATTGTACTGATCTTAGCATATATGCCAGTATAATTATGAAATACTGAATTATTTTTTAAAACACGTGTGGGTACATCCAGGCTGAAGATTATACCTACACGTGTTTTTCCATATCCAATAATTTAAATATCTTGTTATCCAATTTTCCATTATATTTAGTTCATATTTCATTTCTTAATCGATTTGTATTCACTTGATATCAACTCCAAATTATTAACATTTTATGGTTTATTATAATTTTTTTCCTCTCTCTCTCTCTTTAAATAATCTTCATATTTTCAGTATTTTTGGCCAATTACCATTGAAGCACAAGCTATGGTAAAATTATGATTGCACTTGTTAATTTATTAACTATGTGGTATTCTGTCTACACATTATTATTAATTATCTCTTTGGAGATTTAATTAGAATGTTACAAGAACTTGATATGTTTTTTGAAATTCAAAGATATTATAATTATATATATAGATATATATATAAAACTTCATATCCTAAATAAATTGTTCAAATGTTTTTTAGTTTCCTTTTTTTATATCAACAACTCAAAATATTTACGATTTTCATAAAATTATTCAGTTGACGTGACATAATAATAATTATCTTACTTTTTATGTTTGAAGCTCAGCAATAACAATAAAATGTTTAAGAAAACAATTTTCGGACGTAAAAAAGATCGAGCCAGACATAAAATTACCTAAGATGAAAGATTACTGCCACATTAGTATAAAAACTAGAAAGAAAGCAAAACTGTTCAAGTAGAATCCATCGTCAAAGTTCATTACAAGACTTTATAAAACTCACAGCTATAAACGGAGTCAATAAAAAATAATTTCCTTAGATTTTTCGTCTTAGTCTTTGTCAAACTACCTTACCTGAATGCCAAGCTTAGTTTGACTAAATTGATATCTTGCCTCTTCATTAAACACCAAAGTAAGTTAGAAAATGGTTAACAGGGCATTTTTTCCCGCTCAGTAAACAAAAAATAACAATGACGCGTACTAATCAATAAAGACAATTGTAAATACAGGGAGCAACTACGTTTTTTTCACGTTTCCTTTCTCTCAGCACAAAGACATTTAATGAAGAAAGATAAAATGGAAAAAATTACGTTAACTTCTTAAATTAACCGTTTAAACCTTACGGCCGATTACCTTCAAGTTAATGCTAAGTGATTACGCTTTGTACTAGAGAGTGAAAGCTCGCCTTGTTTAATATGTATCCATAAACAATTTATTTCACTTTATGAGCATGGCAACGCTGAGAGCTATTATCTCCCTCATTTCGCCTGACACCTTAGAATACAGAATCGAAATGCATAATTGAAAATGGAAAAACAAACAACGATTTTGACACTCAGAGCGTGGAAGATTAAAATTAGAGGATGTCCTTTCGTCTGGTTATGGAGTTTAGCAGTCGTCTAATATTTTTTCCAATAGCAATTAATCTTGAACTCAGCGAGTGACCAGACAATTAGGCTTACATTTAGTGTTCTAAATACAGCAAGGAGGAAAAAACGATTTATCATCACGATGAAGGGTAGTGTTTTGAAGTTCATATGGATTGTAAACAAAAGTAAAAAGGAAATAAATTAAAGATATATTGAAAAAAATTAAGATCTTTTTTTATTATTATATAATGCTAAAAAACCATTAACAACAGCAGCCTAGGAACTGAAATAAAAAGTAATGGCATAAAGTGGATAAAATTTGTACATATATGAATTGTAGATAAATAACTTGAAATAATAAATTTGACAACAATTCTACAGTATTCTTTTTCTGCAGAAAATTAATTAGGGTTATTGTTTAAAATATTTTGGTGTCTCTTTTTAATGAATATTTTTATGTATATATAATATAAGAATAAAATATACACACCACAAATAAGTAAATAAATAAATAAATAAATAAAGATGGTTTTAAAATTACCTAGAAGACGAACTAATCGAAGTATTTGACTACTTAAACAGCGTGACAAGCAAAGTTATGATTTGATTGTTCTTATTTATACACGAAATGATTTAATTAAATACCATAATGCAGTTTTCTTTTCTTTTCTTTTCTTTTTTTTTTTTTTTTTTTTTTTTTTTTTAATAAACGCCTTTTGAGCAGGGCACTACTCATATCATCCTTGCTGCGACTTTGTTTAGGGTCCAACTAAAATTTTTGGAAACACTGGGTGCAAACTTGATATGGGATCCCCATGTGAAAATTATGTAGAAGGTGAAATAATTTACATGCATCTCTTACATAATTTTTAAATGCAATTAATGCTATAAAAAATGATTTTTTTTTTTTTTTTTTACATATCATAAAAGTGGGCTTCATTTAACATATTCTCTAAAAAAGACTGAAAACTTCGTTTCTTTTTCTTTTAAATAACAGGATGTCAAATACTTATCTAAGTAATCACAGTGACACAGAATGTATTCATGATAACATTAAAATTAGAATAAATGCATTTTAGGTCCTACACTTGATGAGCTTTCTAAAGGAATAAGCTTGGATAGTACTATAAGTGAAGACTAAATCAGTTTAATAATTAAAAAAAAAGAAAGAATCAGAATTTTGAAAGGGGGGGGGGGATATTATCTAATATTCACATTTTACTATAACTACAACAAGAAACTATACAAATCCAGAAAGACTGTGATCGTTTTTAAAGCTTTATCTACAGAGTTGGGCCCTCTAAATTTGGAACCTTGAGCCCATATATTAATCTGACAGTATCTCGGTTGTATGTTTACACATGCAATATCATTTCAATTACATATATAGAGAGTACATAGAAATCTGTTTTTCACCCCTAAAACACTAAATATCTTGTGTATTTTTCAATTGATATTCAGAAGTTAAGCATAAAGAAGCACATATTTAAATTTTTTATGACATGCATCTTATCATAATCTTTTGTTTTAAATAAGGTAAATAGAAATGGCATTAGATTAATTTTAACACAATTATTCAAATCAGTAAAGAAATCATACGAGTTGTAATTTTCCAACTGGACGAAAAATGTCCGGGCCAGGATTCGAACTTAGGATATCTTGGCTGAAGACATTTTTCGTCCAGTTGGAAAATTAGAACTCGTATGATTTCTTTACCGATTTGAATAATTGTGTTAAAACTAATCTAATGTAATCACGTATCCAGCGTTTAGTGGAGTTCCAAATTACCTATGATTTATTCTGTTGAGCTTATTAAGATAACAGACCAGATGCTATGATCAATAAGGTTAACTGGATGAATTAGGTCCTCCAGATACGACCGGGATGGCTCAGTTGGCAGAGCATGAGCAGCTTCAGCCAAGATAACCCGGGTTCGAATCCTGGCCCGGACATTTTTCGTCCAGTTGGAAAATTACAACTCGTATAAATAGAGATGATTTTACAAATAAATACACTGATGAAGGATATTCTCAAAATTAAATTTTATCCGCATTTTCAACAAGAACATGGAGTTTTCACAGTGGTAGAAACCCGATAATATAAAAAAATATAATTATAGTCTCATAAATAAATATTTATAAAATGTACTTCCTCAATCCTAAAAAAATTAGAGATACTTAGAGTAATAAACAGGCCTACAAGTGATAAAGTAAGATCTGATAATAAATAATAACATTAAAATTATCAAGCTTTATCGTTTCTTGTAAATTCAACCAGGGTTCCTAAATATCATGAAATTTTCAAAATTTTGATATTTTGATATATATATATCCGATATTTTCAAAATCGTCAACTTATTGATGATTATAAATATTTTCAGACATAATATAAATTATAAATTAAAACACTTCACATGAATTGCACTTCAATTGACTTCACATGAAAACTTAATAAAACAATATTATAAATGTATTTTTCTTTTTTTCCACTTACGTAACAAAACTGAAGATTAACTAATTGAAAACAGACACAATTTGCTTTTTGCAGTCATAAAAAACAAACTACAGATTTAGTATCAAGCATAAAAAAAATCTTATGTTTTATGCAACAAAATATAAATACAAAATAATTTGTATTTAATTGAAAAAATTTAACATAAATGTAAGCTTGTCTATTTTCTCAATCCTTAAGCTCTTGTGCAGTTTAAACTTAACTAAACAAAAAGCATAAAATATTATTTCTAATGAAGCTCTAACTAACTTTTTATCTAAATTAAACAGATTATTTTTCGATAGCTATCTGAAATAAATAACGCCCTACATAATTATTAGTTCTACATTTAAAAATCCAGCTTCAAACGTGAAACTTGGAATATATATATATATATATATATATATATATATATATATATATATATATATATATATATATATATATATATATATATATATATATATATAATAACAAAACTTTTGTAAATAATAACCATTAAACCACATAAATATTCGACAATAGATAAACCGATAATTACAATACATTACATAAATATATCTAAAAATTTAAGATTCTCATATTCTCAAAATTAAAATAACTGTTAAAAATACTTAAAGATATATAGAGAAAAAATCCAATATGCAGAAAGTGCAAATTATTACAAGAGCATTTGTAAACTTATATAGTGGAACACTTTTTCAAGGGCAATATTCCACTAATATAAGTAAAATGTAATTGATTTCTGTTTGAGTTAATATCCATGAGCTTAATTTATTAAACCAAATTTCCCAGTCAATTGCCAAATGAAATTTAAGGAGAATGGAATAAAATGGACAAATAATATATATATTGGGGGAGTCATTGGGGTGTTGGTCCCCGTTATAGTAGGGGAGTGAACAAAAAATAACTACCAAAGCAAAAATTCTTTATCAACAGAACGACATAATCAATAACAGTTGGAAAATTTATCTACACTTGTTTTTACTGAAACTATCAAAAATATCATGCACAATGATATTTAAAAAATATATATATAGGGTATAGATATCATGATATATATCACCAAACTCTGAATTACAAAATTTAAAAAAAATAATAATAAGTTTTTTTTTTTTTTTTAATATAATATTTTTCGTGATTCAATACAAAGGAATATTTTTTTTAAAGAAAAATATTATTAAATAATGGTCACTTAAATTAATCATATATACTAAATCACCAAATTAAAATCAATCAACGCAATCCCTAAAATGTTGAAAACTTTTGAGAAATAAAATTTCTATAACTTTTTACAATTGTAACTGAATGGATTTACTTTCAGTAGACCTTTCAATATAATTATTTATTTTTCAAATATATTAATGAGAGCACAGTCATAAGCATACCTAAAGAAGTATTTTTTATGAAATGCAGGCTATCAGTAAAATTTAACTAGATATATTTTTGAAACGGAAAACAATAATCCTAAAATGTTTTAGGAAGTTTACTGTTGATTTATCTAAAAGTTCGTAACACATTCAAATTATATATATATACCAATTTGACTACATGGGAATAATAATAATGAATTTTAATAATGGATTATAAAATAAAGATGTTCTATTTAAAGAATAAATTAAAAAAGCTATCGCCATTTTTAGATCTAAATACTTTCGAATAAATATTATTAAGTGGATTAGGACAAAATGGCTTTACATATGGATAGTAAAGGATTATTTTAAGAATAAGAATTATTTTAATAAGCCGGGGTTACATACGGAACATTACTAAATGGAAAAAATTTATAGAATAATTTAGAAGATTTCGGAAAAAATTAAATTTTGTAATATATATATATATATATATATATATATATATATTAACATATATATGTATCTATATAATTTTATTATTTATTTATTTATTTTGCTTCTTCCATTGAACGGAATGTTAAATTTACTCTCCTCTTCCATGAAATGTCGAGAAAGTTTAAATATTACAATATAATACTGATACAAAATAATTTAACATTCTCACTGTAAAGTATGTTAATAATTTCAACTGATATTTATTTTATCAAATCAGTACCAGCAAAACCTGTGAAAACGGAACCTGTCTATAACAGAATCCGACTTTAAACGGAACAATTATATGGTCCGGCGAAAAGTAAAACATACAATTTTACTTGTTAAGAATCAAATATGTCTAAAACGAAACTTTTCACCGGTCCCTTGCGGTTCCGTTTTAGCAGGTTTTATTGCATAATATTTTACATTGTTCATAAATTCATCGAAGTTACATAAATCCAAAGTTAGACTATATTATCATAGCAATATCAAAACCTTATGCGCCAAAATTATAATTTTGCTAGAAAAGACACTTTGATCGATAATTTATACATTCTCTTCTGTCAAATAAAACTCTGTCATATAAAAGATACCATGCATATCTCTGTCTACTCTTCCCTCCAAGACATCTAAAAAAGTGTCTTCACCATAAAATCAAACTCACTTGCGATGCTTCCCATCTGACGGCCACCCATCAAAACTTTAAGCCATTTAGCACTGGGATACCCCCCGCGTGTGATAAACATGGGGCGCAGGGCCCATAAACATGCCGGGGCCGAAGGTAAACACGGCGCCGCCTGTAGTTTAAGGGCGTCCCATTCCCAGTAATGCTGCGCCATACGTTATACCGTTTTCGATAATATATTACTTATATTATACACATTATGGTTCGGCGGCGAATCGTTCTTGTCACTATAAGATTCAGTTGATTAAATGCCTGGCCTTAGCTATAAGTTCACTAGTGCAGACGGGCATCCCGACAAATGTTATTTTGAAATTTCTGTTAGAGTTGGAAGTGCAGAACAGCTTTTACATGGAAAACGTTTGATGGAGGAATGGAAGTCATGCTTTTGAAGCAATTATGCCGAGCAGAGCTTTCTGATTTCGTATAAACAATTAAATTTTGCTGCAAGGAAATATTGATTTTAAAATTATGTACGCATTTTGCATCGTTTGCTAGATTTCATTTGATCTTCTGTTTGACATTTATTTAGTCTTTTAGATAGACAAGCCTATTGTATTCTGTTCATGGGATTTATTTTAAAATATGATTATTCTCAAAGATCAAGTAGTTTATTTAGATTAACGCATGTGTTCATACAGTAATGTATAATGTATTATACACCTAATTTTGTATCTTAATATTTCTGTCTTTCGTATAAACAATTAAATTTTACTTCAAGAATATATTCATTTAAAAATTATGTATTTTACATGGCATAATGAATTTCATTTGATATTTAGGTTTGACATATTTATTTCATCTTAAGAATATTATATTCCTCTTATAGGTCATTTTAAAGAGAAATTTTTTTATTTCTCACAGATCAAATAGCTTACCTACATTATCACGAATTTCCCGATATATAGCACATCTAAATTTACGTTTAAGTCTTTCTGCTTGCATATAAACAATTACTTGTTTCTTCAGAAACAGATTGAATGTAAAATTATGTATTTTTCATTGGATGTTAAATTTCATTTGATGCTCAGTTTAATATATTTATTTCAATTTTTAGATAAATAAGCATCTCATAAACATGTCGTACTCTTTTCATGGATCATTTTAAAGAAAAATATTTTTATGTCTGTCTTTTTGATCTTGTACTAAAAATAAGTTTTGCTTTCAGAACAAATTGATTTTAAAAGTGCGTATTTTGTTTACCATTTATTGTCTTTTTTACTTATTAATTTCGTCTTTTAGATAAAAAGGCATGTTATATTCCTTTCATGGGTTTATTTTAAAGAATAAATATATATCATTCTTTTTGGATTGAATAGTTACTTATCTATAAAGTCATCGTATAAAATTAAATATATCTTTAAAGTAATGTCTTGCCATTCTTTTCTTACCGTTAACACTATTAAATAATTGTTAAAAACACTATTATATTCCATTGCATTTCTAATTTGTAAAGAATGTGAATTAAAAATCGTTTGTAATTGTTGGGATATTTGATTATTTTCTCGGTTTTCCTTAAAATTATGTATTTTGTATCACATAATTTGGATTTCATTCAATATTCTTTTTAACATTTATTTTCTCTTTTAGATAAACAAGCGCATTTCTTTGATGAAACATTTAAAATTATTTTATATTCCTGAGATCATAATTTTATAGCAGATTTTCATGCTGTGATGTATCACATATGCAATTTTACGCTTTCATTTTTCTGCCTTTTCATAAACAATTAGATTTTGAAGGCAAGAACAGATTGATTTTTAAATTATGCATATTGTATCACTTGATGTATTTAATTTTAATGTTCTGTTTGAGTTATCTATTTCGTGTTTCAGATAAACAAACATATATTTCTTTCCTGAATTATTTAAAGGAGAATATGTGGGATTCTTCTCTGATCCAGGGCCGTAACCAGATGGGGCGCATGGTGGGCTGAGCACGCACCCCCAGCAATTTTTGAACCCCAGACATCATAATCTTGAAATAATAATATTATCATTTTTACAGTTAAAATTTTTAAAACTTTGTAATAAAATGTTTTATGACAGGGGAGATACTAACATCTGTTCCTATCTATATTTATTTATCATCAATGTAGGGGGGGGGGGGGGGGGTAAGCATTGAATTAGCAGTATCAAACGTTTTTAAAGCCTCCTGTGGCTTCGCCGACCGGTTACGGCTCTGTTCTGATCTAATAGTTTGCATAGATTTCCAAAAATGTATAGAACATTGTTGATATTTTTGATTTTGTATTTAAACGAATCAAACAAATACATCAATAGTTATGAATGATTGATTTCAGATACATATTCTTTGTAAATCAGAATTGGAATGAAGTATTAAAAAATCATAACAGTTATTTTATTGATAAGATTAAACTGCTACGGTGTGATAAGGATAGTGAGACAGTATTTTACAGATTCGTTCATTTGGTTATACATTTAAAAAGAAAAAATATCTTACATTAATAATGTTGATTCAAAACTGATTGGATACTTTGTGTTTATTTAAGGCGGTTCTCAAAATAATATTTTCCCCGCTCAGCAACGCGAAACTTTCTGACATCTTTTTTGACTCACTCATTTTTAAATGCAAAAGCATGGCACGTCTAATATATGATTATTGAAGTGATTAGTAATCGAACAGTTTTTTTTTTCACAATTTCGATAAATGAATTAAAATTTAAGTTATAAACGATTGTTGTCTCAGGACGCTAGTTTTTTTTCCTTTCCAACGCTGTCGTGTCCGGATGGTTGAAAACGTCAACTTTGACAGTATTTTCTGAAAGAACTTCTGCTTTTACCAAAAAATGGGATCTGTTTGATTAGATAGTTTCTGAACAAGAGCACTTTCCAATTTCATGCGAGTGAGAACAAAAAGGAATTTTAAGATGTATCAGAAGCTAGGCAGTTTGGATTTAACATATGGGGGAATTTAATTAGGTGATTACACATTACCTAATATAATTATGAAAATACGATCTTTACTAGTAGCACGTACTGCTTTTTAAAAATTATTTAACTAAACGTTAAGTATTTTTAAAAGCGCAATAAACTTAATTTTTCTTGGACAACATTTTCAGAATTTAACGATTTCTTACAAATGCATAAAATTTAAGGAGACAATTTTTATAAACGCACTCTGTCGGCATCGGGCGTCGATTCTCTGATGGTGAAAACTGTATTTCGATAATTATATTAGGTAAACAATCATCTCCGAATTAAATTTCCTCATAGGTTAACATGGGATTTCGCGATCGGCAAGTTAGAGGTGAAACGTTCTCTTGAGATAATTAAAATTATAAAACAATAAATATATATGTACGTTATCAACTTTGTTTCCAAATTCTTACAATGTGGAAGAAATAAAATGCTTATCAGAAGAAGAAGTGTTATAATATCAGATTTCGGAAAATTTTGATTATTATTTGCTTTGTTGAGCTTTTTATTCACTTTTGGCCTTTATTTTTATCCTTTTAAAGAAAAAAGGAAAAGAAAGAAAATGCACTTTCAATACATGTAAGACATCCTAAAAAATTAGATCTGGTCTTGGGCAGGCTAGATTCCAGGAATTTCATCATCAATATGGAAGCAAAGAACAATTTTCTATAGAAATAAAGTACAAATAATAGCTGGCCTCCCTAAAGCTTTTGAGGAAAAAAGTCTTAAAAACAGTTGACATGAATAGTTTAGAAGGATTAATTTATTGCTTTTATACATTTCAACATATATGACTCTTTACACTAACTAAGACTGTAATCTGATTTCTTTTGTTATAATTTATACGAGATAGACACCCAACTATTTCACGCAGGTAAACTAAGAAAATTATTCTTCTCAATCACAAAACAGTTGGGGGTGCGTGATGCACAACTTAGAATCATCAATCCTTGAAAATTACTTCTACTTACACTTTTGTACTTCAGTCTGTCACGTTTTCCTTTGCCGAAAATTTATTCACGCCTCGCGACCCCCTATTTGGATCAACAATGGCCGAAACAAAAGTTCCCGAATGGACTCAATTTGTCTCGATCAAGCTAAAGCGTGCTGAAGCTTTTGTCTTTCCTGGATTTGTTACCATTTATCTCAGTCAGGTTTATGTGGTGACGCGGACATGTTGCAAAATTAACGGCAACAACAGAGCTTGGTGCACCAGAGTTGCTCTTTTGTGGATGATGTTAACGCGTTTGTGATGGAAATGATAAAGACTTTATTTGTGACCGGAAAATTTTTGATATAATTTATAAATGTAGTGTAAGTAGAAAGCTATGTTACTGAATATTCGGAAATTAAATATAAATAACTGAACGATTAAATATTTAATTCTTTTAATTTCCCGGTTTTATTTAAATAAGGAAGAGAAAACTTTTAGGACAATATATTGTAGTAGACCATTTCGAACATACATTTCATATTTGTAATCATTTTTTTCATAAAGTATAATTTGCTAAAAGTCTATCCTTCTATAAATCAACTTCTTTATTATATCGTTTAAAAATTTTTAAAGATTGTAAATGGTGTAAACGCATTTGTGATGAAAATGATAAACACTTTATCTGTGACCGGAAAAAATTCTGACATAACTTATAAATCAAGTAAGATGAGGACCATGTTACTGAATGTTGTGAAATTAAATATAAATAACTGAATAATTAAATATTTAATGTTTTTTATTTGGTAGTTGTATTTCAATAAGGAAATAAAAATTTTTAGAACAATATATTGCAATAGGCAATATCGAACAAAAAAGGAAATCTGTTATCTTTAAATAACCTTTACAATAACCTTCAAATACCATTAGTTGATTTATAGATGGATAAACTTCTAGAAAATTGAACTTTATGATAAAAAAGATTGTAGATAAAGTTAAGTATTTGTGATGAAAATATATTGCAACAGGCAATATCGAACATAAAAAGAAATTTGAAATCTTTTTAAAAATCTTTAAATAACCTTTGCAAATACCTTCAAATACCATTAGTTGATTTACAGATTGATAAGCTTCTAGCAAATTAAACTTTATGGTAAAACAGATTGTAGATAATGTTAAGTATTTGTGATGAAAATATATTGCAATAGGCAATATCGAACATAAAAGGAAATTTAAAATCTTTAAATAACCTTTACAAATACCTTCAAATACCATTAGTTGATTTATACATGGATAAACTTCTAGCAAATTAAACTTTATGGTAAAAAAGATTGTAGATAATGTTAAGTATTTGTGATGAAAATATATTGCAATATGCAATATCGAACATAAAAGGAAATTTGTAATCTTTAAAAATCTTTAAATAACTTTTACAATTACCTTCAAATACCATTAGTTAATTTATAGATGGATAAACTTCTAGCAAATTAAACTTTATGGTAAAAAAGATTGTAGATAATGTTAAGTATTTGTGATGAAAATTTAAAAATTTTGCTCGTGACGGGAAAAAATCCAATATGGTTCATAAATGTATTAAGAAGATTACGTTACTGAAACTTTAGAAATTTAAATTGAATAATTTACTGAATAATTGAATGTTATTACATTTAAGATCATACTTTTATTGAATAAAGAAATGGAAAGTTTTAGGACATTGACTTCCAGCAGAGTATTCTGGTCATAAAAATGAAATTTAAAATAATTTTAATCATAAAGTTTGGTTTACTAAAATTTATCCACCTGTAAAATAATTAATAGTTTTTAAAGGTTATTGTGGTATTTAAAATAATTTTAAAAAGTTGTAGATAGTGCTAACGCAACTGCGATGAAAAGGGTAAATGAAAAAATTCCGATATAATTTATAAATGAAGTGATAAAGGAAGTATAAACAAAGTCTTATTGAAACCTTTAAAATTTAAATATTATTGTTTTAAATTTCATATATTTATTAAATGAAAAAGTCGTAAATTTTAGTATAATATATTTGAGCAGATAATTTGGGCCTAAAACAGAAATTCATAATCATTTTTATCATAAAGTTTAGTTTATTAAAGTGTTATCTATCTATAAAGCAATTAATGTTATTTAAATTTTAATCAAGTTTATACTTTTTAAAGATAACAGACTACCTTTGAAGATTTTTTTTTTTTTTTGTACACACACATATATATAGTTAAAATGAAATCACATGTGTGAAAAACTAAGAAAGAGGCAGTATGAAATTCAAATGATACTTCAAAATTAAACCTAAAAAGGTGATAATCAAATAGGAAATTACTATGAATAACTAATGGATTCGTTAGAGAAGCATTATAAGTATAATTCACAGTAAAGATATGTTATTTCCTTAGATATTGTCAGAATTAAGCCTAAAAAGGACAATATTATACCTCTTATAACATATATATGCATTTAAAAAGTTGTCTTCTTATGTGCATTATATTGTGGAGTATTCTTAAAAACTTTGGAAACTATGTAAAATACCTGTACATATTAAAATATTGATTTTTTGATCGAAAATTACATTTTAAAAGAAATTGGATATATTAAAACATTAATTCAAAATGTTTATTTTTTTTATTTTAAAATATAAATATCCGTAAAATATTGAAATTATAATTCAAAAAAGCTTTTAATATATTTAACCTATAAAAATCGTTCTATTTAATTATTGTTTATTAAATTGTGATGATATTTATAAAGGGTTATGCATAAATGAACTTTTCCCACGTAGTTCCTATAAATAAAATATGAGCCATTAGTTTTATTATGAAGTAATATAAAACTAATGGCATTTGTGACTAACGAACTGATATAAACTATAAAACAAATAAATTAGAAAAGTAAACAAAACATATAAACTATAAAAGTAAAAAAATGGTTTATATGAGTTATTTTTTTTACATTTTTCTTAATTTATGTGTATATATAATATATATAATATCATCTAAATTTCCAAAGTAACCAGAACTTTATTTTACAGCGTTTTCTTATTTATTAAACTTATTTGAATATTTCTTACGATTATTTGTATAGGAAACGTGATTATTCTTACATTTTAAACAATTAGACAGTATTAATGATATGTTTATTGCACTTTATTAGCATGGGAAGAAATTTGTGTATTTAAGAAATGAATGAATGTTATATTTAACTACTTCATTTAAAAGAATTTTGTTAAGGGAAATAAATTAATTAATTGATAAAAAATAGATAAAATATTTTTATTAAAATCAAAAATGTAATTTTGGAATTAAAATAATCTTATTAGAATAGCATTACAGACATGCATTACATTCTAATATTTTCAGTAATTCTTTTTTAATATATATCTGCATGTTCAAAAGTAAAGAATATTTCATTATGGTCTAATTCTAATGTAAAAATAATCGACATAAGATTTCGCAAATCAAATTGCGCCTGTACATCTTGTTTCCTTGTCCAACTACACTAAATGCAGACGAGCTGTCGGAACATCATCCGCATAACATCTGTATTAGAGATAGGCAAACCTTTTACGTTCTACTTGCATTAAAGATAAAAATATCTGAGACCTCATATTTGGAATGCAGTGAATAAAGGCGTTACTTTACAACCTTTAGCTGTAAATAAACAGTTTATATTAAAAGAAGGAAAAAGAACAAATCTATTGGACTATTCTAAAATTAACCAAATTAAAAAAAATAATGTAACTATACCTTGAAAACTATTTGAAACCATCGAAAATTTAAACGAATACGAAATTACAAATCTGTATCGTATTTTACTACAGAAGAAGTGAGACTTAATTATTATAAATTTTGCTTATAAATGTATTTAATTATTCATTTATAAAATAAATTCATCGAAGTTTTCTAAAACCTTTTAAAGCTATTCGAAAAGAATAAACCACAGGTATGTCTTTAAAATATGAAAAATTCAAATAAATAAATCACTTATGAATCAATGTCATATTTCACAAGAGAAAAGAAATAATCGTTAATTATTTTTTCTTATGTTTCCAGATTAAAAAGATATTATTAAAAAATTAATTAAAGGTATTTTAAAGAGTGAATCTAAATATAGTTCTTGAAAATGATTTTAAAAGTTCAAAACTCCAAACGAATACACTATAATGAATCAGTATCAAATTTCACAAGAGAAATTTTAAACTTTATTATAAATTGTGTTTAATCTTTACAAAAAAAAATAAAAAAATAAATAAATTAATAAATACGTCAAAACATCCTAAAACTAATAAAGACTATACCATATAGTAAACATAAATATGTCTGAATATTGTTCAAAAGAATCGAAAATTCACACAAATACCATTATGAAACAATATCAAACTTCGCTGGAAAAAAAAAAAAGACAAAATTTGATTACACCTGACTCTGCTTAATTCGAACTTAGATAATTGAAACTATTTATTTCCCTTGAAAGTCATATTGAAACAGCAATGTGAAAAATCTTCTGTGATACAAATTTTTGAACTTTTATTTGGAGAACTTGAACAGCAATGTGCATTTATTCTATGCGTAAGTGTTCAATACCATTTTTCTCTCTCTATGCAGAGACAGCAAACAGAAAATGAAATTTCGAATACTATTCGTAGGAAATCATGGTTAATAGAATATATTATTTATTTCTCTTCTTATTATTTCCGATTTATTTCGAATATTTCGAACTATTTCGATTAATACTCGATCCTTGCTTCCCGTTCGTCCAAATAAATAAATAAATACGTCAGAAAATTCTAAAACTTATAAACACTATTCCAAATAATAAACATAAATAAGTCTGGAAATTGTTTAAGTGAGTGAAAATTCACACGAATGTACCATTATGAAGCGATATCAAATTTGATTAGAGAAAAGGCAAAATTTAATTATACTCGACACTCCTTAATTCGAGCTTCGATAATTCAAGCTGTTTATTTCCCTTGAAAGTGATATTAGAAGCATTGTTAAAAATCTACTCTAATACAAATTTTCGAAATTTTTATTTGGATAACTCGCGGATCTTCAGAGATAATAAAAACGAAATTTCAAATATTATCCAGAGGAAATCCTGCTTAATACAATTTTTTTTTTGGTGTGTGTATCTCGTATCTTGTTTACCCCAGTTTTTTTTTATTATTCTTTAGAGGGGCATATTTCGTTGAATTTTTTTTCAATTTGCAAGTTTCGATGATTTCGAAATGTGTATAATTCGAGTATTTTAAGTAGTATCTTCTTAGAGTTCGAATGAAACAGACTTCATTGTACACCAAATTTTGTTTAGCAAATTTTGCTAGGCAAAAAAATAAATTAAAAAAAAATTAAAAACTGAATAAAAACTACTTCAATTAATACTCGATCCCTTGTTTCCCGTTCGTGCATTATCTGCAGAAGATGCGTGCTAGCAGGGGCGGATCATTCTAAGACAACAAAAAGACGATTCATCATTGCTGTAAATCCATCACTTTTAACTGAGATTTTGACCTGATCATTGGCAGCATCCAAAGAGGTCAAAATTTTCTCCGACGACGTACTCCCTCTCTTGTAATGTAATGTGGAAGTCTTTCTTCCCTTCTTTTGTTTCTTTCTTCCTTTGCTTGTTTTTACATCTGTCGAGTTCAGTGAGAATTCATTTTATAAATAGTGATTATTTTCTTTGCTTTGGAATATTATACGTAGAAGTAGCCTTTGCTAAAGCATTGTCTCTTTAAGGGGTGCTTGTGAGATATGGGTGATAATCTTAAAAGATAATTAATAAGCTCACATTAAATTTTTTCGTTGGCTAAAAAGCGGTATGCACAAAGACCATAACATTTCATAGCTGTCAAGGTTTGACTATTTAATAAATATGAACTTATAAAATATTTTCTGAACAGTATAAACCACTTAAAATGATTTGTAGTATGAATTTGAATTAGTTATTATTTAAGGGGTAACACCATTCTGACGCCGTGGAATTTAAGGCGGTCTGTTTAAGAAATATCTCTGCTAAATCTACATGTGATGCCCTTTTACATATCTTCAGTAGAACAAGGATTCCAAAATTAATTGCGAGCGATCAAGGCAGGAATTTTACTTCCAACCTCACACAAGAATTTATGAAACATTTTTAGGAACTGCTCCACGTTTCTCTGTACCTGGATACGTGCAATCTAACGGTTTGGTCGAAAGATGAAACGCTGTTGTTAAAGGAATGATACACCATACAATAAGAGAAAATTCCGGAAACTGACACAAGCACATACCTTTCCTTTTGTCGGCATACAGGGAAGTACCGAACGCCACAACTAATGTTAGTCCATTCCAAAAGTCATATGGTAGGCGTCCGACTGGTCCCCTCTCCATATTGAAGACATCGTGGACCAATGAAACACCTTTCCCATGCTATCAATTAGGCTCAGTTACAAATTATTTAAATGATTTAAAAATGAAGTTGGAAAAGGCAGCCAAACACGCCGTAATTTCCTGCACAGATAAACAGCGAGCTTACGCCTATTACCACAATAGACAAGCTAGACAGACAGACAGCGCCCACCCTAGAGACCAGCTTATGGTTAATAGCCAGGACAAACCGCTATGCCTAGGAAGAGAAAAAACATTGCTATCCGGCGCTAGCTACAATAATTACAAATTAAACTACAATTTTACAAAGTATAAACGTTACCCAATTTTGTCACAAGGCTTGGGCGAACGTTAAAATTATTACAAATAATTGATATTTTGCATAAACTTTAGTTATAGTTATTTGTATAGCCTTTTGAGATAAACATTAATGACAATTATTTACAAAAGAATTTAAGCCTAACGATCAAGTTGTTGTTTTGATTCCTGACAGCAGTCATGAAGTATATGCTAGGGGGACAGCACTCGCCACTATACTCGAAAAGAAATCTCCCTATAGTTATTTGGTACAGTTACCGGCCAACAGTGTCAAACATTTGCACACCAACAAAATCCGAGAATTAAAAGCTCAAACTTCACATATAGGAGTAATATAGTAATATACGATGCCGATATCGATTTCGGTGAAATCGGAAATATTCCCAGAATTGGCAAAGAAAATCCTAACATTATCGATAAAGAATTACAGCTAAACAATTTATCACATGAAGAGAAGAAACAACTATTCGACCTGTTACGTGAACATCCAAACCTACAATCTGGAATTCCGAAAATTGCCAATGTAGGCGAACATTACATTAGGTTGAAACCGAATAGCCAACCAAAATGTCAGAGACCTTATCGAATTTCTGAGGCACTTAAAAATGAAGTTGACCGACAAATTGAAGAATTGCTTGAGTTAGGTCTCATTGAACATTCAGAGAGCGAATATGCGCATCCAATAGTTTGCGTATCTAAAAAGGATTCGTCAGTACGACTCTGCGTCGATTTCAGTCCCAAACCAAGATAGATTCATTTCCAATGACCAATGCAACGGATCTTATATATAAAGTAGCCCCGGCGAAATTCATTAGCCTGTTGGATTTACTAAAAGGATACTGGCAGTTCCGTCTAAGCAAAGAATGCAACCATCTCATGTCATTTATCACGCAGCGTGGACAGTACGCTTTTGTGGTCATGCCATTCGGATTACGCAACGCCGCAGCCACTTTTCAAAGATCCATGAATCGTATTTTAGTCCAACGTAAAGCCTATGCAGAAACATACATCGACGATATAGTAATTTTTTCACATAATTGGCTGGATCACCTTAAGCACCTAGACGCAGTACTAACTACCCTCGAAGAAGCCAATTTTACAGTGAATTTTAAGAAATGTGTATTCGCACGGCCTCAGATAAAATTTCTAGGCCATGTGGTAGGATACGGTACACATGCACTCGACCCCGACAAAGTATCAGCGATACAAAACGGTTCCCAAGTTAAAGAAAGATGTCAGGAGCATATTAGGACTTCTATATTATTACCGAACCTATGCTCGTTCATTCTCCGACATAGCTCATCCATTGATCGAACTTACGAAGAAACCTGCCCCTAATGAAGTTACATGGTCTGAGGATTGGGACAAAGCCTTTTATGAGTTGAAACAGACGACGGTCTGTTATTCCCCGAACTTTCACAAACCTTTTATTATACATGCAGATGCTTCCTCGTATGCGATAGGCGCTGGCCTATCTCAAAAAGATGAAAATGAACAAGAGCCAATAAGTCTCCAAATGCCAAGAGGGTTATGCTTCTATCGAAAAGGAAGCTTATGCGGTTATCTTCGCCCTGAAAAAGTTCGAACACTATATTTATGGTCCGCAAGTAACTCTAGAGAGTGACCATAATCCTTTGAAATTTCTCATGGACTGTGCTCCTCAAAGTGCGCGCCTTGAAAGATGGGCCCTTGCACTGCAGCGTTTTCAAGCCTAGATAACGTACCGACGTGAGAAACTCCACGCGAATGCTGACTCTCTAAGTAGGCTACATGCCTCACATTGGACTTAAAAGAAAAGAAAACTTTGAACTTTCTTTTTTTCTGTGTTACAAGATTGAATGTTAAGAAATTTATCTTAGAACTTTAAAATAGTAGTATTAGCATATTAGTGTTATAGTATATTTCTTTTGTTTATTTTCTTTGATATTCTTTAAGTATTTGAGTTTTAGTAATATTATGCTTTACTTGTTTATTTAGATATTTACTAGATATTGATTTATCTCAAAAGACTAAATCAAATTCTCGAAAGGGGGAGGTGTGAGGACTGCGCATACCTTTTCTTGCTCTATCAGCACCCCCTTCTGGAAAAACAGAAAAAAGCGCAGCAGAACTTGGAATGGTGGCAACGAAGAATGTTGTCTGTGATGTGAGAAACCAGAAGACGTCATGAGAATGGTCGTGAATATTGCCGGTCATAAATACTAAACATGCGATTAATTGTTTATGTTATTTAGTGTATATTGTGCTTCCTGTCCCTGTCAAGTGGTGTAAGTTTATGTCGTGTATTAAACTTTTGTTTGTCATTAGAACGCTTTTATTAAATAAGTACACTCCCACATGAATAGAAGTTATCACACAGATAATTTAAATAGAATAAAAATCGACATTTTAAGATTTCAGAAATAAAAAGGGGTTTGAAGAAAATTGATTACGGAAAATGTTTTAAGAAAGATTTTGAATTGAAAATAAAATATTAATATATGTATTTTAAATAGAAAAGAATTATATAAACGAAATAAATGAATATTGTTTAAGATAGGAAATAATTTAATAAAGAAGGGCTGTAGAATAAATTTAGAAGAGAAATTTTTATGGAATAAATTTAATGAAGTGCGGGAATTTGATTTTTGTAATATACCCCCCTTCCCAAAAAACTGATGAATTTTGGAGATCCTATGATCTACAAGTTAATTAAAGGGAAAGACGAAAGATGAGTTCTGATTACAAGAGTTGTCGTCAGGGGAGTGAATAAAAAGTTATCTTTAAGATCTGTCTAATAACTAATAAACCTCACACTGCCAAATGTAAAAAAAAAATAATAATAAATAAAAATAAATAAATAACTACCTCATAAAACGCGAAGTTGTGGAGAATGCTTTAGATAACATACAAAGATAGAATTATACAGAAAATACTAACAGTTTGTAAGTATATAATAAAGGCATAAATAAGAACATAAACAATAAGAATAAATAACATAAACAACAATGTAATAAAAGACCTATAAAACTCCTTGGTGTATAAAGTAATGTAATTATAACCTTTCCTGTATACCTTGTTTTACACAGAACTGAAGTTTTCTAATATCTTATTTAAATTGAACCGAACACTTCAGTTTTATCCCATAATGGAATTTGCTAAATTTTACTACCTTAGAACATCTGATAGATTCTTAAAAATAAAATTCAAATCTAATGATTTATCACAAAGATCAATAAAATTCACTAAGAACCACTAAAAGTCATTAAAAGTCACTAAAAATCAAGTTAATTGTCAATGAGTGTCAATACGCATTTTATTTTATTTTACCATGGTAACTTTCATAAATTCATCAAAACTACTTAGTTATTATCATAATTCACTTGTTTTATTATTGTTTCCAACAACAATATATCTATGTCATAATAATTTATAATCTTTCAAGTAACAAATTCATTTCTAATATTCTTAATTTTCAAAATTAGTTGATCATGTCATAAATTAAGTATAACAAAAACATTTAATTTTTCCCAAATAATAACAATAATAAATAATCAATAAATAATAAGAACAACAATAAAGTATTCAGTATATAATAACAACAGATTATTGCATTCGATGATATTGGCTGAATTAAAATTTACATAGCATAAAACTAATTTCCTATAAAATTTTTAATTAAGAAATGAAATGACTACGTCGATAGAAATATAAATAAAAGTAATAAATCCTTTTGGGTTTTCAGCAACACCATGGAAACAAAAATCTTAATAGGTGTTATCTCCCATATGTAGAGTAGAATGAAAAGTTCTACATGTGACCAGTTACTCAATCACAGTGCAAAATAGAAGGTAAAAATAAATAAACAAAAGCAAAATAAAAACTCTGATGAATTTTAGGACACTTGTATCATCAGTAATAAGTTGCATAATTTCATGAGTTTGGTATTTTATAAAATAATTCAATTCAATTCCAACATTAATTAGAAGTCTTTAAATTTAAAATAACTAAATTATGCCTGCATAAGAAAGCTAATGCAAAAACCTAACACAAATGTTCAACCAAAAACCGAAAACAAGTAAATATCCCTGTCCGGATTCACAAATACACTACGCAATGCAATGAAAAGAAATCGTTAACCAGTTATTTTAATCATTCATTTAATTTTATGGGATTTTTTTAATTTTTATTTTAAGATTAAACTATGGATATAACTTTAGTTTGTTTTTGCTCATGAGAAGGTTTAAAATTATCAGGAGAATAATAAGGACAAAATCTGGAAGCACGTACTATATCAGAATTCTTACCGGTATTGTAGTTGTAGCGATTTATCTCGTAATTTACATCAGATAATTTACTAATTATTTTATAAGGTGCACTAAAAGATGGTTCTACCTTTCTAATATTTGGGTATTTTAATTCTTCATAAATAACGAGATTTCCTACATCAAGTTTTGACTCAACATAATTTTAGTCGTATAATCTTTTACTTTTTAGATGAAATTCATGAGCACGCTCTTTGGGAATTTTAAGGGCTTCATCTACAGGAGGGTAACAATTTTGTTTAAGAGGGGACACATAGGGTAATTGGCCAAAGAATAAGTAAGCAGGAGGGAAATTTGTTATTGGATGAGGTGTATTATTATATTCTTGAATAACTTGCTCTAATAATTTAGTCCAAGGAACATTAGAAATTGTAGAATCAACTTTACATTTTAATCTAGTAACTATCGGTTGATTTACCTCTCGACTTTACCATTCGTTTGTGGATGGTGTGCTGAGGCAAAACGTTATTTAACTTTACGTTTACAATGGAATCTCTTAAATCTAGGAGAAGTAAAGGATTTATGTCTATAACTAAGTACTTTTTTAGGAACTTGTACACTAAAAATTTGTTTTGAACAATTAGCATAGGTCTCAATTGTAACACGTTTTGAAGAGAAATCCCAAACATATCTAGTAGCAAGATCTATTATTATACGTAAAAATTTGTCTATAGTAATTAAATCCATCCACAGTATCAATAGAAACACATTCAAAAGGTTGGTCTGTGGCTGCCATAGCTTGTAATAAGCCAAATCTTTTTTGTCTAGGTTTTTTATTCTTTTGGCAGATGTAACAATCATTTACAAATTGACTTATATCTTGAGTCATATTAAGGCAATAATAATTAGGGAAAATTATTAACTTTTTTTGAGTTCCAGGATGACCAAAATTTTCATGAGCAAAATTTAGTAATTTCCTTCTCAAAGACATGGGGACTACTATCTTCCTAAATCCTTTCTTTTTATAAATTATAATTCCATTTTCAGTCTTATAATTCTTAATACAAACATTATCTTTTTCCTGCATCTCTATATCCTATCATTCTTTAACATCCAAAAGTAAATTAACAGGTTGAATATAATGAGCTATAGGATTTCTAGTCAGCATGTCAGCTTCGACATTTGTGGGACATTTTTCATATTTTATATCATAATCAAACATACTTAACTTTAATGACCAACTTGCCACTCAAGTTCTTAACATACTTCAACCACACTAAAGATGCATGGTCTGTATGGATAGGAAACTTTCCATGAAAATAGCGATAAAATTTATCAAATGTATCTACAATTCCAAAAAATTCTAATTCAGTAATAAAATAATTCTGTTCATAACCTCTCAAAGTCCTAGAATAATAAGCAATAGGATGTAAAAAAATATTATTATCTGGTTGCTTTAGAACAGCATCTAGTGCCACATGTGAAGCACCAACAAACATATGAAGGGGTAATTTAGGATCATAAATTCTTAGAATAGGTTTAGCAAATAAGATACTCTTTAATTTCTGAAACGAATTTTGACAATCTGAATTCTATTCCCACAGAGTATTTTTCTTAAGTAATCTATTGAGGGGGTGCCTAATTTCTGTATATTTATCTATAAATTTATGGTAAACATTAATGGATCCTAAAAATCTTTGAAGTTCCTTTACATTAGAGTGATATTTTAATTTTTTGATTATTTCAATATTAGCATTAGCAGGAGTTACGGTTCCATTCTGAATTTTGTATCCCAAGAAATTAATTTTATTTTGAACAAGTTTACATTTAGATAATTTTAGTTTAATATTTTCAAATTTACATAATTAAAATTTTTTATTTAGATTTTGAATATGTTCTGCTAGAGAGGAAGAAAAAAATATTATATCATCAAAATAATGACAAGCAAAAGCTATTTTAAATTAGTAAGAATTCTTCTAAGGGTTCTATTGAATATGAGGGGTCAAACCTTTGCACCAAACGGGAGAACTAACCAGTTTAACAGACCAGAATTGGTAATAAAAGCTGTTTTTTTTTGTTTTTTTTTTTGTATCTGATGGATGTATAGGTATGTGTCAGTAGCCAGTGGCTAAATCCAAGGTGGAAAAATACTGAGCACTACTCAATTTCTCAAGTATTCCATCGATACGAGGAAAGGTTCAGCATCATCTTTGTGACATTTAATTTTCGATAATCTACACATAATCTAGTATTTTTGCTTTCGTCCCGTTTCCTAACTAAAGTAACAGGGGCAAAATAAGAACTATTACTTTCTTTAATCAAACCAGCTGCTAATAAAGATTGAAATTGGTTGGAAATTTCTTTTTCTTCTAGAGGAGAAGTACGATATGGTCCCAAAGATATTGGCAGGTCAGATTTAAGAAAAACGCGTTGTCGTTCAATATTTATTCTACCCACATAATATTTGTTTTTAGAAAAAGTATCGACATATTCTTTAACAATATCTCTCAAAAACCCATTTTGGATTGAATTTATTTCCCCAATTAATCCAGAATCATAAATATTAGGTTCGCGAAAGCTTTGAGGTGTTATGACGCTTCCATAATCGTGTTGCGCATCATTACAATCATAAATATTACGTCCTCGAAAGTTTTGAGGTGTTATTGACGCTCCATAATCTGGTTCCACATTATTACAATCATATGTCACATTAAAATGAAGAGATCTTGGATTACTAATGGATATATTTTGATTCAATACAGTTTTTGCTTGAGTAACAATACAATCCTTACAATTAATATTTAAATTAAATTTAGCATACTCTTTTGAACCTAATATGACATATTCTAAGTCAGTTTCACAGGTAGAAAAAAAATTATAAATTTCTTAATATTACCAATTTTTACAAAAATTTTACATGCTTGATTTACTTGTAAAAACCCTTTAGCTTGACCGATATTGATAGAAGAAATATTTCTAACTTTAGCATGAATTTCATTGACAAATTTAAGGGGCAAAATTGAAATTGTATTTCGAGTCTCGACAACACAAGGAAGTTTATATCTATTTGTATATCCATAATCAATTAATTGTCATATGTTATTAGTAGAAGGTTGTTGATTGACAGGAGGAGTATAAGATGGTAAAGGATTAACATTAAATACACACTCTCTCTCCCAGTGAAAAGCATTAACTACACCTTTATTTTGACATATTCTACAAGGTCTTGATGGATACTGTTGTTGAAAATGGGTGCTTTGAACTCTAGGGTTAAAAAATCTAGGTCTCTGCATATCGTAATTGGAATTTGGTTGGCGAATTCAGTGTTTAGGTGGACTAGTTTCTATTGAAATGGTCTAGTTGGCTGAGTCAAATGCCTAGGTCCGCTAAATTACTGTTGAAATGGTCTAGTTGGCTCTGAAGGATTTCTTATATTAGTAGTATTAGCAGGTGTTGGAACTACCACAAGTTGCTTTGCTAATCTATACCATTCAGTAGTACTATCAGGGAAATTGACAATTAAAAAAATTTGGTACTCAGGCCTTAACCCATCAGTAAGACCCTCCAAAAGTTTGGTTTCACATAGATGTACTTTCCTACCAATCTCTACTTTTTTATAAAAATAATCTTCTGAATCACTCAAATTATCTAATTTCAAAGATGAAAAATCAGAAAAGCTGGGAATATTGATGTTAAGGAATTCCTCTGTCAGGAATTCTGCAATTTGATCATAGTTTGTACAAGTTAGACATTCATTGATATAGACTTTGTTGGCTTCTCCTTTTAAAATTTTGGAAATATTTCAAATTTTCATTCAGAATTTTTATTTTCCTTACTACACAAATTATCAAAATATTTCATGCAGGACAATATACATCCCCAAATTGGGGTCAAAAGCTACAATATTAAGCTCAGCCATTTTATTTATTTAACACAATAAAATAACCTATGCTATTATCTTTTACAAATCCTGACCTCAAAAACATAAGAATTTAGTTACAAAATATTAAATGATAACAATATTAAATAACAATTGTTGCATCTTAGCTTGTTTAATAACAAATTAAATCTTAAAATAAATAAATTTTCCTAAACATGTAACAATAAATAATATATAATATTACTCTGTATAAAAAATCTCATAACATAACAATAAATAAATAAATAAAATTGAGATTAAACTCACATCACCAATATAGTTGACTTCTTATTTTAGAATATTCGAAAGAGCCATGCTGTCTGAAGTTTTTTCGGTAAACAATATTCCTTCACATTCATAAATTGTTGGTCGTTATCACCTTTGAATAGCATTCCGCACTTCATACGATGTAAAAATTATATCGTATCATATCACACAGATCTTTTCGATTTACAGATATTAGCACGGATCTTTCCGATCTTGTACGACTTTTTAAAAGCTGTGACGATATTTCGATAATTAAAACTTCAACTCGATGAAATACCAAGATCATCATTAATCGAAGTCTATGTAGTCGTAGTTCTGATAATTATTTGCCTTAGTCGATAAACATTGGGAGTTTCCGCACAAAAAGAACAATTTTCCATCATCGAAGAAATTTTATTATTTCTTCTACTATAATACAGTGTTAAAGCACCCACCACTTATACTTGATATCGTTGAACACTTTCACCGCTATAATTCTAGCAGCTAATCATGTTATCCTTCCAAATTAGGTTATATTACATGTTATAATGCTCATGTTACATGTTATAATGCTCATGTTATAATGCTCATGTTATAATGCTCATTTCGAATATTTAATAGACACACTTCACGACAGCACGTAATTTATAAGAAAACAAATATCACACAAATCTGAGCTCCGTAACGCATGTCAAGCATTAAATGCCAAAAGGCTGATGATTACTTACGTCAATGCAGATGCGTAGGATAGCCAATCATAGCTTTGAAGCAAGGAGGAACTATATTTTAAGGGCGGCAGAAAAATTAAGTGATGTGGTCTTTCCGGAAAAGGGTGCGAATTAGACCTTTTGATTAAAGTAAGAAAAAGTAAATGGTACAAAACAGGTAATTTAAATAGAATAAAAATTGCCGTTTTAAGATTTGAGAAATAAAAGGGGGTTTGAAGAAAATTGATTACGGGAAATGTTTTTTAGAAAGATTTTGAAGGGGAAATAAAATATTAAAATACACATTTTAAATAGAAAAGAAATTAAATAAACGAAATGTATATAATATTGTTTAAGATAGGAAATAATTTAATAAACTAGAGTTGCGGAAACTTTAATTTTGTAATATTGTTCTTTTATTCTAATTTTCAGGAGTTTTATATTAATAACATGATGATTTAAAAATACGATACACATATTACAATAATTAAAAAAACAGACACAAGACTTAACTTTGAAATAAACAAGAACGAAAAATCATGCGTCAAGCATAGATTATGAAATGCTTTCCAACATAGCCAGAAAACTGTAACGAAACTTCACCGTTAAATAAGGTGAAAGAAGATATGTAAGTAAACAGTTTAGAAAACATACAACACATTGAAAAATACAGTTTTCGAAATTACCTTCCAGTGTCAAAAAAGTAGTCGAATTATTTTGTGCAGCCCTTTATATGATTAATAGATGTGGATATATAGTATGATAAAATTCAGTTCAGTTAGAATATTCACATTTAGTAATTTTCGCCAATCGATGGAAATGTACTCGAAATCTTTTGTACAGCCCTGTATATTATCTGAAGACTTTCGTACACGCCACATATTAAGCTAAACGGCAACTTATAACTCACTCGTAGCAATTACCAACCGTAAACAACAATGTATCTTTTTCTTTGCGCAACCCTGTATATGAATTTATTTATATTCCTTAAACTTCTATTAGTCTATTAAATATAGTTCAGCAGGAAAATGCGTAAACACAATTAAAAACTACCCTTAAACAATTCACCCCCATAGTCTGTATATGATTAACCAAGTTTATAAACACATACGTACTATAAAAAAATTTAGTTAAACTTAAAACCGCAAACCAAAATTGAAAACGCACTTATATAGACTATGTAAACATCCCACATGTACTGTAACCAAAATATTTTGCGTGTCCCTGTAAATAAACGCAATGCACACAAGTGAGCAATTTATAGTACACCTCAGTAATGCATACAATATTCATTATGTTTGAAATAGTGAAAATATCACTAAATTACACTGCAAACGATTTTTCCCCATAGACGATGTCTAACAGAATTCTTTTGTTTGACTCTGAACTAAAATTATGAAAAAATTAGGGGTTGTAGAAGTTTATTTAAACATTGCAGGGAAATTTTGGAGATTTTCTTAGGTAATATAGTTTTTAAGAAAAACTCATTTTCCGTTACATACAAATTTAACTTTTAGGGCAGTCAGCGGGGGAGTTAACAGGCGCTCGAGGTATCTGTCAACGCAGAATTATCCAAGGATATTTGATAAGGACTTGCGAAAAAAATTGTCTGTAATTACCGTGATATTAATAAAGTTACTTGAAAAAAAATTTCTTTTTATCTATCGTGTAGGGTATCGTTCGAAAGATCTCGCGCCATCAAATTCAAAAAAATATATATTTTTTAATTTTAGGCATTATATTTTCAGAGATATCGTCGAAAGTACTGGGAAAATATGCCCCCCCCCCTCCTATTTCCGAATCTACTGAAACTAAAATTATGAAAATATTAGGTTTAGTAGGAGTTTATTAATTAATAAATAGTAATTAATAAATTCAATGTACGGAACCCTTTAAACGCGAGTTATACACGCACTTGACCGATTTATTTTCTTTAATTGTTCCAGCTTTCTCTTACTGTAAAAAATATTTCTTCTGCTTTTATGTTCTCTCCCAGAAACATTTTCTGAAGTATCTCGAAAACAGTCTTACTTGTAAATTTATTTGAAATTTCATTTAAATATACCTAACTTAATTCATTGTAAAAATAAATATGTCAATTAATTTAATTACAGGGCCTCAAAACCTGATCCGGAGAAAGTTCAAATTGAAAATTTAAAAATTCTATTAAAAACTTCCATTAAATTCTATTATTTCTATGTGAAAAATAAACCTAGACTTCTATGAAATAGCTTGTTTAAAGGGTAATGTTACTACCGATACCGGAAAAATTATTGATTTTTTATTTTATTTATTTTATTTATTATGATATTTGCAAAAACGGCAAATATTCAAATGAATGAGTACGACTTTCCGTATAAATTTTGACTTTGTACATTGCTTAAAAATCAAAGTATTTGATCAATCATACAATAATCTGGTGTACTTCTCTATGAAAAAGTGTTGGATTCGATCCAATGAAAATTGTTAAAGTTAAGCAACTTTTTTTGCACCATGTTGTCATATCTCTAGCGCCGACATTTTAATAATTCATTTAAGTATATATGTGAATGCGGTTAAGCACTCCCACCAAGTTCACATGGCAACAAGCAATTCTCACGATCAAACTGTGATGTCGACAGACCGCAAACCACAAGGAGTGCTGAGATACATTTTTGGTCTCACCAGCCTGGGAACAGAAAAGTTCAGATTTTAACTGGACGTGTAAAGGATCAGATGAGTCCTGAACGATCTCGAGACGGAAGAGCAAATATGATCGAATCATTCTGAAACTGGCCAAATGTTACCGAAGTACCCGCAGTTAGATGACTGCAAATCCTCCCCTTCCCCTAATTTAGTCTGTAAATAATATTGTATTACATTTAACATTTAGTCTAGAACATTAATCTCATGTTATACTTTAATTAAAGCTCCTGTTCACCTCAATCCCAACACTCATATATATGTATGTTAAAGATGCTAGAGATTGATATAATAAACATTTTGAAACCAATTATCATTCCGATTCGTTTCTAGGTTTCTAAAAAAATTATCAAGAATCATTCATTTTTCAGGCGTTGCCACATGCAGCGTTACCCCTTAAGCTTTGCGATATTGGTTTCTCAGAAAAATGTGATTTCACATTAAATTCAGAAAGCATGAGGCAATGAGACTTCGTGAAGGTGTGGAAAGTTCCAAGGTAAACTACATCGGATGCCGTGAAGCGGTTCTGATAGCTCGGCCATATTTGGGACAGACCATGTCGAGGAAAAAAACTAACAATCAACATTTCCGATAAAAGCAAAGTGACCATAAAGATACTTGGGACTTGATTCCAAACTTTTCGATGAAAAAAGGCGAACAAATGATGGACATCAACCGGGAGACTGTTCGACAAATTTTGAAACAGTTCCTTGGATACCTGCCTAAAAAAGTGAAACAGTGCCAGAATCATACAGTGGCCAACACCAACGTCAAACTTCAATAACCTAACACCAATGAAGCAAGCCGCTCATGATCAATGGCAAGAAGTTTTTGAAATTTTCACAATAGAATAAAATTAAACGCTCAACGGCTGGGTTCGCCCTCAGCCGAGTGGTCTTCCTCAGGCATTAAAATTAAAATTAAAAATAGAATAAAATTTTAAAATTTTCAGTGATAGTCTTTCTGGACTTCAAGCAATTTTTGCCTTACGGACAAAACACCCTCTCATACTGGAAATTAAAATCAAACTTCACCAACTGTACAAAAAAGTTACCCTTGACCACGTCACTGCACACATTGGTATCGCAGGCAATGAGCTGGCGGACAGCCTTGCAAAAGAAGCTACCAAACGCCAATCAATAGACTTCTCTCTTCCGGTACCCCCATCTTTTATTCGCAGAGAACTCAAATCTAAAATACTCCCCAACTGGCAAATCTACTGGGACACCTCCACAAAAGGTAGACACACTTACAACCTAATTCCAAAAGTTTCCAGAGAGCTACTTAACCTCACTCCCTATACAAGTGCTTTCTTATCCGGGCATGGCCCGTTTAAAAATTACCTCTTCAAATTTAAAATTTCACGAACCAATGTGTGCGAGTGCGGCGATATTGGTACCCCCATGCATTATTACTTCTCCTGCCCACTGACTGTTGCTTGGCATCTTAGGCCTGCTCCTTCTAACCCACCTCCTTCTTGGCTGCTGAACATAATTACACGTCCCATCTTAACTCATAAACTTTCAGAAATTTACAAATTACTATTAGACCTATCTAACAGAACTTAATCATTCAAAGCAGTTTTCTTTCTCCATAAATTAATCAATAAATCGCTTATTTTAGTCATTAACGTAATCATTCCATCATTTTTTATCTGCTTAGCTTTCTCCTTTAGCTATTTTGCAGCTTAATTGTTTCTCTCATCCGCAAGTAATGTTCTCTTCCTAGCAGGGGCTGAGTCCCCATTAATTATCTATTCTTATCGGGAACCGCAAGTCTGGTCAGCAAGCAACGTATCGTCACCTCTAACACAAAGTGCATCCAGCCTCCATCCAGTGTGAGGGTTTCAGCGCAATTGTGTGGCGCTCCTTGTCGCGTGGGAATCTCACACTGGCACCTCCACATCTCAAGTGCCGTCATTTACGAACTGTACAAATGGTACAGTCTTACCTAAGAACTGCACCCTTCTACTAAATAAGCGGACTGTACAACTGGTGCAGGCGCATCTGTGGACCTTGTCCACCCTGTCTGTCGCTCCTTGTCGCGTAGGAACGCTGGTTCCAGCGACAGACCCTGTAATTTTTTTTATTTTTTTGTCTTTAGTTCCTGCCACCTGTCGCGTGGGGCTTTACCCGGCAGGACCCGCCATGGCGAAGTCTGTACTGCCACGTTTAATCCCTGCGTGCCGGGGAGCTAGACGGGGAAGACATTAAACGCTCAACGGCTGGGTTCGCCCTCAGCCGAGTGGTCTTCCTCAGGCATTAAAAAATAGAATACGATCAAAGTATCGATCAGTCATTATTGAAAAACGTCAAAAGTTCCACTCGGTAATTGCTTGAGTGGGATTTGTTCACCTGACAAACACCTCTTGTATTTGTTGCAGAAGGCATTAAAATCAACCACCAATCGTACTGTTAAAACAACTTGGAAAGTGTTTTGTTTCGTTGGTTTCAGGACCACTTGGAAAATGAAAAATGGACGCTGCAGAAAGAATCTCTCGCAGCACACAGGAACGGTACAAATCGCATCTGTTCAATAACGATAGAGCATACAAATGGCCTTTGTGCTCTCTAGATATCAACCATCTACGAGATTATTTTACAGAGGAGTTTTTTCTAAGGATCACGGACGTTTGGAGTCTATGTAAAAGTCTCTCCTGGAGGAATGGTCAAAATATCAGGAGATGAGTTGTGGCGAATTGTTGTTATCAAATAAGGATTTTGCTTCTACATAAAAGCGAAAGGGGACACTTTGAAAAATTGTAGTTTTTCTGTAAATCACTTAGTCTATTAGCAATCTGATTTTGATTTCTGTGGTTATTAAAAGAATTATAAGTTAAAACGTCTGTCCCAGTTACTTTTTGTCACCCAGCTTTTGTCATCTGCTCTGTATTCTTCCATCCATTCACCCGCCCTGCATTGGATAGCACAAAACCATGGAACATATTCAAGCTTCATATACATCAATCAGGTTAATACTTGTTTTCTTTTAATTTAATTGTGATAAGTCTGCCTCAATCGCTTTCACATTTATTAAAAATTATGGTTAATTTTAGCTTTATAAAATTGGGAGAAAACTTTTTGATTCATAGGCTATGTCAATTATTCAGTACAAATCCACTTAAAAACTGTTGATCCCTGTTGTTGACAAGTCAACGTATTAGCTTTTACGTAACTAATGCAGGGTTCGTATGCTTTTACTACAACTTTTTAACAGAATTTTTCGCTTTATTTCAATGCAGAAAAATATTACAAATCCTGCAGTTAAACGAGGCGTCTGTAATTTCTGCTATTTAAATATTAAATAGAAAAATTATATTAAAAAGTGTTGGTAAAAGCGTACGAACCCTGTAATACACATAATTTTTTTATGTAAATGAACAACTGTAAATATCGTTGAAAATCAGTTTTAAAAGAATACGTGCCTTTGTGATAATATATTTTTATTCTTTAATGTAGGCATATAAATAATGAAATGACAAGTAGTATGAAATGACATAAACATTCTTAATATTAAAAAAGCTAGATATATTTTAACAAAAATTTATAATCATTAAGGAATTTAAAAAAAAAGCAGTGGGAAGAATACCGATGGAAACATCTCTACAGGATGTTTACAGGCCACTATATACGGGGTGTCTCAAAAAGAAGACTCCCACTTTAAAATTTAATAGCTATTTACTATAATAAATGTAAAAATGAAATAAGTGGATTTTTTTTAAGGTAGCTCATAAATTTTATAAACAGTAATTTTAAAAATAGTTAAAGTTTTCGTCAATAGATCGCGTTGCTTCCGCCTGAAAGAATTATCCGACAAACGTATATGAAATTGAATTAAGAGATACTCTGTGCATATTCTTCGTTCTGTTTAGCTGCATAAGCGAAAAAATAAATAAATTTAGGAATTTAAAAGTTAGTTTGAATTATTCTTTTCAGTAGATTTAGTTTCAGACCGTGAAGTGCTAGGACTCAAAATTTGAAAAACAATTAAGATTACTGTATTTAAAATTCATGAGCTATCTTACAGATATATTACAGGATAAATAATGTCATCTGTATATTAGCTAATGAATTATTTAATTTTAAAAGTTCGAGTGTCCCTTAAGGGAAACTATGCACCTACTTCTTTCTGCTTAGAGTTTAAAATTAGTCGAAAAATAAATGAAAGCCTTTTCAGTATAGAATCAATGCTCTTCTTTAATCGAGAGTTTTTCTTTCTAGATATTTCTATCTATTCTACAAGTTTTACTAATAATTCTTGTATAAACATTCAACTATGAAAGATTAAGAATTTATATTCTTCACATTAGGAATGTCTCTAGGACTTTAATTGCGATATTTCACTTAATATGGCATTTAATGGTTTTTATAAGAAACAGTAAAAACAGAAGAGTTAATTAAAAAACGATTTTTCAAGCATTTTCCAAGGCTATGTCTCTTAGATCCAGTCTTGGTCATAAATAAGGGGTGAAGGAGAGAGCCTCCTCTATATCTTTGAAAATAGGAAGATGAAATCCTGCTTACGCTTATGGATATATACTCAGTGGCAATTGCCAGAAAAATCACAGATATTGCCACATATACAAGAAAAGAAAACTTATACATAAGTCATTTTCAAACATTTTTTAAACGATTATTAATCTGGTGTTCATCATTCTTAATGTTAGTATTCCTTCAAAGTCTTGAGCTGCTTCATAGAGACGAAAAAAATCTAAACGTTAGGCGTTTCCGACGAAAGATTTATGCGTTTTTTCGAAACAGAGGCGTCTTCATTCAGAGGTTATTCAGACAATACGCTGAGGCGTGAACATTTCTTGGTTACCCAGACATTATGAAGTGTTAAGCATTGACCCCCTCTACACACCACACACACTTCCTGTAAGATTCGATAGAGAGAGCTGATTTCTAGAAATTAGGTTTGAAAATAGATGATGCAAAGGTCTAAACCAATTTCACCTTTCGGTGCATATGCGGCCGTGTAAAAGCTCTTTTACATTTTTCATACAGATACTTTTATTGACGAGCATTTAAAGCTTGAGAAGTAAAGAAAATTCTCTCTCGGTTAGCTGTATTGTTCTCAGCTGATTATCTTTGCTTATCTTCGCGAGTTCATTTATTTTGTGGATATATGACTGAACATCTTTAATAGTCTTTCATGTATTGAACAACAATGAAAGCGTTTAGTATTCGGTTCTTTTGAAAGATGGGTTTGAATTAGGAGGAGTAAAAACACGAATTAAGGGATGGATGACAAGCGAGGAATTTTATATTCATGTCAGAACTTAAATTACAGTTTAATATTCAAAATTGTGAAAACAAATTCAATGGGGAAAAAACGGAAATTCTCATTTAAAGCTTAATAGCGTCATAATTGATGGTTCTTATTGCAATAATATGAATTACAGCGATTTTTTAAACGTCATTTTTTGTTGTTGTTGAAGGAATTCTTTTGAGTACATGGGAATACGAAAGCTTCGTTTAATTGCGTTTGTAAATTAGCATGCATCAATGTAAGCACGAATATCTCAAGATTGTGAAATTTTGTTACTCTTTCTGATTTGTGAGGAGGGGATCCTGTATTTACAAGTAATCAATTTTATTTTTTTTTACTTCTTTTAAACATATATATATAGAGGGTAAAAAGGAATTATCGTTTACCTCTGACACGGAATTAAATCTGTACAGAAATTATGTTGCTTGTACATGCAACAGCTATACATAAAATTTTATTTGCAAGCAAAGTATTTCGTTCTTTTTTATTAAACTTCCTTTGAAAAATAAATAGTTAATATTTAACCAAGAGCCGCAGATAACATTCAGTGTTTTGATTTTATCAAAGTGCTGGCGAAGTGTCTCAGAATATCGGGAGATGGTAGATAGTGGTGCTCATATTGAATGTTTTTAAGTGTAGGTTGTTATTTATAAGCTTAAGAGGGCCATCTCCATATTGAAATTGTAACAAAGTTTCAAATTTCCAATGCTGATTTTCCGAAACGTTTCTGAGTAGCTTTTATTGTACATTAATCAGTTCTATCAACCAAAATATCGGTTTGCAGGATGCTATCAATTCTCAATTAAACATTATCAGCTGCGTAATTGAATTTATACATGAAAGAGTAACGAAAAATATTAATGTTAATGTTAATTTATTCTATTTGTTTGTAAAATATGTCTGTTAAATATGAAAATGTTTATTTTAGAATTGGTAGCATCCGAAAAATCTATATTCCGTGTTGAGAAAATTGATTAAAACACGATAAAAGCTATTCAAAAACGTTTCCGAAAATCAGTAGCGGCAAAAATAAATAAATAAATAAATAAAAACTTTACTTTTATAAATGCTTCTTGAAATCTCAAAAACATACTGGTTTCCGAGTTAAAACGCTTTTCAGAGTGTGATTAACTCGGAGGAGGTAATTGTATATTTTCGTTCGTGGTTAAATTACATTTTTCTTGGTTAAGAAAAAAATTCAATGTAGTGCAGGTAGTTTTTTATACATAATTCAAAAATTATTGGGCGGAAAAAACTGAAATTTTGCATTTGCATATCTTAAGTTTCTAAAAGTATATTTCTGTTAAAGTTTATAGGTTACAATACATACTTTTTCGATTAATAATTTGATAAATATATTGTAAATTTAACATTAAATAATATAACATTAAAACAGAATTTAACATCTGGTGTTCCAATTTTTTAATTTGCACAATTCTTAAACTTGTTCACCGAATAATTTACCATTTGACATCCTAAGGCAAAATTGACTGAGAAATTCAAATATCATGCTAAAATTAGGTGTTCGTTTTGAAAATTTCAATTCAATATTATATATATATATATATATACATATCGTCTTATATTGACTCTTTTCGGGGTTTTTTTCTTTTTTTCGTCAATTAATATTTAATTTCCGGCGATTAAAATGTTTGGTGGTATTTGCTTTTATTGTTTTTTTCTTTTGGCCGACTGTATAACCAACATAAGTTGGCTATCTTATTTATTTCAGATTGTATTGAGTAACAAATTTGTAAATATAACTCTCATTCACTCGGTACAAATAAATTATTTTTTTTTAAAAAGAAGTGCAATCCCCTCAAAGATGTCAAAAGATGAAATAAAATAAAATATTATATAACAGTCGAATTTTAATTACGCTTATTTCTATTTTTCTCATGCAAAGTTGTCAAAATGAAAAAGCGTCCTTAATTTCGAATTATTTTAACCCTTACAACACTTACCTAACATCGTACATGCAACAAAAGCTTGCTTGCTCCGTTACTCAAAACTTTCGGATACCACTAATTTTTAATTGTAAGCTCAATTAATACGATACTTAATGACAGAAAATTTTCGATTAAATAAGGGAAATATCTTAGTTCGAAAAAGTGGTGCCCATTTTTTTTAGTTTAAGAAAAAATACGAAAATTTAAAGAAAGAAAGAAACTGTTAAGGGGTTAAGACTTTTCTCTTGTATGCTTATGGTACTAAACATAATTTATATATACTAGGGGGCTCAGCCCCCTACTCGCTGACGCTCGCCAACCCCCGGTGAATTGCAAAGCAATTCACATTGAGACCGCTACGCGGTCACAGCTCGCTTTGGTCGCTCGCCCCTTTTTATTTTTCTAGTAATTCTAGCCGGAATAAGTACTACAATAAATCATTTGAACATATGAAATTGACAATTTTTTTAACGTAAAAAAGTAATTGAAAACTCCGTTGAAAACACAACTAAAAATGCATTTAGTTGATGCTACTAATGGACATATAAATAATTTAAATACTATGAAAAAAGGATCTTGAAAACATAATTAGCACCTATAGTATTGTACAGCACAGCTTAAATTCATAAAAAAAAAAATAAAAAAAATAAAATAAAAAATAAAAAAAAACACTACGTGGTAGGAAGATAGTTTATCATCAATGATTATTTAAATTTCGTTCAACATTTTATTATTCTAATTGATTATAGATTTCTGCAAAAGAAATTATTTTTACTTCAATAAAACGGCAACAGATGGCAGCAGAGCATTCTAGAAAGTTTATATTTTATTATCTCCGATTTTTTGTGTGAGTGAAATTCGTAAATAAATTCTAAATGAATTCATTTGAAAAAATGAATTAATTTGAAATCAACAATGTTACTCATACTTAAAATGAGGAATCATCTCAGACGCTTTGGATTACGTTCATATTATTTTATTTTTAATAATTGCTAGCTTCAGTTTCACTGCTCTGACACTGACCGCCATGTTGGAGGCGGGGTTAACACAATCTTGTCTGTTCATTGGTCTGAGCTCTGGAAACTATGATTGTTGCCAACGATAAGGTAGAAATTCAGCCCTATTTCCGCGCCACGTAAGACAAATATATATATAGATAAAAAAAAGTTATTTATTGAAACTGTCTCATCATTATACTATTAATCCGTAAGAGTTCGCGCTATGTATAAGCTAAATTTCGTTCTCATAGTTTTCACAGATTTTTTCTTGAATTTTTTTCTGTCATTTATTGTAAATCGAACTAGAAAATTTCCGAGTATATCAGTATTTTTTGTGGTTTATCAATGTAACTTTATTTTTACCTAGCAAAATTTACATTTGATTTTGAAAAGAAAATGTGTTATATTTTGGCAAAAACAGAAAAGAATATAAAAGTATACTCAGTGCCTCACTCCCATACCAGTCGTAATTCTGGACAAATTAATTAAAAAATTCAAGCGTGCTTAAAGCGAAGTAGTTTTTATTGCCCATTATATTTCAAAGGAAAAATCTGATTGCTATTATCACTGTTTCATTTTTGTTTTTGCTTTTATGTTTTTCACTTAATAATAAATGATCACTCTACAGAATTAATGCCCGATTGCGACGTGCATCGCTGTAGGAAAGGTTCGTAATATTAAGATCGACATGTATGTTTCGCTGTGAGGGATATAAAAAATGTTACCGTAACTTTGAGTTATTTGGACACAGGAAAGAGTTACTCGGACCGAAATAAAAAATGTTTTAAATTCGTCCTGTGTGCTGCGTGTTTTTAAGTTTAGGGTGCCAGTCAGCGAGATTTTAAAATCCCCTAGTTAATGGTAAACCTAATGTGTGTTGAATGCAATCCTATTTTAAAGTATCTCCTCAGGAAATTAATACTTTTAACTTATTTCTCTGTGTACTTTTCTTAACACCTTGAAGGGTGGTGGTATATTGTATATCCTATTTCATTTTAACCCCAAAATTCCACAATGGAACTAAAATTTTATAATGTACGTGAAGAAAGATTTTTACTTATTTTCTAATACATTTGTTCGAAAATCTTGTTATCATTCAATCGTTTTAAAATTTTAGCAACAGAAGTGCTTTGCCCCTAAATGGGTTAAGCTAATAAAATCCGAAGAGTTTTGTTATATGAAAATTATAGCGGATTTTTTTTTTTTTTCAGTGAAAAGCTGGTAATGCTGAATACTGTTAAGGATATTGATCAGTCGGGTCTCCAGTTTCCCTCTCCAATGTTAAATCTATGGGCATTTACATTTTTCAAATATCTCTACAGAACATTAATATTTTCAACAGTTTTTTTTTTTTTTATATGTACTCTTTTTAAGACGCGTCTCTTTCTTTTTTATTTGACAAAATGTTTCTAAAATCTATGCTTAATTTAATATTTTATATGTTAAATTCTTACCGAAGCTGAAGAGCTGTAAGTAAGATTTTAAAACATCAAATAAAAGTAAGTATATGAATGGTGCAAATGCAAAAGTCACATTATCCACTTTTTAAAGGTATTGAGTTATTCATATCAACGCGTTCGTCTTTTTAAGGCGAGCCGGACTGTAATAGTGATTTAGACCATAAAAAAACATATTAAAGTTGAAAACAAATGCTGAAAATCTCGTTTTGATGCATAACTCATATTATCCAACAACTGTGTTACTGCAAAACTCACACTCTCCAATTCAACCAATCAGGGAGGTACAGAAGTAAGAAGTAGTGTAAAATTTTGCACTAGTTTAATGACAGTGAAGAAGTCGAGCCATGTCTAATAGTAAGATTTTTGCATAAATAATTTTTAATAAATTTTTTTCGATTTTTGTTGTTTATTACCCTCCAAAATAACATAATGTTCATTTTTTTTTATATATAACTATTTTGGTTTATAACTAACATTACTCATAAAAATTTGCTTCAAAACTCATATTTTGCATATTTAAATTTTAATTCTAGTTTTAACACAGTTATTACAGGTTTAAGACTATGTGCAACTAGTTGTTATGGCAAAAAAAAAAAAAAATATCACACAAAAAAAATTGTGCCAATATATCATGTTTAATAATAATAATCTGTTGTTTGCATTTTTCTAAAACTAGGTTATGTGGAGAGTGTGAATTTTGCATCTACACCCTTCATATATTTAGTAATATTTTGAGAACTAAAAAAAAAAAAAAAAAAAAAAAGAGAGAGAGAGAGAGAGAGAGATCATTTAAGAAGAGTATACACCCAAAAAAGAAGTTAAAAATGTTAATTTCCTGATGATATATTTTAAAAATAACGAATACATTACACGTTTATAGGTTTAACATTAGCGAGACGAATTTGATATCTCGTGTTGGGGGAATCACGCCAATGCTCACAAAACAATAGATTAAAGACGTTCTAAAACACTTTGGGTTCTATAACACCCCAGGCTCCAAGTAATCCCTCAATTTGTGAAAAATTGTTAACGAATTGTATTGTCGTCAACGGTCAACTTTTATCTTCTAAAAAGTGGGATTTTATTTTAAACTATACAAGCATCATGCTGCGAAACATGATTATTAAGGACCAAATTTTTCATCAATGTATAAATAATTATGTAAAATCGTCGATTTTTTTTTCTTCAAGCAAATTGGATGATAGTAAGAGAATTGTGTTGTTAGTCGGATTGTAAATCACGAGATCAACCAACTCGAGTATATATACGGAAAAAATCTCAAACATCTTCCTTATTATTTTTTTCTCAAGCTATTTTGATTGATTAGTAAATGTAGCAAGCAGATTAGCATACATAAATCCAAACACTTCTTAAAAGTTTATCGCTAATCAATTATCATGTTTGTACTTACTTTATGGCAGATTATCGTTTTCAAAACACACCTAAAAGAATGATTTCTCATGATAAGATTTATTTTCTCATTTGTTAAGCACTGATAATACCACTTGCTCGATGATTGTCAAGATTAAATTCGATTGATTATGAGATAGAGAATAGAGTGGTGCCTTAACAGAAGAATTCCTGGTTGAATTTCTTAATCGCTTGAACTGTTTTCAAGGTAAAGATATCCAGTCAGTCATCTGGAAAGCTAAAAGGTATGATATTTATGTATTTTATTTCTAAGAAAAAAAAAAGAAGAATTAAAAAAGGAATAATCATACATCAAGCATAGATTATGAAGCACTTTCCAACACATTCAGAATACTGTAACAAAACTTCACCGTTCAGTAAGATGAAAAGAAAGATGATGTTTGATAAATAATTTGGAAAACATAACCCATTTGAAAACCAAATTTCAGCATTTACCGTCTACAGTTTGGAAAAATATCCAAATTCTTTTTTGAATCCCTGTATATGATTTGTACATATGCTACACGGTATGTAAAAAATCAGTTCAGTTAGGAAACTCACAGTTGAAAATTTCCCTTCAGCAATTCCCGCCAATAAGTGGAAACGTGCGTGAAATCTTTTGTGCAGCCAAAGTTGGGCAAAATACATCGAAAAAACATTCTTGATACAAAATACAAAATACGTTGGTTTTGGAACTTAAAATACAAAGTACAAAATACTTTTTAAAATACACTTAAAATACAAAATACATTATTAATATTGTTTTTCAATTATTATGTAACAGGTTACACTGTTCAAAATTTATTCTGATTTGATACTGATAAATAAAACGCGAAGAGCTTTTGTAAAATTGATTAAACTCTTTGAAAATATAAATTTGCATAAAAAGAAGCAAAACTGATTAAAAAAATTATCAATTTATGGGAAAACACATTTTATATACTAGTAAACAAAATGTGCAAGAAATCTGAACATTTTCATGGATGTAATTCAGCTTCATTTTTAAAGCACACAAATAAAGTGTTATAAAAACACTTTATAATTTCTACAGCAAAGTTGAGAATATTAAAAACTTGTTTTATAACAATTCAGCAAAAATGTGTCTATAGAAGCTAAACGTCCTATTCATTAAAATCGTTATCGTACCAGACATGAAAAACTTCCAGAAACGAATTCAAAGACTAAACAAAACAGACAGGTGTGTATTTTCTTACTGTGAATTGTTAAATTGTGAATTAAAAAGAACAGTTTGGGAAAAATAGAAAAGAGTATTTTAAAAGTGTTTGATTATTTTATTTTGAGTATTTTAAAAATACAAAACACTTGGAAAAGCCATTTCAAAATACATTTCCAAAATACTTTTGTTTTATCGGTTTAAAATACAAAATGCAAAATACAAATGTAATTTGAAAATGTATTTCAAATACATGTATTTTCGATACTTTCCAACTCTGTGTGCAGCCCTGTTATGTTCTATAGAATTTATTCACACCAAGTAATATTAAAAAAATTGTTAAATTTAAAAACGCATAACCACAATTGAAAACGCACTTCCAGGAATTATTGCTCTGTAACCGAATTATTTTGTGTGTGTCTGTAAATGAACGATAAACGCTATGTACATCATATTCTATAGTAAGCATCTTGTAGTGCATCTTATTGATGCATATCAATTTCAATATGTTTGAAATAGTGTAACATCAATTAAATACGCTGCAAACAATTTTTCCCCATTGACCATATTGTAACGGAATTCTTTTAAGTGCCGCTGTAAACGAACTGTAAATGCTACACATCTCATTTTTAATACCGAACATGCCATGGTAAACCTCACTAAATAAATAACATGGCAATCCGAGTATATTTACGCGAGTTAGAGCATGGCCAGACAACCGAATACATAAACACTTTTCAACAATGTTGTGTGTTGTTTAACAAGTGTTAAAAAAGACGAGGATCCGAATAAATAGTTTTCGCATGAAAAAATTAAAAATAAAACTATGAGACAGAACAAGACACCAGAACCACCCACGAACTCAGAAAATAAAATTGACAAAATCCATCAATCTGTAATAGTATAAATAATAATGAGTTTACACAATCAATGCAGATAATATGCAATATAGAATATAATATAAATTATTAAGTAAATCACAAAATAGACAAAAGAATGATGTATAGTTAACAAGAAAAAACTTTAAATTATTTTTAAAATATAAGCTAAATAATGTTCTAAAATAAAACCGGTTTAGAAATAGCTCAAAAACTATATACTAAAACAACACATGTAATTAAAAATTCAGCTAATTTACAAATATTTGCAATGCTATAAAATATTTCCAATAATGCAAGTGAATATATATATATTGATTTAAACAGCAATTATTGCATAATAAGACGAATATATTTATTTATACAAGTACGTAGAAAGATTATTAAAAAGTAACACTAATAAACAAATCAGAATTTTTTTAAGGTACTTTAAGTAGTACTTGTTTATATTATGCAAATTATTCGCAAACTGTGTTTAGTTTTATTTATTCTCGAATACATTATAGACCCTGAAACTTTCTAGATTTATTGCAAATGGCCATTAGAAATGACTTAAGTTAGTTAATGCTGATTTGTTTGAAAATATAAATTGGATGTCTCTTGTTATAAGAATCTATAATTTTAAGAACAGTACAAATCCTTAATTTGGATTTCATGTTGTGCGTCTAGACATTAATGGAGGTAACACGGGACATGCTTTTGAGTAAAAAATCGTAGCATAAGTAAATATTTAGTATAAGTGGAGGAAAGTGCAGTTACGTCCAGTGCTATTAGTCTTCTTCTAATACTCAATAAATTAGTATAATACATTTAAGTTAGTGGTCTATTTGACAAGTTAGCACTACGGAAGGAATAATCGGTATGGCAACGATGACAATGGATTTTTTTTTTTCATGGTTTAATAAATACTACAGAAGAAGCATCAAACACTTAATATCGGAAATTTTATTGATTCGTACGAACACTTCCATAAAATTTCGTTTTTTAAAATACATGTGATTCAAATTATAGAATCTCTTTTTGCAATGCTCTGGAAGTTACAACCTATGAATGTAACGCCTCCACATTTGGAAGATACTGATTTCAAACCATGGGGAAATGATTGATGCATTTACAGTTTTTAGTTACAAAAATGGAAGATAGATGACGGCGCGAGATACACAGAAAGTTATAGGTTCTCAATACAGAGGAACACAATTTGCATAACATGTAAAATAGAGTGTCTCGTATCAGAAATAAAAAGCATGTGAAGCTTTTCGGAGCACTATTAAGACGAACATGATGGTTCTGTCATTGAACTGTTTAACCAAAACGCTTGTACAAAAGATAAAAAACATTGCTTACAGGTCCACTATCAAACTGTGGTTTGTGGTAAATGTTTTTTTAAGTTCTAGAAGACATGAATGCTTTTTGTTGTTGTAATTGTTGTTCAAGCTGTATGAGGGAGAAAACAAAGTATATACCACAAGCGGCTGAAAATGTTGCAACTGTTGATGAGCAGTCCAATGAGAATACAGCGGAACATGTAAATTCGCAACATACCAAGGCATTTGGGTTTGTCGTACACAAAAGTTAAAGATGTTTGTTGAAACAGGCTGAGCCATATAAATTTAGCGCACGTAACATTTCTACAGATCAGTTACGTGCTGTGTTGATGATGTTGTGAGACAATATCAAGTGTTGTCCGATCAACACGGTGGGAATATTGAACGCAGTCAGACCATTTGGAGGCAGCTTCTAGAAGCCTTATTTGTTATTATACAATTAGTTATGAGTGTTTTGTTGATGGTGTCATCCACATCACTTTTCCATAGATCGTGAGATTGTGTGTGTGTGTGGTATGAATTATTAAATTTCATAATGACACTTCGTAAGATGGTCTTTATTGATAGCGCCCTTCATATATATTACACGACACTGCTCACGCGCCATCTTTCACCTGGCAACACATTTTTGTAACACAAAATTTTTCTATCATTTGCCTATAGTCTGAAATGTATATCCTTCAAATATGGAGGCTTTACGTTTACGTCCATGATTTTTTCGTCCAAAGCCCTCCAAACAGGGATATTTCAACTTAATCACCCTATATTTTGAGTCTTTACTAAAAATTTTCTAGTATTTTAATTAGAAAATAAGTATTAATCTCTAGTCAAAAACATAATAGTGTAACTGGATGCCTTAAAATAAGAAACGTTTTTATTATTGTTAAAACATAGTGCCGTTCTCTTTTTATCACACTGAAAATTTCACAGTGCATTCGAGCTACTAACGCACAATTTATTCTAAAGAAAATAAGGTAATCAATTTGCATACTATGCATGTAAATTAATCAAAACAGTCATTATAAATGAACTGAATATTAATAACTTCCTAAATGCATGTTCTAAAAACTTTTTTTCAGCACAATGTTGCACACTAATCAATGAAGGATACAAATATAAAAGAATAAAAAGCGACGCTAATGAGGGTGGAACCGAAAATAAATTAAGATTCAAACGCAGACGATTTTAATTTCTCATAAAGTGATGGATTCCGATAGGGGCTGTCGTTCTTTCCATTCATTCACACTTTTTTGGTATTTTTTGAAAGTTCTCCCTCATATTCACGCTCAGACGCATTCAAACAAATCGCGGGGTGGGAGTTAATAACGGAACGTCGAAAAATCGAACAAAAACTACCTTTCGAACGTATTTTTTCTCAAAATTAATGCATTCAGATCTCTTTTGTATTTCTTCCCCCTGTTCGAATACGCCAAGTTTTCTCCTTCCCCCCTGCAATAATAAAAACTAATTAACTGGCGTTATTTATAATACTCACTTCCCCAGATCTGAGGGGATCCTTTTTTATGATCCTTTTCCTTTTTCTCCTTTTCCCCCGCATCCTTTACCCGTCATAGGATGAGTGACCCTCCCTCCCCTAGATGGCGCTGATCATTTTCGCCCCCCCCCCCTTCATCTTGCTCGCATTGTATAATAAACCGCAGACTATTACCACGATACCATCAGATTTGTCTGTCACTATAAATCAGGTTTCAATTTCAAGAGAAGGACCTGCGCGCATTTTCATAAATCAGAAACGCGCTAGCAAAGAGGAGGGGGGGTTGAGAAACTGAGAGAAAGCATGGATGGATAGATGGATCGACAGATAGAAAGAGGGAGAAAAGATAGGGTGAAAACTTCAGAGGGTGGGTAGGCAGTGCAAGGTAAATCATGCTTCAAGACGAGCTCATTTCGACAGCCATCAAAGGCGTCCACTGACGCAAAAGGGACTGTTTACAAATTAACGTTTTTAAATGATGCTTTGTTGCCATCATTCAACTGTCAAATATTGCAAATGCTCTTGTGAAAATTTGAAATTAAGGAAGAAACATCAAACAACCACAAGAGGGATTTCCTATTCGTGAGCTAAGAATCAGAATAGGTCATATCTTTAAAAATCAATTTCAAAAACCACTTTATGACTTGGAAATTTTTAAGAAAAAAAGAAAAATTAAATTCAGTATAATTGAAGCTATTATGAATTTGTGGTCATTGATCCACGGGGAAATCTTCCAAAGATTTAATATTTAATTAGGATAGTCACATGTGTAAAGAAAACTAAATGGCATTAAAAGACTAACTGTACTATAAAAGATAGTAGTATTAGTAACTGGACTCACTGTTTTTTTTTTTTTTTTTTTTTTTTTTTTTTTTTTTTTTAATAACATAACATAAAAATATAAATGATTACACAAATTATATTTTTGATGTGGGGGTGGGGGTGGGGGAATTCAGAGGCTGGGTAGGCAGTGCAAGGTAAATCATAGTTCAAGACGAGCTTATTTTTATAGCCATGAAAATCGTCTAGTGACGCTAAAGGACCTGTTTACAAATTAACATTTTTAAGTGATGTTTTGTTGCCATCATTCAACTGTCAAATATTACAAATACTCTAGAACTTTTCTTTTTTTAAATAAAGGAGAAACAACTATGAAGTTTTCTTATTCATAAGCTCAGAGTACGTAAATATCTTTTGCGGTAAATTTCGGAAACCACTTTTTGACTTAGGCAGTTTAAAAATAAAGGAAAACCGTAGTCGAAAATAACAGAAATTATCAAATTTTTAGATCCACATGTTCCGCGGGCAGATCGCTTAAAATTTTATTATTTAATTAGAATAGTCATATGCATCAATAAAGAAGCATTGCAAGACTCACTGGAATGTATTGTAGCACAGTTTAAATAAATATGAAAATTATTTATAAAACAAACAGATTAAAGAGAAAAGATAGATAGAAACTTCAAAGAGTGAATATGCATATGCTTCAAATTCAAAACGCTTTTTATTTCGACAGCCATCAAAGGCATCCCCTGACGCAAATGCGATTATTTGCAAATTAACATATTTTACTGATTTTTTGTTGTCCCCATTCAATTGTCAAACATAACAAATTCTGTTATTTTTTTTTTTAATAATGAAGAAAATACTACAATGTTTTCTTACTTGTTTGCTCAGGTTAGAATGTATTGAAAACTAGAAAAACTAATCGCTAAATATTTTTTTTAATGACTTTATGACTATGGCAGTTTACGGACAGGGTAAAATTGATTTCAGTATCAGACACTATTAAATTTTTGAAAAGGAATTTGTTAATCCATCACTTAAAATTTTAATATTTAATTTGAATAGGATATGTATAAATAAAACAAGTATAGAAAAAACTGTGCAAGTTCACCAGCGGTGCAACCATTTTCTGGTCAATTTAAACAAGTGAAAAAACATACAATGGTGGTCAACTTAGCAGGTTTTATTGTAATAATACTATAAAACTTTTTGAACTATGTTGTAGTCAATTTTAAGTGAATATAAAAGACATATTTAAAGAAACAAACAAACAAAAAAAAAGGGTTAATGCATAAAGAAGATTTTGGACCAAAAAATTACTAGAATGTTTCCGAATGTCAATGCAATTAATAGGGACTATAGAATGCGAGGTTTCATAAATTCAACCCTTGGCACTGCACTTAGTCAGCACTTGTCCACAGTTGGAAGAAGATTTCTCGAATTTTTAAGCACAAAATTAAAGTTATTTTACTCTTTTTTCATGTCATTTCAAAATTATCTAATTTCTTACAGGCAATTTTTCAAATACTTTCTGAATAGTTATTTTAAATGTCCCCATGTAATAAGTATTTTCGTGTCATTGAAAAGCGCGCGAAAACTAATTTCATAGGCAGTCTGCCAACTTAAATATTTGATTTTAAAAGTCTCACAATGCTTCTCGTGGTCTTACTTATTCTTGCTGGTGGGGTTGACATGAATATATTATTATTGATGATATCATTACATACAAGTGAATGAAAAGTGTAATAGTTTCTAACTTAGCATAAGCTATACCACATGCAGTTCTGTTATAATATAATTCTTAGTTCATCATAAAAGGAATTGGACGTCTTGGAGTATATCAGTAGTAATATAAATAACATTAAAAGAATTCATATATTGAGAATGGAGAAGAATGATAATCTTTTTTAATAGGAATTGATTGATTTAAAAACTGCCCTATTTTAATTTGCAATACAAAATTGTCACTATTTTAAGAACTATATATTATTTGATACAATGAAAATTGATTTTAACTATTATAATTTCTCCTATCGTCATAATTAAGAAACTATCATTTAAAATCGGTTTTATTTTTCCCTCTTACACACAAAGTATCTTCAATAAGAACGGCGTTAATACCTCCTTATACTAAATTTCAAAATTTTTAAAAACTACATTTCTTTTGAGAACTTTTTATTGACTGTCACACCAAGTGTCCTTTTGTTATTTTATCTGGCGTCCGACAACGTTTTTCGAAGATAGCTTCATCAATGCAATGTAACTTAATTTAAAACATGTGATGTAATCCTAAAATTGTAATTTAAAACTTTAAGTTTCTAATTGAATAATATTTTAATTTTTACAATCGAAGTTTTTACAATCGAATATTGCTATCTGCACCCAAATTATCCATAGTAGTGGCTGACGACACAAATACGCAGCCTTCGACAGCTTTCAAACAATCGAAGTCAATCGATTTAAAATCTTGCATGAGAACGTTGCATCATCGTTGCATCAACGTTGCATGAGAATTAGCATGAGAACGTAACAATCACATTTTTTTTTTCAATATCCGATGATCTAATACTAACAAAAGAAGGATTTGTTCTGTGTGTGTATCTGTTGGCGATGGCTACTGAAATTTACCACACGTCTGAAAATGTAGGTGAGAATATTCTAAGGCAGAACCTGATGCACCTGAGGATCAGATTTTTCATTTTTGGATAATTTTCCGGCATATTAATTAAAAACGCATCTAAAATTGTTCTTTTTTTTTTTTTTTTTTTTTTCTGTAAATCGTCAAACGAGCCCGTACATGCTCGATTCCGAGCTTTCCTAAATAGCCATGCAGAGAAAAAACAAAGTAGAGATCGACTTTTTTTCTTTGCAATTTTTCTTGACGCACTACGGCTGAAATATACAAAATATCGAAAAACAAGTGACATATTAAAAGTTTTCGTACTTTTACGCTTCAAATGCTGTAATACGTTAAAAAATATATTAGCGTTAAGCATGTCAAACAAATTAATTGCGAAACATTGAATTCATGTTGTTCCCTCCCCTTCCCCCGTTTTAAGTTTTCGTTTCTACCAAACTAAACAAAAACTAAAAAAAAAACAATTACGCAAAATTAAAGATTGTTCTGTTAAACGCTCTTTTTGTTTTAAAAAATATTAATATTTATCCTTTGAAAAAATTATATTCCGTAGGCCGTTTTGCGATTTTTGCGCTTTCCGCAATCTTTAAAAATCTGTATCAGCTCTTTTACTCAAGCTACAAAAAAAAAAAAAAAAAAAAAAAAAAAAAGAACTTAAAATGCCAGACCATATCTACGTTTATTCCCATTTCTAAATCTGCAATTTGTTTCGAAAAATATAAATATTAACTCTTTGAAAAGAAAATTGTTTGCAAAACTCACTTTTGCGAATTCCTTTTTCCTGCGAATTTTAAAATTGTGCATCGGCTTTGTAAATGAAAATGCAAACAAACCAAAGACACCTAACCATTTCTACGTTTATTTTCGTTTACAACGAAGCATTCGCTTAAAAAAAAATTAATATTAATCCTTTAAATTTTTTTATTTTCCGTCCGCCGTTTCACGATTTTTGCAATATTTAAAAATCTGTGTCAGCTCTTCTGATCAAGGTATGAAAAAACTAAAAATACCAGACCATATCTACGTTCATTGCTATTTCGAAATCCGTTTCGAAAAATTTGAATATTACCCTTTGAAAAAAATTTGTTTCCGAAAATCACTTACGCGAATTTCGTTTTTTGTGTCATGTTTAAAAATCGGCATCGGCTTCAGAAATCAAAATACGAACAAACCAAAGATACCAAATCATATCCACGTTTATATTTCATAAAAACGACAGAAATTTTGATTATTCACGTACTTTGAAGCAGTATGTCACCATGGCCATTAAATATGCACATCTGCCGCCTGGAATATAATTTCAAGGATCTTGAGCTTTTGTCGTTTATAATGATAAGTTTATCCTTTGTATTTTTAGTACACAGATTTACTATAATATGTGATATGTTGGTGTTTTTTTTTTTTTTTTTTTTTTTTTTTTTTTTATGTTGCATTCAAGTTAGAACAATCCCTGATTACATTCTGCACAATATTCAAATTTCTTCGATTAAATAATTTTTAATTTTTCTGCATTTTTGTACCGTTTACATTCATTTATTTCTTTTGTACTTGCATATATTATTATATTTATTTCATTTAATATATCTGCAGTTAGCACACAATTTTGAAAATTGTGCAAACATTCCTCCTAACAATACACCTGGGGGTGGTGGCTCTTAACCACAAATAGCTCACGTAGCCATTAAACACTCACCATTTTGGAAATTGAATCCGCACTCTGTGTTTTCATAGATTAGAAGCCAATTTTTCTTTTTGCCAAAAATAAATTGTGAACCAATGAAATTTAATCATGTAGTGGCGGCAGTTGATGCTGACTTTCTAATTTTTGCCTGTGACATTATTGTGAACCACCAGTGCTGACCTATACAAGGAATTAAAGAAGCGATTTATCGAGACCTGTTAGAAAAGTAAGTCATCAAAAATTCGTACATTGCTCTACGGGTTAGTACTCGATGACCAGCGCTCATGTCAGTTATACTTGCACGCATGCATGCTTTAACTGGCAGTACTTTGGTTGAGTAACAATTGTTGAAATACTTATTGTTAGGCAGGCTTCCAAACAACATACAATTAATTCTTGTCACCCTCAATCAAAAACTCAGCCAATTGGCATCGATTGCAGACAAAATTCATGAATTTACTAGCAGCCCAGCAATAAATGCTGCAAGCATTATAACACCAGAATCCTCAAACAAGTTAGAGGCACAAATTGCATAGCTATTACAACGTGCTTTTGAGCTGGTAACACTTGTAAACAGACACACTTTCATTGGAGATAAACAGTGACATTAACATTTTAGAAGATGAAGACAATTCTGTGATTGTTTTTGTCAGTACCGTGATTGTTTTTGTTTACCAACTTATGGTTATTGTTTTATCATACCCATTTCATCAAAAAAGCAAATAAATGTTCCCTTCCGTGACCTTTTCCTTCGGGAAGCCAGAGCGCCAGTTGCTGGCTGTCCACAATTGTGATCGCCACCTCCAATGTATTCTCCTGACTGATATGAAAACAAACTTACATTTGTTAATCGGTACTAGGGCAGATGTCTCCGTTTTCCTAAGACGAAAGCTGCGGATCCAAGGACGCCTGATGACTTTCTTCTTCATGCTGCTAAATGAAAAAAAAATGGAAAGAAACGTCTCATTCTCAAGTTCAACTTGTGCCGTATTTTCACATGGACGTTACTTATTGCTGACGTACAACAACGAATAATCGGAAAATACTTTTTAAAGCATTTTAACCTCTTAGTTGATTCCAAAAATAACAAACTAATTGATGCTAGCTCTAAAATTTCTACTATTGGAGCTTCTACTAATATTGACCCTAAAATTTCTAATACCTAATTTCCAAAAATTCGTTAATTCAACACCTAGTAAAACCTCTCTGACAATTTTCCATCATATCGAAACACTCGTATCACCTACTTTTTCCAAGCTAAAACGTTTTGACCCTGATATGTTCCTCGCCGCGTGGTAAGAATTTGAATACTTAAGTCACAAGGCATTATTCGAAACTCAAAAAGCCCATCAGTTAATCCTCTCCATATGGTTAAAAAGCAAAATTGGGAATAGCGTCTCTGTAGCCTCAGTTCGATCTCTACACCTGATCACTACCCTATACCACAAATCCAGGATTGTACCCAAGAAGTTATGTGGCAAAATTATTTTTCTACCATCGATTTAACTAAAGCGTACCATTAAATGCCAGTACGACCGTCAAACATCGAAAAACTACTATCACAACTCCACTTGGTTTATTTATGTTCATTTTTTCAGCATATTTAAGTTCATTTTTATGCTCTTTGATCTGTGCAATACTTGTCAGTCTTTTCAAAGATATATAAATAAAATTCTTGCTGACTTTGATTTCGGTGTCCCTTACTTTAACCCCTTCGCGACGAGCGCCTTTTACAGAATTTTTAATCTTTTACCACTGGTTTTTCAAAACAGAAATTTTCGCCTAATTGAATCGCAGAAATGACATAAGGGAATTACATAAGGCAAAGCTTACAATAAAAAATAACTGGTGGGAATAATAAAAAATTCTGAGCATCTTATGCGTCACGTATACATGTCGCTCGTCCCCAAGGGGTTAATGATGTGCTCATTGCCTCTAGAAATGAAGCCGAACATATGAAACATCTTGCCGAGGTTTCCGTCCACTTTGCACTTTATGAGCTCAACTCCACCAAATGTCTACTTGCACAACTCTCTGTAACATTTCTTGGTTGCTGGTAACACCTCAGAAAGTACAGCCCCTCCCCGAAAATGTATCAAGCATAGCACATTTTCCAAATCAAGAGACACTTTCTGAATTAAGATGTTTTACAGCATTGCTGAATTTTTTATCGCAATTTTTTATCAAATGCAGCTAAAACTTCGTGATTGCAAGGAAGATGACAAACGTCCAGTTCCATTGATTGACGAAGCAGTTTCTGCATTTGATCAATTTAAAGCCGAATTAGTTGCACTCACAGAAAAAACTGTAAATTTATGAGCGTTTGCCCTTCAATTTTCACGGGCCTTATATGATCAAAAACGGTCTGATCCACTAAATAAGCGGCCTTATCTCTTAGATACTTAGAAAATTAAGAGCAATCCACATATTCTTACAGTTCTAGCCCATATGTTAGCAAAAATACGGTACGACCCCATACATTGTTCTCCGCTATGGTGTAACCCTTCATTTTACTCGTGTTTCGAAAATTTTAACCCGCCAAAACAGCGATTCTGTGATGATTATCTAACGTGCTACGTGCTACGGCACAGTAAGTAAAGTGTTATTGAGTTTTAAAGGCATTATATCCTGTGCATTATAATGCTGTATTACTTTGCCCCTTAAAATTACGGGCTGCACAAAACGATGAGCATGGACTTTTTTTTTTTTACGGGGTATGACTGCAATCTCTGCTGCCGGCCTCTGCCCGTAATTTTACTGCAATTTTTTTCTGAGTGTGATGCGTCGAATATTGCATATCCTGGTAATGACCAACAACTTTGCCTAAAGGCTGATGCTTCTACCATCGCTACTCGAGCAACATTGAATTGCTCAACTCCAAGTAATTTAAAGCTGCTGTCATTTTTATCGTAAACTGAATGCAACAGAAACAAAATATCAGCATTTATTACTGAGAACTTTTCGAAATTTATTTAGCAGCTGAGCTTTTTAGACACCATCTGGAAGCTAAAAATTTTATAATATTCACAGATTATCGTCCATTAACATTTGAATTTTCTAAAAATTTTAATTCATGGCTCTGCACGTCAGCTCATACACCTTGGCATTATATCCCAGTTCAGCACAGGCATTAGACATGTCTCTGAGGCAAAAAAATTTGTAATTGACATATTATCTCGCATTAAGGTAATAAATTCAGAGGAGTTTTTGAAGCCCTGGCAAAAGCACAAGAGACCGAGCAAGAGTTTCGGATCCTGTTATCGAAACTTAACTTGTACTTTGCAGCTGAAGTCTATAATAATATCACCCAAACTGACTTTGTTGTGTAATATTGAAAATGACAAAATGAAACCATCCGTGCTTGTTGACTATTAAAAAGCATTGTTCCACTCTCCTCTTACCCTGTCTAATCCAGGTATACGCGACACAAAAACTTGTGCTTGACCGTTAGGTTTGACCTTCCGCAATAAAAGATGTAGTCAATTAGACACGTTCTTGTGTGATCTGCCAGAAATCGAAGATTACCAAGCATACCTGTAGCCCTATTTCAAAACCATCTCACAGGTTTGGCCACGTTCATTTTGATTTCGTGGGATATTTACCATCCTTAGAAGGTTTCTAACATCTTCTATATATAATCGGCATTACATCTCGCCGTACATGGGCTCTCAGAGCCCTTATGCACAGCCGTCGATACCATGTATAGATACATATACTATATAGCCATACGCCATCCCTGTGTCTGATGTCTCAACTAAAAGACTGTCACGTACATTTGTGCCAAAGTGGATTTCTATTTTCGGTGTGCTTTCCGTAATCACCACCGTGCAAAGTAGGCAGTTTCAATCTGCTATCTGTTTTCCAAATTACTAGGCATTCAGCATATTAGGACAACTCCATTTCACCCTGCAAGCAACGGGAAGGTGGAGACATTTAATCGTTCCCTAAAACGGTGCTGAGATGCTATAACAGCAATTGGTGGGTTGTTGTTATAGCAACTTCCTTTGAAAATTTCCTGACCTTTTCCTGAAACATTACCTGCGGTCCTTTCGGGACTGTCTTCAGAGAAGAATTGCACTGCACTACTTTTGAGCTAGTATTAGAATTGCACTCGGACAACCAGCACAATGTCTCTCTCCATTTAGAAAGTGTACTGAGAAACCAGCTGAGTTCGTACAGCAACTCCGAACCACCATGCAATATCTTTCTCACAACATCAGCATTTACCCACAGTGAGCCTGTGCAATTCATCCACCCAGCTCTATCCAGTTACAGAGATCTTTGCTTTCACCATGGAGGTGTAAAGAAAACCCTTCTAATGTCTTATGATGGAATCTTCAAAATCATAGAGCGTAGTTCTAAACACTTCACTGTAATGGTCAACAACTGACCAACTGTAATTAGTATTGATCGTCTAAAACCCAGTTTTTCTGTGGCCACTGATAAAGTGCCTCTTCATCTTCATATACCACTGGTACAGTGCCTTTAGCAACTACCTTCGCATCCTCATCTACCACTGTTACAGTGCCTGTAGCAAGCGCCCCTTCATTCGCATTGGCCACACTGTGCCTTGAATGCCCTGCCGATAATAGGGCAATGTCTGATTCAGAACCTTGGTTCCCATAATCATCCAGCTGATAATTACGTAAAAGAGATGTTTTTATATTATATTTTTGTTGATTAAAATAGATAATTTTAAATAATTTGTAATTCTTAAATTCTGAAACTTAAAAATGTAAAATGCATACAAAATTTATCTTCATTATCTGAAACACAGTTAATTGATAACACATGGAAACAACAACAACAACAACAAAAATGCGAATTATATCTCTTTGCTGATTTTGATACATGCAAAAGTTTATAATTATAGAATATAAAGTAGTTATTGAGAATGGCTATGGTTCTTGAAAAATATCGAAAGTTTAAGAGCTAATATGAGCATTAAACTGAATTTTTCACACAGTCATTTAGACAGATTTCCTGAAAACTTGGGTGATTATAACTTGGGTGATTATAAAACTTGGGTGATAATAAATATAACTTGGGTGATTATAAAACTTGGGTGATTATAGTGCAGAGCAGAGTGAACGGTTCCACCAAAGATATCAGAATAATGAAACAAAGGTATCAAGGACTTTAGGATCGCCACATGAAGGCTGACTATTGTTGGACCTTACAAAGAAATTGCCCTGAAAGAAACACTCTAGAAAATCATACAGGAAATGAATTTAATATTAAGTTTAAATCTATATTTCTGTTATGCATTATCTATCTCACTCAAAATACAATGTTAGAAAATATGTAAAATTAAAATATTAAGTCTTTACAAATTTAATGTTACTTTTTGTACTTGTGCCATTATCGGATTGTTGACTTTATTGCAAAAACGAGACCTAATCCAAAAAATTTGCTATTATTTTCGTGTTTAGCACACCAAAATCACCCTAAATCCGTTTTTCAACCACGTGCCGCAAAATCACCGTTCCCCGGTGATTTATATTGATTTATCCCAGTGAAACCTATTCTATTATAATAGAATAGATTTAGAATCTATTACAATAAAACTTTCATTAGCCTCTGAAATCGGTCAAATACTACACTGCGCATCCCTTCTAAAATTACGTGCGAACATACATAAAAAATATATATTTACAAACGAATTGTATAATTCCTTTTGTTGGAAGTCAGTTAAAAATAACAACTGTTGCAATATGGTACACGAAATGTGGGTTCAGGTAGAATTCGATTTTAAGTCATTTCATGAATTCGGAAAAGAGATTGTTCAATATTAAAAACAATAAAGGAAAAAAATAAGGAAAATTTTAAGCAAACATTGTTATGGCGTATTACCAAGTTTGGTAGATAGGTCTTTTCAATAGCGTATATCTAATTTTTTTTTTTTACCATTATCTATACTAATAAAATAAAGTTTCGCTCTGTGTGCGTGTGCGTCTGTCTGTTCTTTCCTTTCTCTGAGATTGTAATTATCTCGGGCCCGAGCAACGCCGGGCGGGTTAGCTAGTTATACAATAAATGTCGAATTTATGTTTATGGTTTCTGTTCTCGGATAAGAAAAAATCCTCTATTTATATATTTTATTTATTTAAGTAAATGTAACGCAAAAGGAAATTTCAAAATAGCCTTGGAATTTTTTCTGAATAAAATAAAATATTTATAAACCTTTTTTTTTTTTTTTTTTAGATACAACTGTAAAAATTTCAGGAAAATAGAATTCCCACAAGCAGTACGCACCGTTTGGGGGTTCTCAGAAATTGTACAGCAGGAACAAGATGATGTTTTTTAATACAGATTATATTTCTTGCTTATAAAGTTTCAAATATCCTTCCTGTACTTTTAAACCATGTTTTAAATTAATGATAAATAGAAACATTCTCAACAATCTTGAAACATGTTTCCATCAAAAGTTTAATGAATCATTACTTCATTTTGTTGCAAATAAACATGATGTTTCATTCACTTACATAAATCACTGTTTTTTGGAAACAGTAACGTGTCACCTTTTCAGTTCATTTTCATTCATTTTTCTTCATAGCAGAAGTGAAGCAGATATATCTGAAAAACAATGAAAAGAAGAATGGTGAGGTTTTATTATACTGTGTGATAAATACAGTTGTAAATCAAAAACAAGAATTTTTCGGAAAGAATGGTGCTAAATACTGCAATATCGGCTTCATATCGAAGCAAATGACGTTTGTTCCATGGAAGTAACAATGGTGTGTTTAAATCTCTTATTTTTGTTTCCTTCTTACAGATTTCTACTCTTGCCATTAAGGAATAATTGATAAATATCGATTAGATAAGAAATATGTTATGAATATTTTGAGCCATATTTAAAATACCACGATTGTTGTTCTCAAATTATGAAAGGTAAGTTCCCTAGAAATTTTTTCTCCCTTTTTGGTGCTCAGTATGGAACTTTAATTTCAACTTAAGATGGGGAAAAAAAAATCATTTTAATAAAAAATTTAAAAAATATTCTTTATGAGTCAGAATACATATTCCTCACAGCACATGACGTACTTTTCGGATGTAGAGACATTTCTTGCACATTTCGATTTCAGATCCGCAGAAGTGATCAAAACTACTCTCAGGAAAGGCATCATCACAAAATAAATTTAAAATGAAAAATTTAAGTATAGTTATACAGCTAAACTACAGTTTCTTTTTTCTAACTTGTTTAATTATACATATTTGTTAATTTTTATGCAGCAAAAACTACATTTAAGAACACTGATGAAAACAATTTAAATATTACTGGTCTTTCGAAAGCAACCAAAATTTCTTCCTTATATAGACACGTATCACAATTAATTATCTATCAGAGATTTTTGCTTTTAATTTATGTTGTTCAAAACATTTAATCATTATCACTCCGCTGACACAAGGCACAAAAGGAATAATGTCATAAAATACACGAGGCAAATTTAATTCATAACTTATTTAAAGCTTCATCACTGACTAGGCTTTCAAAACAGAGCATTGATCAAATTTTAAGGCGGCAATCGAATTACTTCCCGATTATTCTACGCTCAAAATTTACTTGATCATGTTGCAAACGCTGGCTTACCAAAACTTATTACCTCCAAGGATACTCGATCCAGTGTGGTATCCTTTACCGTTGACATCATTTGTAATTGATCCCTTATTTTTGCCTGGCAAACATTAACGCGGGGGCCTATATACGTCCTTCATATTTACGACGGACCTGCCAAAACGGGAAGAGAGATAGACAGCGAGGGAGAGAAGAGTGAATGGTTGAGAAATAGAGAGAAGACGGAGATACCGTTGACTTTATCACTGGGCAATAATTACCGTGACAAGAACGGCGCTCGCCTTCGAATTATGCATTGGGGAATCGCTTCTGTGATGACTTGACGAGGGATCAAGGGTTGCTTAAATTTGGCGAGGAGATGGCGAGAGAAATGTAACAAATAACAATGCTAGCAGGCGGTATGCGTAGGGGAATGCTTGCTGAATTAAAAATGATTTTGACAGTATTCAATCTAACAACAGATAAATATCATTTTCACTTTAATGTTTTAACGCAATCTTACAGATTGATAAAGATATCATACAAGATAAAAAAATTTCAACTGAGTGAATAAGTGTCCTGGTCGGGAATCGAACCCAGATTCTTTGGCTTAAATTGTCAATGCTCTTTCAATTGACCTACCTGGAACAACATCCAACCGACATAATTCACTCAGAAAACCTTTTGGCAATATCATCTGCTCTGTCATGTAGACAGTTCAACAGAATAAGCCGCAGGTAAAGAAACTCCATTGAATGATAGAAAAGAATAACTTATTATTTAACACAATCATGTTGATCGAAAAATCTATCATTGAAATTAAAATTTTTCCGACTGCTTCAAATTTCATTTTGCCGATAGACAAAAGGGTGACTGTGATATGGAAGTTCTTAACCAGAGTTAGTCAATAATCGTTTAGCCATGCTAAATAGTTTACAACTGATTTACAGCATATTGGGAATCAAACCCAGACTCTTTGGCTTAAATTGTCAATTCTCTTCCAATTGAGCTAGTTGGAACTACATCTGGCTGACACAATTCTCTCAGAAAACCTTTTGGCCATAGCATCTGTCATGTAGACAACTCAACAGAATAAGCCGCAGATAAAGAAACTCCATTGAATGATAGAAACTTAGAACAACTTATTATTTTAACAGAATCATGCTGATTGTGTTAAAAATCGGAGTCATGAAGTTAGTCGGGAAAATATTTCAATGAAATTAAAATTTTTCCGACTGCTTCAAATTTTATTTTGCCGATAGACAAAAGTGGGACTGTGATATGAAAGTTTTTAACCAGAGTTAGTCAATATTCGTTTAGCCATGCTGAATATTTTACAACTGATTTACTGCTTGCAATATGATAATAAGGATTGGCTAATAAGTAAATAAAATGTTTCTTTGAAAAACATATTCTCCTTTCAAATGTACGTAAATGTTTAAAAACATAAAAATAAAAAATTCTTCTAAAATGTTCTGATTAAGAAAATGTTGATTTTAAAAAATACCAGTAATACTAACAAGTGCAGTGAATAACTGAATGGTCGCTGAATGAAAGCGATTTTTGATAATATTCAATATAGCGCATACTAAATGTTGTCATTTAACAAAAAGTTGGCTATGAAAAACAAAATTTTAATACTTGTTAGGTAATATTCATCTAGCTATGCTGCATAGTTTACAGTTGAAAACTTGAATATGAATATAAGAATTGTCCGTATTTTAAATATTGAATATTATATTCTCATATTCTAATGTGCGTAAATAATTTTGCGTGTGAAATAAATATATTTGTTTGGACCGGAAGCACGTTACTTGGGTTGTAACGCATATTCAATCAAAGATTTTTGTTGTTGGCTGTTCAATGATTGCCCGTCCAATAGCTCTCTTCTGCTTCAGATATATGTTGCTATATGCATTAGTTTCATTTATATGCTTTGCTCTATTCTCTTCGGTCATAAAATCCTTGGGCGCTTTCCAAATTATATTTGGTGACGGTAAAAAAAAAAATAATTTGCCGAGACTGGAATGACTGTTTGATAATTTAGAAAAGAGGAGTGATAATACAATTATTATTACATAAAAAATAAGATACGGTAAATTTATTACATTAATTTTGATATTTAAGGTAAAGCTAGGATAGTCTGCGCACAATTCAAAAGAATAGCAATAAAAAATCTAAATGTTAATTTTTTGCTAAACTATTCATGAATAATTTTTACTTCATTTGTTTTTTATGCATTTCCATTGCTATTTTGTTGTTATGTTGCAATTTAATAGAACAGTTGTAATAAAACCAAGAAAGTTATTTTGCGCAATCTGTCCTTACAGGGTTGGTGTGATTGCGCACATGGGTAGGAGAGATTGTTACTAATAATAACTACAATTAAATTGTTAACAATAATAATTACACTTAAATGACATTGCTGTAAGGTTTTTGTGAACAAATATTATTGTATTAGGAGTGAATATTTCAACCTAATGATTAAAGAATCAGAAAAAGGAAATAATTTAAAAAACGATTAAAAAATATTTATTAAAGGAAAAAAAATTAAAGAATCAGAAAAAGCATGTCCAGATAAGATTACAAAATAAAATTATGTTACTTAATAACACGTTTAACTTAAAATTAGTCCATTTTCATTTTTCATTTTTTTATGCAAACTTACCAATAAGCTGCGTAATCTCTCCTAACATTGAAACTAATGGGAACACTGCGCCATCTCTCCTAAGTAGCAGATGCGCAAACTCTCCAATTTCGGTAGGAGAGATTGCGCGGCCTTTTATTTAAACATGTCCTCTTCTAAAACGAACCGTTGATGTTCACATTGTTAGTCTAGATTAGTAGCTTATGAGAAATCGTTTAAGTTTAAAATATTTTGTACTATTGACATTGTATAGAAATTCTGATGAATAGCTATGAAAATTCAAGCACTTACTTTGGGCAAACAAAACAAAATAGCAATACTTTATCTTAGACGCTCAAAGCAATCAACGTGCACTTTCAAGTAGACACTCCACTACTGTTGTTGTACAACTACCTGGAGTCGCTGGGCGCTCACTCAACTCCTTCCCCCCGAACCTCTATGTGCGCAATCTCTCCGACCGCGCCATCTCTCCTGGCTTTACCTTAAATTTAAAATGTGAAAAATAAAATTAATAATAGTTTTTTGCAACATAATGTTTTTACAATACTTTCCATCGCAGATAAAAATTCTTGATAATTATGTGTAAATTTTTTATTTGATAGTTGTGAGGTATGAAGTGTGTTGCTTTGACTCTAACGCATATTCAATGGAAGACTTTTTGTCGTTGGCTGGCCAATGGCTATTTTCTGCCGCAGATGTAATGCAAACACATGTTGCTATATTAGTAAGTTATTTTTATAGTCTTTGCTCTATTCCCCGTTGATCATAAAATGGTTGGGACCTTTCCAAATTATATTTAGCCCTCTAAGCGTGTGGAACGTAATATTCACTAAGCTCCAGGTTTCACTGCATTAAATGCAATGTTTAAGATAATATAATTCTATAGATTTAATGAATTTTCAAAACATTGAAGAATGATTAAGACCCTCAAGGGTTACATTCATATTTGTAATTAAGTTTTATTTATAATGCTGAAAGAATCTTATTTTTTTAGCATTTAAAACAAAATGCGGAGAAAACAACATTACAATTTTACCCTTTTTCAAAACGCTCAGAGGGTTAAAGAATCAACGAACAACGAATTCGAGGAGGCTGGAAAACTGCTAATTCATTTGTGATGGGTTTCTAATGTGATGGTGGGCAGTCAGGGTACCATCTAGGCTATAATGTAAGGAGGTACCTCTTTTCCCACAGGTGCGCATCTAGGTGACGATGCCTTGCGGAATTTATTGAGATATTCAGGAAACGGGCCATGGTTTGTAAGCAAAGATGTAGTGGTGCCTATTTTGAAGTTGAAGATCTGTTGATACTGTAGGGATTAAGGCGTGAGTAAAGCGACCCGTTGTTCCCAGATTCCAATCCATTTGCCCTGATCTTATTAATTCTGATGTTTTTATCTTCTTTAAATGTGATGGTGGAAATGGGTAGAATTTTTGTAAGATGTCCTGTGATGGTTTCGTTGCATCGCGGGCCAATTTATCAACATGTTCGTCTCCAGCTATGCCAGAATGACCATTCACCCATTTAAAGAAAATCGATTTCGCTGTTTGTTGCAAGGCTGTAATTATGTCACAAACGAGTAAGTTGGAGGTGAATATATCTGCTAATGCCTGCTAGCTAGACAGACTATCAGAATTGATTGTGTAGCTTTGAAAATTATTAGAATTAGCCCAGTCTATTGCATCGTGTATTGCTAGTAGCTCTGCTTGGTAGACACTATTTTCTTGGTGTAAATGAATCTATCTCGTTCCCTGTAAAACTGAACTTTAATATGCACAGAAAGCGTATGCAGTGGAATCTGATGTTTTTGATCCGTCGGTGAATATATCAATTTAGTTTTGTCATTTAAAATATTCAATGTATGGAGGTATTATGCTTTTAGTTGATTTCGGTTGGTAATTCACCGGGTTATGTTCATCAACCGGGACCCCCAAGACAACGTACCTTTCCAAGAGTGGATATTTTCTTCAGCTGCAATGCAAGAGTATTCCTGACACTACGCAAAGAGCTGTATTTAGAGATTTTTTATAAACACCCATGACTAGGAGTAGGTATTGAGCAAGAATTGAGGAAATAAGCCTTAGATCATGTGACTTTTTAATTCGAGCCAACCATATCGATGCAGTATAGGTGATTTTTTTCTCCAGAATATTATTATACCGTACTTTGAGAATCTCTCGAGAAATCCCACCTGATGATGATGAAAAAAAAAATTGTGTGTTCCTTGTGTTATTTCTAATCGTTTCTTGCGGATATGGGGGAGAAAGGAGAGTGTTGCATCTAGGGCAGGGCATGAAATTTTAGTTGAAAAGGTCTAGTTGTAAAGGTCTAGTTTAATTGACAAAAGTTAAAAGGAGGCCAGACTAAAATTTTTGCTCGCCACTATTTTACATTCATTCAGACAGCAACGTCGGCCACCACACTTTCCCATAAAAGGAACTATTTATGACAAACTGAATTTAAATTGACCAGTGTTAGAAGGAGCTGTTTGTTTACTCCAGAATATTTTACATTCCTGAAAAATATGAAAAAATGTTAAAAATCTGCGAGAAAGCGAATAATTTTTAGCGTGTTTCAAGCAGCTGCTCTTAGGTGGTGAAACCTGATTCACTTCGCGTAGGAGTGAAGAGCGATCAGATTCTGCCTCGGAAGCGAAAAAAGCGGCCTTGGCGCTTGCGCGGTGCGAAAGTGCGGGAACGAATGCAAACGAAGGAAATTCCTTCTTTCCATAGGAGAGAAATGGAAGTGGGTGACGCCGCATTTTTTCTTCTTTTGGAAGATAAATGCCATCACTTGATTTTAAAACGCTTCCGCTTGTCGCTGGATTTACGCACGATATTCTGAGCGTATACAGTTTGATTTGAAGCACAACATTTCAAAAGACGAAAGTTACTCGCCAACCTTAAATATTTGCTCGCCAATGGCGAGTTGGCGAGCGGAAATTTCGCGCGCTGATCTAGGGTGATACCTAAATATGGCAAAGTATTGCTTTTTGACAGAGAATAATTATCCAATTTATAAATAGGTGCTCGTTTTAAATATCTGGTTCTTCGAAGGTTTAAAACTTTACACTTTCCATATGAGATAATTAATTTGCTTTGCTTTGCCCAGTCACTGATGAAATCCAAGGCCAACTTGCCCATCATCTCCAGAAGTTTTCTTCTGAGACCATGTATAATGAGTAGTAGGTAGGTCATCTGCACATGCAATTGCTATTATACCGAATCTTCGGCGAATCTTCATTAAACCATTTATAAATATTCTCCATAAGAAAGGGCCGAGACACGAACCCTGTTGGCATTCGCGAGAAAACCAGTGTGTTTTTTTGGATTGCCAGTTGGGGGTAAGCACCACGACTCGTTAAAATTGAAAGGATAATATTTTGGCAGGATTGGTCTATGGACAAATTTTGCAACTCTTGTTGGGTAGTTGGCCAAGGAAAATGATCAAAACCGTTGTTGAAATCCAATGATATAAGAGATATATATTTATTTTCTTCTGTTAGGATGTCTATGTGTGAGGAAACTTCTTGTAAGGCTGTCTCGGTGGATTTTCACTCTATAAATCCATGTTGTGAGTTGAATTGTTCTAGTGATGTGTTTAGAGAATGATTAATGCGTTTAAGAAGTAGCAGGTGGAATACAGGTATACTTTTCCGAAGATTGGGAGGAGAGTAATCTATCTGTATGAGGAATATTCTGTTAGAGGTTTATTATCCTTTAAAAAGTAAACTATTTCACGTATTTTCTATGGGTCTGGAAAGTAGTTCAGCTTCAATAATGAATTATACGTATCAAGTAAGTGGTTGCTTATTTTCTTAAATAGGTTCTTTAGGATGTAATTATTTATGTCGTCGTTTACCGACGCTTGTCTTTCTGAATGGAGTATATCGCTAATCTCAATTCCTGTAGTGTAAATTTAGGAGCTATTGGGACTGTAGTGAAATGTTGAGGATCTGGTTTATTTGAGGGACCAAATATTTGTTCTGTTAATTCCTGATAGAAGATTTGTTTTGTTTCAGTTGTTGAAAGGGAGTTTGAGAGTAAGTAGCATTCATGTTTGATGAATTCTCCAAATGTAATTTTCTTCAGCTTTCCATGTGGTTCTCTTGCTGTACTACAGAATTTTAACTATGCCTCCCTTTTGGCGGCTTAAATCTTTTTCCTGTTGATAGCTCTTTCACTTTTATATTTATTACTAGTATATAACCCCGTCAAAAATGACGGATTGTTGATCTGCGTTTCATTTTCATAAGACTTCATACAAACAAACAACATGAAGATTTATTATTGAAAGGTTTGTATTGTAGAAAAATACATTTTAAAAAGGACAAATGATTTCTACAAATAAAAAATAATGAGGATATATATATATATATATATATATATACTCAGTATTAAGTTTCTGAAATAGTTCAACGATTGGACAAAACATTCAAATTAAATATTAACAAATAATCCATGTGCGAAAGTTTTTGTAAAAAAGTGTTATCAATGAGTTTTTAAACAGCTTGACTCACCATATAACTCATTGTTTGATTACATAAGAAAAATTAAATGGAAATTACGCTGTACTATGCATTTCTTATGTTTTAATTACGTTTGATACGAAAGAATCATTTTACAGTATATGACCCATTATCCGGAAATCCAAAATCTGGAAAGACCCGAAGTCCGGAAAGAAAAATTCGAAAATTTTCCAAATTTGTAAATTTTTACTAAAATTTTAGATTTTCGGAAATTTTTCGAAAATTTTACCGATTCCTAATTTTTTTTCAGTCCATTGTGTTTCAATGTTTAATCACTAAAATATTGTTACTTCGGTGGCGGGTGAACACGGTACCCCCCCCCCCCCCCTCCTTCTCTTCCTGAAATTAAAAACAATTCATTTTTCTCTCAAATTTTAGTTTAAAATTAATTTATATTACGATTCGTTAGAAACAAAAAATAGTTATGTATTTATTTCATCAGGGGTGATTCTGTTCAAGTTTTCCTAAAAATTTAAGGGATTCGATTTCGAAAATTTAAGTCTTCAGTCCAAAATTTCGAACATAAATATTTCGAATTTTGAACGATACTCGCCGAAAAAAATCAATTATGTCTATCGTTCGCTGAAAAAATAGACAATTTCTTCAAAGGATTGTGGAAACAACGTGAATTTCGTCAAAGGATCGAAAAAAAAAACGCAAATTTCGTTGCAAGATTGAAAAAAAAAAAAAAAACAAAAAACAAAAAAAACAAAAAAAAAACGCTAATTTTGTTAACAAATTGCAGAAAAACGCGATTTCCGTCAAAGGGTTACGAGGAAGACACAAATTTCTTCCAAGGACTCCGAAAAAATGTAAAATTTCATCAAGGGATCACAAAAAAAAAAAAAAAAATGTTAAAGGATCGAAAAAAAAAAAAACTGCGAATTTCGTCAAATAATCGCGGAAAAACATGAATTTCTTCAAAGTTTAGAAAAAAAAAACACAAATTTCTTCAAAGCACTGCGAAAAAGAATTCTAATTTCGTTAAGGGGTTGCGAAAAAAGTGAAATTTCGTCAAAGGATCGAAAAAAAAAACCCGCTAATTTCGTCAATCTCAGAAAAAAATCGAATTTTGTCAAAAGATCGTGAATAAAAGGCAAATTTCGTCAAATAATAGCAAAAAACGCATATTTCCTCAAAGGATCGCAAAAAGAAAACGCAAATTTCTTCAAAGGACTACGAAAAAATGAAATTTCGTCAAAGGATCGTAGAAGAAAAACGCAAATTTCGTCAAAGAACAGCAGAAAAAAATGCAAATTTTGTCAAATAATCACGAAAAAAAGCTTGAATTTTGTCAAATAATCGTGAACTTCGGGAGGACCCGAAAACCGGAAAATTCCAAAACTCGGAAAACCTTTGGTCCAGAGGATTCCGGATAATGAGTTTGTATTTACGATGGAAGCCAATTTCAACATCCGCCAGTAGATGGCGCCACTATACTGAATCAACTTCAAATCTCTCCCTACGAAATAAATCACCGCTGCTTCTGAAAAAAAAATGTTTACAGAAATGTTAATATACATTTTTTTTATGAAATAGTTTTTTAATGTTTTAAACAAAATTAAAAGATTTCAAAGCTTTAATATGCTTTTACAAATATTTAAACAGCAGAATCGGATGTAGCATAATTTTTTCATTAAGCCTAACATGGCGTTTAACCATGGTCGATTCGCAAACCAGAGTGGTCGTGCCCGGGAGAGTTACAGACAGTTTCTTGCCTTCGGATTTTATTATAAGTAAGATGGTAGTCTTGCGTTGCGTCTTAGATCTTCGACCTGCGTCTCAGAGCTCGAACCTAGTTACGTGGTTTACGGAGATCATTGGGCCACCATGTGAGTTTTGGCGTATAGGTACTTTTCCGTTTTTTGAAGTATTTTTTTGCATAGATCTTGGATTAATTTCAGAAAGAGACCATAGCGGTTATCAAAGTCCTCTGTGGTGTTTATCTGTTTAAAGTGAACATCATATTCTTCTTCTTCTCTTTTTTTTTTTTTTTTTTTTTTGAACAATTCTACGTTAAACTTCTGAAAAGAGATGTCCTTCGTTCTGTATCTTCGTTGTGGTATTTTAGGAATGGATGTCGACAGCGTTAATGTTATTAGACAGTGATCTTCATAATTTTTGTCATCGTAAACTGCCCATGTTGAAATTAAAGAAAATAGTTGTAGCAATTATATAGAAACGTCCGGTCAATCTATAGATGTATTGTTTCAAAAGTTGTCGAACAGTATAAGATGCTGTGTGCTCATATGATTTATGAAATGCTGACTTCTATCATCGTCAGTGGGATAGCCCCACAATGGATTGTGGCCATTTATGTCACCCAATAACAGGAATTTCGAGGACATACCTTTTCTGTCAGCCCAGGCAGAAAGATCATCCTGTAAGTCTGCTGACGGTGTGTTATACTGTAATATACTGCAGTTAGGATATTGACGAATACTGAATGGGTACGGGTTTGCACTGTTATGTGTTGGATATTCGGGTCTAATGTTATTATGAAGCAGTTCTTGGATATTGATGAGTAACAAGGAGTCGAGGATGGTAGTCCATGTGGTCTGTTGTTTATTAATGCGAAGTCCTGTAAACATATTGTTGTTGAAAAAGAGAGTAAAGAGCGAAGCAGACGCTGATCGTTTTGAAAACGCATAACATATTTAAAAACCCAATTTCAGGAATTACCAACAATATTCGGAAAAATACCCGAATTCTTTTGTGCAGCCCTATATAGGATCTATAGATTTGTATATATACTATAGAGAATGCTAAACTTTAGTCCAGTTAGGAAAAGCGTAGAACAGTTTAAAATTCCTCTTATGTAAATAAAACTATAAGTGCTACCCACTTCATTTCAATACCAAACATGCCATAACAAAGCTCAATAAAATATATCAGTTGCATGATAATCCGAATATGTTTACACGAGTTAAAGCACGGACAGACAGACAGATAGACGGCAGGCAGACAGGCAGACAGACAGACAAACCGAATTCATAAACACTTTTCAACTATGTTGGAAAGTGTTAAAGAAGAGCTTTATTCAAACCTAATTTTTGTGTTCCTGCTATTGATATTGGTTTATTCACCAATTTATTATTGCCTGTCCCTTTAAATTATGATTGTTCTAAAAATACTTCAATCACGACGAAATTTGAATATAAGAGAGACTACAACATGTTATTCCTTGAAAATAGTATAGTTACTGCTGTAATAGAAGTGACTTTTTCCTTACAGAGGTCAAAAGGATTATTGTCTACCATGTGCTACCCTTTATATTCAATCTAATAGATAACATAAAAAATAAATCATATCATAACCTAAAAAATAAAATACAAAACAGATGTACTTCTATTAAAATTTAACAATTTGTCAAATTGTATAATATTGCTCAGTATTTACAAAATATTATTTCATTTTTTGGTAAATTGAAGTTGAAAATAGTCGTTCAACGATAATATAAACAGAGGTCAATGATGATATAATAGAATGGGAAGCTCCACAGATAAATCTGAAGTTCAATGTTACCATAAACTATTAAAAAAACAAAAGAGAAAAAAAGATGAAAAGAAAAAGAGAACAGGTAATATTTTTCTAAAAAATAAATTTATATTTTGCACTTATATTAGGTTGGTCTGTCTCGTGGCGACGGTCTTCAAATATCAAATCCTCGTATATCACGCTTCGTGCAGCCTCCGATTTTTAAATAAATTTTTGGTATAAAAACCTCACGGCATACATGAGTAAAAAGGGTATTTGTTTGATTTGTTTTTTAATGAAATTATTTTCCACTTCTTCGAAGTTTCAGTACCCCATTCTAGCTATTTCCACACAACTTCAAATAAATAACATGGGAAAAAACTAAGTTAATATTGCTTAAAACTACATTAAGGCTGTTCTCAATTCCAAACTGGCAACTTTATAACATATTTTTTCAATTCATTTTATCAGAAACGCATGGAATTAGCACTGTTCTTATTCAGAAACTTTATAATCGAAAGACGTTTTCCATTTTTTTGGCAAAGGCAGAAGATCTTTTAGAAAATACGCTCAAAATCAGATCGCAATTCCGACGCTGCAGCACGGGAGAGGTGAAAAACGTGCCGTCATCGTCCTTGACACAAATCGCTTATAACTCGATAAGTTATTTATCAAAAAATTAAAAACTCATTTCGATTCCAAATCGCTTCAGTAGTCAGGCCTGCCAATTTTATATCTTTACGTTTAAAAATGAGTCAGAAAATGTGTCAGAAAGTTTTGCGCTGTTGAGCAGGTCATTTGAAAACCACCTTAAATATTTGGATTTTCTTTCAAAACACGGATAACATTTTCAAAGTACTTAAAAACTGTTGCTTATACCAAAGAAGATTATATCTAAAGAAATGCTTCACTGTAAGAAAAAAAAACGGGAAAATTACTGCTAATTTTGCTGTGAATCGCGTTACTGGCATTGGAAAACAGCTTTTTTGTAATTTCAGTACAGATTTACAGCAATAGCAAAACAATCAAGGCATAACACGTGATTTTTCTTTTTACTTTAATGAGAAATAATACAAATTTTTCTTACAAGTAAAATGTAAAGCAGGAACAAAAAAATTAAAAAAATGAGTCTACAGATAAATTTATATTAATGACACCTGCTTTAGTGAAGTTTTACAGACACAAATTTGTTAAGTTCTTCCAAAAGCAATGCCCTAAAGTACATGTTATATTAAATAAACAGGGTGATTATAAAAAAAAAAACTATCCTGATATATGAGTCCTTAACTATCACACCGTTCACAGAAACTGACTGAAATTTTGGTTTTAAGTATTTTGAGGTATGCGCTCAAGAATCATATGAAAAACAACAGTTAAACTCTAACAGTTAGGGTTACAGTGACAAAATTTTGAAAACTTCAAATGGCAACACCTTTTTTTTTTTTTTTTTTTTTTTTTTTTTTGGAATGTGATCTTCATAGTGAAAAACCATAAAAAGCATTGAAACGGTACCTGTAACACGAAAATTGCCGGCGCTGAGAGACTAAGAAGAAAAGTGAAAACAACCAATAAAGGACAGAGAAGCAACAGAAAGTAAAACATTTTATTATTCAGTGCTATCCACCATCTGCCGCATGCAACGTGTCTTCGTGTGTGATGTGGAAAATTTGTGAAACACAATAAAATGTTTTGTTTTCTGTTGATTCTCTGTCCTTATTCGTTGTTTTCACTTTTCTTCTTAGTCTGTCTAGCGCCGGCAATTTTCGTGCTACAGTACAGGTACCGTTCCAACGCTTTTTATGGTTTTTCACTATGAAGATCACATTCCAATTAAAAAAATTGGTGTTGCCATTTGAAATTTTCAAAATTTTGTCACTGTAACCGTAACTGTTAGAGTTTAACTGTTGTTTTTCATACGATTCTTGAGCGCATACCTCAAAATACTTAAAACCAAAATTTCAGTCAGTTTCTGTGAACGGTGTGATAGTTAAGGACTCATATATCGGGATAGTTTTTTATTATCAGCCTGTATATAAATATATATATATATATATATATATATATATATATATATACGCGTAAAAAGATATAAAAAAAATAATAATAAGAATCAGTATATTGTAATATGTTATCAAAATTGAAAACTCAGTGAATTAGTTTGAAATGGCTTTCTTAAGGAACTCGTTTTATTTATAAAAGAACTTTGAAGTGAAGTAAGATACAAATGTAAGTAATGTACAATTTAAATTATCATGAAACCGGGAAAAAAAAAATCCAAATGAATGAGATTCTCTAATATGTACACATTTTTCTTTCAGTATGAGCCTTGTTATCAGACTTTTCTCCTATAAATAACTTTTAACAGATTCTACTGCCAAACCCACTAACAAAATACATCAACTCCTTAAAATTAAAATTCCTACTGCGATCAAAATGCATTTGCAAATATTTATGACTAACTATTAAAACGAGATGGCGAAAAGTTCTACGATTGTCCCCAAGTGTCACTTTATGTCGAACGCCAAGAATTCACTTGATATTTCAAGCATAACCTTGTTGAGCGCATGCGATATTTCAAAGCTATGAGTACTCATTATTGTGACAGATGATCTAATTTAAGTTCATTTTTAGAATGAATTCAAAGCCTGATGTGACAGATTCTGTCCTTAAATTCATTTGGTTTCTGTTGCTAATAAACCTAGTATATAAGCTTATTGTAATTTCTGCTAAGGATGCAATAAAGTATGTTCTGATTGCTGGAATTTATTATAAAAGAATCAGATTAATTTTATACAGACGGATTTCTTGAAAATGTCAATGAATAGTGCTCTTTTACCGTATCAAGAATCACAGAAAGAGAAGCAGGTTAAGGAATTTAACTAAATAATTTTAGAAAACATGTTTTTCGGAATCTCTACCCCTGAAACGTATAAATCCGTCGAAAAAAATTTCGATTACAATACTTTCTTCTAGTATGGATAGAAGAAAGTAAAAAAGTTACAATGTATTGAAAATGATTTCTGATTGTTTAAATATAAAAATTTCGAATAAAATAATCATAAATCGAAATATTTTTAAAAAGTGTCATTTGACATGCATAGAAACAGTGTAAACAACTAAGACGAAAAAGTTGCAAGAAAATTTTGTTGAAATCATTGATATTATTATGTGAAACTATTTTTATAACTTTTCCAGTAATTTGATAACTATAAAATAAATTTTAGAATAATAAATTTTAAAATAAATTAATAAATTTTAAAATAAAATTTGTCTGGTATTTTTTTAAAAGTGTTCTTAATAAAAGTTTTTGGGAGCAAGTAAAATATCTTACTGAAAGAGAAACTGAGGTTTGTAAGAAAAATGCAGGAAAAGACATGTAAATAGCAGAAGGCAATGTAAATAGCATACGACATTTAGAGAAATATCGCTTAACCATCCAAGGTCCATAAGTAAATTCATATATATATACTATATATATTTCAAATTATCAGGTTGTATAGTATTGTTTTTACTAAAAAAAGAATAATAAAACAATTTTAATCAAAAGAAGATGTAGAGATGATAATTTGAACTGTCACCTATAGGTGACTGACAAATTCAAGATTGCAACACAGCAGCAAAAATTTGTCAAGCATTTGAAATCCTACAAATATTAATTCAACTTTTACAACCTTAAAATTAAAGAAAAAAAAAAAGAGAGAGAGAGAGAGAGAGAGAGAAATTTAATACTTTTTTGATATTTTTATCCCAATAAAAGAAGACCAACTCAAGTCCTCGCTTGTTTGTAGGAGGTACAAAACTTTGGAAGGTGCTAGTATCAATCATATCAGGACATCCGAGAGATATGGGACTTTTTTCTATGATTTGGTAAACTTTTTTATATCCCATTAATGACGCTACGGTACATATTCATTTAAAATCTAAGCTTAATCAACAGTTTGTTAACTTTAACATTCAGGCAAAAGAAAAAAAAATTATTAAACTTACTGCTATTTTGAAATTTAAAAAACAAAACACCCTAAAATCCTTTTAAAGAAAAAGTAGAAAAAAAAAAACAAAGAATGAAAATTTTGTAGCTTTTACTAATGTAATCTAATTTTTAACGCCCACTAACAAGCGATATGTTATTTTTGAGTAGTCGACGGGATAATGGAGAACTCTTTAATACTCTTTAGGATTATCAAAAGTTTTTCCCACTCTTTAATACTCTTTGTTGTATTTTCATGCTACATGTCTCGTAAAGGTTTCTTTGCAAAAAAAAAAGTGGGTGCGGGTAGACGTAAAACGGCGAATATACATAAAAATTGCAAATACAATATCAAATCGTAAGTATGCGTTGTGTGCCGGAACATACGGCATATGTTGCGTATTTGGCGTAACATTCAATTACTGTTTTTTTTTTACCTATTTTTGTAACTTAAAAATATTTATAGCAGATTTTGCTGGCGATTCCGAAACTCTTTAAAAGTCACATCAATTTTACTAAACTTAATGACATCGTATTAAAAAAATTGAAAAAGTGAGAATGTAACTCATATACCCTGTAATGAAACTTGTTTATTATTATCCTCATTAGAGGGTTTTGTATGCACTCATCTATACCTTATAGACACACTGTGCTATAGATGAAGTCATCTTTAAACGATTTGGTAGCCAAGGATGTAAATAGCATATTGAAACAAGTATTTCTGAACCAGCACTCTCTATTCCACATCTGTAACAGGAGTGTCATTCGGAAAAGGATTAAGATATATAGATCGGAATTGATCACCTCATACATTATGCTCTTTGGTTGAAATTGATCATCGGGGACCCATAAAAGGGGCCCTTCCAAGCGAGATCAAAAGACGTCAGCTAGTTTTATGTTGATAAATCTCCCTTGATTAGCTTGCCTGGGGGAATCGAGCTATGTTTGCGATGAATTCTTCCCTAAGCACTGAATTACATTGTAAATTCTTTTTATATAACGATGACAATTTGATACGGTTAGTTATTGTGTATCTGGAATTTGAAAGAGCATCAGCATTTAGAAGTACAGTTAGCTTCTTAACATTTGCGAAACCATCACTTTTTAGATCCCAGAAAAACCCTCGCAAATGATGAGTGTTCCTAACAAAAAGATTTCATTAATCTTTAATTCCATAGATTATATTATAAACCATTGGGAAAATGGTTGTTGGTTTCGGTCGAGAATGTACCTCTTGACGTCGTCACTTTATTGACGTCGTCATTTTATTGACGTCGTCACTTTATTTTTTTTTTAAGCGTTTTTAAGCGTTTTTAAAAAAATTCTGTAACTTTATAAGAATTTTTAACGAAATTCTGTAACTTTAGAAGAATTTTTCATTGAATAGGCAATAGAAATGCATAAAAGCGTTACAAAAATGTTAAAGTTACAAAAAAAGATAGATGCAAACTATCAGATATGAAAAAAAAGCCGAATTCAAAAATTGACGTCAGATGAGAAATCGTCTTATATATATATATATATATATATATATATATTATTCTGTTTTCATTAATATATTGTAAATTTGGTACTTTCATGTTATAGCCGCCCCCAAGGATGAATCGCCAAGCGACCAAGATTTATCGCCAAATTATAAAGCATGTATGACATTATAATAATATATGATATATATATAACATTTTTGTTCAAGTTTTCAATAATATATTGTAAATTTGGTACTTTCGTGTTATAGCGGCCCCCCAAGGATGAATCGCTAAGCGACCAATATTTATCGCCAAACTATAAAGCATGTATAACATTATAATACTATATGACATATATATAATATTTCTTGACGTATTTGGCCATGTTATAGTCATATATGATGCATATATGATGTATATATATATGACACGTGCATATGATGTATATACGACATATAAGACGTAAATAATATGTTTATAATGACGTATATGGCACATATAGGAGTGTTTGGAATATATATATGCGTATATAGGATGCATATATAAGCTTTGCGATGATCTTAGCGAAATCATAACTGCAACCTTGGCATAATCAAAATTGTGGGGGCCGCTATAACACGAAAGTACAGTGTTTTATTTATTTATTTATTTATTATTTATTTATTTATTTATTTATTTTTGTTGTTTTTTAAGCTTTCGGAACATTTTTCCAATGGTTATTGTAATTTGTTAAATTATATATATATATATATATATATATATATATATATATATATATATATATATATATATATATATATTTTTTTTTTTTTTTTTTTTTTTTTTTTTTTTTTTTTTTTTGCGCAAAGAATCGTGAACATCGCTAATGGAATCATCAGTTAGCAAATATCAATTTTTATCTTTTTTATGAATTGAGTTTAATTTCATCATAGAAAAAATTCAACTCAAGGCGTCTCCCAAAAAATATTTTCCCACACTCAATAACGTAAACCTTTCTGACACATTTTCTGACTCTTATTTTTAAATGTAAAAGTACTTGCAAGCATGATTATTCAAGCGATTTATCATCAAACAGATTTTTTGTTTTCCGATAAATGAATTACACCTAGTGTTATAAGCGATTGTTTTCTCAGAAAGGCAGTTTTGTTTCTTTTCCTGCGCTATCATATCCGGAAAATTTGTTACAAAACTCTAACTTTGACATAACAGCATTACATTAGACCTTTTTAGTAAATAAATTCGATGAGAAACAGTGAGTATAAATGAATTTATCAAAAACAATAACGACAATCATAATATAATTAAAATTATGGAGTGCAATACATTATTTTTACATTTCTATTAAATTTAGCTTTGAGATACATATGCAGTCTCGTCAAGGAAAAAAGAGTGAATACCCCATATTTTTTTATTGTAAACTTGTCGCAGTGAAAAACGAAAATAGCCATTCGATTAAAAATTCAATGTTTAAATAAACTTAGGGGGCCAACCCCATTTTGAAATTGTAAGAAAATTTGAAATTTCATTATTAAGACCCATTTTTGACATCATATTTGGATTCTTCGGTAAACTTTACGTTTATATACCAAAATTGGAAGTCGTTCGGTGATGTAGTCTAAGAATTATGTAAATGTAATGTTTGAAACTCCTAATGTTAAATTTCTTTTTAATATACTTGCAAAACAGATTGGAATGCGAGATTTTTTTTTTTTTTTTTTTTTTTTTTTTTTTGTGTGTGTGTAAAGCATAACTCCAAAAAAAAAAAAAAAAATATTAGTATGATTCACATTCTTGAAACTTCTAGAAATCGGTGTACGTTGTAAAAATTTATCGGTTTCAATTCATGCATATTTTTTCAAATATTAATTTCAAATAATGTATATTTTGAAAAATCTTAACTCTCTGCATTTGTATTTTCAAAAAAGGACTAATTAGGATTTTAATATGGTGATATCCGTGTTCAGGAGTTAATTTCACACAGAATTGCACACTTTCACTTTAGATACTATTTCATTGTTGCACATAAGATATTTTTCTTTTAATAGCATACTATCAATCTCTAATTTCATAAGTAATATTATAGGTAAATTGCGCAAAGAATGTATTAATATGGTGAATAAAGTAATTGATTAGCAAATGTCAACTTATACTTTTTTTCATAAAACTAGTTTCGTTTCAATCTAGAAAAAAATTCAACTTCAATATTCATACACAAATATAAAATAAATAAAAAGAGTTGAGTAACCGAAGCAAAGAAAGCATTTTTAAACGAAAAAAAACAACTATGAAGTGGTTTCCAGTTGGTCTCCTTTTATATTCAGAAATTCCAATGGTTAACCATAAAATGAATAACCAAAAATTCATAATGGTTATTATTATTTTTTTTCTTTTTGCTTTATAGAAGGACAGACATTTTGTAATTACTTAAACTAAAAAATTTTCGTTCGTGATTCCCGGTAAGAATTCGGCATTTTTGAATAAAAAAGGCTAAACTGGCAACTCTATTACACTGCAAAAAATAATTGTTGATTTTACAGTATATGCGCGGTAGCGTATTACTGCTTGCACGGCAGCGTATTACTGCTTTTTTTACTGTTTAATACTGTTAATTTTACGGTATAATACTGGCAGCTGGGATGCCAGTTTTATACTGTAAAATCAACAATTATTTTTTGCAGTGTAAAGGTGTAATCAAACACAGAAAACAACGAAAAGCTCAATGTTATTTATTACTTTCTGAGTATAAACTCCTTTCTAAATGCTTTTGATTGAAGCGAAACATTTTGACTAATGCCTGTCTTATATTATAGTAATAACAAACACAAATTATTATGTTTAATTCATAATGAAGACGTCATAAGCACAATCAAAGGCATGGAATAGATAGTTTTTATTTGCAAAATAAAATATTAAAAAGAAACCCGCAAATTTTAATTTATTGTAATTATTTACAATAAATTGGATAATGTATTGTAAATAATTGTATATAGAACTGTATTATAGAACTATATGTAAATCCAATATTCTGGTATATATATCTGGTATATATGGTATATTCTGGTATTTTTCCTCCCATTAGTAATATGCTACCGATTCTCAAAATTCAACTTCAATACCCAGACATAAATGTAAAAGAAATAAAAAGAATTCAATAACAGAAGCAATTAAAACATTTCTCCACTAAAAAATAAATGTGTAGAGTAAATCAAAATCACGAAACAGCAAATACTTTAATGGTATTTATCACTTTCTAAAGATACGTTGCTAACTATTTTTCGATGAAGAAGAACCTTTTGACAATATAGGAATGGTAAAAACAAATCATTACATTTAATTCATAATGACGCCTTTATAAACACAGTGACAGGCTTGAGCAAGATAATTTTTATTTGAAAAATAGAATATTTTAAAAAACCCGTGAAATTTTAATTTATTGTAATTATTTACTTCTGAAGATAAACCCTTTTCTAAACACTTTTGAATGAAGCAAAACCTTTTAACTCTCGTAACTAACTTACTTTTGACTAACTTCTGATATCTTACAATAGGAATGGAAAAATGACAAATCATTCCGTTTAATATTCATGATGGTGAAAGATAATTATTCTCAGGCATTTTCATTTGCTCAATAGACTATTCCGTAATACCACATAAAATTTATAATTTTTTTATTTATTTATTTACAATAAATTATCCTAATATAAAATTGTACATACATTCAATGTTGTAGGATTTTATCCTTAAGGCTGCTAATCAGTGAACTTCCTGATTCTCCTCGCTAATGTTAAAGCGTAAGATGCATTAGTATGTTTAAAATATCTCCTCAGGAAATTAATATTTTTAACTTCTTTTTTCTTTGTACTATTCTTAAAAGATGTCTCTTCTTTTTTTCTTAGTTATAAAAATATTTCTAAAATATGTGATTCATTTATAATTTTATGTGTTAAAATCTTAGCCAACTCTATAAGATTTTAACACTTCACATAAAATTAAGTATATATTTTAGAAAAATTTGACAACTAAGAAAAAAAGAGAAGTTCTTTAAGAAGTGTACACAGAAAAAAGAAGTTAAAAATATTAATTTCCTGAGGAGATTAAAAATACGAATGCATCCTACGCCCATAGATTTAACATTAGCGAGGGGAATCGGGAAGTTCACTGATGGACAGCCTTAATAACATGCTACTGATTTTTAATTTCAGAAATAATCTAGTTGATTTCTGCCTAATATCATGAAGATGTGAAATGTAATATATATATATATATATATATATATATACTAGGGGGGCTCGACCCCCCCTGCTCGCTACGCTCACCAACCCCCCGCGTAATCGCGCCCTGGCCAACCCCAGACGTAATCGTTTCGCGTTTCCATTCTGTATCGCCTCGCGATCTCTTATTTTCTATGCATTCAATTTTTAGATTTCACTTCGTAATTGTTGTAATTTAAATGAAACCTAAATTTATTATAAAAATCAGCTTCATCCATCACCAAACAAATCCAGCCTATCACCTCAATTATTTGTTTGTGCTTAAAAATAATGTAAATAGTTCAATTAAGCTCTATTCATAAGCTAATATTAATTTTTGTTGCATTGCAATATCTCAATTTGTTGATTTTTTGCAACCGAGTAAACGCTATTGGATTTCAATGGGAATCTATGGAAATTTGGCGAAATACTGGAAATAGCGCCTATTTGGCGCCACTTTTTGCAGCGAATATTGGATATCGCCAAGTTGGTGACAGACCCGGGTCCCTTTCCCTTGGTAACCCCTCTTAATAGCGTCCATCCTATCTAAATTCTCTACTTTCATGTTAATTCCCCCTAAGAAAAGTCAGAAAGCTCTGACCAATCAGATACGTTTCGCGGTATCCACGCAGATTTTCATTTGTCCATTTCCAAACCATTACTTTTTTTTATATGTAGAAGGATATATATATATATATATATATATATGGATGTCGAAAAACTGTATAACGATCTATATAAATGTAAAGATCAAAGGGATATCAACCTACGTGATTCACGAGTAAACATAACAGAAACTGAAAATATAATCCCAGTGATGGCAGATGAAGTTGTACAAGTCATTAGATGCATGAAAAAAGGGTAAATGCCCTGGCAAAGTTGGAATTACAATTGACCTTATCATAGAAGCAGGAGAAAAATTTGCAAAATATAGAATATAATACCGATTTTCAAGATTTGTAAAATTCTCGGAGTTGCCAAGGCTCTCTGGCTTGCCTTTATTGATTATGAAAAAGCATTGTCTACACATCTGCAGTAGTTGATTCTCTGGAGGACAATGGTACAGACAAACCTTACATTAATATCATAAACAAGATTTACAAGAAAGCAACAGCCACCATCCGTTTGGACAAAGGAAAAGCGAAGATCAAGCTTGGAAGAGGAGTAAGACAAGGCGACACCATTTCGCCTAGGCTTTTTATTGCTGTCTTAGACAATATTTTCAAGAAGCTGGATTGGAAAAACAAAGGGATTAGAATAAATGGGACTTTTTAAGCCATTTCCGGTTTGCTGATGACATTTTAATTTTCAGTAATAGCCGTGCAGAATTGGAAAATATGCTAAAAGATTTGGCAGAAGATAGCATTAATGTGGGATTAAAAACAAATTTGGAAAAAACTAAGGTGATGTTCAATTCATTTACATCAAAAAAGAAAATCGCCTACAACAACACTGAGACTAAAAAAGTGCAAAGTTATGTGTACCTTGGACAGGAAATATCATCGGACAACAGGATCATGAATAAAATCAGTAGAAGAATAAGAAATGGATGGAGTGTTTTGGGAAGAACAATATTATTCTGAAGAGTAACATGCCTCTTTGTTTGAAAAAAAAAAGGTGTTTAACCAATGTGTTTTGCCTGCACTAACTTATGGAGCAGAAACATGGACGCTAACAAAACGGATGGTACAAAGATTACAAACAACACAGCGAAGTATGGAAGGATGTATGCTAGGCATAACCAGAAGAGACAGAAAGTGAATAACTTGGATAAGAAGTCAGACGAATGTTTTTGACATCATTGAGAGAATAAAACGGCTAAAATGGAAATGGACTGGACACATTGCAAGACGACAAGACAGTAGATGGAGCACAAACACCCTACAATGGTATCCCAGAGATGTAAAACGACCAAGAAGACGACATCAAGTAAGATGGAGTGAAGAAATCAGAAAAGTGGTCGGTGTTAATTGGATGATTAAAGCCCTAGACAGGAAACAATGGAAAAATCTGGGGGAGACCTACATTCAGAAGTGGATGGAAAACGGTTGTTGTTGATTATGATGTATGGTTGATCGGGCAATTTGAGTAAAGTAAATTCTGCTTTACAACTTATTTTACTCAAACAGTAATCAATTACGATATACTTATATTGTGGAATATTGCCCTTGATAACGTGTGTCGCAATATAAATTTCCATTTACTTCTCGCAATATTTTCCCATTCTGCTCGTGAAATTTTTTCTCCAGACACTTTTATTTATTTTCCATTTATTTCAATTCAGGAATTTTACATTTTTGAATTTATTTTGTATTATAATTTGTTTTTTATTTGTATTTGTATTTGTATTGTATTATAATTAACGGTTCACATATATTGTCGATTTTAATGAGATTTAATAGTTATTATTAACAAAAGTTTTACAATATATATATATATATAACCAGTTACTCGACTTCAAAATCCAACTTCAATACCCAGACATAAATGTAAAATAAATAAAAAGAATTAAATAACCGAAGCAATGCAAATATTCCTCCAATAATAATTAAAAAAAAATGTGTAGGGTTAAATCCAAAATCATGAAACACTAATGATTTAATAGTATTTCTCACTTTCTAAAGATAAACACCTTTCTAAATGTTTTTGAATGAAGGGAAACCTTTTGACTAACGCCCTGTCTTACAATATAGGAATGGAAAACACAAATCATTACGTTTAATATTCATGATGACTACTTCACAAATACAGTGACAGGCTTGAGCAAGATAACACCCGTATATGCATGTGGTAATTAATCAGAAACTATTATTAATCAAAATGACGCTGAATGAATCTCGCCAAGGTTTGACAAAAATGGGTGACGCTTATTTCTGTTTGAATTGACAGCTTTTATGATGTCTCCTTTGATAAACCCTGCATTATTTGAAAGGTATCCCGATTTGGTAAGCATGGATTTCGAAGTCGATTCAGTCAAATCAGATATACCAGTTGCAATAAATGTAACTGAAAACTGAAATGCATCGGATACCATATAATTAAGATGCCTTTCATGCCATATTATTGTTGAAACTTAGAAAAGCACACCTCTCTCAATGTCAAAATGATTTTTGCTTTTCTGAAATGAAAATTCTTCGTTTGTGTTTATGGTATTTATTTTATTAAACAACCGTATAAAAAAGAATCTTAAAGTATTAATTAAATAAAATCTGTTTTGAGAGAATATTTTTGTGAAATTCGTCTGAATTAATTTGCCAAAAAATATATATAGAAGAGGGGAAAAGATGAGGAAAAAATACTATAAATAATTACTTCTACTGTGCTAAACTCAAAAAAAAAGTTAATGTAAACTTTAATTAAATAATTAAAGATATTCCAGAATATTTTTCTTATTTATTTATCATAATTTTAAACAATTTAATGCGTATAAATATGAATTAATTTACACAAAGATAGGTTTGATGACATGATAGCTCAAAATATTTCTGCTGCTAGTACAAAAAAAAAAAAAAAAAAAAAAAAAAAGGCTATATTATAAAAGTATTTTAGAGAAAAATTTGCAAAATGTTTATGTTATTTTTTGGATAAAAAATAAATTGCTATAACATCTTTGATGAAAATATTGTAAAATTTAATCTGTATAATGTTAATTTTATTAGTATACAGTTAGACAAACATTGTTAGAAAAACACAAACGGAGAGAAATGAATTTAAAAATTGGAACTGTGAATCACTTAAAGGGAAATGGATACAGCAAAAAGCTTTTTCACATATTTATAATCATCATATTTTTACGTACCTTTGACAGATTATACTAAGGGATGTCTAAATACGGTTAGACATCCTTCTTTAGCCTTTAGACAGGCTGTTTTCAAACCCAAAGGGATTACTTTCAGACACATTTTTTAATTCATTTTTGTTCAGAAAGCTCTGAAATGAGCAGGTGTTGTTATTCAGAAACTATGTAATTGAAAGACATTTTTCATTTTTTTTCAAACGCAACAGATCTTTCAAAAAATACCGTTAAAGTTGGCGATTTGAACCGAATTTTTGGACGTGACAGCAGAGAAGGTAGAAAAACCGGTCGTTACGTGACACAAATAACTTATAACTCGATAAGTAATTTATTTATCAAAAAATGCGGAACTCAATTTTATTCCAAATTGCTTCAATAGCCAGACATGTCCATTTTTTACCTTTGCGCTTAAAAATGAGTCAGAAATTGGTTAGAAAGTTTCGCGTTGTCGAGCAGATCATTTGGGACCCACCTTAAGCAAAAAATTGGAAAATTGATAATTTCGCCATTTTCACAAAGTGAAGGTTCCCTTAATTTTCAAGTTTTTGGAAAAGAATTGCTTTTTTTTATATTTTCCTGTGCAGCATAAAGAAAAATATGCGATAAAATATATGCTCAGGAACTAAAGTTACTTCCTCACCCTGAAGGAAAAGGGCTTCTAATTAACGAAACATCAATTAAACATGAGCCTTGAGGTAAATGACAAGAATTAATGACAGTTCCTACCTTCCGACTCTTCATCAATCGGAAGTTAGATTTCTTTTTTTTTTTAAATCTTAGCTGATATCATGTTGCTCTTAAACTCATTCTGAGATTTCATTCATAAAAACACTCTGTTTACACTATTCAGTTAATGTTTCAAGAATTTTTTTTTTTCCATCTTCTTCTTTTTTTTTTTTTTTTTTTTATTGTACACAATGAAAATCATTACAAAGATAAATTACAGATATAGCATATTGTCTAGAGATATGTCAGAAATACTGGAGGTAAATTAAATGATTCAGGGAAAATACAGTTGAATCTCTATATTTCGAATCTCAAACACAAGAGAAAAAATATTTTAGATGGAGGGTTTTAGGGATATCAACCTTTCATTTAAAATAATTTGGGGGTAGTAAAATGCATGTAATTTCGAAGGCTTAGAGTACAGTATTAAATTTTAATTTGTTTTTACCTGAAAAATACGTAACTATAATTTTTTTTTAACAGAATAAATAAATTTTGTTAGTGTGTTTTGTTGTCTAGTCAAACAAAAGCAACGTAAAGCGTGTTACAACGTAGTTTAGCAAAATTAATCAGCGAAGAAAGTCTGTCATCTGTTAAAGATTTTCTGGGGTGTATGGATAACTTTTTTTTTTTTTTTTTTTTTTTACAAAGGGTTGACTCAAATCAACGTATTAATACTAACCGCGAAATTCTCAAGTTAGTGTAATTATTTAATAATTGTGTGATATAGACTCGTGGCATTAAATTATAGTTTAACATGTCTTTTTCGTTCTTTAGCAGATTTTTTAAAAAAAAATGAACTTCTATGTTACTGAGAATGGGATTGTCATCATGAAAGACTACATTTGGAAAGCCGAAAGCACAGAACGAGTGAGAGGAGTAAAGTTTGGAGTCAAAATTGGCCCCTACGAACTTTCAATGCTTCCCACGACTTTTTCAATGTTCTCTAGGAACTTGGTATGGACGTGGACAGCATTATTTCATGTTGGGGAACACACAGCACTACAGAACACCAGAACAAACGATCTCGTCCTGAATTTGTTCGCCAAGAGGATTATTCCGTTTGTCACATAATTTTTAAATAATTACTTTTAACGCTAGCTCAGAAATTAACGCTTAATCTTGGTATGTAGGTTTGCGCCAGCTCCCATATAAATGTAGATACTAAAACTCATCTCAAACTCGTCTGAATGAAAAAAAAATGGACTTTGGTTCTGGACGTCTCATATACTGATCGAATTCAGTTATCTTCTTTTATAAAATCGGCAAAAAAAGAAAACACCTGTATTATAATTGTATTTTATATTTGATTCTACAAAGGAAACACCTATTAAAATTGTATGCAACACCAAACAATTTTTTTAATGTTAAATTTAATACAAATAATCTATCTTAAAAGCAGTATTTAACCCCTTCCCGTACACCTTTTTTTATTATTATTTTAGGCACCTCGTCTTTGGAAAAGAAATTTTTGTCTTATTTAATCTTCGATATACTGAAATGAAATAAAGTGAAATCTTCTGTTAAAAATGAGTGGTATTTGAATTCAAGTGTTACGTGTTCGTCGAGAAGGGGTTAAAAAATAAAAATATCTCATCTATTTTTTTAAATTTTTTTTTTAACGATTGTACTTATTTTATCACTTTAAAAGATGAATATTTAGACAAACTTGAATACTGCATGTAGTTTATCCAAACGACAAAATTAAATAAAAGTCAAATGTTAAAGTTATTGCTTAAAGTAGCGTTTCTCTAACTATGATCCGCAGATTACCATTGGTCCTCGGGGTATGCTCTGTGATCCTCATAACCCTTTGCAAAGCGCTGATTAATTTTAATCCCCAACTGTTAAAATTTCTCCCAGATTTTTTTAGTTGCAATTTTGTTTTTATAATTTACGTGGGGGGGGGAGGGGGGAAGCATTCGTTTATTTTCAAAAGAATTTAATTGTAAATTCCAGTCATTGTTGACATTAACGGAAACATAATTACTTTGCTTCAGAAAGGGTTAAATTTAAAAAAAAGTGATAAAAAATAAAATTCTAATGAATTCGAGTCGCGCATTATAATTAAAAATCTTCGAGTTTGTAAATTACATAAAGCTATATCCGCAGGCGGTGCACAGAACATTCAGACTTATAAAGGTGGTCCCTACACTGTGAAAAAAAGACGAATGTTTCTTAATATACGAAAATATAATATAACCACGAATGAAAATATACAATAACATCTTCCGAAAAGCGTTCTTTATTGTTAGAAACCTCAGATGCCAGATATATTTTCGCGATTAAAATAAACATCTATAAAAACAATGTTTCTTTTGCTGCCAATGATTTTCGGAAACTTTTTCGAAGAGTTTGTATAGTGTGCTAATCAGTTTTCTCGAACCGGAATATAATTTTTTTGAATGCTATCAATTCTCAATTAAACATTTTCAGCTGTGTAGCTAAATTTATACATGCATGATGAGTAACAGAATAATATTAATGTTAATGTTAATGCTGTTAATGTATCATGTTTGTCTGTAATAAAACACGTTTCTTGAACATGAAAATGTTTACTTGAGAGTTGATAACATCAGAAAAAAATATATTCTATGTTATAAAACGAATTATTCTATACTAATAAAAGAAAGTTTTTCTATGTGTGTCTGTGTATGGGGAGAAAATCTAGCGAATCTAGAAGTCTGAAAATTTGGGTGAGGATAGTCCAAAACCTGTCCTGGTGCATTAGAGATTCAGAACTTTAATATTTTGATAATTAGACGAAATATTAATTAAAAACTCATCAAACATCGCTTCCAAAATGCCATCTTTTTCTGAAAATGGTGCAAAAAAAAAAAATATCAAAACAGCAACTGTGTTGCGAGGGTCAAGAAAAATTTTGAGTTTACACGAAAAAGGCCGGGCTACCAGATTGACTTTTAACTATGCCTTTCCGAAACACGTCGAAATAACAAACACTATTAGGTCTATCTACACAAAAATTTGCAGATCTAGATTTAAAAAAAATCCGCTTCCGAAAACCAAAATTAAAAAAAAAATCCATCGGTAACTTCTCCAGATAATATAATAGATAATTAACTTTCCTTTTGAAATTAAAATGATTATGTCTTGAAAAAACACGTGCTTTTAATTTGAAGGCTATCATTTTCACACTTTAAGGGAAACAAACCACAAAATAAAATGGAGAACTACAGAGTTTTCGGGCTGTATAAAATTATTAAAAATGTATAAGATGCGGATTTGAAAATTGCTATAGATGCGCAAAATCATATGCTGATTAAACATTTCTAAGAATCAAAAACATCGGCCGATAAATTTTTATTTTATCAAAAAATAAATAAATAAATAAATAAATAAATAAATAAATAAAAATAATCGATGCAAAAGATTAAAAAAAAAACCAATGTTTTGAATAATTAAAAACCGCATTCACAAATTTTAATGTATGTTCAAATTTTTAAAACTATATAATATAGGGATTTGAAAATTGGTATTTATACGCAGAATCATATTTTATTTAAGAAATTCAAAAAATCAAAAAAAAATCAGTCGGTAATTTTTTATTTTATCAAAAACCTGATATTTTTTATGGAAAAAGAAATTTATTGTGCTTTTAATTTTTCTTGAATACACAAACCTTAGAAAGGGAGGTGGGGAAGCACATTGACATTTTAATTTTCACCTCTTCAGCCCTTGGTTACCACTATTTCAGAATATTAATCTCCAAGGGGTGGACGTTTATTTTTTCGGGTTCTATGGGCCCGACAACAACAGGGTTTGGGCTCATCGCTCATTCAACTTGATTTTCGATAGCCTTACAGATATTAGTTCCACTTTCCACCACCAGGAGACGCATTCCTACTTCGGGTTCTATGGGCCCGATCACAACCTCATTTGGCTCATTCGACTTGGTTTTCGATTGCGTTACAGATTGCGTTACAGATTTTTAATGATTCCTCCTTCCACCGCCAGGGGCGCATTTTATTTCGGGTTCTATGGGCCCGATCGTTATGGGATTTGTCTCCTTCAACTTGGTTTTCGATTGTGTTACAGATTTTAGTTCTTCCTTCCACCGCTGGGGGGGGGCATTTTTTTCTCAGGTTCTATGGGCCCGATTTCGATGGGAATTGTGCCCCTGGTGATGGAAGGTGGAACTAAAGGATTTTGTAGAAGCGTGCGCAGCACGCCTGCTATACAGTGCCGGAGGTAGCAGGACACGTGTCAGAGTTTTGTTCGGAAGATGGTTTGTTTAGAACAGAGTGTCCCCCTGACCGCGAAAGGTGGAAATAAAAGATTTTGGAGAGCGTGCACAGCACAACTGATATACGGAGCACAGGCAACGGGGTTACATATCGGAGGTTCGTTTAGATCAGAATGCAACCCTTGTCGGCGAAAGGTGGAAATAAAGGATTTTCCGGCGCGTGCCTAGAACTTTAAAAAAAAAAAAAAAAAAAAAAAAAAAAATAGAAATTCGGGTTAAGATATAAAATTATAAAAACTTGAAGTTTGTCTTAATTTATTATCACGGGCCCGGGCATCGCCAGGCGGGTCAGCTAGTATACCATAAAAACTACTCGTGAGCGTTTCCGAAAATCCAAATTATAGCAAAACAAATTCTGTTTTTGTAAAGACTTCTTTAAATCTCGAAAATATATTGGTTTCTGCTGAAATTTTTAAATATAAAGAGCACTTTTCGGAATCGTGGGTAAATAAGAAGAGGTTATTGAATATATTTTCGTTTGTGGTTATATTATATTTTTCTAGATGACAAAACATTTGTCTTTTTTTACGAAGTGTACTTGAAAAAAGTCTGAGAAACGCTGATTTAAAGAATTCAAAGTATTTAAAATAAATATGTTTTTTAAAAATTTATTATTCTAACCAGATGATAAATAATAATAATAAATAAACATGTACTGTAAACTTGTCATGATTCGATCGTCAAATAGCTAAAATTTACTCGACCTGCTATAACAAAATGATTGCATGGAACATTCAAGCCTCGAAAGCTTTTTCTCATCTAAATCACATAAAATGTAATACATATTACAATCACTAAGTTACGAAAATCTAATTTTAAATGGCAAATATGTTAGATCAGTAAACTTGTTCATATAAGATACAAATCAAGAATAAGATACATATTGCCGCTGATATTGCCATATGTTCTATGATAAAATACTTTTGTATTATTTTGTTCACAATTGACTGAAATCCAAACATAAACGCAAGCATAAAATGTCATAACTGAAGACTCTTGTAAAATATTTTGTTCATTTCTGTATTTGATGAGTTTAAAAATAATAATAATAATAAATAATAATAAATAAAATTATGTTTCGACATACAGCGCTTTGGAATAGCAACGACAATATGCCCACAATATCACAACTATACACATAAATATATAACATAAGTTTACAAAAAAAAAAAAAAAAAAAAAAAAAATAATAATAATAATAATAATTACACTATTATTTTGAAAAACAAGCAAATTTTAAAAAAGGTTTAATACTGCTAGTTTTATCGTTGACCGGAAGCAGCTGTTGTCTATAAGTAATGAATAATTTTAAACATAAATTCTGTAAATGAGAACTGAAATCTCTGACTCAGTTCTTATCTTAACTAAATTAGATAAGTTTGCTTTTCTAACAACAGAAGATACTTTGCCTATCAATCAATGCGTATATCCGTCAAGTCCGACATCAATCAGCTTGAAGAAAAGATATCCTATAAGGGTACGGTTGAATCATTTAGAGATAAGGAGCGATGAGAGAAAAAGCTCTATTATGTTAGAAGATAGGCTCATAAAAAAGCAAATTTTATTCTCCTATGAAACGCAAGGTGCTTACACTCCTTAGAATTTCTAACTAGCACGACACGACTTTTACAGATAAGAATTTTTTTATTTAATATTTAAATCGGGGAATTCACAATCACCTTATTTAATCGTAGATTTTGTAATATTTTCCTGTGATGATGGCTGTTCTCAAATCAAAACCGGCTACTTTCTGACACATTTTTAAATTCATTTTAGTTCGCAAATGTATCAAATGGGCAGGTTTTCTTATACAGAAACTATGTTTCTTTTTTTTTTTTTCCGGTTTTCGATAAAGGCAGAAGCTTTTTCATAAAATTTTGCCAAATTTGGCGTTTTGAACTGAATTTTCAGACGCAACAGCGCAGAAAAGGGGAAAATGGTGTCCTGTGACAACAACCGCTCATAACTCAAGATGTAATTCATTTATTGGTAAATGAATAAAACTGTTCGAATATAAATCACTTCAATAATCATGTCTGCAAATATCCTGCTTTTATGTTTTAAAATGTGTCGTAAAGTTCTGCGTTGTTGAATGAAAAAAAATTTTTTTTTTGAGAACCGCCTTAACCCTTTTTATCCTGACGGTACTTATAAGTACCACTTTAACCCCTTCGCGACGAGCGTCCCTTACAGAATTTTTAATCTTTTACCACCGGTTTTTCAAAACAGAAATTTTCGCCTAATTGAATCGCAGAAATGCTATCATTAAATAAGGCAAAACTTACAATAAAAAGTTACTGGTGGGAATAATCGAGGATTCTGAGCATCTTATGCGTCACGTATACGTGTCACTCGTCCTCAAGGGGTTAATAAAACACCTATATATTCGTAATATGACCGTTTTTCCTAACGGTATTGACAATGGCACAAAGAGTGTATTTCTGACAGCAGGCAGGAGATGGCAAATTCAAGCACATATCCTCTTTCTTTGCATTGTAGGGATTTTACATTTGCCACGCTACATTCGAAATCCATTTTGCAATAGAATTGACATGCATGTTGTTCTTCATTTGAGTAATTTTATTGGTTTATTACCGGTTATTTAGTACTATTATTTTTTTTTTCTATACTCTACAGGTGAACATTTCCTATATTTTATTTGAATTTTACTATTTGAAATTTACTATTTTATTTTATATCCTAGGGTGAAAAATTTATGGTGGTTACAGTTGCATAATTAACCACTAAAACACTATAAAAATTATTTTCCTCTTTCCTATTTTATTCTGCACCAAAACTTATCCAATGATGCAAAAATACAATTAAAAAATAGCTGGAAAATTAATTCCGGATATAAAGGGTTAAAAAAGGCTTTGGTAGAACTAAGACTTACATGACTTATAAGAGTTATTATAGGAGCTGTTAGGTAGAATAGAACTGTACATTCGCTGGAAACGTCACAAAAAAATATTTTTTCTCGTATACAGCGCCCAATTATCAGCAGGGTAGATGAGGCACTTGCCTGGGGCCTATAAATATCAAAGACCTAAAAATTTTAGATTCCTAAATTATAGTTATATTTAAAGTTATTTTTGTCATAGTCAGCAAAACTAAAAAAAATAATTTTGCATTTCATTTGGTTTCTCTACGAAAATTAAACGTTCACCGATTGTAAAAATTACTATTCAATGAGCATGTCATTTCATATCTCATCTAAACAGTGCTATATAGGGTGATTCAAAATAGGTGTTTTGTCGATTAAACTGTTGATGATAGAAAGATACTTCCGATTACAAAAAGTTTACAAATCAAGTATAGCTTTTAGGTGTGGCATTTATTTTGCAAGGAGATGTATTTAAATTAAAATACGAAAGTTATTTCTTTATACATCCTCTATGCCCAATAAATTATATTTAGAAACATTTTCTCCATACTTTGACAAAGACAAATAAAACACTAAAAATTCCACTCTTCTACTATCAAAACTCATGTATGTACTTTAACTTTTGTGAAATTTCGGAGTTTTCCGGTTCTAAAAACGGACAGACAATTTTGTGTGTGTCAGAAATCTGTATACCTCCCCTTTTCAAAATAAATTCCATATCTAAAAGCTGCACTTGATTTGTATACTTTTTACAATTGGAAATTGGAAGTACCTTTCTATCATCAACGGTTCAACAGATAGTCGATGTAATACCTATTTTGAATCATCCGGTATGATTCACAGTTAGATGCCTCGGCGGTTTCAATTGTTTAAAATCTATGGCAGGACACATATAGTAAATATTATAACAATAATGTCACCTTAAAAAATGTCACAACAACATGTGTGCTGTTATCGCTAATTAAGAAATATATGTGTACTAATTAAGAAAAATAAGACAAAAAAATTCGATAACAACAAATTCAATATGATTTTCCATTTAAAGCTGTTTACTTTCAATATTTTTTATTAAAAATATATATATGTAATGTATCCTTTCATCTTCACTTGCTTCCTTTTAATACTAAACATATTTTCTCAAGTATATTAGACTGTAAATTCTTCAACGTTAGAAAATATGTAGAAACTCATATTTACACGAATATTACATTGGCATTTATTGTACTCTAGCTTTATTGTATGTGAAAGTTTGTTATGGTAATTTTTTTTAACAGTTTTTCCTTAGTATTAAATCTATGCGTTTCGCACTTAAACAGAATCGGTATTTTAGCATACATTAATTAGAACAAAACACAAATATCTCAACTATAAACACAATCGCAGAGCCTTCTTTGTAATTGAATTCCATTTTGTCTTTAATTTTATATTTGATGTTGCCCATATCAGGGAAAGAACCCCTAATAATCAATGTTCAGTATACAATTTTTTTCTCTTTTTTCTAATATTCTCACTCTTTTAACCCTCTAATTCCCATGGTAGAATACGTTCTAGAAATTCCGTAATTCAGACAATCTGAATTCATACCATAAAATTTCAAGAGTATATTTAGCCTTATTTAATGGCGGAACACGGAATGTTTGTTATTAAATGAAACAAATATTGCTATTTTAAATTTCTGGAATGAATATGGAATATCTGAATTAAAAAATTGACTTAATTGGCAACAGTGATGGTAGCTTATATGCTACCATGGGCATTAGAGGGTTAAGCAAGGTTGTGCGTGATTCTATAATGTCAATGTATACTGGGATTAAAAATTATACATTAATATTTTTGTGGGGCTTCCCATCATTATATTCAGCTAAAAATAACTAGTATTTATTTTTTTCTACTGCGACAGTTTTTTTTTCTTTTTTTCTGAATATACTTTGACATTAGAAAACATTTTCACTTAAATCGTGTCTCTCCAACTTCATGAAAAATTGCCATTTGAATAATAAATCATATCCGGAGAATCTTTCGAAAATTAGGGCAGATATTTTTTTTTTTTCCAAATACAAGTTGCTATGAATCAATGTGATTGATACTACTGCACTAACATCGAATGTATATTCGAAGTGGCTAGAATTTCCCACCAGATGAAGGGCGTATTTCGTGTCCTTGAGGTGTCTGTCAAACTTGTCCAAGTTTTGACCATGAGGTGTAACTGAAGCTACCAAATATTCCTGTCACAATTCATCAATCATCGCTAAGGATGAAATGTCGAGACAGTCAGTTTATATGAAGCAACGGCTATTTAATGCATAATAATAAGGTGGACTCTTGTAACATCACCGATTTTTTTTTTTTTTTTGTAAAGGAAATTGACAAAATTTAAATTATTATTTTTTAAAATCGTTGCAAATGTTTTAAAGTGGTCGCTATTTCTTTCAAACAGTCAAAAAGCATTTAGCAAAATTAAGTATTTCTATACATTCACACAAATAAAAAATTTCTTGTATTTAAATCGTCGGTAATGTCACCATTTTTTTCAAACAGTCAAACACTCAGAAAAAAATCCTTAAAATTCGCGCAAATATTTTTTTTTTATTTTTTTGTTTATTTATGTTTTAACTATCGGTAATGTTTTACAGTGATCCCTATTTCTTTCAAATTGTCAAAAGCGTTTAGCAAAATTATAAATATTTCTTTCAAATTGAATTTTTTTTTTTTTTTAATTTAAAACGTCGATAATGTTTTACACTGGTCGCTATGGTCGCTATTTCTTTCAAACAATAAAAATCTTTTAGCAAAATTAAAATATTTCTTTAAATTCACGCAAATTAATCTAAAAAAAAAAAAAAAATTGTCTGTAATGTTTTATGGTGGTAGCTATTTCTTTCTAACAGTGAAAAAGTATTTAACGAAGCAAAAAATATTCCTTTAAATTCACGCAAATTAATTTTTATTTTAAATCGTTGGTAATGTTTTGCAGTGGTAAATATATGGACCATTTCATTGTTTAGCCAAAATTTAAGTTTTTCATTTCTTATAAATCACATTCGGGATTTTTATTTACTTTTTTTTTCGTGCCAATTGAAAACTTTAAAAATCTGACTCAATCTGATTCACGCACCAGATAGGGAGAAAATAAAAATTGCACTTATTCTTAGTCTTTCTAGAGTATAAGCAAAATTACCCGTACTTTAAATAATTCCTGGTTAATAAGAAAATTGCTTTTTATTTTACGTTTTTTAACTTTTTATTTATTTTTTCTTTTGTTTAAACTTTTGAGACTGGGCAATTAAAAAATGTAATAGAAGGTAATTCTGTTCATCAACTTTAAACTCTGATATAGACATTTTTTACTTCCACAATTTCTTGAATAATATCAATAATTAAAACAATGATATTTTTATTATTATTATTATTAGTTTAAAGTCACTGTTTATCGTATATTTATTACAGTTCTTTAGAGTTTTTTGAAAAAAATTGCAGGCCTCAAAAAACTATATCCTCTTGAGACTCAAGCTCACATTTTTTGAGCAAATTTTACAATTTTTGAGATTTATGTTTCTTTTGAGTCTAGAAAGCAATACATATTTTCATTTATTTAAAAAAATTAAAAATACTTTGTCTTTTAGCATGTCCAATAGAATGGACATTGGGTCTTAGTCCTGTAAAAAACTTGCTATTGAATTAGATTAATCCAAATGTAAAATTCTTAATATTTGAGAAAAAATAATGACACAAAATTGAATTCTACATCAAATAATGATGTAAAATTTAATTAGGCACCAAATAATAATAATAATAGTTTTAAAAAGTTCATTACCCGTAAAAAATAAATAGATGAACCTGAATTTCAGTAGTTTATAAATGTGCTTCTGCAAGTCAATTATGAATTACAGTTAAACGAATATACGAATACAACTTGTATTTCATGCGCACAACGTTATTTTATATTATAATACTTATCAAGTAAGATATGATAGCTACATAGGCTTAAAAAAACAGATTTTTAAACAAAATACTCAAAAAACTGCATCAAGTTCTTATTACTACAAATTTTCTATCATCAGAAGTGTGTTTTTTATCGTTTATATATCACTCCTAAATATTGCATAAATTCAATTTTTGCATCATTAAATAGAAAAAGTGTACTTTAAATACGAAACTTGTTGATCAATGTACTAATTTTCAAATTAATAATAATAATAATAATAATAATAATAATAATAATATTTTACATAATATTACTGATGACATCATGATAATGACAAGTACTAGTTTTTAATAATTTTTTTTTTGTTTTTTAACTCTTCTCAACTCCAGTTATTTGTTTGTTAGAATAATGATAATGAGTGACACAGCTACCACAATTGACAAGTAAATGCCAAGAAGAAATGTAAAAGAAATCAAAATGAGCTTATTTATAATCCTATACTGTTATCTTTAAATATATTGTCTTTAAAGTTCTGTTGTTTTTTAAATATGATTCAATTTATTGATTCAATTATGAATAAGCATAGTAACAGAAAAATAATACCAAAAATAGTTACAATGAATAAGACTAACACATAATAAAAGCTTAATTCTAAGTATAGGCACTTACCAAATGCTGCAAAAAAAATATTTCCCTAAATATATTTTTAACACTTACCAACCTAGTTGAAAAGTGTTTATGACTTCTGTTTGTCTGGCCGTCTGTCCATGCTCTAACTCCCATAAATATGCTCGGATTGCCCTGCAATTTTTATATGTTATTGTTGTTATCTATAGCATGTTCCCTATTTCAATTGAAGTGTGTAACACTTATAGTTTTTTTACAGGGACACTCAAAAGAATTCCGTTACATTACGGTCTATGGGGAAAAATCATTTGCGGTTTATTTTAATGATGTTATACAATTTCAAACACATTGTAATTCATATATATCACTGAGTTGTATTACAAGAAGCTTAATATGGAATATCGTGTGCATAGCACTTATAGTTACTTTACAGAGACAGTCAAAAGAATCTCGTTACATTACGTCTATGGAGAAAAATCGTTTGCGGTTTAATTAAATAATGTTTCACATTTTAAACGCATTGAAATTTATATATATCACTAAAGGGCCATTACCAGAGGCTTACTACAGAATATTGTGTGTATAGCAGTCATCGTTCATTGACAGGGACACACAAAAGAATTCTCTACTGTCTGTTAACAATAATTCCTGGAAGTGTGTTTTAAGTTGCTGAACGCGATTTTAAATTTAACTCACTTTTTGTCTGTTACTTGGTGTGTATAAATTCTGTATATCATATACAGGGCAGCACAAAAGTTCGCGAACACGTTTCCGTTTATGGACAGAAACTCTAGAAGGAGAATTTTAAGCTGTGCTACGCGTTTCCTGACTAAACTAAAATTTAGCATCGTATGTAGTATATATACAAATCTATAAATCATATACATGGCTGAATAAAAGTATTCGGATATTTTTCCGAATATTGTATATGTTGGAAAGATATGTTGGAAATTCCTGAAATTACATTTTTAAATATGTTATGCGTTTTCCAAATTGTTTGCTTAGATGTTATCTTTCAGTTTATTAAATTGTAAAATTATTTGGGAAGCGTTGGAAAGTGTTACATAATCTATACTTGACGCATGATTTTTCATTCTTGTTTTTAAATACTTTTAAAAAATATATAAAATTAGAGTTAAAACTGTCTGCTTACCTTCAAAAGTCTTTTTCTTGTTCTCTGCCACTTTCAAATGATTAAAATACATATTTAGCTGCATTTCTTTATGATTTCTGTGCACAGATAACAGCACTAGACTATCTAGTACAATGGACAGCAAGTATTTACAAGTTCGAGCTGGAATTAAGTATTTTATATATAAAATAAAAATGTCCAATAGAATGGACGCGGGGTCTCAAGAGGTTATTAGAGAAATCAATGGAAGATTTTTGTGAAAAGTATCAATTTTGTAGCTCAGTGTAATTCATAAACTTTTGTTTAAAAAATTATCACATTTGAATAAATTTTCAAAAAAATGAGTTTTATATTCATATAAATAACATAGTTCATAAATTTAATTATCATATCAAGAAATGTTTTATTGCTGAATTTTAATACAAACATTTCAGCCGGACACAAAAAATTCGCTACACATTGCACAGCTCGATAAACATTACAGAAATCTCAGCATGAACAATTGCTGCCTTGGCGTGTGAACTTTCTGATTAAACATTTCTGAAAATTAAAAATTCTTATTTTACATTAAAATCAAAATTTTAAATTATTATATTGCTGTACAAACAGACAATATTCATTCATGAACTATATTTTTAATAAAATTTACTTTGGAAACATTGTATGTTTACCCTATAAATTATCACTGTAAGTCAGTATATTCTTTGCGTGTGAATAATTCTGAAAATGAAAAGTTCTCAATTTTTATTTAATCAAAATAGAATATCAAATTATTCGATTACAATACGAGCAAGAAAAATTCATGAACTTTAATAAGAATAAAGGGAAAACAAAATTTTAACATAATAATAATCTTGATTATTCTCATTACTTTTTTTTTCAATGTAAATGTTATTCTTTATTCAATTGAATCGTGTGTCTCATTAACACTACTGCGCATTAATTTAAGGTAGGGTGCCTCGATTTGAGAGTGGCGACATGCGGGATATAAAATTTGACTAGTAGAGATGATTCTGGATAAAAGGGTTTTGTTCGCCGAGCATCTTGTCGATCCTGTCATTATCGCCAAGCTAATGCTTGTTAACTTGTCTCATTCGTATAATCGAACTTGTTCAGGTTTAGGCGAGTGTCGCCAAGTTCTGGAATAGAAAGTGCCTAGGTTTGCCATAGTTTGGACAAATACGTCTGTCTAAGCATAGGTTGAGCATCGTATGTCGTCATTCTTATATAGAGGCACCCTAATTTAAGGCTTGTTATCTTTTTTTTTTTTTTTTTTTTTTTTTTTTTTTTGATAATGTGTGGAGACTGGGACAGTTTGGGGCGTTTCATTAAAAATCGAGGCATTTAAGGCAAATGCCGGGACGTTAAAGTTTGTTATCAATGAGACCGCAAATTCCTCTCTCTAATGTTAAAATTATGGGCTTGGAATGCATCCTATTTTTCAAATTTCAACTCGAAAAATTTAAAATTTTACTTTCTTTTTTTTTTCTGTATGCTCTTTTGGAAGGATGTTTATTTCTATTTTATTTGACAAAATATTTCTAACATGCATAGTTAGTTTTATTTCAAGTGTTAAAATCTTATTTACAGCTCGTCTGCATCACTTAGATTTTCACACTTAAGTATATTTTAGAAACATTTTGTCAAAAAAATAAATAAATAAATAAATAAAAAATACAGAGCATACAGAAAAGTACAGTTAAAATATTTATACACATATATTTAATGATAGAATGTCTCAAACCTATCGCGTAAACATAGGCCATAAAATCCATGTGCATTGGAAGAAAGTATAACTTTAGTAGTTACATTCAGTGCAGCCTAGGGGTGCCCTAGTGCAGCCTAAGGTTCGTATAAGGGTGCTCTAGTGCAGCCTAGAGCTCTTATAAGAGTCTTAGTGCAGCTTTTCTTAAAATTTTGCCGAGCTTTATAAACATTATATAATTTTCTATTGAAACTCTTATACAATTCAGTGTATTTTTTGCGATCAAATAATTAAATTTCTGACAATGAAAAAATTGTAGTCCTTATTCAAATCAAAATACTAAATTCTATTTTAATACAGACACACAAAATTTTAATTCATGAACTTTATTAAAGGAAACAGTTTATGATGTATTAAAATTTCAAAAGCATAATACTTTTACCATTCTCATTACTACTTTTTTATATTATTCATTATTATTTTTTTATTCAAATTCAAACGAATCCTTGCATTTATTATACTCAAAACGCATTTCTTAAACATAGGCCATAAAATCCTTGTGCACTGGAAGTAAAAGTATAACAAATACTTTATTAGTTATATTCAGCACAGCCCACATATTACACGTCACCCTCATTGCAATAACAACAAGACCTCTCCACCATCGGAAATGCTAACAAAGATGCCAGAATTCCTGCAATATATTCCGCGGGGGTCTTCCATTAAATGTCGAACTGAATTCAGCGAAGACTACATAAAGTATCTGCACAAAGTGTTATATTACTAAATTTTAAAGATTATATCCTAACGGTTTCATCTAAACGCTACATTTTTATAAAATACTGCCCCACTTTATAAACATAATATAATTCCCTATAGAAATTGTCACTGTAATTCAATGCATTTTTTTAAATTAAATAATTAAATTTCTGAAAAAGAAAAATTCTTACTATCTATATAAATCAAAATACTAAATTCTATTATGATACAAGCCTACAAAATTCTAGTTCATGAACTTTCATAATCAAAAAAGATTAAAATTTCAAAAGCATAATAATTCTAACCATTCTCATTACACAGCTGCCAAGTCTCTGGATTTTTGAACACCAATACTTTCGTATAGAAAATTTTGCTTTATTTAATCAGATAACTCTGAGATTAAATAAAGCAAAAATTTCTGAACGGAAATACTGATATTAAAAAATCCGGAAACTTGGCAACTCTGTCGTTATTCCTTTTTTTTTATATTATTCATTATTTCTTATTCAAGCATTAATTTAAGCATTTATTATACTCAAAACCCATTCCATAAACATAGGCCATAAAATCCATGTACATTGGAAGTAAGTATAACAAATACCTTAGTAGTTACATTCACTACAGCCCACATATCACACGTCACCCTCATTCCAATAAAAACAAGACCTCTCCGCCATCAGAATGGCTAACAAAGATGCCAGAAGTCCTGCAACCTATTCCGCTGGGGTCCTCCACTAAATGAGTCGAAAGGAATTAATCGAAGACTACGCATAAAATTTCTTTTCCCCTCACTCTGGACCAATGGCTCGGAACACCTTGATGACTTCTGGTCAAGATTTATTTAAATACTAGAACATGAGTGGACACCAGATAGTGCAGATGCCTTTAGCCACGACAGCTCTTATTTCTCTGTAGTGGCATGGTAGGGTAGTCAGAAAGTCTACGGATGACTGCAAGTGTTTTTTTACTGACTTGCGCCTTCAGAATGTCTGGAAGATGTGGAGGAATTCTTCTGCAGCGTTTTTGTTCCATTAGCTGATGCTGTGAAGAATGGAAATTTACTTCTATCACACACAATTTCTTCCTTCGCTTTCTTTTAAAGAATTATGTTTGGGACATATTTTTGCTTTATTTTTTAGTTAAGTTGAAGAAAACAAAATTTTTATCGTATCGAATAATCTTTACTATTTAACTATCAGCATTTAATTCAAATAGAAATATTTAGTTAGATCGTTTTCTCTTCACTTATTTCTATTGTTTTTTGTTGTTGTTGTTGTTTTCAATATTTATTAATAAAAGAAAGTTTTTGGTGGAAGGGAATGTACGAAATGTTTTCATATACAGTGAAACTTCCATTTAACGAAGTCTCATCGTTACACTCAAATACTTCGTTATGAAGAAAATTCGTTAAATAGAATTCAACTTAAATTTCTGAAACTTGTATACACATAACCCGCATAAAATGAAAAGTACACATAAAATGGAAATATTTCAAAAATGTATTTTAATTCGGGCAGTCACTTTTTTATGCAGTGTAGATCTGAGACTAACTTAATGAGAGTAATGACAAAAAAAAAAAAAAAAAAAAAACACATAACAAAGAGAAGTAAACAAAAGCCGAAGCGCACCTTTCCTTTTTTCATTAAAATGTGATTACATGTGTGAGTTTTGATTGAATGATTCAAATGTGTTCATTTTCATTCAGTCCGTTGAAATAAATTCATACATCCATATCCATCGCAACAGCAACTTCTGCGTTTGAGTGCGCGCACGAAAGTGGAATGAACTTCGTTACATAGAATACGTTTTTCGTAATATGGAGATTAATTTACATGTTAATGATGTTCAAAGTCAAGGTTCTGCAGAAAATTTCGTTAAGTAGAAAACTTCGTTAAATAGAGACTTCGTTAAAGGGAAGTTCCACTGTATATATTTTTTCGTATATATGAACTATGCATCCTGTAAAAGAGTATTATAACAGCAGGAACAATATTCAAAACATTTATCTAGCATTTTTAATTAAACTTAGAACTGAGAAAAAGTCTTAGTAAAACATTTTATGTTTCATTTAAGCCATCCTCAAATCCAACGGAAGCTACTTTCTGACACATTTCTGAATTCATTTTTGTTCAGAAACGCATTAAATTGGCAGTTGTTTTATTCAGAAACTATGCAGTCGAATGGCATTTTCCAGTTTTTTTTTTAAAGGCAGACGATCTTTCGGAAAATACTGTCAAAGTCGGCGTAATGAATCGAAGTCCCGACGCGGCAGCGCGAGAAATAGGAAAAACGTGTCGTATAGTTAAAAAAAAATAGCTTTAACGCAATAAGCAATTCATTTCTTTTTTTAAACAAGAACGAAAAATCATGCGTCAAGCATAGATTATGTAACACTTTCCAACGCTTCCAAAAAAATGTTACAAATCATACCGTTTAATAAGCTAAAAGATAACATCTAAGTAAACAATTTGGAAAACGCATAACATATTTAAAAACATAATTTCAGGAATTTCCAACATTATACAATATTCGGAAAAATATCCGAATACTTTTATTCAGCCCTGTATAGGATCTATAGATTTGTATATATACTACATAGGATGCTAAATTTTAGTTCAGTTAGGAAACGCGTAGCACAGTTTAAAATTCTCCGTCTGGAGTTTCTGTCAATAAACGGAAATGTTTTCGCGAAATTTTGTGCTTCCCTGTATAGGATCTACAGAATTTATACACACCACGTAATAGACAAAAAGCGAGTTAAAATTAAAATCGCGTTCAGTAACTTAAAACGCACTTCCAGGAATTATTGTTAACAGACAGTAGAGAATTCTTTTGTGTGTCCCTGTAAATGAACGATGACTGCTATACACACAATATTCTGTAGTAAGCCTCTTGTAATGCACCTTAGTGATCTATATAAATTTCAATGCGTTTAAAATAGTGAAACATTATTTAAATAAACCGCAGACGATTTTTCTCCATAGACGTAATGTAACGGAATTCTTTTGACTGTCCCTGTAAAGTAACTATAAGTGCTATGCACACCCTATTCCATATTAAACTTCTTCTAAGGCACCTTAGTGATATATATAAATTTTAAAGCGTTTAAAATAGTGAAACATTAATTAAATAAACCGCAAATGATTTTTCCCCATAGACCGCAAATGGAATTCTTTTGAGTGTCCCTGTAAGAAAACTGTAAGTGCTACATACTTCCGTTGAAATAGGGAACATGCTATTGTTAACGGCAATAACATATAAAAATTGCAGAGCAATCCGGGCATATTTACGGGAGTTAGAGCACGGACAGACGACAGACGGCCATACGGCCAGAAAAACAGAAGTCATAAACACTTTTCAACTAGGTTGGAAAGTGTTAAAAAGGGGAAATTCTATTCTATTCCAAATCGCTTCAATAGTCAGGCCTGCGAATTTTATGAGTTTACATTTAAAAATGAGTCCATACAGCCATTTGTACTTGGTCGTACTAGAAAGACTGAAAAGTCCTGATTTGATTTATACTTTTTTAAGAAGGGAAAATTTGGGGGTAGGTCACCCAATTAGTTAGTAGACCAATTTAGTTAGCCCAATTAGTAGTTATTTTTCGGCTTTTCTCAATACCAGCTCGACGGGAAAATATAATTTTCAATAAAGAAGGAATACTTTATTTACAGTTCCTCCAACTAAAAGCATTTTGCACTGGTTCACAGATGCCCTATTACATAAAAATAATATTCATATGTAACACAAAAATCAGCGTAAAAACCAATAGATAAATAAAGAAGTACTCTTTTGATATCAGAAATGTGACGCCAGCAGGGCCTTTATATAAGCTTTTTTATATATAAGCTGGAGGTTTATCTCCCCCTCCCCCCCCCCCTCGTCAAATTTCTTCAAAGCACACATACAGAAAAAAAGTCAATAATTCTTATTTATATTATCAAAATATGTGAAATATATACCGAAATATCTACAGAACTTTTTCTTTCTTTATTTGGATGTAATAAACTATTTTACTAAAAGAAAACATTCACACACACACACAAAGATGTGTGAGATAATTTCGGTTAAAACTTCTCTCAATATGGCGCCCCTTGGCAGCTGTGCCCGGGGCGGCCGCCCCCCTTAGCTACGCTACTGATTCCGCTCCTGAATTTTCCCATAGGTTAACATGGGATTTTGCGATCAGGGAGTTTCAATGAAGTGGCCCCTTAAAAGCCGGTTATTCGATTTGCCATTAATTCATAGAAGTGACAGCTATTGTACATTAAAAATAGTCTATGCAATCCAAGATTGACATATAAAGGTACAGAACTGTAAATTCCAAAACAAGCGATCTGATTGATTGAGAGTCTTATATTGTAAACTCTGACCTTGACATTGTTATTTTGGACTACCTACTGGCTATTTTTCAAATTTACTTGTCACATAAATTACAAAATTCTTCTACGTTCGAGACAGGTGTTTTGCTTCTTTTAATTAGCCTGTCTGTCAGCTGAAATTGTCCAAAATAAATTCTACAAGCGACACCGACACGTTTCCTGAGGACAGATGCTACATTTACATCTTCACAACACAAAGATACGAGAAGTACAGTTTTACCATGGAACTAGGAATGATTCTTCCATGAGTTTTACCTTTGTTGAAAGATATTGTACCCATATAAAAGATGCTTTTAAGCAAACTGACGCCTGGGCGTGTCAAAAACTGCTGAAGAACACAGGCATCAATCTTGTGTTTGTGGGCACTTGACATGCATCACTCCCCTTTACTAATGATTAATCAGTTTTAACCTTATTTTTCTCTAATAAGATGCGGTTTTTCATATCTCTGCCATGAAAAATAACTTTTAGTAGAGGGTTTCTTTGAAAGAATTTTTACCGCAGATACGCGGCGCTAACTAAAATAGTAAAGGATAGCACATCAATCTTGAGACGGCTCTTTATTTTATGCGTGCTGTTATTTGCAAAAATGGATAGTTTCTGAAAAATTAATAGCATTTTTGTGACTTAGAAGTTTCAAGAAAATCTACCTATTTCGTGGAAACCCACATTACTGCCTGTAATCGACCTTGATTTCTTTAAGGTGGTTCTCAACTGACCTGCTTAACAATGCGAAACTTTCTGACACATTTTCTGACTCATTTTTAAACGCAAACACATAAAATTGGCAAGCCTGACTGTGGAAGCGATTTGGAATCGAAATGAATTTTCCATATTTTGATAAATGAATTACTTATCGAGTTATAAGCGATTCGTGTTACGTTACGACACGTTTTTCTCCCTCCTTGTACTATGGCGTCGGAAATTCGGTTCAAAACGTCGACTTTGACAGTATTTTCTGAAAGATCTTCTGCCTTTACAAAAAAAATGGAAAACATTTTTCGATTACAAAGTTTCTGCTTAAGAACATCTGCCAGTTTTATGCATTTTCGAACAAAAAGTAATTAAAAAATATGTCATAAATTCGCCAATTTAAATTTGAGAACAGTCTTAAGATGAATTCTAAAAAAAATATATATATATATTTCCCCCACCCCGCTCAATATCGCGAAACTTCCTGACACATTTACAGGCTGATTTTACTATCGATTTACTTATCGATTTATAGGCGACTGATATCATGTGACGGCATTTTTCACCTTTCCCACGCTGTCGCGCCCGGAAATTTGGTGTAAAACGTCAACTTTGACAGTATTTTCTGAAAGATCTTCTGTCTTTACCAAGAAAAAAAATGGAAACACTATGTAATTACATAGTTTCTGAATAAGAACACCTGCTAATTTCATGCATTTCTGAACAAAAAGGAATTCAGAAATGTGTCAGAAAATAACTAATCTTTAAGACTTTTGGGGGATTTGTTTGTTTGTTTGTTTGCTTTAAAGAAATGTGAAGTGTTTATAAAAAAAATCATTAACACTAATTTATTTTATCATATTATTATTTATTATAGTTTATTTTTTATAATATTCTTTATTTTATTTATTTATTTATTTTAAGTTATACTGAAAAAAAAAGGCGGCTGGATAGCTGACGGGCGGGAGCGTTTCGAGAAAAAAGGGTCAAGCGATGGACACGATAACTCGTTGAAGACTTGTCGTAGAGCAATAAAACAAACAAACATAAAAGTTTTGTTAGTCCAAATGTTAGTGAAATACGTAGCTGTTTTAAAAATATATATATATGCATTTTTAGGGAAATGGAGTCAATTTAAATAAAATGTAAATTTTCAACCACATATTTGGTTACTTAAAGTTTTACAGAAAAGCGAAATATCAGTTTTACTAGTACAAAATGTGAGGATTAATTTTTAAAAAAGGACCGATTGATTGAAAACTGGTGTAGTTCGAACACTCAAAGATTTTGATAATGCTGTTCAGTGAAAAAAAAAGAATTAAAAATTTTCGTTACATGGGCGATCTACTTCTGTACCTCCATAATTTTCTTTTCACTTACGTTATCGATTTCTAAGTAATAAAATATGATATCTGTGTGTATAAATTGTACAGGGTTATTACAAATGAATATCCCAACTTTGAAAGTCTATTAAAAGACGAAAAAAAATACAACCTTGTTGTTAATCAGAAATCAAAAGTAACAGTTGAAAGTTTAAATTCAAGACAGTTATAAGTGTTCAAAGGGAACTCTTTTAGAACAAGTTGGAAATTGTACGTCAAACGTGACAAACGTACAAACGTGTGCAAACGTACTATAGCTAGTTATATAAATATTCAGATATGATGATTTTTAATTCTGTGAAATGAATTATATCGTCTGCAGATTATTTTCTGTAATAAAATAAGTATCTCGGTCGACGATTAAACCTCGGAAGCTCCTATAACAAGAAAGCACCGATTTTTTTTTTTTTTTTTTTTTTTTATAAATATTTTTATTAATATCTTCTAAAGTTTTGATTCGATTTTCATAAAATTTGAAATGTCTCGACAAAATTCTGCAAAGATAATATATCTTAAATTTCAAACCATTCAGTTGGGTAGTTTTTGCGTTGTTATATGCGGACAGATGGACAGACGGACGGACGGACAGACAGACGGACCAGACGACGACAATAGGTGCTACGTATTTTTATAATTACAAACGTACCTCAAAACGAACGATATCGAGGCGGAATAAACTTTATAACTTCTCACTCACTTCGATGTGTGAAATGGAACACTACACTCTAAATTTGGGAGGAGTGAGAAGTTGACTCTTTGGAAGAGTGAGAGACATTTTCACTCTTTTTGGAGTGAATTTTATAAAAATACACTCCTTAAACAGTGGAATTTTCCACTCCCTAGAAAGGAGTGAAATATGTCACTCCGTTGTCGAGAGTGACTGTCTCACTCCTTTGACAAGAGTGAAATATTTCACTCCGTTGAAGAGTGAAAGCCTGGCATTATATAATTTTGTCCATATTTATTTATTGAGAAAAACGAAATTATCATTTTTTCTTTTTCTTTTTAGGTAGATTTCGTAAGAAATACTACCTATTACATTCTCCCCTATGTTGGAATTTCTGAAAATTTTTGCAGATCTACACCGATCATGACCCCTAGAACCCCAAACCACCCGCCAGTTCAAAACTTTATCTATCTATCTATCTATCTGTCTGTATAGCTATATAATTTTTTTATGGACACAATAACTTCAATAATTCTGCACAAATCTCTTCCAAACTGATGCATATAATCAAGGGACATAAAATCTCGGTCAAGTTCGTTATTGGGCAAAATCGAAATGTGTGTCTGTGGGGGGGGGGGGGGGGGGGGGGGGTTGTGAAAACAGAAAAACCCATAACTTCTTAATTATGATGCGTATCAAATCCGTTTAAAGTTATTATTACTTCTAGGAAAAGGACCGAAAATTTATGTATGACAGATTTTTGATATCATTAAAAATGGCCACAAAGGAGGGGGGGGGGTGGATAGGAGTTTAAGAAAAAAAAATTCATAACTTCGCCAATTCACAAGATATCCATCCGCTTCTTGGAAAACATGAAAAAAAATTGAATGCACTTAAAATAAAATTTAATATAACAAAGCATACCTTTTATTATACACGTGAAATACCACTGCTTCGACCGATCGATGGTGTCTTTTTTTTCTTTTAAGCATTTCAATATCAATTTTGCTTTTTAACCATAAATATAAAATTAACCTATGTGGAGAATTGATGTTTTATCTTTTTTGTACTACTATTTATTTTTTTTTTAATCATTGTTCAGCACTATATAATGCGGTTATTTTATTTTTGTGGCAACACTAATTTGAGGGAAAATCTTGCATTTCATTTATAAAAACAATGCCGATTTAATTTTTAATTAATAGCAATATTTAATCAAAAACCATGTTTTAACGAAATGTAGGGGTAGTACCATGTCAGATGAAGCTGCTTCAAAAACCTTTCGAAAGAGGCTACCCCATTTGTTGTTGTGTGCACTGCAAATAGAAGCGTCTTAAATTCAGACAGATATGTGTCTAAAAAGCAATTCAGACACTTAAGTGTCTGAATGTAAAATTTCAGACATCACAGATGTCTCAATTTACGACACTTAAGTGTCTTAATATGATCATGGTATAAACGAACTGAGAAACATGTCTGAAAAATGATGATATGTCTGAAATTAAGACATTTAGAAATTTAGGCATTTAAATGTCTGAATGTGATATAATTGTAACATAAGCGTAATGACTGTGATACAATTGTATCTTTATGTATGCCAGCACCATCAGAGACTTTTCAAACAGATGAAAGGTGTTTAAAATACTTTCCCATCCACTAATTTTGTATTACTTTATATTAAAAGGAGTAACTTGATTAGAGCATAGAACGTGTGTTTAAATTGTACAAGTTCGCTTACTTGGTTATTTTCGGAGTATTAAGCAGTTAAAGAATTCACTTTCCACAAAACATAAAATTCTCCAAAAATTACTTACACACTCGTGGGTGTACGCAGGATGAGTGCAGTGAAGGGTTGCCTCCCTTCTTCCAAAATCTTTGAAAATACTGAGATATATAGCTTAAAATACTAAGAGATATGAGAGTCGGCAGAAAGAAACGTAGGGAGGGGCATTATTTTGGAACAGCTGTGCCTGTGGTTCACAGTCTAGTCAACTTTTTTAAATGCAGAATATAAATATGAAACAAACTAAGAATCTTGTGGCAGAACAATTTTTAAGCATACCGATATAAAAAAGACAATACAAAAATTTAACAATTAAGAAACACTATAATAAAATATAACATCTTGTAATAGTATATTACTTTTAAATGCTAAAGGTGTAAAATTAACCACTATAATATAAATTAAAATAACTTTTATTAGTTGTTTTACATGTTTCGACTCTTCTGAGTCATTTTCAAAAACAAAATGAGAATATTCTAAAGCTGCACGGGCTTTGAAGTTATTATTTACATGTACTTTTTAAAAAATTACGCACGTTATCTATTATTTTTTACTTGATTGTTTATTTTTATTTTATTTTATTTTATTTTTTTTTTTTTTTTTTTTTTTTTTTTATTATAGAAAATAAACAATCAAGTAAAAAATAATAGATAACGTGCGTAATTTTTTAAAAAGTACATGTAAATAATAACTTCAAAGCCCGTGCAGCTTTAGAATATTCTCATTTTGTTTTTGAAAATGACTCAGAAGAGTCGAAACATGTAAAACAACTAATAAAAGTTATTTTAATTTATATTATAGTGGTTAATTTTACACCTTTAGCATTTAAAAGTAATAAATTAAGAAACACATTAAATATTCAAAAATTAGTTTCTATCAGTTTTTTTCTACATATCGTAGAATTGAAATAGTTTATTCTTTTTTTCGTTAGAAAGTTTCATTCCCCCATAGCTTTCATTTCAGATAATAACAGGGAAAAAAATAAACTTATAAATAAAAAATAAATGACTACTATGGTGGAATCAGAGGGACAGAGTCACCCTCCCATAACGAAAAAAATCTCGGTCTCTTATTATCTTGGTGTTTAATTATTATAAATTTAGTGGGGAATAATGAGTTTTATCATTTTTTAAAACAATTTAATATCATATTTTTAAAATAATAATTTTTAGCTGATATTTTAAACAGAACCGGGGTTCCAAACTTTTATAAGCGAACGTATAACAATTCTAATAATAATAATCAGATAATTGGTAAATAATGCTTCACAAAAAGTTCTAAAGAAAGGAAATAAAAAGGTTTCGAAGCTGATAAAAATTTTAACGAGTTGCTATTTGCGTGATGCGTAATTCATCAGTAGAAATGCTTACACATCTATTTCTTTGCTAGAGACACGTGTGTTTGTCCGCAGATGGCTGAAACCGTTGGCGGGCTAATGTTGTTTTCGATTTTAAATGTTTCTTAAACGATTTGTTTAATGAACATATCGTGATTTCAAAAGGTGCAAGATACGATTATTACATTTTTGTGGATTTATGTTTCTTCTTCATTTTTCTCTAATGGCGAATCTACTTCAGGTTTGTGATCAGGCTTTGTGAAATATGGCGTGCTTGCTCCTGATATATGTGAAATTAATTGCGTGAATAATACGGATCATATGAATATGTAATGATTGTGGATTTTTTTTTTCTTCTGGCGAATCTACTTCATCGAGCTTTGTGAAATATGGAGTGCTTGCTCCTGATATATGTGAAATTAATTTCGTGAATAACATGGATCATATGAATATGATATTATAATATTATTAACAAGATTTTGATCGATATATTTTTTAAAATTTTGATAATTATTAGAAGATTTCAAAAAATAATATTACATCAACGTTAGTGTATCTTATGAATATTTTTTTAAATGGGCACTAATTTGTGCACTTCCGGTTATTTGTGTATTATCCAAAATAAATAAAAGATTGTGGATTTTATTACTGCTTTATCAGGTAAGTATGGTAAAGATACCATATATATTCTTTTCAAAAATTAAAGAAATCTATATTTTAAGTTTTTTTTTAAATATACTTTCCCCTTTATGCATTATCGTAATTCGTATACATTCCCGGCTGTTAAAAACGCGCATCCTTTTATCTCTCTCTTTCAACGAAAGACTTTTAGTCAAAATCATGCATATTTTTTTTAAATTATCATTAACGTACTTATTCGGTCTCCCACATATCAAAAGAAATGAAATTATACAAGGCATAAAATGTTTTCCTTTTCATGGTCAGCTTTGTCTCGCATATTGTTCCAGATGTCTATAACATTTAAACGGCGCCTTTGCTGCATTCCTCGAAAGCCCTGTTCCCAAAACAATAATTAACGGTAAAATTCTTAATCTCTCTTTTTAGCCAAAGTGCAATCTTCGCCAAAAGATTTTTCCCTTCCAATGACGTCGATTATGAAGTTGATATGTATATAAGTAACGGTTACATTTCCCACGCAAAAAAATGCGATTCTCTTGGCTTGAAATGTATCTCGCTTGGCGTGTTTTTCCTTGCGCCCACTTTCATATCGGATAGAACACTTGCCCTCTGATCTTCATCTCATAAACATCTAAAAATGTCTTGGCCCCTTTGGCCACCCTTTGGTTTTATAACGAAAAATCACCTTGATGTTCTTAAAACTCTTTGGATTACGTGAACTTGATCGGACCCGTTCAACAGCATTTCTGGATTATTCTTTGGATTATGTTTGTGTTCTTCACCCCTGACTTTAAATTTAAAATGTCACCTCACCAATATTCATCAGATTCATTTAAAAAAATCTGAAACTTTGATTGATCAAAATATTACTATTATGGAAGATTGTGAAGTGTGACATCTTTCTCCAATTAAAGAACATTAACTCTAGTGATGTGATTTTCGTCTTCCTTGCTTCACCATACAAAATATAAAGGAAAAACTACACTCCGGTTCAGTACTTCAGTACCCAGGAAACGCACTCTGCGGATTGCCAAAACAACCAAGTGCCACTATACCTTCTTGTTTTAACAAATTGTTTCACTCCGTACAAGTAAATCCTTTAGATCTTTTCAAAGGATTCGCCAACTCTGACATCTTCTCAATAATCACCCCCTGAACTTACTTCCCACGATAAACTCTTTCATATGCATAAATGAACACGATAATTTCTATCATAGTAAGGATCCTCTTGTGAGATTATTTACGATAGTATAATTTTCATTTTCAAATGAAATTTTTACTTCAATATTATTATTTATGTAACATCATTTATTTATTATTTAAATTATTTTTAAAAGAATAATGTGTATTTATAATATTTGTATGTGTAATAAATTTTTTTTTAATTTTAAAAGATTTGTGTATTTATTTGTGTTTTTGAACTAAATTCTTATCATTTTAAAACTAAAGAATTTTGTTTAATACTTCTCTAGGTCCATGCTTTATATATAAAAGGTTTTTTATTGTAACGAATCTTATTACTGATTAAATCGTAATATTGATTTTATTGCTCATGTATCCATACACAAATTAGCCAATATTGCTCGTATTATATTTTTGTGCACCCCATAGCCCCCCTCCCCAAACAAACAAAAAAAACTGATTTTTTTTTCTTTCTTATGTGATTGTACGCTGTTAATCTTACTGTAAAAGGGCAGTAATATTATATTAAGAAAAGTGCTTAATTTAAAATAGCTATTTTGAGAAAAAGAAAAAAAAAACGAAAAATTGTGAATTTTTTTGATGAAGAAGAATTGCTGTGTTTAGAACTTTCTAATTGTTAGTTCGCTATGTAATTCACTCAATATTTAATATTGAAAAAAAATCTAAAATGAACAAAGAATTGTTGTGACCTAATTTTTATATTTTATAATTATAGATGAACAATTTTCTGGGAAAAATATCTTTTTAGATATATTTTTTGTCTTCCGAGGGACAAAACTGATTTTTGCCGAATCTGAAATGGCAAACATAAATAATAATAATAATATATCTTTAAAATATATTAAGTTCCACATAATAGCATTATTTTGATTGAAATTTTAATTGTATTGCATATCATACATATATCCTCTAATCTACATAAATGACAGTTAAAAATATATATATTGTGACTTTGTGATTATTATTAATAAAATAAGTTTTTAAAACTTTCTTTTCTTAAAGTTAATTTTTGCACAATTTTTTTTAGTAATTTAATTTGCTTTAAAATAAGTAAATAAATATATCATTATTTACTTTGATTTATTGCTCAAAAACTTAGCTTTCGGTTTTGCAAAACTTGAGATATTAATAACTAAATTTTAATATTTATGTCTTCATTATCTTTAGTAAAAAACTGACTACAAATTTAAAATGAAAAATAGTAAAAGCTAGAATTTTATATACTTACTTCTTTATTTCTTCAGATTTATTTACTTGTATTTTGCACATAAAGCTGCTTTTTTTTTTAGTTTATATGCATTTACATGAAAAATAAAGAAATAACAAATAGTCCAGTTAAAATGTTTATTTAAGGCGAAAGAATTTTTGAAACTAAAAGTCATGTATGTTATTAAATAATATATTTATTTATTTATAATAGTAGATTAATAGCTCTGGTGATTGTTATCTGATGTATAAAATAAATTGGTCACATGGAAATATAAATTATCTCTAGCGATTTCCAGTTACTGATGTTATTGATATAATTTTCGTATGAATTTCCACTTTTGGTGGTGACATTTCATTTAATTATTTTTCAGATTATATTTTCAAAGTTGATGTTTTCGTGTAAACAAAATTAAATTTATGTATGGGAAATGTTATGAACATTTTTTCTTCAGATGGTGAACATAGAACATGAATAAGAAACATAAAAGTATCAGAATGAAGTTTATCATGAAATTCTCAATATTTTATGCATACATTTTCAGTTTTACTTACGAGAAATAAACCTCTATTTAAAAAATTCAAAATTGCCCTATTGTATTCAATTGCAAGCCGAAAATATTTTTTAAATATTGCCTTATGAAAACTTGTTGAAAATACAAAAACTATATTTAGATATTTTTTTCGTGTTGAATCTCAATAACATAATCAAATTTCAAGACACAGAGCTATTTTGAAAATATACAAAGATTAAAAATGGGTTTACTTAATCCAATATGAACTGGGGAAAAAAAAAAAAAAAAAATATATATATATATATATATATATATATATATATAACTCTGAATAATATCCCGAGTAAAAAAACAAAAAAAAAAGGGAAAAAATAGGGCGGAGGGGGGGGGGGGGGCATGGGTGGATAAGATTAATTTTTGGTCCATGATAGGGTCAAATATTTTTACTAAGGAGTTTCCCTTGTTGTAATAAAATTCGAGATTTAAATTTACTGGTTCGATAATTTTTTCTTTCTTTTTTTTTTTTTTTTTTTTTTTTTTTTTTTTTTCATTTACTCTAGATTGTTTAATTATATATTCAAAATTTTATACTTATAGAAAAGGATGAGGTTAAAGACAGAGGATTTATCTAAACATGTATTTATATGTTCATATATATTTGAGGTAATCGAATGAATGTATTTAATTTTTTGCGGTAGTATGTGAAGAGGGGGGGAGGGGTGGTAAACCACTGGACCTGGAATTCTTTTGATGCACATTTTCTATACTATGACAAAAATAAAACACTTTCTATGTTTTAGAATACATACACATATTTGGCTATAACGCAGGATTGGATTTCTTCCAGAAGCAAGACTTGATTATAGCATGGGTATGGGTAAACTGGGTTGTATGTAGCCCTGGCCCCTCTGATTTTAGGGATTCTGAAATTTAGTGTGCAATTTTCGTAAAGCTGATATTTTATATCTGTTTCGACGTTGCACTGATTATAATCAATATTTTGAATTGTTAGAGCAAGATAAGTTTAAAATATATTCATCGAAATACAGTAAAACCTCTCAATAGCGGACACCCCAGAACGACGGAATTTGTCTGTTATTCCGAAGAGTCCGCTTTCTCCGAATAACAGACAAATTCTGCGATGCTACGGTGTACACTACTGAGAGATTTTATTGTATTTAGATAAATATGTTTTTTGTTTTTAAACTTATCCTATTCTAACACAGAAAAAAATAAAACCCAATTTCGGTCGAAAGATTCTTAGGTATGTGCCCAAATTGGGCCATGCTTGTTTTGGTTACCACTGTGTATCCATTTTGGGCACTGTTAAATACCCATGCAATTTTTTTTTTGAAAATGGGTATTTAACAGTGCCCAAAATGGATACACAGTGGTAACCAAAAAAGACATGGCCCAATTTGGGCACATACCTAAGAATCTTTCGACCCAAATTGGGTTTTATTTTTTTCCGTGAAAAGTTCGAAATATTGGTTATAATCAGTACAATGTCGAAAGAGATTTAAAATATCATCTTTACGAAAATTCCATACCAAATTTGGGAGCCCCTAAAATCGGGGAAGGGGGGTCCTCACCAGTTTGCCCATGCCATCAAGTTCTGCTTCTGGAAAAATCCCCAGCCCTGCTTTATAGTCAAATATTTTCTCATTTATTGAGGATTCAATGTGGCTGCATTTAATGCTTAAAAAAAAGTTAGGTCAGAAATGACTGCCTATTGCTGACAAATCAGAGCACAAAAATGGCCACGATTCAGACGTTTCAAGTGTCTGAAATTCAGACACTATTAAGTGTTTTAAAATTTTAAGATACTTTAAAGTTTCTGTTTTTTAAACCATCCGTTTCAGACGCTTAAGTGTCTGAATTTCAGACATTTCATTTTACAGTGTGTTTTGTAAATTCATAGAGAAAGGGATGCTGACAACAGAAATAATATGTATGATTTTAGAATAACAAGACTTTGCAAAATAGCGCTAATTTACTGAAAAGTGCGGTCAAAATATAAGAGTTTATATTTAAAACAGAAATTAAAGTGAAATCAGACATATTTAGTCATAGAATATCCATCTATTAAATAGTTATTAATAAAACTTTAAAAAAACTAAAATACAGTAAACAATAATGTTTGATTAGATTTAAATTCATTAGCAATTAATACAGAGATCTAAAGATTTAAATTTTGAATTACACATGAACAAAAAAAAAAATAATAATAACGTACATCACAGGAATTATTAAAATACTAAATACAACTTAATGGGTATTTGAAAAAAGAAAGAAAGAATATTAACTGATTAAGATTTTGGTTAATTACTTGCCCTTATGGGCATTTTAAAACTATCATATCTTTATAAGGAATGCAATGAAAGCTAACATAATAGTGATAAGATTGGAATAAAATATTTTAGTTTATTTCTGTCAGTAATCTAATTTAATTCATTACGTAACTCTAATTGAATTTTTCCTGAAGAGTTCAATTACCGTTACAAACTATGAATTAAATAAATATTGCCAATAAAGTATTTTATTCCAATCTTTACCACGCTTGTGTCTATTTTCATTGCATGCTCTAAAATATATGATTCTTTTAAAATGCCCATAAAAGAAACAAAAAAAAAATAATTCACTCCATAAAAGGTGAACAGTCACTCCTATGAAAGAGTGGCTATTCACTCCTGTCAAGAGTGAGAAATCCACTCCTTTTGCAAGAGTGAATAGCCACTACTATGAAGGAGTGGATAGCCACTCCTATGAAAGAGTGACTATTCACTCCTATCAGAGTGAAAAAACCCACTCTTTTTGCAAGAGTGGATAGTCACTCCTCTGAAAGAGTGAGTATCCACCCCTGTTTAGAGTGAATATTCACTTCTCGGGAGTGAGTATTCACTCTTTCGGAGAGTGAACAATTTCACTTTTGCCTAGAGTGAATAGTCACTCTAAAGAGGTTGGGCAAATTTTGACTCTGCGATAGAGTGAATATCCACTCCTCCGGAGTGAATAGTCACTCTTTCTTATTTAGAGTGTACCTTTTATTGTTCAGAAGATACACCCTTTTAGAACTGCCCTTCAAAGATGGGATATTCATTTGTAATCATCCTGTTTATTTTCGTAGGTAAAGAAACATTTGCTTTTTTTTTTTTTTTTTTTTTTTTTTTTTTTTTGGCAGTATAGTCCCCATTGTTATTTTTCATTAGCAAATGACTCATGAGAAATAACTAAAATAATAATTACATTAATTGTCCTTAAAAAGATTCGACACACGCGCACCCAATATCCTGTCACAGCTTACATGTGAGTAGATAATAATTGGGGGTTCTGCGCCAGCGCAGTTCGCGCAGTCGACCTAAAGGTTGAAGGAAGGTCATGGAGCCGGAAGTGGCAGGTGTGGACACCGGATGTAGCAGGTGGGGATAACAGGCATGTTGAGGCAGGAAGTGATTAAGGAAGTATGATCGGAAACGCGAAAGGAAATTTAACAGGAAACGCGACAGGAAGTGAATGCGATAAGGGAGAGAGGGGGAGGGCTTATTTTTGTGGGGGGCTTATGCTAACCTGAAATAAAAACGGAATTATTTCTTACTTTGTAAAAATTTAACATTTTTTTTTTTTTTTTTTAAACTTGAAATAATTTTTTTATTTATTTTTTATTTTTTTTTTTTTGCTAACTAACACATGAAAGAAAATGGAAATCTTTCTGACTTTGTTTTACTTTATAAAAGTTAGCATGAAATTTATTTTAAGACTGGAAACGTGACAGGAAGTAAGACCGGAAACGGGATTAGACATGTTTATTTATTTATTTATTTATTTTTTCAATGGTTATCAAGAAGCAGGATGTTTGGGAGCGTGTTCGAACAGGAAAGGTGATTTGTAAGACCGGACGTTATTAAGGTGTGAGTGATAAGGAAAGTATAGTTTTATACACATAGATTTTGTTCTTTGTAGAGGGTTAAATTATTTTTAAATGTTATTTATTTTTTAGTGTTTTGAATTTTATTTATTCTTAAACCGTTATAAATTATTTTTTTCTATCATTTTAATTTTTAGTGACACCAATTTTAGAAGTAATTGCTCATTAAAAGAATTATTTTTCAACGCTGGCACAGGCAGGAATTGAACCCACTATCTTCTATGTGGAAGAACAATGTGTTTATCCACTGTGCTAGCGGGAACTTGTAATGTTATCTCTTTAAATGCAAGAGATGGGGGACTTCAGACATGTATTAAGATATCTTTACGGTCATTTATTGTACTTTTACTGAATGAGATAAAGTAATAGGGCGAAATTTTCTTTAGCTATTGAGTAATTCGAGAGTTTTGGTTTAATATGAATGCTATTACATGTATTTGTTTAATTTACAAACACATTTCTTTCACAACACTCTGTCAACAGATCACTTCAATATTCGAAATAATAATTTAGAGGGAAAATTTTTACTTTCTATACGAAATTTTATTTATAGAGATTGACGAAGATAGTATGCTTAATTCTTTCTTGTATTAACATTATATTCGAAATAGAGTTTTGTTACGAAAAATAACGTGTTTATACATTTTAAAAACGAAAGCAAAGTGATTTTAAAAAATGTAAATATAAGCTATACACCCACGCATTTATGTTATTGAATTAAATTACAAGGCTTAATATTGTATTCAGCGTAATATTTTCTTATAAAAGCCGTTTCACAAACTTGTATACTAAAAGTAATGTGTCATTTTTAGGGGGGAAAATTAATTCAAGTCATTGAGACTAATCCTTTATGGGGGAAAAATTTGTCATACTTCTTTGTGTTACATTATATCTTCCGTTTTTTAAGTTTACAAATTTGTGGACTAACTTAAATAATCGTTTTTATGCTAATTAAACAATATACTTTTTAATTATATAATTTTTTTAATTGACTTGTAATATAGCTTTTTTTCTTTTTTTTTCTTAAAAGGGTACTGTAGAATAACTTATGTCACAAATACTACATCCTTCTTTAGTTAAATATGTTTCACTTAAGACATGACAAAGTGTCTTAGAAACATTTCATTTTGGAGTTAAGTGATTAAACAAGAAAAATATTATTTATAAAAACACAACACATAAGACCAGTGACTGAGAGGTTCTGGTTTTAAAGCTACTAGACGTTTGGGTTTAAACTTCTCTCGCGCTCGTCGACCTAACCGTTCGGAGTTTTCTTCGAACCTTGTCAATACGAGTTAGGAGCCCTTAGAATGACCCCTAGAGTGACCTATATCCCAAGCGTAGATAATCGGTTTTAACAAATAACCAACCATCCACAACACATAAGACATTTTAGATCATTACATAAGACATTTTAGATCATTACATAAGACATTTTAGATTATTACATTTAGTTAAGAAGTGATTTGACGTGCAAAATATTATTTATACAATCATACAATAAGAGAATTTTAAAGATTTTTTCCTTTTAAATGAACAATTTTTAGTGACTATTTAACTTATTAAAGAGAGCGGGTATTTTGTTTAGAGTTATACGATTAAAATAAATTTTCAATAGATTTGATTTTATACAACCAACATTTTAAAAAAAGGGAATGGAATCTAGTTTTTATAAATTAACGTTTTTCAATTTTACAAATACTTCACACCCCGTCTTTTTCCCCCTCTTTTAGTAGACTTTACATACATAAGACATAAAAAGCGTTTTAGAATACATCATTTAGAAATTAAGTGGTTTGATAAATAAAATATTATTTATAAAAGCAATAGATACGAGAGTAATAAGGATTTTTACTTACATATGTACGAACTTCTGATAGGTAAGACTTTCTAAATCATTGTGCAAGAATTAAGTGGTTATTGAACTTATAACATTATATGATGAAATAATCACGTGACGTATTTTTAAACCAATAAAATGTCAGTATTTTCAAACAAATAAAAAGTTAGTATTTTTACACGAGCGCCCTCTATCATTATATAAATTTCAATGAAACGAGTTCATAACATTCTACTGTGACCTGATATCGTTGTAATAGGTTGTATTTTTCATTTAAGTTATTGTGGAACGAGTTATGAAGTCTTATGTTGGTGATGTAACCAACTTGGAGTGTCAACACTCATCACCAGAGTTAAATAATCAAGAGATGGATTCTACACTTTTATCCAAAGAAGGACTCGTTTCGAATTATGAAGTGAAACTCACCTCATCAGGACTAAAGAAACAGAAGTTACCCCATGTGCGTAAGATGTGTAACACAGCATTTCCTCGAAAAGTTAACTTAGTGTTTCATATGAAAAGTCATCTAAAGGAAAAATCTTTTTGCTGTGAGGTGTGTGCTGAAGTTTTTTCACAAAAGAGTGATTTACGTAATCATCAAAAGATTCACAAATTGCCCAAACAATACAAGTGTAGTGATTGCAACGAGATATTTTCAAGAATGTCTGACTTATTAATACACAAGAAGACCCATAAGATTCGTAAACAATATTCATGTGCAAAGTGTTGTGAAATATTTAAGTGTGAATCGGATTTTTTACAACATTGTGATACTTTTCATAAAGTTTTACCTAACATTGCGAAATCACCCTGTTTAAAAGATTTGTTATTTGAACTTATAGTGAAGCTTATAGATTAGTTCGAACTTATAGTGAATTAAAAGACAAAATGATATGCAAAATATATGAACTAGAATTAACAGACCAAAACATACATGTACATGCTGAGAATGCCTTTTTAAAGTTGTACAACGGCTTTGAAGATTTCACAGAACGAGTGTTTAATTGGACATTACGAAAAATTTTGAAATTAGAATTGATTACAGCTCAATATGACAGGCTTATTTGATTTGTATTATTTTAAATGATTAATAAATAGTTTGATTGCGAAAAAAAGTGTTTTCTTTAGCATAACACTGTGTGACTTTTAAACTAATGTTGTGTATTTTGAATGTGTCAGACAAAACAGGAGTGTGTTGACATTTAAAAAAAAAGATTTTACATAATATAAAAGTTTTACAATAAAAATTGACTTACCTAAAGTTTTTTCAAGATAGTCACGATATCCTTTCCATTACAATTATTTTAAGGAAATAGAATTTAATTTTGTTGTGAATAACACTTTGTTGTTAACATCACGTGGTTTGTCTTATCATAACTATGAGATCCTAAGATGACTTCCTATTAACATGATAACGAAGAGTAAAAAAATGACTAATGCAAGCCGATTTTCCTGCCTAAACTTGTTATCAGCTTGCATGAGTGACTCATCTTTACATGTGTGGATTTGTATGTTGAAAAAATGATTGCTATGTTTAACCCGTGTAGACGATTTTTATCCGGAAGCTGTTTGAACTACCAAATTTCAGATATCACACATTTTACTAGAACATTTAAATATTTTAATGTCTTTTCGCCCGCAAATTGGAAACTTAGGATTATCACCTTTACATCGAGACATGGAAGGTAGAAAAATAATAACTTTACACTTAGACAATATTTTAATTTAAGAAGAATTAGACTTAACACATTGTTAGAGTTTCTTTGAAAAATATCTAGTTGGTTGTAAATTTTAGAAAATTCGATCTAACGAAATTAACACACTTAAAAATATCTAGTTGGTTATACATTTTATAAAATAAGCAACAAATAAACATTTCGATACATTGACAAAAGAAAATAATTAAGTTTAAGTAAACTTTACACTTAGACAATATTTCAAACTAAGAAAAATAATAACTTTACACTTATATAATATTTTCAACTAAGGAAAATTAATAACTTTAAAAATCAGACTTAACACATTGTTAAAGTTTTTTTTAAAACAACACAACATTTTCAAAGCAGTGGAAATAGTATACCTGAAAAAAATTCAACTTAGTGGAATTTAATAGTGAAATTTTTTAACCTCACTCATTTAAAAAATAAAACTTTGTAAATTTTTTCCATTTTTAAAATAAAACTTATTTAAAAAATAAATAAGCAACTATTAAACATTTTGAATGTCTTAGACAAAGTGTGAATAAATTTGTTGAAATTATATAAAACATGAAAAATATCATTACTTCTAAAAGAAATTTTATTTTTGGTGAAATAAACTCGAGGTATTTATTATATGTTACTTAAACTACATGAGAATTGATTGAAAATGTGTTACTTTTAATCACTCACAAGATAAGACATGATGTTACAATATACACATAGGAATGACATAGGAATTTCAGATGGGTTTTTCTCCCACACATGACGTCACTGATAACATATTTACTGATCAAGTCATAAAATCATAGTTTAGGGTAGGTTTTTAAGCACGAAGTTTAGTTGAGATTTAAGATATTTGAGAAATATAAACTACAACTTTGGCTACTTTTTGAAATTTCCCCCTACATAAGAAAAAGAACATAGAAAAATAAAATGAAAAGTCGTATTTGAATGGAATCAAATTATTATCCTTTCACTTAACAGCTGAATGCGTCGGTAATTACATCACAAAGGCACTGATAACAACTGATTGAATATATTGTGTTTCTTTTTTAAGGTTAAATTGATTTAATATTCAAGTTATTTCTTAATGATACACTTAAAAACAATAAACTTAATTAGCATTCAAAAAGCAAACGATCACATTATTGTGTAAAACAATCAAATGTTTTAAAAGTCACAAGTTAAAATTTGAAATGACTTAGAGTTTAAGTAGAATTTAGATGTGAACCTTTTAAAATGAAATAATAGTTTTTTGTATCGCCCTCTATCGGTGGGTAATAGAATTAAGAGATAATTAAAAGTTTTAACTTGAATTCGAGCCCACAACAAAAATTATTTTTCGGTTTTATAATTTAGGGTAGGTTTAACTGAGCAAGCCATGATATTTCAGTATTTATAGACGATTTAAGATATTCGATAAAGGAAATCATCTGAATTTTTAATTTAATTGAAGGGTTTACTGCTTAAAGTACTACAAAATGAGTACAACACGATGCATAGTTTTTTAATTAATTATATTTTTCGAAAGGTTAAATTGACTTATTGATAAACTTAGGATTTATGTTTAAAGTGAATAAATTTGACATGTTAGGTTCACTTAATAACAGAGGGTTGAATAAGTTATTTTTAATAAAAATAAAGTTTACTAAAAGTTTTTAAAGTTAAAAAAAAATATAGTTTTAAAAAATTTAAAGTTTACAAAAAGTTTAAAAATCTTTAAGTAAATCAAAATTAACTTTTTAATTTTAACTATTGAGAGACTATAATCTAACTGTTTATCCTTGTAACCAACTGGTGCATATCAACTATATACTCTGTATCTGCATATGCGCAGAAAAACATAGACATTTAATCTAACTTGAGTTCGACTTTAAATTATTTGCCAACTGTTAAGTTTAATTACTATACACAACTCGATTACCTTTCCCACAAAACACCTTTCAGAAACAAAACAGAAATTAATACTTACCGAAAAACACGTCAACTTCTTGTGCTTGCTTTCACTCAACTAACGTTTCTCCCTTATCTTTGCTAGGGGGCGCTGCAATCGCCGTTAGAGGCGCTAGCAGTCTTCAGGTGTGTGATAAGAATAAACTTTAAATCCAACTTACACTCGCTCAGTCATTCTTGCTTCTCTCTACCTTGCTAACAATCGTTTGCTGCTGGCTCATTGTTTGGTTGTTTAAACTTGTTGAATGACGTCATCATGTGTTTGTCTAAACTTGTCCAGTCTTGTTTTTATGCAGTACGTCTATTTAGATGAGTCATCACTCGCTTATCTTAGTTGACTTGTCCAAACTTGTTTTTGTGTGGCACGTCTATTTGGGTGAGTCATCGTTCGCTTATCTTGCTTTACTTGTTTGAACTTGTCTAGTATCCACCACCTCATGTCTTTTGTCATAGCTTGAATATACTTTACACCAATCGCTTAAATATAAAAGTCTTGTCACAACTTACTTAAACTCTGATAAAAATATTAATTATTTATAAATTTCATCAAATTCTTATTTTTCTGATACATTTACTATGTAATTTTCGTTCAAAAATATGGTAAAGCTCGATTTTAAATCGAAGTCTAAGATGAATTCCCCAAATTTGTAACATTTTAACACTAATAATAAATACTGTAAGCACCCAGTACATACAACTTTTGTAAAAATAATATTACTTATAGCTAACTCGTTCAGTCCCATGATACGAAACTTCAATATAGCTAAAATCAGTGTTAAACGAAAGTCTAATCACGTGTCTTTATATATTATTTTGAAATGTAAAGCATTATATCTAAACGAATGATATAAGGAGTAGTTAGAATAGTTCTTGTATTTTTATTAGTAAAAAATGTATACACATTATCTTACAAGGTTGGAATATTCAACACACGGTTCACCATATTTAAAAACGATTCACCATGATTTAAAAACTTAGTAACATATTTTAAATTTATAAATTTAAATTAAAAATACTTAAGTATTTATAATTGTTTATTTATAAAAATATGTTTTAATTTAAATTTATAAATTTAAAATATGTTACTAAGTTTTTAAATCATGGTGAATCGTTTTTAAATATGGTGAACCGTGTGTTGAATATTCCAACCTTGTAAGATAATGTGTATACATTTTTTACTAATAAAAATACAAGAACTATTCTAACTACTCCTTATATCATTCGTTTAGATATAATGCTTTACATTTCAAAATAATATATAAAGACACGTGATTAGACTTTCGTTTAACACTGATTTTAGCTATATTGAAGTTTCGTATCATGGGACTGAACGAGTTAGCTATAAGTAATATTATTTTTACAAAAGTTGTATGTACTGGGTGCTTACAGTATTTATTATTAGTGTTAAAATGTTACAAATTTGGGGAATTCATCTTAGACTTCGATTTAAAATCGAGCTTTACCATATTTTTGAACGAAAATTACATAGTAAATGTATCAGAAAAATAAGAATTTGATGAAATTTATAAATAATTAATATTTTTATCAGAGTTTAAGTAAGTTGTGACAAGACTTTTATATTTAAGCGATTGGTGTAAAGTATATTCAAGCTATGACAAAAGACATGAGGTGGTGGATACTAGACAAGTTCAAACAAGTAAAGCAAGATAAGCGAACGATGACTCACCCAAATAGACGTGCCACACAAAAACAAGTTTGGACAAGTCAACTAAGATAAGCGAGTGATGACTCATCTAAATAGACGTACTGCATAAAAACAAGACTGGACAAGTTTAGACAAACACATGATGACGTCATTCAACAAGTTTAAACAACCAAACAATGAGCCAGCAGCAAACGATTGTTAGCAAGGTAGAGAGAAGCAAGAATGACTGAGCGAGTGTAAGTTGGATTTAAAGTTTATTCTTATCACACACCTGAAGACTGCTAGCGCCTCTAACGGCGATTGCAGCGCCCCCTAGCAAAGATAAGGGAGAAACGTTAGTTGAGTGAAAGCAAGCACAAGAAGTTGACGTGTTTTTCGGTAAGTATTAATTTCTGTTTTGTTTCTGAAAGGTGTTTTGTGGGAAAGGTAATCGAGTTGTGTATAGTAATTAAACTTAACAGTTGGCAAATAATTTAAAGTCGAACTCAAGTTAGATTAAATGTCTATGTTTTTCTGCGCATATGCAGATACAGAGTATATAGTTGATATGCACCAGTTGGTTACAAGGATAAACAGTTAGATTATAGTCTCTCAATAGTTAAAATTAAAAAGTTAATTTTGATTTACTTAAAGATTTTTAAACTTTTTGTAAACTTTAAATTTTTTAAAACTATATTTTTTTTTAACTTTAAAAACTTTTAGTAAACTTCATTTTTATTAAAAATAACTTATTCAACCCTCTGTTATTAAGTGAACCTAACATGTCAAATTTATTCACTTTAAACATAAATCCTAAGTTTATCAATAAGTCAATTTAACCTTTCGAAAAATATAATTAATTAAAAAACTATGCATCGTGTTGTACTCATTTTGTAGTACTTTAAGCAGTAAACCCTTCAATTAAATTAAAAATTCAGATGATTTCCTTTATCGAATATCTTAAATCGTCTATAAATACTGAAATATCATGGCTTGCTCAGTTAAACCTACCCTAAATTATAAAACCGAAAAATAATTTTTGTTGTGGGCTCGAATTCAAGTTAAAACTTTTAATTATCTCTTAATTCTATTACCCACCGATAGAGGGCGATACAAAAAACTATTATTTCATTTTAAAAGGTTCACATCTAAATTCTACTTAAACTCTAAGTCATTTCAAATTTTAACTTGTGACTTTTAAAACATTTGATTGTTTTACACAATAATGTGATCGTTTGCTTTTTGAATGCTAATTAAGTTTATTGTTTTTAAGTGTATCATTAAGAAATAACTTGAATATTAAATCAATTTAACCTTAAAAAAGAAACACAATATATTCAATCAGTTGTTATCAGTGCCTTTGTGATGTAATTACCGACGCATTCAGCTGTTAAGTGAAAGGATAATAATTTGATTCCATTCAAATACGACTTTTCATTTTATTTTTCTATGTTCTTTTTCTTATGTAGGGGGAAATTTCAAAAAGTAGCCAAAGTTGTAGTTTATATTTCTCAAATATCTTAAATCTCAACTAAACTTCGTGCTTAAAAACCTACCCTAAACTATGATTTTATGACTTGATCAGTAAATATGTTATCAGTGACGTCATGTGTGGGAGAAAAACCCATCTGAAATTCCTATGTCATTCCTATGTGTATATTGTAACATCATGTCTTATCTTGTGAGTGATTAAAAGTAACACATTTTCAATCAATTCTCATGTAGTTTAAGTAACATATAATAAATACCTCGAGTTTATTTCACCAAAAATAAAATTTCTTTTAAAAGTAATGATATTTTTCATGTTTTATATAATTTCAACAAATTTATTCACACTTTGTCTAAGACATTCAAAATGTTTAATAGTTGCTTATTTATTTTTTAAATAAGTTTTATTTTAAAAATGGAAAAAATTTACAAAGTTTTATTTTTTAAATGAGTGAGGTTAAAAAATTTCACTATTAAATTCCACTAAGTTGAATTTTTTTCAGGTATACTATTTCCACTGCTTTGAAAATGTTGTGTTGTTTTAAAAAAAACTTTAACAATGTGTTAAGTCTGATTTTTAAAGTTATTAATTTTCCTTAGTTGAAAATATTATATAAGTGTAAAGTTATTATTTTTCTTAGTTTGAAATATTGTCTAAGTGTAAAGTTTACTTAAACTTAATTATTTTCTTTTGTCAATGTATCGAAATGTTTATTTGTTGCTTATTTTATAAAATGTATAACCAACTAGATATTTTTAAGTGTGTTAATTTCGTTAGATCGAATTTTCTAAAATTTACAACCAACTAGATATTTTTCAAAGAAACTCTAACAATGTGTTAAGTCTAATTCTTCTTAAATTAAAATATTGTCTAAGTGTAAAGTTATTATTTTTCTACCTTCCATGTCTCGATGTAAAGGTGATAATCCTAAGTTTCCAATTTGCGGGCGAAAAGACATTAAAATATTTAAATGTTCTAGTAAAATGTGTGATATCTGAAATTTGGTAGTTCAAACAGCTTCCGGATAAAAATCGTCTACACGGGTTAAACATAGCAATCATTTTTTCAACATACAAATCCACACATGTAAAGATGAGTCACTCATGCAAGCTGATAACAAGTTTAGGCAGGAAAATCGGCTTGCATTAGTCATTTTTTTACTCTTCGTTATCATGTTAATAGGAAGTCATCTTAGGATCTCATAGTTATGATAAGACAAACCACGTGATGTTAACAACAAAGTGTTATTCACAACAAAATTAAATTCTATTTCCTTAAAATAATTGTAATGGAAAGGATATCGTGACTATCTTGAAAAAACTTTAGGTAAGTCAATTTTTATTGTAAAACTTTTATATTATGTAAAATCTTTTTTTTTAAATGTCAACACACTCCTGTTTTGTCTGACACATTCAAAATACACAACATTAGTTTAAAAGTCACACAGTGTTATGCTAAAGAAAACACTTTTTTTCGCAATCAAACTATTTATTAATCATTTAAAATAATACAAATCAAATAAGCCTGTCATATTGAGCTGTAATCAATTCTAATTTCAAAATTTTTCGTAATGTCCAATTAAACACTCGTTCTGTGAAATCTTCAAAGCCGTTGTACAACTTTAAAAAGGCATTCTCAGCATGTACATGTATGTTTTGGTCTGTTAATTCTAGTTCATATATTTTGCATATCATTTTGTCTTTTAATTCACTATAAGTTCGAACTAATCTATAAGCTTCACTATAAGTTCAAATAACAAATCTTTTAAACAGGGTGATTTCGCAATGTTAGGTAAAACTTTATGAAAAGTATCACAATGTTGTAAAAAATCCGATTCACACTTAAATATTTCACAACACTTTGCACATGAATATTGTTTACGAATCTTATGGGTCTTCTTGTGTATTAATAAGTCAGACATTCTTGAAAATATCTCGTTGCAATCACTACACTTGTATTGTTTGGGCAATTTGTGAATCTTTTGATGATTACGTAAATCACTCTTTTGTGAAAAAACTTCAGCACACACCTCACAGCAAAAAGATTTTTCCTTTAGATGACTTTTCATATGAAACACTAAGTTAACTTTTCGAGGAAATGCTGTGTTACACATCTTACGCACATGGGGTAACTTCTGTTTCTTTAGTCCTGATGAGGTGAGTTTCACTTCATAATTCGAAACGAGTCCTTCTTTGGATAAAAGTGTAGAATCCATCTCTTGATTATTTAACTCTGGTGATGAGTGTTGACACTCCAAGTTGGTTACATCACCAACATAAGACTTCATAACTCGTTCCACAATAACTTAAATGAAAAATACAACCTATTACAACGATATCAGGTCACAGTAGAATGTTATGAACTCGTTTCATTGAAATTTATATAATGATAGAGGGCGCTCGTGTAAAAATACTAACTTTTTATTTGTTTGAAAATACTGACATTTTATTGGTTTAAAAATACGTCACGTGATTATTTCATCATATAATGTTATAAGTTCAATAACCACTTAATTCTTGCACAATGATTTAGAAAGTCTTACCTATCAGAAGTTCGTACATATGTAAGTAAAAATCCTTATTACTCTCGTATCTATTGCTTTTATAAATAATATTTTATTTATCAAACCACTTAATTTCTAAATGATGTATTCTAAAACGCTTTTTATGTCTTATGTATGTAAAGTCTACTAAAAGAGGGGGAAAAAGACGGGGTGTGAAGTATTTGTAAAATTGAAAAACGTTAATTTATAAAAACTAGATTCCATTCCCTTTTTTTAAAATGTTGGTTGTATAAAATCAAATCTATTGAAAATTTATTTTAATCGTATAACTCTAAACAAAATACCCGCTCTCTTTAATAAGTTAAATAGTCACTAAAAATTGTTCATTTAAAAGGAAAAAATCTTTAAAATTCTCTTATTGTATGATTGTATAAATAATATTTTGCACGTCAAATCACTTCTTAACTAAATGTAATAATCTAAAATGTCTTATGTAATGATCTAAAATGTCTTATGTAATGATCTAAAATGTCTTATGTGTTGTGGATGGTTGGTTATTTGTTAAAACCGATTATCTACGCTTGGGATATAGGTCACTCTAGGGGTCATTCTAAGGGCTCCTAACTCGTATTGACAAGGTTCGAAGAAAACTCCGAACGGTTAGGTCGACGAGCGCGAGAGAAGTTTAAACCCAAACGTCTAGTAGCTTTAAAACCAGAACCTCTCAGTCACTGGTCTTATGTGTTGTGTTTTTATAAATAATATTTTTCTTGTTTAATCACTTAACTCCAAAATGAAATGTTTCTAAGACACTTTGTCATGTCTTAAGTGAAACATATTTAACTAAAGAAGGATGTAGTATTTGTGACATAAGTTATTCTACAGTACCCTTTTAAGAAAAAAAAAGAAAAAAAGCTATATTACAAGTCAATTAAAAAAATTATATAATTAAAAAGTATATTGTTTAATTAGCATAAAAACGATTATTTAAGTTAGTCCACAAATTTGTAAACTTAAAAAACGGAAGATATAATGTAACACAAAGAAGTATGACAAATTTTTCCCCCATAAAGGATTAGTCTCAATGACTTGAATTAATTTTCCCCCCTAAAAATGACACATTACTTTTAGTATACAAGTTTGTGAAACGGCTTTTATAAGAAAATATTACGCTGAATACAATATTAAGCCTTGTAATTTAATTCAATAACATAAATGCGTGGGTGTATAGCTTATATTTACATTTTTTAAAATCACTTTGCTTTCGTTTTTAAAATGTATAAACACGTTATTTTTCGTAACAAAACTCTATTTCGAATATAATGTTAATACAAGAAAGAATTAAGCATACTATCTTCGTCAATCTCTATAAATGACATTTGATAGTATTTTCATATAAAAATTTTCCTTCTAAATTATTATTTCGAATATAGAAATGATCTGTTGACAGAATGTTGTAAGAGAAATGTGCTTGTAAATTAAACAAACAGATGTACTAGCATTCATATTAAACCAAATCTCGCGAATTACTCAATAGCTAAAGACAATTTCCTGCAGTTCATTAAAACTATGATAAAGATATCTCAACGCAGGTCTGAAGCCCCATCTCTCGCATTTAAAGAGATAACAACACATACACATCCTTGATAACCTAAGATAAGACATGTGTGGTACAGAACATTGCAGGTTCTAACGTCACTAAAAATTAAAATAATACGTAACCCACTACAAAAAAAAAAAAATAATAATATAAAAAATAATTTGAAACGCTTTAAATAAAAAAAAAAGAAAAGAAAAGAAAAAGAAAACTCTTTAAATAAAAAATAAAATAAAATTTCACCCTCTACAAAGAACAAAATCTACGTGTATATTCCTGTATTTTTCTTATCGCTTAATCACTTCCGGTCTTTTAAACTGCCTTTCCTGTTGCAACAAGCTCCCAAACATGTTCCCAAAACATGTTTACTGCTTCCTGAAAACCCTTTTTGGAAAAAGCATGTCTAATCCGGTTTCAGGTCTTACTTCCTGTCGCGTTTCCAGTCTTAAAATAAATTTCATGTAAAACTTTTAGAAAGTAAAACAAAGTCAGAAAGATTTCCATTTTTATATTAGGTGTTAGTTAGCAAATAAAATTTTTATTTCAGGTGGAAAAAAAAAAAAAAAAAAAAGATACATTTTATGTTAAATTTTTACAAAGTAAGAAATAATTCCATTTTTATTTCAGGTTAGCATAAGCCCCCCACAAAAATAAGCCCTCCCCCTCTCTCCTTATCGCATTCACTTCCTGTCGTGTTTCCGGTTAAACTTTCTTTCGCGTTTCCGATCATACTTCCTGTTCACTTCCTGTCTCAACATGCCTGTTATCCCTACCTGCGACTTCCGGTGTCCACACCTGCCACTTCCGGTAACCTTGAACTTCACCTTCAGAGGTCGACTGCGCGAACTGCGCTGGCGCAGAACCCCCAATTATTATCTACTCATGTGTGCCACGGCACAACGGTTGGCGTTCACTATATTAGTTTCCATTAATTTTACTTCGTCAAAATTTTCTTATTCCATAAAAATTTTTAATTTTAAAATCAATAATTTTGATAATATCTGCTACTTAAATTTTAATTATTAAAAAGCATAACATACATGCTTTCTTGAATACTCCCATTTTAATTATGAACGATTTCTAAGAAATGTGTAAAATTATTGGAATTTAAAGTTTTAATAAAGGCTGTGTTAAATGTAAACGGACATTACTTCCATAATGTACACTAATTACATTGATTGAATTAAATCCTTGAAATGCTACCACGACAGTTTTCGCATTTCATATAAACCTAGCAAATAAATCTAATTAACTATCTGATTTCTAATTCCCTTTATTCCGGAAGTAAATAATGTTTTCAGAACTAATGGGATTCATTTTGAAAATTTTCCATTCTGAAAATAATTGGGCTTCTGGTTATAACAACACAATTCATATAATAGACAGTTTAATATATATGTCTGTTATGAAAATTAAAATTGTAGTAAAAATCATTGTTTGTATCATCATACACAAAACAAATGAGCAAGGTTATTATGCAAAGACAGTTGTAGTTCATTTTAAATATCGAAAAATTAAAACAAAATCATTCTTGTTTTGATAAAGCAATATAATGGATGACTTACAAGGATTGAAGTTTCCGACTTTCTATGAATTTCAGCAAAAGAACAAATGACTTAAATTGGTTGGGATTGAGAACATAGCAGAAATAAAAATACTGAGTTTCCAGGCGCACACAGGAAATAATCTTCACCGATCCTTTGATCAGAATTTCAGACATTCTATCTTATATCCCAAATATATACATGTATAATATATATATATATACGTATTTTTATTTGCCTACGGAAAACTGATCTTTCATAAGATATAAACTAAATCAAACTTGGAAAAATACTAGTAAAAAAATGGTTACTTGGAAAATATTTATGACGTAATTATTTAGGGTTTATTAGGAAGTTTTCACTTCCTGCAGAGGTTGTACAGTACATTTAATTTATCGCACGCTTTCATTTATCATTCGTGCCAAAGATATAAATTGACGCCTAGGTTTTCAGAGTGATACTCCAATCTTGTGTTTTTCTGTGGAAATTAATACTACAGCAAAATAATAATAAACAACCAGTTAGCTATATTGAAATATATGTTATTTTTATAAGTAAATGACAAATCTGCTCAATTATTTGAAATATAAATCAGAATTTTTAAAAGATTGATGCATGGGTGAATAAAAAAAATATTTTGTGATTGTGAAGAAATTATACGATTTACTTTGAAACATCTTACTTAGAAGAAATACCTAGAAAAAGCTTGAATGTCGACATAATTTTGTAGCAATGTTGAACTTTTTGTAAGCTTCATTCATGCAAACTGTATATGTGTAATAATTGTTTGTGAAAAAAGAATTTTTAAAATAATGTTTCAAATTGGTAAAAAAAAGATATATTTTTTTGTTTTTGTCGTTATTTTATGGGGCAATGCATTTTACCTCTTTTATTTACCTTTTATTACCTTTTCAATCTCATTTTATCTCTTTTAAATTTGTTAAAATCAGATAAACACAAATGAGCTCGTGATTCAATTCAAATTTGTGACAGTGTTTGGTTATTTCATGCTTTATTCTGTTAATTTTTTAATCCTGATTTCCTTGTATTCCCACTTATAGAAATTTTGAAATGTAAAATCGACAAACTGGAGGTTAACGAAAAAAATGAAAAATAATAGTACTTTACTTAGTTATTTTATTTATTTTATCGCTATTAAACTCGTATCTTATATTAAATTTTGCAGCACTCCCGCCGCTCTGTCATTTTAGCTGAATACAAAACCTTTTGTTTTAATTTGATGAATAAAGCGTAGTATGATAGAATTTGCTTTACAAATATCTACAAGGTTATTTGCTACCGCGTGTACAACCTTCTGGGAGGGGTACATTATTCAAAAACGAGTCGGAATCAGGCAGCAAAATGCAACCGAAACACAATAGAGGGCTAGCAAAGACCTATAATGACCACCCTGCGTCTATCCTGACAACAGGAAACTTCAGGGACGATAGCCAGATTACGGAAAATCACACAGGAAAAATTCTGAAGCAATTTTCATCAGGCAAAACATATCAAAGAGCGGATACGGGAGGGTTGGATAGTTCAATACATCGACGATCGATACGGCTTTGAGCTTACTCATTTCCATTTCCGACCCTATATTATTATCTAATTCCGATTCTTCTTTGAGTAACTTACCACTCTAAAAAAATTGCGTACACGGTAATGAATCACCCTGTATGCTGTCAAAAATTTTATAGTGTAAAGTAATTAGAAGAACCACCACATCCTTCTTAAGTTACAAAAAATATTTTTAGCAAATATTATCCTACAGAAATTATGGTTCAAATTTCATATATATATATATATATATATATGTATATATATATATATATATATATATATATATATTCATATATATATATATATAAAGGGGAAAAAGGGGGAGGGGGGAGATATTCAACAGCCAATTAGAAGAAATAGTTTTATGTACTCTCAAAATGCTGGTTTAGAGCATGATGATATTCGCCTGCTTGTCTAGTGGTTAGAACCTAGAAAGCTAGAACACTGGTAAGAAGTCAGTGGTCTCAGCTTCTAATCCTGGTTTAGGCTTGGATGGAGTTAGTGTGTCAGATTTTACTTTAAATAGAGTTCCTGGTCTGATTGGCACTTGTTTACAAAGCATTAGCGGTTTTAAGGATACGGATGCCACTTTACGGTTCAATATGTTAACAGTTTATGGTTTAACATTTTGTAATTTAAAAATGTCATGTCTTACTTTGATTTGTAAAATGCTTTATGCAACTAATTACAACAGGCTATAAACAATACTTCAATCCTCATTTGTTCTGAAATTAAAAGCGTCCCCAGATTGAAAATGCAACAGAAATTTTAAAAAGTACAAAAATCCCACTGTTTACGCTGCGCAAAAGTTATTCATTGAGTGGACTGTATTACGAAAATATGTAATGCATTGATGCGAATAAGGAAAAGAGTTTCTAAATTACTAAAATGTTTATATACATATTTACATTACATTAGGTTTAAATCCAAAATGCTGACACCATAGTCAGTTTCGAATACTATCATAATGAATGAGCGGACAGTACCACTAGAAGAACAAAATAACTATATTATTCTTACTATGATGAAGAAATGACTTCTTATTACTATATTTAAAGACTCCATAGTCATTTTAGCTAATAAAATAGCTCCATTATGCGGTTTATTCCATAGAAAATTTACCATACGAACACAACAACAAATGCGGGAGAGACTAACTGATGCCATGCGGAAAAAACAAAATTACAATAGAATCGCAAAAGTCGTCTGCAAGACCACGGAATGCCGTAACATACCGGCCCCCGTTGACATGTGTCAACATAAAAAAAATAATAATAATATCTATTTACAACTTAAACATGATAAGAATTACTTTTTAAAACAATGTGCATTACTATTAGGAACATTACAAATATACAATCTTCAAACACTTTCCATACAATACTTTCAAAATATAAGAAATTTATACATGATAATACAACAACAATTAAACTTGAATATAATACAAAAAGCAAATATCAAAATACACTCAAAAAATGCTAACACATATCGTAAATTTAGCTGAGTTGATAATATTTAATGAAAGAAAATACTAGACTAATATATGAAATGGTTATATACTTTAATGCATACTAATTGTTATCCTCTATGGGCAGAGGGAAAACTTTTGAAATTGCTCTAGTAACTGTACCTAATTCTGTTTTAATTTCCAACACTCTGACCTTTTTATCTGCACCTGGTATTACTTTAATAACTCGGCCCAAAACCCATTTACCAGGGGGTAAATTCTCTTCTTTTAGAATGACCATACATCCTTCCTTAAGATTTGCCTTCTCAACTAACTATTTCGTACGTTGCTGTAAATGACTCAAATAATCAGTTTTCCATTTTTTCCAAATGATTTGAGTCATTTTCGTTATGGTCTGCAAATTAGATAATCTATTTTCATTCACTTTTGTTAAATTGGGCTCGGTTATTGAAGTGATTGGGCGACCTATCAAAAAATGGGCAGGGGTTAGGACTTCAATTTCATTCGGATCAGACGATAAAGGTAGTAAAGGAAGAGAATTTAAAATCCCTTCCATTTCTGCGGTTGTAGTCCAAAATTCTTCGAGGGTTGCTCGTGAATTGCCTAAAGTTATTTTAAGATGATATTTAAATGATTTTACCCCTGCTTCCCATAATCCACCAAAATTGGGTGAGCGAGGGGGTATGAATTTCCAATTAATAGCCTCAGATGCCAAATAATTAGCTAATACGTTATCAGGTTTACATACCAGGGCATGTAATTTCTTTAATTCAGAATTGGCACCTACAAAGGTAGTTCCGTTTTCTGTCATGATAGTTGAGCTTTTCCCTCTTCGGGCAAAAAATCGTTTAAGAGTTGCAATAAATGCTTCAGATTTTAAATCTGTGACTATATCTAGATGGATTGCTTTGGTGGCAAGACAAATAAATAGTGCTACATAAATTTTATTGTAATTTCCTTTTCTTTGGTTTTTATACTTAATGATAAAAGGTCCACAGAAATCAATTGCGCAATTTTGAAATGGCAGGCTAGGATTGGCCCTTGCTGACGGCAAATTTCCCATTATTTGATTTTCGCCTATTGGTTTGTTTCGAAAACAGGTGACACATTTATGAACTATCTTTCGGGCTAGAGATCTACCATGGATGACCCAATAATTTTGCCTAACATGATGTAATAACGATTGTGACAAGAGATGAAAAAACTTCTGATGAAAATATTCGAAAATCATTTCACTCAACTTATGGTTGTTAGGCAACAATATAGGATGTTTTTTGTTATAGGTCAGATTGGAATTCTTTAAACGACCTCCTACTCTAATAAGTCCTTCAGAATCTTAGTATGTGTTTAAAAATTTGAATTTGCTGTTACCTGACAGATTCTGGTTGGCCAAATTTTTTATATCCTCAGCAAAGGCTGTATACTGTACCTGATGGATCAGATACTTCTCTCTCTTTTTTAATTCCAACGAGGACAATGGTCTAAATAATTTGTTGCCTTCATTTCTACAATTATGAAGAAACCTAAAAATATAACTGCAAATTCTGATTAATTTAAAAAAATTATTAGTTATTGAAAAAAGTTTAAAGTCATTAGAATTTAATGGATCTACTAATTCTAAAGTCCAGAAATGCTTATAGTGTCCTCTATCTGTTTTTCAGAAGGAACCTCTTTCATTTCTAACATAAGACCCTGGTCCTCTGATGATAGCTGAGTAATTTCCTGGTCAGGAACACTAAACTGTTGAGTGAGAAAAGTAGGTCCATGCCACCACAGTTCATGGCTAGCTAATTCTGTTGCATTCAGACCTCCTGATATTAGATCAGCGGGATTGCTGCTCGATGGGATGTATTTCCAATGAAAATTCTGTGTATAATCTTGAATCTTGGCAACCCGGTTACTGACAAATGTTTTTAACTTCCATGGTGAGGTCTGAATCCATGTTAATGCTATTTGTGAATCTGTATACAAATAGATGTCATGAATGTGAAGTTTTAAGGCTTTTAAGATTCTGACGACTAACTTTGATAACATGAGACAAGCTGAGAGCTCGAGGGGGGGGGGGGATGGTAATAGTTTTCAAAGGAGCGATTTGGGATTTGCTACGAATTAAATTACAGGAAGTGTTAGCATGATTTGATCTTCGGATGTAAACAGCTGCTCCAAAGGCAATGGACGAAGCGTCGGCAAAACCATGCATCTCTATATTATTATTTTTTTTAAATGAGTATTTAACAGTGCCCAAAATGGATACACAGTGGTATCCAAAACAGGCCTGGCCCAATTTGGGCACATACCTAAGAATCTTCCGACCCAAATTGGGTTTCATTTTTTTCTGTGTAGTGATATTGTTTCTGTATTTAAGATCGGCAGACGGTCATCTTTATTAAGTTTTAATTAATGTTGCTGAAAATATTTGATGTTTCAATATACATCTTCATTATTTAACCAGGAATTATTAAAGTATATTCATTTGGAATTAAGCTGGAATTCTTATTTTGATCTTTAGACTGTGTTTTATTTTCGTGTGACGTCGATTTTTACATATAAATGTGCGTGTGTGTGCACGTAAATGTTTTAAAAAAGTCCCGTTATAAAATGTGACCACCCTACTTTAAGGCTTTTCTCAAATCCAAATTGGTTACTTTCTGACACATTTCTGAATTCCTTTTTGTTCGGAATCAAATTAAGTATTGTTATTCAGAAACTATGTAATCTAATGGTGTTTCCTTTTTGTGGCAAAGGCAGAAAATCTTTCAGAAAATGTTGTCAAATTTGGCGTTTTGAACCAAATATCCGAACGCGACAAAACGGGAGAAGGAAAAAACTGCCGTCATAAAACAACAATCGGAACACATCAAGATGTATAATTCATTTATCGAAAAATGAAAAAAAAATGTTTGATGACAAATCGCTTCAATAATCATTTTTAAAAGTGCCATGCTTTTATGTTTAAAAGTGAGTTGGAAAATGTGTCAAAAAGCTTCGCGTTGTTGAGCGGGGAAAAATATTTTGTTAAAAATCAACTTAAAAAAAAAAAAAAAAAAAAAAAAAAAAAAAAAAAAAAAATCTATTCTAGCAACCAGATTATCTTTTACATCAAAACTTTAGAAAATCTTCTTTCTTTGAGTTTTAGCTTCAATGAAAGTAAGAATAAAATCATTTCACTGAAAACATGAAAAAAAGAGGGGTTAAACATAAAACCCTTCAAACATGTATCTAACGAAATAAATGGATCTAAAAAATGAATTTTTATATGCTTCCATTCTTTTATCGAAATCCTCTTAATAATATATATATGCACACATAGATATATGGATATAGTGTCTGTGATCATGTAAGGTTGCCATAGAATAAGCGTTTTTTTTTTTTTTTTTTTTTTTTTTTTTTTTTTTTTTTTACTTTGGTTAAAGAAGTAAGAAACCCCTACGTCCAACGAACCGTTCAATTTATCGAATGGCCTTTTTTCTTGCTATTTCACACCTTACGATGAATTTTTCTTCTTCTTTTTTTCATATTTTTACTTTTTCCACTGCTCTTCTTCCACAGAAAAATTCTATTTTATTTATTTTATTCTTCAACCTGTTACTTTGATAGGAGAAAAAAAAATTAAACTTCGCTTGCGGTAAAGGATAGAAAGAGCAAGTTTGATACTTTTATATTCTTTCTCTCCCTCTCTTACATTCATTCTCTCCTTAACTTTATTTTCAATTTTATCCCGTGGAAAAAAGGCAGAAAGTTAAAAATTACGTCTTTTAAAATTGAACGCGTAATGTGTATATAATAGTTATGTTTTAGAGCAGCAATGAATGATTTAGGCGATTTGGTTTTGAGATGTTCTTTGCTGAAAATAACCGTTTCTGATCAACATTATATCTTCTTGCTAAAGAAACTTTAAGCAACTATCTATTATCATTATTTAATCACAAAACTTGTGTTTTATTTTATTTTATTTATACTTTTATGTGTACATACATACCTAAAATCACATTAAAATAAATGAATAAAATAAAATAAATAATTTGTAAGTTTGAAAAATTAATTTCATTTGTTGTTAAATTTCCACTTTTAAATTACATCCTCTGAATCTGTATGCTTTTTATCAAGATTATTAACGAATCGTAATTTTGGCACCTAGTTGCACAGAATAAAACCCAATTTGGGTTGCAAGATTCTTTTTTTTCTTGAAAATGGGTATTTAACAGTGCCCAAAATGGATATACAGTGGTAACCAAAACATTCAAGACCCAATTTGGGCACATACCTAAGAATCTTTCGACCCAAATTGGATTTTATTTTTTTTTGTGTGTGGGTAGTCAATCATTTTAACACATCAGTAGTTTTGTGGTCATATTGCAAGTGTAATAAAACTAGTATTTTCGTCAAGCTGAATTTTAGGAACTATGTTATGAAGTCTCATTAAAAAGGAAACACAGAAAACGATTGCAAATAGTCTAAAATTTTTATTGAAAGATATTCTTGAAATGTCATGTGTCTGGTAGGCTTTTGATTTCATGATGTATGCATGATCTTCGATGTATATATGCTCTTTCCCATTTGTCTCATGCTAACAAACTGCAGAAGGCTATAATTGTCAAACAGTTCTTCAATATAGTTTTCAACTATAGATTAGGGGGGGGGGTGTTATTTCATCACTTAGAAAATGTACTTCACGCCAATTATCATTCTTAATCAATAAGTCACGTTGTCAATTTTTTGTGCATTTTGAAGTATGTTCATAAGAGCCTTTGGGACCCAACGACGGGGATTACGGATTGATATTAATGGTGACAAAATCTGCTGCATTGACATCTAGGCCATGCCGTTATGACGTGTACTGCTTCTTGTACTGAATAATATCTTTCTGAAACAGACGAGATAACACTGAACAGCACATATTGTCTGATTTGCTTCTCTTGAAGTGTGTAATATTTGCACGAAAAGATCATTATACTGAAAAGATGCTGGTTCAGATTATGAGGCGTATTTGTCTATTTATCGTCAATGACTCTTCAGATATCACGTTAAAATCTGGGCTTACTCTCCAAATGTGTGCTAGAAATGTATTATATGTATCTATACTAAAGGGTCATTTCGTCTACAATTGAAGGCCAAACAGCTATTATCATCAGAATGATTTGGGTGAGAAGCGTAATTTTTGGTAAACCAAATCATAGGTATTTGTATCTTGTTTCTTTCTGTAACATGTATCACCGTACTTAGCATGCCTTTGAATATGATTGGACAGTTTTGCCAAATCAGTGATACGATCTTTGTGCTGAATTTCGGGGACTTTTACTCTACATGGAAGAAAAGAGGAAGCTATTACATGAAAATCAAGATTGGTTGCTGTTGTCAAGGGATCAAAGCAATTAACCTTTGCGGATAACTGATTTGTTTATAAATTGAATGCCTTATTAAGCTAAAAGTAAGCCATGAAGATGTGAAGTTGCTCTCCATCGCCACACAAACGTAACAGTAAAGATCGTTGGCGTCGAATATTGGCTTTAAAATGTTCTTTGGAAAACCTTCACAGCTTCTACGGAATGAAAACTAATTAAGTAAAGAATTTTTATCACTTTGATCACGCCTACCCATACTTGTGATATCTGTCACGTCTTTTTCAGAGCACAGCAGCTTATACAAGTCTGAGCAGTAGTAGTCAACAGAAAAAAAAGTGATAAAGACGGTAGGCATTCCCAATTACTTCAAGATGACAAGTAATGCAGAATATTTAGCGTTCCGGTAGTTCTAATAGATCTAATAACCGGGATATATCCAAAGAATTGAACCTTTATGTCTCACTGAGTAACTACGGTGCCCAGTTTGGTAGCTTTGCATATTGTGGTACGGCCGGAACCGTGGTCATAAAATTGATGCAAATTGCGTTTCTCTCCCAGTATGGTCGGAGGCTCCGGCAATTGTTAATGGTGACAATGCATTATTAGACTAACTGTATTTTAGTGACCCTTCCCGTCAAGAAATATCTTCAAAAAGCTCTTTCTAAATTATAGTGAACCGAAACGCCGTTACACACACACACACACACTATATACTATATATATATATATATTCCACCACAAATATGAACCACCAAATGTAAATGCATGAAAGTAGGTGTATAATAAATAACAATAATATTGAATAAACAAGAAGCAATTAAATTAACTGTTAAATAGTCAAACATTTGGGCCAAAGGATCGCCTTTTTTGTCATCAGTGGGTGGAAAAGTCGTAAAAAAGATATAAAATAACTCCACCCCCACCAAAGCAACTAACTACTGCAGGTTTCTAAAAACGTATCAATCTTACATTCCAAAATAATTGAAGAAACATATAATATGTGTAAATACATAAAATTTTGCAATTTATCTACAGAACCGAAATAATAAACATTACTGTCAGTAATTTATAAAATTTTCATCAAAGTTTTAACGACAAAACTTGAATCAGCTCTGGACGTAGCTCAGCCTAGAGAACAAGCAGGATTCCGAAGTGGATTTAGCACAATGGATCATATTCAAACACTAAAGGAACTTATAGAAAAACAAAGAATATAATTTACCTCTCTGCCTTACCTTTACTGATTATTAAAAAGCATTTGATTCGGTCTACACATCTGCAGTAGTTGATGTTCTGGAGGACATTGGTATAGACTAAACTCACATCAATATCATAAAGAAGATTTACAAGAAAGCAGCAGCCACCATCCGTTTGGACAAAGGAAAAGCGAAGTTCAAGCTTGGAAGAGGAGTTAGACAAGGAGACACCATTTCGCCTAAGCTTTAGCACATTGTGCAACTTACTGAGAGAAATTATGCATTGTTTCCCTTTCCCGTAACCAATCAGTCGTTATCAACAGTTGCTGACCATCAACAGGGAGAAGTGACTGATCTTTGCATTGACATTTCTTGCTTGAGTTGAAGTGCATCGTGGCCATGGCAGATTCTGTGGAGCGATGAGACTCATTTCCACCTTAGTGGAGCAGTGATAACTGTCACTTTTGGGACACGGAAAACCTCCATACCTTGCAAAGGATTCTACTCCACTCACCGAAAATTACAGTCTGGTGTGGATTCACAGCCACATGCATTCTTGGACCTTCCTTTTTCGAAGAGACTACTCGCAATGTCCTTGTGACATGCACCATGACGGCGAACAGGCACAAAAGGATACTCGAAATTATTTAAATGTCTCACGAGGTCGTATATGGCTCATATATATATATATATATATATATATATATATATATTATATAAAAATTTTATTTCGCAATATTCCTTTAAATTAATCTAAATTCTGACACATTCATTATTTCCTTAATTCTTAATAATATTTATTCCTATTTAATGTCCTTTTAAAAGTAATAACACGTATATTAATAATTATCTTATTCCAAATCTTAATCTAAAACTTTAAGTTCATTCGTAACTTTTATCAACTCCCCAATCTATAATATTCTGAGAGACGCTTGTTGTCATTTCGAATGTTTTTAAAAGCCTTTTTCTTTTCTTTTTTTTTTTTTTGTTTAGTTCCATGCTTTGTTTCGCGCACATTTTTCACGTCAAAATCAATGCGCAGCTGGGATCGGGATATTATTTCTTGTTAAATCTTCTCCATCGCACCTCATTCGCTTAGCTTAATTTCGTTTCTCACTCATTGGTTCGTGCATACGTTATGTCTTTCAGTAACTTTACGCGCAGTTAACAAAACTCGCCTGCAGGCATTTGGAGAGCAGATTTTTGTCGTGTTTAGAAGTACTGACCAAAGCGTTATCTGGTGTTAGGTGACATAGAATTTCTAACAGCATTTTAAGAACATTAAATAATATAGTGAGTTAACGTCAAGCCTGAGGGCTATATGATTACACCTTAATCCTGTAGGAACTGTTAATGGCCTTGCTCCTGTTCTTTAATAAACAATTTATCTGGAAATTGGCTGCATATTATTGAAGGAATTCTCATGGTGTTCCATCATATGATTCTTGATAGCGACTGCAATAATTCATCATCTGTAACCAACTGCCACTTTCCCGTGAAATATTAAATGATCTTCGTAAAAAGTTAACATATATATACATATTGTGACGATTTCATTAAATCTCTCACAGTCTGCTAATTATGCAAAATAATCAAGGATAAAAATTCCCAGGTGTGGGAAAACTTCCCTCATATTTTTCTGCTAACTTACAAGAGTGTCGCCGGCCTGCAAAGGCACAGAATAGCTTCGATCAATCTTGTGAACGGAAATTGCTTAGACAGCAAAATATTTCTCTGATCTAACCGTCTACAGGTGAGGTCTCTATCGTGGGAACTTTTACACCGTGAGAAACTTTTGTGGATTGCTTAGTATTTCAGTAAGACCTCCCAAAAAGGAATCCCGATCGAATCACAGGAAAACTGAATGCTATGACGTGAACGGAAACTTCTTTGATTGGTGAACGGAGAGACTTTTGTTGGAGCCAACGGACCAAAAAGAGAATCGAGGGGAAGTTAGTTAGAGTTTGGCGGGAGACGAGTGTTGGTGGAAAAACACTCATCTCAGGACGGATTCCTATCTTAGTGGGGAAGAAAAGGTTTTGCTGACACATTTTTTAAAGAGAGAGGATTTATCTGAAGGCAACGGCAAGGCCGTCGTTTGAACTTTTTGTGAAGAGTGAAAAAGAACTCTGGTTAGATGTTAAGATTTCAAATTACTGGACAAGACTGGACTTTTTATTGATTTATAAATTGATTGTAAGTTGAAACGAAGCACGCTGAAAAAAATTGTTGTAATGAGTTGTAAATATTAAGAAATTCGAGAACGATATTAAATAAAATTCGTTTCGAAGTAACATATTGAAATTGATCCATATGAAAAGGCTACACGCTACCCCTTTTTAAATTATAACATCGTGGATTCATTATAGCTGGTGGCAGCGGTGGGATATTTCAACAAAAATTGATTAACATCAGTGACGAGAGCCCAGACAGTAGCAGTGACGCCCGCCCGCATCTAAGCGCGCAAGATCTGACGCCAGGTCAGGAGAGGAAAGCAGAGCCCGAAGCAAGCCCTTGCACTGGTACGACAGACACCGCAGTTCCGTCATCCGAACGTAGAAACAGAGACCGAAGCAAGCCCTGGCAGTGGCACGACAGACAGCAGCTCCGTCCTGAAAGCAAGCCCGTGTGTACAGATAACAAGCCCGAAGCGAGCCCTGGCAGTGGCACGACAGACAGCAGCTCCGTCCTGGAAGCAAGCCCGTGTGTACAGATAACAAGCCCGAAGCAAGCCCTTGTGTACAAATAACAAGCCCGAAGCAAGCCCTTGAAATGGAAACATCAGGAGCCGACAAATTGAGATGACCTGTGCAGTCGACGACGTCTAGGCCAGACCCGAAACCGGCGACTGATGATGCAGACAAAGACTGTAGAAAAGGTAGGCTCAATTCATTTATGAGTGGCTCTCATTTTGTTTTATATTCTTTAGTGAGGGAAATTCATTTCTGAGAAATTTTTTATTTTTGAATATTGATTTATGATAGATTATGATAAATTTTTCAATCTAATAACTTTTAACGTATTTGGAAAAATATATGTATATTTGTTATCAGCATAAAATTTGATAGTGTGAATTTTCTTTTGGCAGTAAAATAATATAAGGAGGTACTGTCAGGCTAAATGTGTATATATATATATATAATTTTTTTTCTCGAAAAAAAAAGAGATAAAAATTTTTATTTTTCAAACAAGTCGATTGTCTAGTTATTCCTGATTGAAAGATTTCAAAGGTTGTACCTTTTTATGTTATTAGTGAAAAAAATAGATGTTGTTGATAATCAAATATTTTGCATATGTGATGTTAGGAAAATTTTTTAGCAGTTGCAAAAAGTGGTCATTTTGTTATAACTGGGAAAATTGTTACCTGCGGTGTCAGAAATATCAAGTATTGGTTGAATTATGAGCACAGAATTTCAAATTTCTAAATTTGTTTTAAATTTGTATGATCGACACCAAAACGTGTCAGTGTATTGAAAATTTTACAATATTGAAAATTTATTTTTATATGTATACTATTTTTATTATTCCTCAAATTGAATTGTATTTAAAATTGTTAGTATTATGTGGGTAGTAGCAGAAAATTTTCCATAAAGTGTTAGAATCCCTATTGCATAAGTTCGCGAGCGAAACTATTATTTTCATCTTTATATTGTATTTGCATAAAATTTTAAAATGCAAGAAGTAACTGATCTGAAACAGTGCAGGAAAATTGATTTGCAGAATTTAGCGGAAGAATTGGGAGTGGAAATAGGGAAAAATGACAGGATACCGGTAATTATCCAAAAAATCGAAGCTGCCGATGATCACGATAGAGATTTTGCTTTTACGCAAGCTGGGTATATCATAAAAGATCGTGAAGATAAGATCGCAAAAGAAAAAGAGGAAAGAGAAAGAGAGGAAAACAAAAAGATCGCGAATTTACGTTAGAGCAACTTAGCAACGTAGTTCAATTTCCAGTGGCGGGTCGGAACGCCCACCTAAATTGCCGCTCCGAACAATAATGCATCGATTTGATCCGGAACGCTCTGACATAACTTTGTTTTTAAATTTGTTCGAACGACAGGCTACCAAAGCGGAAATAGAGACAGGTGACTTAGTGACGCATTTGTTAGCTTTAGTGCCAGTCGAAATTGCAGCATTGATTTTAAGGGAACCGCAAGATCGGACTGACGACTTTGAATACGTCAAAAAGTTTTTGCTAGAGCGCTTCCGCATGAGTCCCGAAGGGTATCGTCAAAAATTAATGAAACACCCACGCAATCCAGATGCTCCTTGGAAGGACATTATCTTCGAGATCAACAGTTATTTCGAGGGTTGGTTAAATGGTTTAGGTGTTACGGATTTCAGTAGTCTGAAAAATTTATTGATAACGGACCAGATCAAGCTCCGTGCTTCTAGTGAAATGAAAGAGCATTTCATTGATTCGTGGGCAAACTACAAAGACCCTGTAATTTTAGCTAAATGTCTCGACGAATATGAAGCAGTAAAAGGGATTTCGGATAAAAAGGAGAATGTGAGATCTTTTTATGATAGGAAATCTGAAGAAACGAATCTCGAGGGTAAATCGTGGGAAGAAAAAAAATCCGACAAAAAAATAAATTGGCGAGACAAAGAAATTAAAGACAGGGAACGTATCTTTGAACAAAAGAGGCGTTGCCATACTTGTGGAAGCGAATTTCACCTTATGGCCCGTTGTCCGAAAAGACAAAGGGATAGTACGGAAGTAAAATCTTTCGAGAGCATAAATCACTTAGGCGATATAAGCGAAGACAAAAGTTTGTTCCAACCTTTTTTGAGTGAAAACAAAATAAATGGGAAGAGGGCGTGTGTACTTAGAGACTCAGGTAGCTCGTATGATGTGTGCCCGTGGAATTTGGTAAATAAAAGCAAATTAGGTAACGAATATGTTTGGCTCAAACAGACTTTTGATAAATATCCAAAACGATTTAGAGTGGCACGTATAAAGATAGAAATAAAATGTCTCGGATAAGTAAATACGAAAGCGGCAATCCTGCCTAGACACTCTAAAATTAAACACTATATCTTAGATAATAAGACGCAGGATTTAATAAATGAAAGGATAAAGCGAAAGCAAAAATCACAAACTAATTCCAGTTTTGAGAACCCGGGGAATGAGATAAACCCTTTAACAGATCCCCAAGGGCAGGAAGAAATTCTTTTGTCATTTCCCCCCGAAATGAAGAACCACCGTTCTCAGTGTATTGGGGAAAAAGAAACCCTTTTGAATAGGTCAAGGAAAGTTGATGAGTTGGTTTTCGACCGGCAGGGAAATTCGAAAAATAGATGCGAAAATTGGGAAGTGAGGGTTGACAGGGAGGTTCCTCATTCGAAAGTTAATCTGGAGGGAGAAAACGAATTCTCGAAGATTTTTCTAAAGTCCTTTGAAGACCTGTTGAAACAGAGTAATGACAGTATGGGAGATTCACGCCTTTGTGACACTCTTTTTAAAGAAGTGGAACGTTTGTGTAAAAAGTATTGTTCGACAAACGCTAGTAAAGAAATTCAGCAGTAAGTTTTTTAGTAAAACTCAATCCTTTGTACATATTTGATTATTTTTAGTTTTATTGTTATTTTGGCATGTGTAGTAAAAAAAAAAGTATCTTTCAAAAAAAAAGTCTCTAAAGCTAGATGTTCAAGCAATGGTAAACAGTATATAAGAAATTAGGTCACTGATGTATATAGTGAGGTTAAATTGAAATGTTATTTTAGCCACTCAAATATGTTGAGCTAACCCTTTTCTGCAGATTTTCCGCGTTTTAACCCGGAAAATGTTTTGAAGGTGGGGGTGTTGTGACGATTTCATTAAATCTCTCACAGTCTGCTAATTATGCAAAATAATCAAGGATAGAAATTCCCAGGTGTGGGAAAACTTCCCTCATACTTTTCTGCTAACTTACAAGAATGTCGCCGGCCTGCAAAGGCACAGAATAGCTTCGATCAATCTTGTGAACGGAAATTGCTTAGACAGCAAAATATTTCTCTGATCTAACCGTCTACAAGTGAGGTCTCTCTCGTGGGAACTTTTACACCGTGAGAAACTTTTGTGGATTGCTTAGTATTTCAGTAAGACCTCCCAAAAAGGAATCCCGATCGAATCGCAGGAAAACTGAATGCTATGACGTGAACGGAAACTTCTTTGATTGGTGAACGGAGAAACTTTTGTTGGAGCCAACGGACCAGAAAGAGAATCGAGGGGAAGTTAGTTAGAGTTTGGCGGGAGACGAGTGTTGGTGTAAAAACACTCATCTCAGGACGGATTCCCATCTTAGTGGGGAAGAAAAGGCTTTGCTGACACATTTTTTAAAGAGAGAGGATTTCTCTGAAGGCAAGGCAAGGCCGTCGTTTGAACTTTTTGTGAAGAGTGAAAAAGAACTCTGGTTAGATGTTAAGATTTCAAATTACTGCACAAGACTGGACTTTTTATTGATTTATAAATTGATTGTAAGTTGAAACGAAGCACGCTGAAAAACATTGTTGTAATGAGTTGTAAATATTAAGAAATTCGAGAACGATATTAAATAAAATTCGTTTCGAAGTAACATATTGAAATTGATTCATATGAAAAGGCCACACGCTACCCCTTTTTAAATTATAACATCGTGGATTCATTATAATATATATATGAGCAAAATTCTATCATTTTTTTGCATTGCTAACGTTACGCTAGATGCTAACCGAAACTTCTTAAACAGTTTCTAAATTTTTGGTGCTTAAAAGTTTTTTTTTTCTTTTTAATCTTTACATTTCATGATTGTTAGCGAAATATCCATAAGAAGGAAAAAATAAGTTTCTGATCCTAGTTCAGGCGTCGCAGCGTTCCTGAAATTTTCCACCTTTGCTACAAGTATTTTAAAAGAAAAGTTTTCGTAGTAGATTCCTTTAACATCTGCAATTGAAACAAACATACTAGAAATTGTACTATTTTATAATAGTGGTTACAAAGGTAAAAAATAAAGGAACGCTGTGAGCCCAGTTCTATCTGCAGAAGCATTCTTTCCCCCATCTACAGCGTCAGTGTATAAGGAAAGGGCATGTTTACAAACAAACAGTTCCATCAACCAATCTACCACTACATTTTTGTCGTAGCGATCATTGCAGGAATCGTTTTGGCTACGTAGACCAATCATAACATACACCAGTTTAACATAGACCAATCAGATCGCCCATCTCATGTGTACAGTAGGAGTCATAAAGAACAAACAGGTTTTTCTTGCGAACCAACAGTAATTTAACCAACAGTGACGTCAACTGCCCTTTCCTTATATATATCCTCAAGAAAGAACTGATATATTTTCCCTACTTATTAAATATAGAACTTTGATTTTAATGTGAAAAAGGAATTTACCATTACTTTAGATTTAAATTTATTTTATTTTATTTTAACTTATTTTTAAAATTTTACATTTCTTTTTATTTTATTGTATACTAATAATTAATATTATTGTTGTTAGTAATAGTAGTTTGAAAGAATCTTGAGAACTTGACTCTTTTTTATCACACAGATGTTTGATCTGATATGCATTTCAGGAAATATATTATGACCAATATTTATATGCTATATTATAGTGACATATAGTATAATATAAGATTAATGTATGCTTTTCATAAGACAATATTTATTTGGCAATTTGAAACTTGCTACCTTGGATTGTTCAATGTGCTGTATATTCTGTCTTATGAATCGTCTATAATAAGAATTATAAATTTCACATGGAATTAATAAATATGTGAAGATCATTCGAGATAACAGCCTCGTCGGTGAAGATGTCAAAATATATTATCAAAATTGTTCTCAAATTGTACTTTGGAATAATATTTATTTTCTAGTAATTTATTAATTTAAAATCAAAATTTACCATAATATCTCGACGAAACACATTTAAATGCAAGTAAAATTCTCTAATAAATGGTTAGACAATGCTTATAATAATGACAGATGTAGTGAAATTTCTTCTATTTGTGGTTATTAATTACTTCTGAGTAAGTAGCATGCAAAAAGTTGTTAACACCAAAGTAAGAATAAATATTAGTGGTTTTCCCTGTAAAGCACTGGAATAATAAAAATAATAAAATGTGGATAAATGTTTTTCATCGTTTTTTCTCATATTCGATGTTTTACATAAATATTATGAAGTTTATTCGCCCAACTATCCGGACTTCTTTCGTCTGATCAGATTGATTTTTCAAACGAACCTAATAAGCGGTGGAAGCTTTAACCCTCTGACAGACTTGCAAAAGGCAAATCTGTAAAAAAAATTTCGCTGCCATTTGTTTTAAATGCTAAGAAACACTAATTTTTCAACAATGAATATAAAAAACTTAATTACAAATATGAATGTAATCCTTGAGAGTATTATTCATTGCTCAGCGCATTAAAAATCAGGGAATTTTCCAGGAGTTTCACTAGTATTTTCTTTATAGAAAAAGAAATCTAGCTTAAACTCGCGAAACTTCGCCTTCTTTTAAGGAGAGATTTTCTGTAATAAAATACTGGTACCGAAGAATTTCCTGGTCGCAAAATTCCAGAAGCTGTACGAACCCTGAAAAATGCATTAAATCAGTAGAATTTTAATACTTTAAATAATGCTTATATTGCAGTGAAACCTGGAGCTTAGTGAACGTATTAACTCGGGCTTGTCAGTGAGAGGGTTAATAGTGGTTCTGTAACAGTCGTGATAAAAATATTTGTAGTTTTATATATGCATACTTCCAAAAATAGCGATACATATATTATACATGCATACACCCTAATTTTTGGCATGAATTTTTACCCATTATTACTTTTATGAGCATGAATTATTTTTATGGGCAGGAATTACTTTTATGTCCAGGTAAGTAAGTAAAGAATTACACAAAAGTTTAGTTAAACAAGACATGAAAATGTTTTCCTTCATTTCAAGTGTTATATCGAATATTCAAACGTAACATACATGCCGGCCAGTAAGACCAGTTCAGACCAGTAACTTTCCGCGTTGACATTCTATAAGAATGTGAAGCTCCATTTCACTAAATGACCGTATAAATCTTTCGGCATATTTTAGCGAAAAAGTAGCTGTTATTTTCGTTTCTTGAAAAAGCATTGTTGTAAAATAATATAGATTATGAAATATTCTTCATTGGAAACAAAGTGGTCTGTATTACTTTCATTAACAGAAGGAGCTTGTATTTATTCTACGTAATGGATGTGTCATAAGTATGTTGTATGTATTGTAACTATATTGTACGTTGTATGTATTGTAAGTTTTCGTGTGTAAGTTGCATATATGTCAGTAAGGATGTGTATAAATTGGTGTAACGTATGGATTTAAAAAGTATTAAAAGCCGCCTCCACCCAGACTGCTTGTAGAGAGCGGGTCTGGGTGGAGATTTGTTCAACTTACATTCTGTTTAATAGTAATTATGAGTTCTATTAAAATACTCTTAAATCTATTCAAATGTTGTTTTAATTAATTTAAAATTATTTATATATATTTATATTTATATTATAAACTGATTGGACGGTAGTTTTTAATGTTTTCTTTCTCCCCTTTCTTGTAAAGTAGAACCATCACAGCATTATTCCAATCTTCCGGTACATCTGAATTCTTGAGATATTTGGAAAACAGTAAGGCTAGCATTTTTGCAAATATTTCCCCTGCTTCTTTAATAAGGTCAATTGTAATTCCATCTTCACCTGGGCATTTACCTTTTTTCATTCATCTAATAGCTTGTACAACTTCATCTGTCATCACTGGGATTATCTTTTCAGTTTCTGTTATGTTTACTAGTGGATCACGTAGATTAATTTTCCTTTGATCTTCACATTTATATAGATCGTTATAGAACTTTTCGACAGTGTGTACTATTTCATTATTATTTTTGGTGATTGCTCCATCTGCCCTCTTCACTGCAAAAATACCTTTTCTTCCAACACATATTAGTTTGCGCTTAGCTGATTTTAAACTTTTGTTATCTTCAAAAACTTTATTTACAAGATCACAGTTAAATTTTCTGATATCTTCTGTAACACCTTTTCATACCATTTTACATAATTCTGCATATTCAATTCTTGATTTGGGATAGTTTTTCTTCATTTTAAAATCTCTGCGTTTATTCATCAATCTTCTTGTTTCTTCTGTTATTTTCTTTGTTTGCTTTACTGGTGCTTCACCAGCTATCGTCCTTGCAATTTCTTGTAGAGTATTTGTTATTTTCTTGTTCACTACTGTAACATCTTGCTCTTCTTCTAAAATTGATTGAAGTATTTGGAAACGATTCTTAAGTTCCAAATTAAATTCTTCTTTATGTTTCTGGAGATTTATAATATCGACTGATTTCTTTCAGTGTTGTAAAAGCTTCTTTCTTTCCACTTTAGTACTTAAAAGCAATTTACATCTAATCAATCTGTGATCGCTTCCTGTAATGAAGTTATTGAGAACGCTGCAATCCTGAATAGCATGCTTTTTGTTTATCAAGATGTACCCGAAAATCCATCTCTCCAAACTAAATAATTATTACTAAACGGTCATTACAGGGGTTTCACTGCGGTTATCTGTCATCAAGAACATCTCGCAACTACTGATAAACCACAACTGCCTGGTACAAAATCAAAAATTTACATTTATTTAAAAAATATATATATAGGTCTCTACTTCTCCATCAGAATTGCTGCGACACGTCCGATTCGCCAAAAATCGCACAACAAAGTTCCCGCAGAGGAAAGCATGATATATCGTATGGGCATGCGATATATCATGTATACAAGAAATTTGCCCTTCAACCTTGCGTTTAAGAAGATGAAACGCAATTCCTCCCCTCTTTAAATTGTATATTTATTTGCATGTAATAAAAATCCATTTTGTTTTTATAAAATAATTCCAACAGATGAAAATATAAAAAAAAAATGCTATTTTCAACATATGATCCTTACATTTCTCGGTTATTTGTGAAATATCCATAAGAATGAGAAAAAAAAAAAGTTTTCGGACCATCCTATCTGCGAAAGCATCCTTTCCCCCATTTATTAGCATCAGTGTATATCCCCGAAAATCCCTTCCTCCAAACAAAATCATTATGATTAAACGGCCACTTCAGAGTGTTTGACTGCGGCTATCTGTCACCAAGAATATCTTTCGGTACTTCCAGACCATAGGGAGGAAGTGTTGAACGATCTGGACGCATCCTTGGAACGATTACTTTGGAACGTGAGTACAAACGGCCTGTGCGTGCTAAGAATTTGATTGGCAGAAAAAGGGTATTTCAGCTGAAGACCTAAACATATCCTGTGGGTGCTGGAAATATAGTAAAACTTTTTTTGATTTATAAGTGGATTTTTGTTTATGCCAGCGAGAGTTACGTGTGATGACACACTTCAATACATATGGCTGCCAGTTATTGCCTTCCAAAAGTGTTTTGACATTTGATACATTCCTAGATTTCGATAATGTATAAACACTGAATAGGGAAATATGTGTATTACATCCATTTTTTCTACAGCTGAATATGGAATTCAGTGGGTCGCAGAATGCCTAAAAATATATATATTAAAATTTAAAAAAAATAATACATTAATCCTTTCCAGTAAGATTTAATTGTGAAAAATTGTACATGAGTAAAACATTTTTTTCATTGAAAACATGTTTTAGAGATGAAATAAATTTTTAAGAAATTATTAATAATATAAATGATTAAAACTGGAATTATTTTTAAATTAAAAACTCTATGAATTTTGTGATGGAAAATTACTTTAAGTAACTTTAGTCGAATGATGAACGTAGCTCATCATTTTACCGTTTGATATGAAATACTCATAACGAGCTAGGCTCCTGATTTTATCGGAAGAAATTAAGATCATTCATATGAGTTCATACCTTGATTTCGATAATGTGTAAACACTGAAAAAAATATATATATGTATGATATCCATTTATTCTACTTTCGAATATTGAATTCAATAGGTCAGAAACTGTCTAAAAGTTTATTTATGTATAAAAATAAATATTTTTTGTTACATTAACACTTCTTGTAAGATTTAATCGTGAAAAATTCTCTCAGGAAAGAACATTTTGTCATTAGAAACGTATTTGATTTTACGAAGGAAAGTCGTGAAGTAAGTCACAAAATATAATTACATAATAACGTACAATGATATTCACTTCAAAACTATTTTTATTTTGCAACATATTCTCCACCAATATTTATGCGCACTTACATCACCGTTTTATCAGTGCCCCAACACCAGCTGCATAACATTCTTTGGGTTGCTGTCTCAGCCACATTAGGACTTCAAGTTGAACCTTTTCATCATCTGTGAACAACATCTTGCTTCCAAGATGGTTTTTTAGAGGACTAAACAGATGAAAATCGCCTGGGGCTAAGTCGAAGCTGCATAGTGGATAATGAAGAAGTTTCAAGATGATGTTCACAGATGATGAAAAGGTTCAACTTGAAGTACTAATGTGGCTGATACAGCAACCCAAAGAATGTTATGCAGCTGGTGTTGGGGCACTGATAAAACGGTGATATAAGTGCATAAATATTGGTGGAGAATATGTTGAGAAATAAAAATAGTTTTGAAGTGAATATCATTGTAAGTTATTTTTTAATTATTTTTTGTGACTTACTTAATGATTTTCCCTCGTATAATTCATACATTTCATTGATTAAAACAGGAGTGGCTTTTCTGATCTACCAAAATTTGCTTGCGGCAAACATGAAATATGTTTCATACATATACTTTCTGTTGTATTGGTGGTATATAGAAAACTACTGTAAGTGACAAGACAAATATTCGAACCTCAATATCTTCAATATCAAGAGGAAAGAGAAAATTTTGAGATGAAGCGCTTTCAAAGCATTAAGATTTAAAGAAGGCAATATTATACGCAAAATTGCAGACATGAAACACACTCTAATAAAGAAGAAGCATTATCAATGATTATTTGTAATTTAAAAGAATTAGCTGAAATTAAAAGCTTTATCAAGATAAGGTTTTGTAATTAAGCCATATATATATATATATATATATATTAAACACATATTCGAACCTCAATATCTTCAATATTAAGAGAAAAGAGAAAATTTTGAGATGAAACGCTTTTAAAGTATAAGATTTAAAGAAGGCAATATTATACGCAAAATTGCAGACATGAAACACGCACCCTAACAAAAAAAAAAAAAAAAAAAAAAGGTAGAAGCATTATGAATGATTATTTGTAATTTGAAAGATTTAACTGGAATTAAAAGCTTTATCAAGATTAAGTTTTGTTATTCAGCCACATATATATATTAAACAAATATTCGAACCTCAATATCTTCAATATAATATTAAGAGAAAAGGGAAAATTTTTAGATGAAGTGCTTTCAAAGTACTAAGATTTAAAGAAGGCAATATTATACGCAAAATTGCAAGCATGAAACACGCACTCTAATAAAACTAGTCGTTGGTGGCCACCGTAATACTTACCCCTCACGGATATGCATAATATAAAATATGAACGTAAAACATGTGTAAAATATTTATAAAATGCATTGCATTTCGAATAAAATCGTGGCCGAGGCTAACGAAAAAGAAAGGCTACAGCGGTGCTTTACGCGTATCTTTTTTTACAGACCGCGGGAGTCACGTGATGCTCGAATCCACCAATGCAGGTGTACGAAAAGAGCATCACGTCATTCTAGCGGTCTGTAAAAAAAGATAAGTGGAATGCACCGCGGTAGCCTGTCTTTTTCGTTAGCCTCGATCGTGGCTTGATGACGTCATAAACTTTAAATGCTCTATTACTGAATTGCGTAAAAGAAACATCCTTATAACTCCAAAACTAATAATCATATTAATTAACGGTTTACTGAGTCGGATTAAGCGTCTCATTTCCAATTAAAATATATATTTCAATTGAAATTTAAATGAAATACAGAGTCGTGAAAAATCGAAGAGTGTGGAAAATAGGATTACAAATATCTCGGCAACTAATTATCCGATCGAATTTATTCTTTATGCAAAGATATGTTTTTTATTGTCTTTTATATTCATCATTTTTATATACCTTTTATCGAACGAATATTTCGAGAGTTCGAAAAAAAATAGTTCCGGATAATCGAGATTAGTGAAATTCGATAAGCTTTTTCCCATTATTACATACTAAGCACATACCAAATTTCAAGTCTCTATTTCAATTTGTTCGGGAGATAGAGCGTTTACAGACACACAGACACAGACAGACGAACGGCAATTTTTTTTTTTTTTTTTTTTTTTTCAAAAAATAATTTTTCGGAATCTCCAGTGTCTGAAACGTATAAATCCGTCAAAAAATTTTTTCGATTTTCAAAATGATTACAAGATTTACCCTATACTATGTATGACAGGTAAGTAAAAAGGAGCATTACCAATGATTATTTGTAATTTAAAAGAATTAACGGAAATTAAAAACACTGTCAGAAAAATCCGTCTTTATACATTAAATAATTCCTCATTTTTCAACAAATAATTTCCGTACTCCTAGAAACATGCTTTTTTTCCGTGAATTCTTCTCTAAAGTCTGAAGAAGAGAGAAAATGTCCGTTTATTCCTTTCGCGTATGCGTATTGGCTCTATTAATACTAAAGTTTGAATTTATTTCAAAAATGAAAAACTAAAAATTCAATAAATTATTATTTCGAATTTATTAAGGAAAAGAATTGTTCTTTCGAATTTAAAAAAGTAATAATTAATTTCCTCATTCATTTCAAATTATTTGCAATTTATTTTTTAAAAAGTTATGAAAAAAAAAATAAAAAAAATCGCATTTAATATATATTCTAAACAAACAGATTAATATATATATATATATAATAGTTGAAAAAAAATCGGTTTTACTCAAAAAAGAAACAAACAAAAATAATACTTTCGAATTTAAAAAAGTAACAAATAATTTTCTCACTTATTTAAAATTATTCGCAATTTATTTTTTTTTTTATTTATAAAAAAACATTCGAAATTAAAATATATTCTAAAACATTGAACACATTTCATCGAACCGAACACCTTTAAAAAAAACTGCATAATACTTGAAAAAGAAATCGATTTTATTTAAAAAGCAAACATTTCTTCTCGAATTTAATTAAAAATATATTATCCATATTTTACGTCTAACAATAGAATTAAGAATATATATAATTCATATTTTTATCCTCTATTAATAATAAATTGTTAAAACCCCAACCGTCTTCTCATAACAACAAAATCTTCCCGTAATTAATTTCCAATTTGCCAGCTTTCTAGACCCCAAATTTTTAAAGGCCAAAGCCGCCATTTGAAGAAAACCCTATGATCATTCCAAGCTCTGCTGCAAGCAAGTGCTCACTGGCCGCATCGGTAACATACTTGACTCCAAAACGGCAGGTTCCTAGTTCAATCCTCAGGTGAGACAGGAAATATTCTTAAAATGTATTAAATAATTAATAGTTCCGCAACCATCAATAGATGGCAGCACAAAGAAGACAGTTTTTTAAAACCGACTTTCTTCAAATAACGGAAAATTTCCCTCATGTAACAGAGAAAAAAATAAACGGAAATTCTTCAAATAACGAAAAATTTCTCTCCTGTAACTAAGATAAAAATAAACGGAAAATTTCACTCCTATAACAGAGAAAAAATAAACGGAATAACGAGGCAGCAGTGCTGCCAGTGATATTTCCGTGTTTTGAAGGAAGTATTTTTGAGAGTGAACTTTTCCCAGACTAAGTTTTGTTACTCAACCATATATATGTATATATATACATAAATGCATATTAAAACACACAGTAATAAAAAATAGTATGTAATCCAACTCTGGCGTCTGCGTAAGTTTGTACGCGGAGAACTGTCAGTAAAGTACTACATAGACGTGAATATTTCAGAACCATTATTTTCGACAGACAGCGGAATCGGAATGGATAACAATTTCTACACTTAAAAAAAAATTGTTGATTTTACGGGATAATACTATCATCCCAGCTGCTAGTTCGCATGCGCGGCAGTGTATTACTGGCTATTTTACTGTTTATTATTGATAATTTTATGATATAATACTGACAGCTGGGGTAACAGTAGTGTACCGTAAAATCAAAATTTTTTTTTGAGTGTACCAAGTTCTCTGTTTATTTCGAGTGAAATCTAGGAATTTCGAATAATATATTATGCCATATCATACAGGGCTTTTGGAGAAGATAATGGGAAAAATGAACTGCTAAATGATGAATTTCTAAAGTCATTTCATTTTCATACAAAATGAATGCCTTGATACATTTCTTGTTTCAAAGTAAATGCTTTGCATTTTGACAGCTAATATATTACCGTAAAGGACTTAACAATGGCAACAACTGGAGATCAAAGAATGCTTTTTGTCTAGATTTTGTCCTTTACTTAGTTCAATGAAATATGAAATGTTCTCATCCCTCTCACATCAAGAAAAAACTTTGGTGCCTGTCTAAGTGGCGCATCGCACAGCATGTAAATCATTTTATTAAAAATATGTCACCGATATAGCATTAATTTATTTTTAATTAAGAACTCTAAAACTTATGTTTTAGTAAAAAAAATTTAAGTAACTTTATACTCATAATTTTTTTGTTTGGCATGATATAATCATGACGAGCTAAACTCGTCCTTTTTATCGGAAGAGATTAAGGTATTCATATGAGTTCATCTATTGAACGAGATGAGGTTCATCATTATATATTAAGTTTGATCTAATATACCTTAGAAAAACTGAAAGAAAATTTATTAATTTTCTTCCATAAATTTTAGAAGTTTTTTAACATGAATTTACTCTAAATAGTATCAGTTTAGTCTATCGAATCTTTTTTTGTCTTAATAAAAATCTTCAACCAATCATGTCTCAATCAAAACTATAAGTTGTTTTATATATATAAAAAAAGCAACTTATCATTTATACATACTTTATGGTATACTATTTAAAAAAATATATTGATCTTAAGTCTTGCAAATGTCATTTAAAATTTTTAAAAACCTATATAATACTGATTGATTTTTTTCCTGTAAGATCTAAACACTATTATGTTACACAAATTAATAAATAAACAAAAAAACATAAATTGTATGAAAATGTAATAATAAAGAACAAATATATTTTAAAGCGATTTTCTAAATTGCAATCCATATATAAAAATGAGCTGCAACCGCAGTGTCTTCATATTTACTTAATTTATGGGTAAAATTTTGATATGCGCATTACCAGCTAAGTAAATTTCTCTTTAAAATACTATTTTTTTTTTTTGGTATAGATAGAATAATATATCTATTAAATAAGTGGATAACAATAGTATGTGATGATATGATACAAATTTAGAATGTTACAGGGCAAAAAACTTTATCCGAGATTCCGAAGATCAAAATTCTTGCTCCAATTTTCAATTTTCATTTCTGGCACAATTCCTGCTGGTGTAATCCTCATCTCATAATTACTACTCCGTAAATCCCATCTCTACCTTTAGATATCTCTATATTTATAAATAAAATTAAGAGCATAGCAAAATGAAATTGCATCGGTAAAAATAGTCTAGATGGTCAACACTTTCCAGAAGGATCCGTATTATAATTCATAATCCATTGTAAGATAATGTAACTAAATGTGTGTATGTAATATTTTCCTATTTTTAGCTGTAGATGAATCAGCCCAAATATTCCATTTGTCAAAAAAGAGCAACTATCTGAGAATTGTTGATGACCATTGGAATCCTTGACCATTGTCCATAATTTTAAATTTTTAAAGCTTTCCATACAGATCGATGAGTTTCTTAACATTCCTAAATTCAGGGTGTCCCCCAAAAGGTTAGAACGTGCTTTGTCATTTTTTTAAAATATTTATTACAGATGAAAAAAAAATGTTTAGGATAAGGAAGAAAATAAGATTAGCCAATGATGTAGTCCTGCTATTAAATTTTAAATAGTTACACTTAAAAAATAAATTATATGAGCTCTCCCCCCACCCCACCCAATCCACCCATAGACAAAACTGCTCAGTTATAATTTTTTTCCTCTCACTGCCGCAACAACATTACAAAAAAATGAAGAAAAAAACACAGATACATCTAAATAAAGCAATACACAGGAAAGATCATGTAAAAGAGATAAATGTGTTTTTAAATACAACAAAATGTAAATAAAAATAGCAATTCCCAGAACATTCTTAAAGTTTTTTCTCAACTTCAATACATAACAGATTTTTTCTAATAATGCTTCTGTAAATATTTTACAAGACCTTGTCATTGCTGCAAGCATCGATTATCGTTTATTTATGGTCAGCTTTATCTGTATTATCATCCGTTCTCCCTTTCTTGCAATATCTACCATATATCCAATGTATAATATCTATTAACAATGATAAATTTTCAATTAAGCAAATTCATGCACATTCAGTTTTAAAAATATAAGTATGCATTTTTTGTAATGATCTTGTTGCAAGAAAATTTAAATTTACCGATTGGTTAATTTTGTCTATAGGGGGTCGTATAAAATTTTAAAAAGAATAACTTTTTGAGAATTAATGGCACTAGTATTTCATTAACATAATTTTATTTCTTACCTTATTTTGAGCACTTTTGAAATTTACACTGCCTACTTATGTTCAACAGATAAAAAAATAAAGTGTATTTAAAGCTTTTTGGGACAACCTTTATATGAACATGCTTATAAACAAAATACTATTACGCAAGAGAATTCATAGAAATTGGGAAGAATCTTAATTTCACACATTCAAACTTGTGCGTTAAAACTTTAACAGTATTTAATATATGTAATGGTGGTGTCAGATTTTTTTACATTTGCATTTAATGGTAAAAGCTTCATGAGATATTTTCTCACATTACGCCTTCACAAAAGTTTCAATTTTTTGCTAAAAATTAATAATTTTAAATTAAATGCTTCATGTTTTGAATGTTAACATGTAGCGAGGACCAACAACTCTCTTATAAAGGGAGTCTGGATTTTTGAGGGAAAAAGTTCTATCAATATTAACTTTTGTGCGTAAAAGCGACCTCTATCCTTCGTTTTACTTTAATTTTCTGAAGTGTGTTTGTGGTTCTCGGTGTTTGCGGTTAGTGATTTTCGCTATAGTTATAAGTAAATTAGGTTGCGCTGGTCAATATGCAGAGTATAAAAGCGGGATTGAGAGTTGGTATCAGCGGACCTTGGGTACAAACCTGCCTTCTAAAGGATTGCTAGACCAGTTATTACTTTTGTAATTAAAGTGTGACATATTTTCTGAGGGATCGGAGGTGTAGAAATTAGCTGAGAAACAGCTGTCACTTTTTGCAAGAGTGAATTTTTAGGTATAATTCAATAAAACTATTCGGCAAACGCGGGTTCTAATTTGATTGACATTTATATAGTTAATAAATTGTGAACTAAGCAATTATTTACAGCGATAGCTGTGTTCGATCTCGAATTTATTTGTGAGTGTCGCTTGAGCAGCCAGCCTTTAATGGGCACGCTAGTTTTAGAATTAATACCTTGCATTTTTTGTATTATTGAGTGTTGGTTTAAGGATTAGATTACCGTTAAGTGCAGAGTAGTATGGGTTAAATTAAAAAGCTAAATCACAGCTCTTACCTATTTGATTTAAATAAACAGTCTTTTAAATCTAAAACCTGACTGTCTCAGTTACAACATGGCGGCCCTGATGGGTATGCCACAAACTTAAGACATAACAAAAATAGATATTTAGGCAATATTTTAAACAATCCTCATTACAATTCAACTCTGATATAGAGTGGAAAGTGTATAAGTTACGCAGCCGTTTAATTTGCAAATGAGTGTAGTTACAGTTATAAATCTTCACATAGGTAAATGAATTTGCACTATAAAATTCCCTCACAGTACCATTAGTGGCAAAATGAGGAACTTGGAGATCCTATCTCGGAAAGTACAAGAGATTTGCTGAAAAATTCACAGTCAGTTAGAAAGTTGTTCAGCGTGAGTCAGCGTTGTTTAATGTGAAAATTGATCTTCAATTGAGTCAAGTCGTCATTGTATACTACATACAGTAAAATAAAGTCGAAGGCAGTAATGCATGAACATAACCTATTTCAACTTTTTTTTAATTAATGAATTGTTGAGTAGTTTACTAATTTACTTTATGAAATTTTGGCTTATAATAAAGTAAAATGTGCATGTTCGTTGGGATGTGAGATGTTGAAGGGATGTGATATTGAATTAAATGGTTAATTTTGGACAGTTGAAATTTTTTTTTATTATAGAGCATTGCCCTATACATTTTCCACTTTTCTCCCTTTCCAATTCATTTCATAAACACTCCTGACATTGAGCCCAACGGATTTTTTATGGCCCTTTATACATTAATCAGGCTTCACTTATTTATTTTCCTAAAACTATTTAGTTGGGGAAAGCTGTAATTATCTTGTTGATATAAAATGGAATTTGATGATCTTCCAAATTCTATTTTTGTCGAACTGTAACATTATCTCAAAAAAGCTAAATGTTTGTTGGTATGCAATAGCAAATACGGTACTTACTATATTTTTGGGACTAATTCTTTACAGGTACTAATATTTACAATAATAATACAAATATAAAAGGAGTTTTAGTTGTAATTATCATTATGATGATGAATTTATATATATATATATATATATATATATATATATAACTTTAAGTAAAATTTAACCATTGAAACATAAGAAACTGACCACATACACTGAAATCCCGATACCAAAGAGACCTGTCAATTTACAAATTAAAATTGTAGTCCTAATAAAAGTAACATTATTAATTCAAATTAAGAAAAAGAAAAAAAAAATTAAATAAATAGAAAATAAGGAATGAAATATAAACCACACGAGTATATACACAAATAAAAGCTTATAAAGTAATTTACTTTTTCAAGGGCAAGAAAATCACATTTATAAGCAAAGAACGATTGTTTTCTGTATATGACACCAGCTTTTGCTAAATATAGTGCCATATCTTGCCCGAACAATCGCTGAAACAATATTGAATAACAAGACCTTTACAATGGAATATTATAAATTATACATACAATTTGAAAAGGAGTGTGAAAAAGAATTAAAAAAATTAAAAAATATATATATTACTTATATTAATAATATCCCAAGATATTTAGTATATTGTGAGCGCATGTACAAAGTTGTATCCAAAAGAAGAGGTTAAATTCACAGTTAAATAGAGAATCCTTCAGATCATAAATTGTAACCTACAGTTACAGTTATTTTTATTTAACTAAATAGATTACAACATTTTAAAAAATGTAGAAAAAAAAATTATGATATACATATAAATAAAAACCATTAATTATTTTATTTTAATTTTAATTTAATAAATTAAAATATATAATATTACTTGATAATTTGAAAGTATTTCATAGATATTATTACCTCCATACTAAATTTCCAAGTTTTAATATTTTAAATAAGCTATACTACTATATATATATATATATATATATATATATATAATTTTAAAATATAAAAAGAAGTAAATATATGATTTACAATAACTAATCCTGGGCCGGCTCTGGTGATCCATTCATAAGGATGGTATTGCTCCTCCCACCCTTAACTGCTGTTAGCTCAAGTGGTTGTTGCAAATACATGGGAATTGTTCTGCTTGTGAGTTTGAATAATTTTTTGAGGGAAAAGGCAAATATACAAGACTATTATTTTCCTTTATCTTTTAATCTGGGAAAGACTTTTCCAAAAAGCACAGTGAAAAAGATAATTTTGTTGTCTCAACCTTATTATTTACCATGACTTTAGCAAAGAAAGAAAATCATTAATAACTTTCTGAAAGACTAGAAGATGACGAAGCCATCCCACTGGAATCATCATTCTAGTCGCAGTCACTCGCTGTCTTTCACGAGCCTGATGTAGGTAAATAAAGTACATTCCCCCTCTTGGCAATTTCAACGACAAGGCAATAGACCCGTCGACGCAAACGCGACATCAGTCAAAAACGTTTTATCAAAATGTCTTGTGAAATCGGCCCACTGCCTTTATCAGCCCACACCTATTTTCGACTCCAATGGGATGCATCTTGCATGCTCAAAGTTGTCTCCTGAGGTTGTTTACCTCGAAAAATTTGCATTGACCACGACACCTGTTCACAGAAATAATCAGCCCTTCCTGTCTTCAAGGTAGCTCAGTGATTGAGATTTGGAAGTGCCAGAATAGAAAAACTTCAATTGCGCGTGTGAAATCACGCTCACGTTAGTCATTGGAGGAAAATCTCGCTAATTATTTGATTAATCAGTCTATCAGTCTTATGCATTAACTTTTGTATGCATGTGAAATGTGTGGTTTTGAGTTATATTAAATGAATGCAAACTTCGGAAATTGTAATCTTTAGACTGGAATATAAAAAAAATTTACTCAGTATAAACATACAATGAATATGATAGCAGATATTCGGTGTCGTATTTTACCCTGATCTCATTCTTTTAGCTGACAATTACACGATTTAAAATTATCCGTTTGAACTTCCAGTAAAAAATTATTCTTTAGTTAATTTTATTTGATTCTTGCTGTATTATTTGCTCTGAACTACAGACTACGTACCAGTATGTAGTTCAGAGCAACTAATACCACAAAAATCATATAAAATTAACTGATAAAGAATGATTCTTTATTGGAAATTCAATACGTATAATTATAAATCTTATAACAGTGAATTAATTAAATACATTGCAGAACAATTTTGAAACATTTTTTATCCTTTACACAGGTGATCTCTACAGGTGATTTTAAATAAATATGTTGTGCTGAAATCAAATATGTAATTAGAATTTCTTCTATCACGTATAATTTTTACAGAATGACATACTAAAATTCCGAACGATATTGCTCGATTCAATAATGAACATGTCATTTATTTTCTTTGCTATTTTTTCAGAAATTAGAATATAAGTAAACACCATTTACTACAAAAGTACTTAAAAATGTTTTCTAGCTTTTTCGTGTAAAGCAAAACTTCCTAAGACAAAAATACAAAGGACTGAGAAAAAAACTTCATTTTGCAAAAATTTTCATTTTTAGTATAGTCAATTCAATCGTATTCTTTTCGCAGAGACCCTGAAATTTTCAGGATTCCGTTATAAAATAAACTATACAGTTAAATGTCGATGAATTTTAGAAATTATTAAAATAATATGCTTTTAAAACTACATAATAAGTGAATTATAAGTTGTATTTATAAAAATTCCGGAAGTAACAGAAGAAAATCAAGATTAGATTTGAAAATTTCAGTCAAAAACATTAAAAACATCTAGTTTTATTTAGAGGTCAAAATGTATGTTGATCTATATGTCATCATTCTTCATGGACATACGCAAGAAGGATTTTCACCAGGGGGCGGGGGCGGACCAATAGTACCTAGTTGGTATATTCACTTATTATAGTCACTTAATTCTCATTATTTTAAAAAATATAATGAAACTTATTCTTTCCAAGTGATTTTAGTATTACTAAACACTAACAAAAAGAGAAACTAAAAATTTTTTGCCAGGGGCTTCTACCCCCTCCCTCCCCTCTTTGAACCCCTCATGGAAGTCAATTTTTAGGTGCGCCCGTAATTATTTAAATACGTAACTTATAGTCGTCGTCTGTTCGGTCTGTCCGTCCTCATATAACAGTGCAAAAACTGCACAACCGAATTATTTTAAATTTAATGTATATAATCGTTGCAGAATTTTGTCGAGTCATTTTAAATTTTATGAAAATTGAATCAAAACGTAAAAAAATATTAATAAAAGTTTCCTTCATTCTATTAAATCCTATCGTACGTAATCTATATAATAAATGCGAAAGTCATGTGACTGAGGAAACCAATTACGGGCTGACTACTTCCCTTTTCATATGCCAAATGGCCATTTTTACTCAAAATTATTTTTTCGAATAGAAGTTCATAAAGGTTACATTTTTAGAAAGATCGTTCAAAAAAATTGTATTTTTGAGAGATGAGTTACATTTAGATGTGTATAGATTCTGAGATAATTTCAGTAGAAATTAGATTGACAAGCCAAAATATCACTTCATGAAAGAAAAAAAACACAAGAGATTCGTTCATCGTGAGTCATAACATATTAAACCATGAAAGTAAATCATTGGTAAAGCAAGTTCTCCATAATAAATTTTGCAGCACAGTCTGGTGTCAAAAAAAAAAAAAAAAAAAAAAAAAGAAAATCGCGCCTGTAAGCGTGGCATACGTAATAAGAAAAAAACATGCTGAATTCGCCGAAAACTGCGGGAAAAGATCGCGCTTTTAAGCGTGGCATACGTAATAAGAGAAAAGCATGCTCAATTCACCGAAAACTGTGGAAAAGGCGTCGCCGGATTCAGTACAAACCCTGAACCAAAATTCTCATTGGATAAGCGTGATCTTAGATTTTAAAATCTCTGCATTAGCGAACGTGTTGCAACTGACAAGCAAACGGACAAGAAGCATAAATACCTAAGCGAGTTAATACTTTAGTTAACTTAAAATGTACTTATTTTATTACGCACATTAATCATATCATAATAACAGACGATATAATTCATTTTCACTGAAATAAAGGTCACCAAGATCTGAATATTTAAAAAAAACTGGTTATAGTACGAGCGTACCTCATTTGTCACGTGTGATGTACAATTTCCAACTTGTTAATTATGTTTTTGTTTTGGCGTTCATTTGTTTCAAACTTTTCTTAAGCGGGGAACGAGAAAAAAACATTAACTGTTTCAATTCACTTTTTTGTAAAATGTTGGTAGAAAATAATTTTTGAATAGTTAATATTACTTACTTTTTAAATTATTGAATAGCTTTTTTATGTTGTATGTTTAAAAATTGTCTTGCACGGGAAGTTCTAACAAAAAACTCTTAGTTTAGATTATTTGATGTTTGTATTCTGCATTTAAAGAAAAGGACTAGTCTATGGAACACAGGCACATCTATTTCAAAATCTTGCTCTTTTCTGGATTTTTTTCAGCCGGCGCTCATGTCTCCTAGTATTTTAAGTTATATTTTATTATTTTGAAAGATTAAGGGGGGCGGCCCTCTCCTGAAGCCCTTGCATACGCTTATATCAGTCTTACTCAGTAATATCTTTACGCATGTGAAAAGTGTTTTTTAAAGTTATTTTGGATAGATATAAACTAGCATAAATCTCAAATTGCCTCAAAAGTAATGTGAATGGCGATCACTGGTAAATAACAAATGCAAAAAAAAGCGACCACTGTTTCGTTAAAAAAAAAGAAGAAATAACAACTGAAATGAATATTGAAATCTCTCTGCCTCCCCTCCCCCCGATCCCCTTGTAATAAGGTCTTCAACTTCAAGTCACATATTCATTATGAATTTGAAACATGTTTTCTAATAATGAATCTTTCTATTCAAACTCTTCAAAACATGTCTCATCTGTAAGTGTGGGCAGATGAATGATGGGTTAGGTTGCAAAATACATAAAGACAATGTCATTTACCATTGATAACTTTTCCACGAATGCGACATTTTGTGACAAATAAACATGACTGATTCTTCAAAATTCGTAGAATTTTCGCCAATTTGTCATTATAAGACTATCTTTAAGATACAGGACATATTTTTAAGAGACACATATCTTTAAAAAGCTGCAAAACCCCCGCACGCAAAACAGTCATTATATTCTTTTAAGGAAATAATAACATCCAATAAAGTTTTTATTTATATTTTAACACATTAGGTTACACGTATGATGTGTATTAAAATCAAAAAATTTTCAATTAACAATGACATGACGAACAAATCATTTCATCTAAACAAAATGCATTTGTAAGTGTTTATTTTACAAGTTGGAATTTTTCCAGCTGAATGAAAAGTGTCCAGGCGGGGAGCCGAACCCAGAACCTCTGGCTCAACTTGCAAGTGATCTGCCAATTGAGCTACCTGTATCGACACCCGGTCAACACAATTCATCCAGACAGCCTTTTGGAAGTAATATCGGATGTGTTATCTGAAAAACTCAACGGAGTAAATCTCAGCTAAAGGAACTCCTATAAACGATGGAAAAATAGATACACTTTATTATTTTATGACTCGCGTCCTGGAAACTTTTCACGTAGTTGGAAAAATTTCAACTTGTATGGAAGTTTAAATTTTTTATATAAAATATCATATGACATCTTTATCAATCAGCATGATTGTGTTGAAATGATAAAGGGTTTATTTGGTTTATGCTCAGTGCTGCAGTGAAGAAAGAGGATGTCATTGGTTAAAATAAAATCCTTTCCAAAGCATCGCATAACATATTTCCATACATTATCAAAGTCAAAATGTTCATATATTAAGCGACTTCAGAAAAAAAGCGTCAGTTTTTGGTCGTTATGTATGTACGGATGTACAGATGGAGAACAAAATAATACGAACACCTGTAATAAAAAATATGACACATTTCACACTTGCAGTACAGGAGCGCCACCTGGAATAAAAGTCTGCCATCTTGTGGTCGTGAAAGGGAAGGTATCAGTCTCTCAACAATTGTCATTAGGTGTTGCATGCATACATAGTTTTCTTTTAAAGACGCTGCAATGTCAGACCTGAAAGACTTCGATTTTGGCGCGCATTTAGCTCGGTGATGGAAACATCAAAACGTTTGGACGATGCGACGAACATAGTAGTATCAGACATTACACATTATAACAGCCTTACGTAAAGGCCGTATGATGGTGTACTGAAAGCTTAAACGTGGACGAAAGACAATGATGACGAATAAGGATAGATGGATGATAAAGCGCATGGTGGCCAAAAGCACAAGCAATTGACAGTTTTGGTTAAAACAGGGCCCTGCAGATGACTTTTAATTTCGCATGTCATCTTGCTTGTGCTTTCGGGCCACTATGCGCTTCAACACCTGTCTATTCTTCTCTTGTCATTTTTGTCTTTCATCAAATGTTCTGCTTTGAGGACACCATCATACGATATTTTGCGTACTGCTATTATAATATCTGGTACTATGATCCTCGCATCGTCCAAACGTTTTGATTTTTCCATCACCGAGGCTCCAGCCTAAATGCGCACCAACATCACGCCTCCTTTGAAATCTTTCAGGTCTGACATTGCAGAGTCTCTAAGAGAAAACTATGCATGCATGCAACACCTAATGACAGTTGTTGAGAGACTGATACCTTCCCTTTCACGACAAGAAGATGGCAGACTTCTATTCCAGGTGGCGCTCCTCTACTTCAAAAGTGAAATGTACCATAATTTTTGAGTGGTGCCGGATTATTCTGTCCCCCATCTGTATGCATGTATGTATGTCCGTGCACAATTTTCTCAACAACGAGTGAACGGATTTGAATGTAACTTTTACACTAGAATTCTAGTACACGACGACGGTTTTAAGCTAAAAATATATCGTATCGTGTCAAGGCAACACTAGATACCGGGCTTGCTCATTCATTCTCATGACGTCAAAAATAGTGGCTGGCCGCGACCAGCGATTGGTACAAATCGACGCGCCCATCATTTTGTGCCAATCGCTGAATGTATTTCGTCGCGGCCAGCCATCATTTGTGACGTCATGATAATGAATGAGCAAGCCCGGTATCTAGTGTAGCCCTGATCGTGTATAGCTTTTTTAGAAGGACACGTAAAATACTTTAATATATGATTTTATACAGCGTTTCAAACGTGAGTGATGAGCAATAGATTGCCTTTATAAATGTGAGAGAGGTGATGAACAACAATTGAAAATTTGATTGGCTTAAAATTTTTTGATAAAATCCTGAGCTATGAGAAATTAGAGCGCCCTTATAAATAAATAAGTGGCAACATACCAGCAATAAAATTGGATTGATTGAGAGAATTTTGGACGAAATCATGAGATATGAGCACCTCGAGTGACTTTATATATAAGATAGTGGAAGCATACGAGCAATACAATTTGATTGGCCAAGAAGAATTTAAACAAAAACTTCACGAGCCTACTATTATCACCAAACTAATCTTTGTTAGCTTGTCTCTGAACATGAGCCATATGCTTATGCTCGCCACTCTTTTATTATAAAGACACTCAAATGACAACAAGGTGGATTAAATTGAATGTGGTTGTCGGAAAAATACTCTCTCCAATCCACTCTTGCTAAAATACGCCAACTGGAGCTGAATAAGTAACTAAAAAAAGGCAATATTATTAGCATGATTTTTTAAAATTTACATTTGCAAGCTAGTTGTATATTAAGAAGCTATCGCTTGAAATGACGTTAACTTTTTTTTATTAAAAATTACTTGTTTTTACTAATATTTATAGCGGGAAACCTACCACAAATTAGATGCCGGATTCGAAGTTCCACTCAGGTTTGTACTTTCGCTACTCTCTCCATAGAACTACCCAACATAAAATAATCCCATCTTAGACCAATTTCCCAAAAAATTATTTAAAAAAAGAAAGAAAGAAAAAGAAATTAACAGAGCTAAGCAATATCATGGCAGCCATAACATCTGGAAAACACACCTAAGGGTATAAACTTGGATAAATTAAATCGGGATAGTCGGAATAACAGATTTTTTTCTTTGTTTATGATTTCAATTTATAGAGGGGTTCAACAAATTCTTCCTGAAACGGTGTCTACTTCATATATACTTCTATAACTTCACGGAACGATCTAAATTAAAGAAAAAAATACAATACAATATCCCATTGTTATATTGGGACTCATTATATCGATAATTTAGGTCTTCGGGAAAAAAGCTCTAAGAATTTTTCTACATTTTTTAAGGATGTTCTCAAATCTTAACTTCTTACATTCTGACACATTTATAAATTCTTTTTTGTTCTCCAACGCATGAAATTGGCAAGTGCTTTTCTTAAGAAACTATGTAATCGAACAAGTTTCCCCATTTTTTGGTAAAGGCAGAAGTTGTTACAGAAAATGCTGTCCGTGTTAGCATTTGCCGGAAATGAAAAAAAAACTGATATCCTGATACAACACTCGCTCATAATTTAAGTTGTATTTCATTTATAGAAAAAGGAAAACTGATCGAAGACAAATTACTTCAATAATCATGCCTGCAAGTTTCATGCTTTTATGTTTAAAAATTAGTCAGAAAGTTTCGAGTGGTTGAGAGGAGAAAATATTTTTTGAAACCCCCCTATATGCGTATAAACTAACATTTGGAGATAAATTATGACATTTACTGATAGGTTATCACTTTTCTTGACTTCCTTAACTTGCTCGATTGTATCGAGCATTTTTTTATCTCTCCCGATATGCGAGATACCACAAGGAGCTTATTGCACATTAATCCTGTAACTGGGGAGGTGAAAAAGCAAAACATACTTTTGGTTTTGGACTTTATGTTTCAATAGTTTCCTAATTTAAATATTAGAATGAAAATTATGCCCAAGTGTGTACTTTGACAATTTAACTTACAACAAGAAGAAAAAAAATATCAGTCTTCAGAGAAATTTTTGCGCACAAGACATTTTTAAAACATGGTAGTTTCTTCATCAAGAAATTCCAATTGGCTTAGTCGACACAGTGCAGTCTGAGAGACAGCATTTCTGCAGTTACGAGATAAATAATATATTTCTTTTTCATCATTATATTCTTTGAAGAATTTATCTTTTAAGTCTGTATATTACCTAAAGTCCTTAGTCTAAAACTATTTGGTTTGACACCTTACCTCTGAAGAAAATCAACCAAGACTACATCTGAAAAATACTTTCATCATGGAAGGTAGAGGTTAGAACTCGTTTTTTAAGATTCGAGCATTTCACTTCTCATTAGCGTGATGTACACAAAATCAACAAGTAAGAAGTTCCGCTCATTTTTAAACATCTCAAATCCTTTACATCTCAGATCTCACCTTCACGCAACAAGATGTAAAATATCAAACAGATCTCCAAACAACACATTTCTCAAAAATCAAACAATACGAGCTACAATGTATCATCATGTCGTATTAGTTATGCAGTTACTCGTGATTTAAATACAATGTGATTTCTTTCGGGGTCACGAATTGTTAAACACTGTCAGTATAATAATAATTTTGATGGAAGATTCAAATGAATCATCTCAGAAAACATCTGATAATTCCACTTCGAGTCCGTCTTATGAGGACTCTTACGCTATATATAACATGCAAATAAGAAAGGAAAATCTCCATAAATTTGATAGATGTAGACAGATTGGTGCATGTAAGGAATATTCAATAATCCATCCCCGTTTATTCATTCGAGTTCTTTGGGGACATGCGAGGACAAGATAAAACAGTTGCTTTGTATTTCTGATAACTTCTGGACGTAAGAGTCAAATAAGTTTGAAGGATTGTGTCTTTGTCTTTGGGGACACTAGTTATCGCGTTCTAGTTGAGAATCTTCGAAAGCGATCTGAGGATTATCATAGAGAACTATCTTAATCCACCTCTTCGCATTTGACGAATCAACAGGTTTCTGTCGATGTGGAGGTACCTGATTAGACATGCAAGGAGACGGGCGAAAAGCTAATAATATGCATGACGGCTCACAACTTTACCGGAATGAGATCTTATTGCGTGATGAAATCGAATGAATGGATAATGAATTTCTGGGGATTTCTCGGGATTGTTTGAGGAGATTTTTTTTTCATTTCTTGGTAATTGGGTGGGAGTTGAAAGGACAATGAACAAGTGACTCGTGCTTTAAAAAATGGGTGAAAGCGACATTGTCGACCGAATAAATTTGTGTGCAGTGTGCCTAAGAAAGGAAATGCCTTTTTTTTTTTTTTTATCTCGCTCCTATACAAAACAAAACTATATAATATAGATTAGTTATAGATATATAATATAGTCCTACATATATGTGTATAGATATACTTGTAAAAGTTTTTTTCGGCATTTTAACCGTTAAAAATATTAACGAATTATAATTTATCTAATCGAATTAGTTACAATGGTGAACACTGAATGATTGTTTTTTTTAATTTTTCCCCCTAAAATACATTTTAGGCAAATAATGTGATAAGTATATTTTTGTAGTAGAATAACACAAATATTTATATATATATATATATATATTTTTTTTTTACTATTGAAATATTACCTCAAATTCTTTTTTTTTTATGTTATTGAAAAAGAAAAAAAAGAAAAGAAATGGATTTATAAAGGGTATTTGTAAGCATTATTTATAAAAACTGTGCCTTTTTAAAAATGTTTAGTATTCAGAAAGTTAAGAATTTCATTTATTAAGTTCAATTATTATAGTTATTTCAGTTAAAAATTCATCATTAATTTTCGATCATAGATAAATTATGATGCTTATTTGTCGTGTATTGGAGTAAACTGCTTTATTAAATAAAATTTTAGTTTTTAAACATGATTCATTCATTAGGTTTTTATTACGCAGTCAGTAGAAGCTATGTGTCTAGTATTTATTTTTCCAATTATATTAATTTTTTTCTTGGCCTCAAGAAATTTTAAAATAAAATTTAAATTATTGTCTCATTGAAAACTTCAAATGCTTTTAATGGGGGCTCGAGATACACAGATCATAGATTCTGCATCTAGGAATCAACTTCATACACAGAAATTTAACTGAAGTCTATGTTAATGTGAGTCTATGTTAATCTGTGAGAAAATTTTAATACAAAACTAGTCATTATCGAATCTTTTTGAAAATTTTCTTCTTCGCCATCAAAAAACTAAAAACTGTATCGTTATAGTATGTTTTTGAAAATAAATTTCCTAAATTTAAAATACTTTTTAAAGAAGGCTAATTTTTCTTAAGAAGGTTCTGAAAATAATATTTCTTCCTGCTCAACAACGCGAAACTTTTTGACATATTTTCTGACTCATCTTTAAAGACAAAAGAATGGCACTTGCAAGCATAATTATTGAAGTGATTTGCCATCGAGCATATTTTTAGTTTTCTGATAAATGAATTACATTATAAGCGATTACAATTATAAGCAATTCTTGTTTCTTGAAGGCACTTTTTCCCCTTTAACGAGCTGTCATGTTAATAAATTCGGTTCAAAACGCCAACTTCGACTGCATTTTCTGAAAGACCTGCTGCCTTTACCAAAATTGGAAAAACTGTTCGATTACAAAGTTTCTAGCGAAGAGCATCTGCTAGTTTCATGCGTTTGCGAACAAAAATGGACTAAAAAATATGTCAGAAAGTAGCCAGTATTGATTTGAGATTTATTTTCAAAGCTTGATTAAAAATACTTCAAATTTAGACAGATAATGTTTCAAAATGTGCTTCAGAATGCGGTAAACTTTACTTGAGTTTATTTAGTTAAGTTTGTTAAAGTTAAGGTTTAATTATGGTTTGCATTTGTTTAAGGAAAAAATTCAAAATTCATTGAATTCTTGTCAAAAATACATAAATTTATATTGATTTAAAAAAAAAAAAAAAAAAAAAAAAAACGTAAGTATGTTTGTATCAAATGGTAAATTTTCGATTGCAAAAAAACAAATTTTGATGAATGTAAATAATGATTTATTCTATGTTGAAATTTCTCCATAGACATGGGATTTCGTAATTGAAGTTTATTTTTAAAGTGCCCCAGTAATTTTCTGGCTAATCCCAAGGCATGGCAGCAAAAGTGCTTAATTCTTTAAAATGACATATTCTATTAAAGAAAGATTCATATAAACAATATTTAACTTCTTTTTTTTTTTCACTTTGGGGTGAAACAACACTGACTGAATAACTTACTATTTATATATAATTTTCTGTCTGATATATGTGAACAAAATATTTCAGTTTGTTCTAGAATCGCCTGACCTTGAAAGATAAGTTAGATGAAAAAATATCTATTCCTCAGTTTTCCTATACTATACTACCTGCATTCAAGTCGGTTAATTGCTTAATTTACCCTCAGCATCTCTTAACTTGACAGTAAGTCATAAATTACATAACTTCAGATAACGTTCTCCTCTGCAAAATAGGTCACACAACTTTCTGAATTATTACCCCCATTCGCAACTCCTCGCTATACAGTGTCTAAAAATACTTCCTATCAGGTTAAAAAGTTTATTTTTTTATTTTTTAGACCTTAGAGAGGGAAAAAAATGAGCAGCCCCACACAGAGAAGTGAAAATCTCCATTCCAGTCAATATCAAAACAAACCTGAAAGTTATTACTCTTCTAGACAGGATAGCAAATTTCACCGAATTTGGGCAGTGTCTTCTTGATGATTGACAGGACTAACGGCTAGTTTTTGATTGCCCACATTCAGCATTTTTTTTTCTCCTTCGCTTGCTGGAAAGAGGTTAACAGATAGTAGGGAATAATAAGAATAGAAAAATCCCATGAAATAGAAGCCCAGAAAGTCATTTTTCTATCTCTTTTTCCGGATATACTGACAAGGTTAAAGTGGAAGTTGATGGATTGGGGATCTAGGGACCCTATGTCTTCTTTACCTTAGATATCACTTTGTGTACTTACTGTGACACGTTTATTATTTATGTGATTCAGCATGATTCTTCACCAAAGCCTGTTTTTGCAGCGAAGAAAAAAGAAAAGCTCAAAACTGTCTGAAACGGAAACATATTGCATAACTATCATGACGAAGGGCAGTTTTCATAAACTACGTCAATTCGTTAAAGCACGACTCGCAAAATTGAATTTTGAGGCGCTATTTAGGGTAAATCGAAATGTTAAACAAAAATTTTCAATTAATTTATGCAAATGATTTATAAAATAAGCACTTACTTAATTTTTTTTAATTCATATTTTTACAAAATTTAAAAATTAGTATATTAATGCTTAGTTATAATGACAGGGGTTACAACAGAGATTTTTTAACAAATATTAATTTAAAGAAATATTCTCCCACAACTTCTTGATTTTTAGCTATTAAAAAGGAATTTTTTGATATTCTATTGTATTGTTACGAAACTTCGTCTTTGAGTAAAACGAATGAAGTTCGAAAAAAAAAATGCTCAACTTCTCATACAATTGATGCACTTTTTTCTACGTACATTCCAGAATACCGATTCAGTGGACCCAACCATAGCTCAGTTTAACTCAATACCTCGGCCTCAAATTGTCTGCAAATTTAATTTATGAAAATATTCAAACAAATGTTTGAGGTCGCCAAAATAATGAACCAAAATTCTATAACATTTATTTTGGGGGACAATCGATTACAGTAGATATAATGTTTTATTCAAATTTATAATGTAAAATAGTTCAAATTCTTCACTATAGCTAAGCAAAATCTTAAAATACACTGACCTCCAAAAGTTAAGATACAACCAGTCTTTTGTGTCTAATTTGAAAACAAACGAAGATAAAAACATAAAATTTAGAAGAATTGTGCTTTAAACAGTTATTTATCGAATTTTACTTAATTTTAACATCAAGCATAATTTACAAATAAAAAATTGCATTTTTTGCAAAAGTCCACTATTTGATTAAAAAATAATAATAATAAATAGCAGTTTTTTGTGAAAAAAAATTAAATAAACGGATTTTAATAAAGCATATGTCCGGTCTTACTTGTAATGAATTTGTGGCATCGACTTTCCATACTGTCAATTAAGCTGTCGGACAATGGAAAGGGAAACAACGCCCATACATGGAGCAACGCTTGTTCCAGCTCATTTAAAGACTTTGGAGGAGAACTTATCGGCAGCCACCTGTCTGCTAAGATAGTTCCAAAGATGCTCTATAGGATCAAAGTCCGAAGATTGTGCTGGCCATTACATTCGCCCCAAACCTTGATCCTCTAGATATTCATCAACGACTCTAGCTCAATTCAATCGGGCAATATCAACCATTCAGATTAATTCATCACCAATAGAACCACCATACGGTGTGACAAACGGAGAAGGATCTCGTCCCGATATTTCACAGCAGTCAGAATTCTTCCATAGCACACATGGAAGTTACTGTGACCAAAAGAGAGATTCCAGCCCAAACTATGATTCCACCTCCTCTATAACTGTGTATTTCAACAATGTTACATAGGTAGAATCTGATGCCTTGTTCTTTCCAGATTAGCACACAAACTGAATCACTTTCCAAAGCAAACCAGGACTCATCTGTGGACAGTACGGAAGCCCATTGTTGTGTGTTCCAGGTAACGTGCTCTCTTGGCTAACATAAATGGGCACTTCTGAATTGTCGATTAAGAGGGCCACACACAACTTGTCGTCTTGCATAGAGGCCTTAATTGTGAAGACGTCTATGTATCGTAATCGCAGAGATTGTCATCCCTGTTGCTTTACCATGATCTGAAGTGAGCTGAGCCACAGTAATGATGCCCCTGCTTCGGGCCAAAAGAACTAGAAAGCGAACTTATACAGGGGTTGTAACCCATGAGCGGTCTGGAACAAAATTTCTTGATACTGAACTTTTGGATTCAAATTTATCTCAGAGAATTTGGACCAAACTACGAAACAGACACATTAAGACGTCTAGCAGGACCAGCTTGTGATAACCCCATTTCCATACATCAGATTGCCCGCCATCTTCACGAATCAAGTAAACGACATGTCCTAGACATGGAAAACACTGTTTTAGTACCAACAATTCAAGATCATCAAACATAAAAAAAAATTTCACACAAATTCCCGGAGTGGGATATTCGCAGTTCCTCCTGACAAACATATAAGTATCCAATCTATTAAAATAATTGAGATGGGTATAATTTTTTCATAAGATTTTATTGAAGTTACTTATGATCATTCATATAAATCATATTTTTTACCTTTATTTTAATTTTTTTTAATAGTCAGCGTCAAAAATTTGGTTGTACCTTAACTTTTGGAAGCCAGTGCATTTTATCGGAAGAAAAAGAAAAAAAAAAGAAAGAAAGAAAAACAGATTTTCACACTGAAGGTTTTCAAATTATTAAAAACGCAAGTCTATAATAACCGTAGACCGCAGACAACAAGAAAGACAAGCCAGGATACTTCAAAGCCTGCTGGCTGTCACGTGACGAAGGCAGGCTATTTTCCACCAATTGCCGAACTGCCATGTAGTCAAGATAAGCTCTAAAGAACAGATTTCGGTGGAGTCCGTGGCCCGTTTGTTTCGTTGGTTGCGATAATAACTATGGAAGTATTTTGCCTGGATAATCTGCTGGCTACAAACATCTTATTTATAATAAGTCAATTCTATTCACAGATTTGTTTTTTACTATAGGAAAGGATGGGCTTTAGACGCAAAAATATTTAGAATTTGTGTCATAATTGTGTTAATCTGACAAGAACAAAATACAAAACGTTAGAGTATTTTAAAGAATATTTACTTAACATTACTTAACTTAGAGTTAACGGTAAAATAAATCTCAACAGAAACGACTAGAATTGAGCAGTTCGTGTTAATGTACACTGTTTGACAAATGCTAAGGAACAACAAATTTTTGAAAAAATACGTTTCATTAAGCGGTGCAATCACAGAAAACAGAACGATAGAGAACTTCGTATGGCAAGGTCTCTTGTATGTATTAAGTGCAGCGCATCCACATTGTATTATTATTTTTAAATTACAAGTAGTAACATTTGAGGGGGAAGCCATACTGTCAGTTTATCAAGATATAACTGTAAATTTCCTTTTTAGACGACAGGTATTGACTGTTAAATGTCTGTAAGACATCATTTGAATGCGTGCATGATTGAGCAGTTAGATGTCTCAAGGTAGGGTAAAATGTCATTTAACTTACCAAAGCAAGAGACGTTGCAAAGAGTGCAGTCTTGTGGTTTTAAAATACTTCTGGGTAGGGATACTATGAGAAGGCCTTCTGGCGGCTGTGGTAGGTAGGATAAAAAGCATCGATACTTCAAGAGCATCGATATGACTGCATAATGACCTTGAGTAACATAAATGATACTGCAGGTCAGATAACTCCAGACCTTTCCACGCTACTGGTGCTTGAGTATTTGTGAGAACCAATTCTCGGTGAGTAAATAATGTTGGCTCAGATACACAGAAGCTTGTTACATGCTTTCAACTGTGAGCACACCATCGTAGGGAAAATTTAATTCGCTGTAAAGAACATATTCATTGGGGTCAGAAGCAAAGGTACAGAATTATGTTCGCTAATGAATCCCGCTTCACCATAAACAGTTATTCTGGACACCAGCTATGTGTGGAAGTGTGGAAAGAGAGGGGATTCCTTCCCATCACCAGAATGTCCAAGAAACTGATAACTATGGCCGAGGAGTGATTGTGTGAGTGGGAATGAGATATAATGGCAGAATTCTGCTTCACATATTTGAAAAAGATACAGTGACGTCGCAGTGGTAATACACATGCGTTTTCTAGGGTTATATCCATTTTTTCCGTGGTGCAGTAAATCCAGTATTACTGTTCAGGGATAACAAATGCCTGCCCACATAAGACAGCTGAAGTGTCCCTCACACTAGCAGGAGACGATATTGAGCATATGACATGCCTTGCTTATTCCCCAGACATAAATTTTGCCATTAAACATTCGCCTGCTATGCACTCGGTATAGACGTACTGCTCAACGATAGAACTCTCCTCGAACAGAAAATTAACTAAAAATCGCCCTGTGAAATGAATGAGACAGATTTTCCTAATCTCTCCTCCATTGTTTAATGAACAAAGTGCACAAAGAATGTAAAATGTGCATCAATATCGAAGGAAGCTCACCGAGTCATATGTGTTCTTTTTTTGTGTCGGAACAAACACTTTTCGTTACTATTGAAAAATGCTGTAAGAAGCATATTTTGTTTTTCTGCACATCTTGCTTTCCCATCTGATAATATCTGTATCATTTCCAATAATAAACTTATATCAGGGCCTATATTAAATATGTACAAGTTTCATTCCTTTAATTTGTATCTATCATTCGTTATGACAAAAAATATCTCTTTTACTTAGCAATTGTCAAACAGTATATTTATAAATAAAAATGCAGAATTTAGTGTATTAGCACTGATATCAATTGAATTTTAAGTTAAATTAAAAGTAAGAAAAATGCAACTATAGTTGATTAACAATTTAGTCGTAATTGCAATCTGCAATATGATTTCAATCAAAAATCGAAAAAATGCGTAATTTTAAAGGTTGCGTAATTTTAAAGTACAGAAATTATTTCGTTTGATCCCCGTTTATTATATGATAATATAAATCTTTCATATTTTGTATTTGTTCTAAATGTGATTCCCAATTTGACAAAATATAAAACTAAATCCTTTTCTCTTAATTATAAGACTTTTGTTACACAAAGCAAATGTGCTTTGAAAGAAAAATTAAATGAAAACATTGATACTGTTACTATTTTTACAGTTAAATATCTCTTAATCATATTTATTACTATACAAAACTAGATGATTTTATCATGTTGTCTTTCTTTAACTAAATCTGTCTTTTTCTTTTTTTTTAACGATCTTATAAACGATATTTCTATCTTGTAGTTTTCTCGAGTTCATAAATATCTTCTTCTTCTTCCTCTTCTCCTTCTACTACATTTTATATTTGTATTATTATTATTTTGTTGTTGCTGTTGTTATTATTGTGGTTGATCTTAGACTCTTAGCTTTATCCTATAAAAGTAAATAATAATAATAAAAATAATCTCCTGTTCATTATTTTAGAGTCAATATTTAATTATATTTTAATTGCAAATGTCACACCGATCCAATGTAATAAGGACCAAGCACAATCGTCCCGGATTTCAACTTATATTTCACGTAATTTATGTCTAATAACAGGATGTTTCTAAACCATGTTTACAAAATAAAAGAGTTGATAGTATTGATTAAGACGAAAGATTGTGTATTGGAAACAATTTTCTGTATAGAAAGACATGCAAATTACATACTGTGTCAAAAATACAGGAACCAAAAAGATGCGCTAGATCAAAATTCTGAATTTCGTACCAATCTATAAATATTTGGGAGAAAAAGAAATTGCAGTAAATATAGAGTATTTTAAGTTGATTTGCCTCAGCACATCTTACATAAAAGACATCGGATTTTTGAATAACTACATAAACATAATCAAATTTTGCACCAACAACCCTCTGACTGTCCAGCAAAAGGGCAATAATTCATTTAAATAATGTTTGTATTGTATTGCAATGAAACCTGGAGCTTAGTGAACGTATTAACAAGGGCGTGTCAGTGAGAGGGTTAAAGCAGATTGTAAAGATGCATAAAAAAAATAAGCAGATTTTTTTATTTGTAATAGCACAGAAATTAATTCGTTTGATCCCCGTTTATTTATATGATAATATAAATTTTTCATATTTTGTATTTATTCTGAATGTAATTCTCAATTTGACTAAATATAAAACTAGTTACATTTCTCTTAGTTGTAAGACTTTTGTTACACAAAGCTTTGAAAGAAAAATTAAAGAAAAACATATACTGTTACTATTTTTACAGTTAAATATCTCATAATCATATTTATTATCATACAAAACTGGATTATTTTATCATGTTGTCTTTCCTTAACTAAATCTTTTATTTATTTATTTATTTATTTATTTATTTATTTAGCTTTTACTTGTAGTTTTCTCGAGTTCCTAAATATCTTCTAATTCTGCTTCTTCTCCTCTTCCTCCTCCTTTTACTTCTGCTTTCTTTTCCTCTTTTTCTCTCTCTCTCTCTCTCTTTTTTTTTTTGGTTGCTGCTGTTATCATTATTGTTGATCTTAGATTCTTACCTGTATCCTATAAAAGTAAATAATAATAATAATAATCTCCTGATCATTATTTTGCATCAGTATTTAATACTATTTTAATTGCAATTGTTGCATCGATCCAATGTAATAGTGGAGCAGAATCTTACCTTATTTCAACTTATATTTCACATAATTTGTGTCCAATGTACAGGGTGTTCATAAACTATGTTTGCAAAATAAGAGAGTTGATAGTACTGATTAAGACGAATGATTTTGCATTGGAAACAATCTAAGCAAATCGCGAATTTCGTCAAAAATACAGGATGCTCATTCGAAGCCGAACCCGTATTTTCGTTCATGGCTTTAATACATTAAAGATATCATATCAAACTTTTCACCAAACTAACTTTATTTTATGAGAAATGTGAGGTCATCTTGGGAAGTGCTAGTAATGGTATTGTAATTCAGTGAGTGTACAATCAGCTAGATTCTGAATTATGGAACGTCTCTTACAATGTTGTACGGTCGCAAATGGTGGTCATTTCTGTTAGAAATATTTTACCTAACATGTATTAGGCGTGAGAACAATTTTACCTCTTATGAATGGTTTCTAACTTAATCATATTTCTTCACAACATCTTATAGAAATAAATAAGACTGACCTTACCGTTTGGTAGCTTCGTCACCTCTGTATCTGAGTAATCCATTTTGAAACAGCGTTGTTTGTCATTGTGTGAATATCATTTTACTCGTGCATCCAATGAGAAAAAAAAATTATATGCTTTCACTATATAGATGGTCACTGCTGTAAAATTATGTATTCCGTAGTGGCGTAGTGGTACACTATGTAGAGAGAATCATCTTCACACATTTAAAGGAAAAGAAAGAGATTTAATATAAGATAAAATTGAGACTGAACATTTTGCACCCTCTCAGACGGGTGTTCAAGCAAGGAGTGAGAGGGTGCAAAATGTTCAGTCTCAATTTTATCATATTAAATCTCTTTATTTTCCTTTAAATGTGTGAAGATGATTCTCTCTACATAGTGTACTACTACGCCACTACGGAATACATAATTTTACAGCAGTGATCATCTATATAGTGAAAGCATATAATTTCTTTTATTCTTGGTTGAGCACTTATCGTAATTAGGAGGCTTACTTCCGTAACACGGGCAACAATTTCTAACATTTCTCGTGATGTCCGGTCCCCACGTTTCACACAAACCAAAGTTATTCTGAGAGAAATATCGTTACACAATCGTCATTATTGTTTACGTTATCAAAGAAAATCCGGGTCTATTTTGGAAAGAGATACCCTGCATTTTTGACAGAATTTGAAATCCTGGTTTCTTATACAAAACTGTACGTCTATGACCTTTTTTACATTGTAAAGAGTGGTTACAAACACCCTGTACAAAATTTAGTGTGTACAAATGTTGTATCAAATAAATAGTATAAAGATTTACAACTCCGAAGCAAAAGCTATAATGTTATCAATAGATTAAAAAAAAATGTACATATAAACTAACTTTTCTATACTTTCACATACACATACATATATCATATAAGCATCACAAAAAAAAAAAAAAAAAAAATCAAGAATATATTTCACAATGTGGTACTTTCATCATGAAATAATAAACTATCCCTACGTTTCACACAAACCAAAGTTATTCTGAGAGAAATATCGTTACGCAATCGTCATTATTGTTTAACTTATCAAAGAAAATCCGGGTCTATTTTGAAAAGAGATACCCTGCATTTTTGACAGAATTTGAAATCCTGGTTTCTTATACAAAAATGTCCGTTTATGACCTTTTTAACTTTGTAAAGAGTGTTTACAAACACCCTGTACAAAATTTAGTGTGTAACAAATGTTGTATCAAATAAATAGTATAACGATTAGTATAAAGATTACAACTCCGAAGCAAAAGCTATAGTGTTATCTAGATGCAGTAAAAAAAAATATGTACATATAAACTAACTTTTCTATACTTTCACATACACATACACATATCATATAAGCATCACAAAAATTTTAAAAAAATCAAGAATATATCTCACAATGTGGTACTTTCATCAAGAAATAATAAATCACGCCAGAAGAGCAGTCGTCTTGTATTTACACCCTAGCTTCGCATAATATCTATCTAAGAAAACTATTTCCGTTTATTATCTCTTTTTTGAGACAGAACAAATACTGTAACATCCATTCTAGCTGAGACGGAGACTGATAACTAAAGACGAGATATCACAGAGAAAATTTACCGCCAGTAACGCTGAAAGAGTGTAAATCTCTGTCGTCCAACTTTCTTTTCTTTCCCAAACTGCTATTTTTTTTCTCTTTGTTTGTTTACATTATTAAGCACTTTTTGTTTTCCACTGAAAATACAACCGGATATTTTCTATCTCTTGTAGAACTGTCAAAAGATTCATCGCAGATTAAAACTCCCACTTAAACAGAAGAGTGACAATAGTTGAGAATTTTTAGTCGAATATGTTCTTGTTTAAAGCATGTCTGCATCTATGTGTGGGTTAGAAATGTATTTAATGAAAGTAAATCGCCATAAAAAAAGAAAACAATGGTATTTCCAGTCAGTGGCGTATTACCGTCAGGAGTGACACAGAAGGACTTGCCCAAGACCCATAGATTTCAGAGGTCCAAACATTTTATGATCCTCAATAGTCATTTTATTGAAAAATATCGTATTGTATTAAAAATTTAAAAAACTGCTTGATTCGTTACACAAATAATGCAAATTAAAAACAAAATAAATAGAAGTAATGGTAAGAAAACAGCTATTTTGAATAGTTAAAAGAACGATTTATTCTTTATTTTATATAAATATCCTTTATGATTTTTTTAATTTAAATTTACAATTATTCACATTTTTTTATGTATACACATACATGTTTTAATATTTTACTAGCAATTCTGTGTGTTGCATTTGCTATGTATGGCATCTTTCGATTTTATTTTTTGGAGGGCAGGGGGAGGAGGGGGGATTTAAATGCATTATACATTTACAAAATAATTTCAAATTTTATTTTATTAAATTTATTTTTAAAAGTAAGGAATGTTATTTACAATGTAAGTTAACTGAAAAGTATGAAAATTACATTAACGACAGATACGAGCAATAAAATTTGATTGATTGAGAGAATTTTGGGTACCCAAAATTGGTGCTATTTCGGACGCCGATTTTCTCAGCCAAATTTTTAAATACGAGAAACAGTTTGGAAAGCAGGTCATATTCCGGATCTTCCAAATATGCTTGCCACAATTCCGTACTGCACCTACCGAAGTGACCGGATTTTCGTACTTTATCAAAATTTGCCCAGTATTTCTGATGAATTTTGTTCTTTCTAAATTATCCGTTTTTCGATTGACCCCCCTCACCCTTTTTTTGGCAAATTTCCAGCCTGAAGGAATTTGAATTTTTCTCATCGTTGGCATATGAAATACTAATGGGCTTATACGTCAAGCCTCTGAGTTTAAGAATTTTATTGCTAGTAATAATTTAGATATCATGTTGGTCTCTGAGACAAACTACCAGGGTAACTCCGGGACGTCAACTACGTGCTTTACAATGTAGACAGACCACCTACAGTTGGCGTCAGTCATAATGGTGGCACTGCTGTGTATGTTAGAAATGGTCTCAATGCAACCCTTGCTAAAGTCCCTCATTTGCAATGCATTGAAGTCACTCCCATTGTTTTAGAATTTTCCTCCATCACCAGTTTCTGATTGCAGTTATCTACAATTTCCATTCTAGGGATCTTCGTTTGCTTATAACTTAACCCGTGCTTTGGGCACCGCTCCAGTAGGTATGTAGGTGGACAGATAAAAATCACGCGAAAGTTTTAGAGCCCCCTGAGTCCACCCGCCATAATTGTCACTCCATCATCGACTTTGCCATCACCCGCAATTTGCCCTTACTGCACGCCATTCAAATGTTGAACAATCTCTCGTCGGACCATCTCCCGGTTGTGCTTATTCCGGATCTTCCAAATATGCTTGCCACAATTCCGTACTGCACCTACCGAAGTGACCGGATTTTCGTACTTTATCAAAATTTGCCCAGTATTTCTGATGAATTTTGTTCTTTCTAAATTATCCGTTTTTCGATTTACCCCCCGAAGAATTCGAAGTGGGAAACTTTCAGCTCAACATCTACCAGGCCTTCTCAATCAATTGAGAGGACCTCGGTTATGTTCTCGAAAACATGAACACCACGCCCACTGAGATTCATTCTGTCGAAGATGTAACTTCTTCTATTCAAGCATTTGTAGACTCCCTCTATAATGCATTTCAAAAAGTTGCGAAACCTAGGCAGAGTGCAGTTGATGCATTTCGACTACCTTAGCACCTAAGGGATTTGAAAAGAGAGAGAAATCGCTTAAGACGTGACAGGCAGACGACTAGGGACCCCCTCTTAAAAACTTAACAGAAAAAACCACCAGGTTTCTACTGCAATCAAGAAGTTTGGGATTTCACGTTGAAACACTTACATTGAGTCTATATCGAATGCTGACCACACAATTTGGTCGGCAACGGTCCGCATCCGTAGAACACGATCACATATTCCGGTCCTTAATGGTCCTAATGGAATGGCCTTCTATAACTTTGACAAGAACTCATTGCTTACAGTTTTAGAAGCCAGTTTACACTCAATCACGATGTCGCCAATCCCAGGATGGTCAACATTGTCAACAATGAGGTTCGACATTTCTTAAACACTACTTATGATAACACTCTCATCTATGCAATCCCTCTGAGGTGATTTTTTATATCCGGGATATCAAAAAGAACAAATCGCCCGGTCTCGACTTCATCTCTACCAATTATACGCTCTTACACCTCCCAATTGATTCCATTCTTTTTCTAACTATTCTAATTAATTGCATGTTAAATCTTTGTATGTTTCCCGATTGCTGGAAGAAGGCGATGATCGTTCCGATCCCAAAACAGGTACAGAGCAGTCGTGCTCCTTCTAGCTCCAGACCAATGTTCCTTATTTCTTGTCTTCCTAAATTGTATGAATACATACTTGCGAATCGTCTGAAAGAGTTCGTTAACTCCAATTCGATAATTATACTCGAGCAGTTTGGGTTCAGGTCCAAACACTCGACATAACCCCAGCTTTGGAGAGTAATTGAACTCGTTCACGAGGTCTCCATGAGGGAAAGAAAAAACTGGTGCTGTATTCATAGACAATACTAAAGCTTTCGACCGGGTCTGGCATTATGAACTTATTTATAAATTCATTTTGCTCAAGTCCCCACCCAAATTTATCTTTATCTTCTGGAACTACGTTAAGGGTAGAACCTTTTCTGTTAAAATTAACAAATCTATAGCCTCTTTTCGCATTATCGAGGATAGCGTTGCTCAGGGAAGTTTAGTTAGGCTATTCAACCTCTACATTATTGATATTCCTCGTATTCCCGACATCCTCTTAGCACTGTATGCGGATGACACGGCCATCGTGTCCAGCAACAAATCAACACACATTGGAATTACTATACTCCAATTCTACCTTCAAGCCATTTATATCTGGCTTAGAAAATGACGAATTAAAGTCATCGCATCAAAAAGTGCCGCAATGATCTTCTCAAATAATTCTATCTCACCCGACATTAATGGTGATGACATACCCTGGTCACCAATTATAAATATCTAGGTATTTATCTAGATTCAATATTTACCTGGGCTTTTCAGATAACGTGTTAGCCAAATGTACCAAAGCTCAAGGATCCCTTAAATCTTTATTGGCTTATCACAGCCGACTGTCCTTTTCGAATAAATTAGTACTATACAAATCCTTCATCAGATAAACCATGACTTACGGGACTATTGTTTGGTGTTCGATCTCTGAAACTCAAATGCAGAAACTTCAAATTTTTCAGAACTCTGTATTCGTAGCATTTGTAAGGAGACAACGTTTGTCCGGAATGACGTCATACATGCCTACCTCAACATCAGACCTATTTCACAAATTTTTAAAAAACTTGCACTAAATTTCCACAAAGATCTAATTTTGATACGCAACGAAGTGTTGCGGTCCATCAAACCTTACAGTGTAAATAGCGTTCGAGGTAAGAAAAGATCGCTTCCCATCTTGAGCACAGATGACGGCTTTGCACCGCCTTCCAAGAGAAGAAGAAGAGAGCCACCTTAAACGCTTCTTTGTGGACTTCCAAATTCTCAATTTTTAATGTATTTGCATCGTAATTTTCTTTTGCCATTCTTCCACCAACCTCATCTTATACGTCTTCCCACCTTTAATTTGGCACCGGGTCCCGTTAATTTCCTATTTAACTTCATTATCTTGTTATTGTAATCAAAAAAATATTTTGCATTTTATACTTTATTCTTAAGTATATAATTTTAGTATCTGATAATTGTTGCATCCTATGTTAAAAAAGAAAGAAAGAAAGAAAAAGATTGTATTAGACCCCTCCCTCCCTTACTTTAATGCACAGGATGTTAGTCAATCGTCAAAGCTCATCAACATAGCTCATGCAAACTCCACTCCATCGCAGCCTGCTGCGAGATGAACTGTCTATCTTCATCTACTCTTCGGAAGCTTCCTGTTTCCATCGTTTCTACATAAATACGAGGTTAACGTGGGCATTACTCCCTACGTAAGTACTCCAGGAAATCATGGTCTTTGACTCTTTGACTGATAAGATGTCCAGATTTCAGCGAGCAAAAAACCGAGATGCTAAGTGAAAATTTTGAACTTCCTTCACCCTCCCTCCTTCTTCCCACACAAACAAAAGAAAGTCTTTTTTTTTTTTTTTTTTAAAGAGTTTGAATATTGAAACAGTTCTTAGGAACTACATTAATGATTTCCAAAAAAAAAAAAAAAATTCGCTAAATTTGCTGCTTATTCATTCTTAAAATAAGTAAATACGACCAAATACAGTTTATTTTGTACTTTTCAGCCAAAAAAGTGCAGTTATTCAACAGTTTCCCAATGGAGAAAATAAATGAAATTTAGTTCCTTTCCTTCAAAGAATCAAAGTCTGTTATTTTTTATTATTTTTTTAAGCTGATAATGTGTTGAACAATTTAGGGTTTTCATTAAAAATCGAGACTTTTAAAGCAAATGCCGGGACGTTAAGGTTTGTTATCAGTCATATCGCGAATCCTTCCTTGTAATGTTAAACCTATGGACTTGGAAATCTTCCGTATTTTACAAATTTGTCCTTTGAAAATTAAAATTTGTATCTTCTTTTTTTTGTATGGTTTTCTTGAAGGATCTTTCTTTCTTTTTTATTTGACAAAATATTTCTAAAATACAGTGTTAAAATCTTATTTACAACTCGACTGCTTTACTTTTTGACATTTAAAATATAGAATTAAGTAGAGTAAAACCGGGTACCTAACGGTTTTCTTTTGTTGACAAAAGTCTAGAAGGGCTGAAAAATCGGAACTCCCCACAAAAGTGTTTTGGGACATCTGGGCTATCGAAAAACCACACCTGTTGTCATCGAAAAATTCTTCTCTACTTGGGAAAAGGCGTTTTCTATGACCATCGGAAACAGCTCCGAACTTTGGTGGCAGGGTAAAACCGAATCAGAAATTAACTTTCTTCACTTCTAATTAACAAAAAGCTTTATTGTAAATAAATTTTGAATCACACTTGAAAACATATATAAATTTTTTATGGTCAGTATCTTTTTTTATTTCAGGTTTTCAAGCAATTTTTAATGTTGTCATGTAATTGCATTCTTCTTGTATCCGCTGCACTCAACATGTGCCCACTCTTTGCAAATTGAACATTATGTCCATCCTTCACCATTTGTTGAGTGAGGAAACAATTCATTTCAGAATTCAATGCAAAACCATGGGTACCCGGTTTTGCCCCAACAGACGACCAAAACTCAACATGGTCGTTCTTGTAGATAGCTGGACGCACACACTTCTACTTGGCATCAAAATATCGTGTAAAAGCTATAGCAAACAGTGGTTTACTTACCTAAATCAATCCGTCAGGCTAGATTTATTTAAACAGCAGAACATACGGCGAAAAATTAAAAGTTTTGAGGTGAATTTCTTTCCAATAGCACTACACGGACACAGAGATTAACTCGCTTCGAAAGCCGATGGTACACTGCTAGCGGACGCTAAGGGACGCAGTTAACCCTCTCACTGACAAACCCGAGTTAATACGTTCACTATGCTCCAGGTTTCACTGCAATATAAGAATTTTTTTGAATTAATATAATTCTACAAATATAAGTAGATATAAAACAAGAGTTCTACGCCAGCGCAGTTCGCGCAGTCAACCTCAAGGTCGAAGGAAGGTCACAGAGCCGGAAGTAGCAGGTGTGGACACCGGAAGTTGTGCGGGCTGTGAAGGTCACCGGAAGTCGCAGGTGTGGATAACAAACATGTTGAGACAGGAAACCGGAAGGAATTTGGAGATAAGGACAGGATGAGACGTATTTTTTATGAGTTTTGAACAGGTTCTTTCTTGACAGGGAAAATTTTTCTGCATCAGATGTGCTAATGTCTCAAGGTTAGCGGAAGGGACAGGTGGTGATAACAGACATGTTTATACAGGAAGTGATTCCGTAAGTAAGGCCGGAAGGTAATTGGAGATAACGTTTGGATGTTCTACATTAGATGTGCTAACCTCGCAAGGTCATAGGAAATGACAGATGTTGATAATACACAGGTTGAAACAAGTATCTTTAGACAGGAAGTAATTCCGTAAGTAAGACCGGAAGGGATCAGGAAGTGAAATGTGATAAGACTTTCTGACTTTATAAAAGTTTAATATGAATTTTTTTTCTATAAAAAGGGTTTTAATTAGATTCTTTCTTGAGAGGGAAAAAAATTTAGTTTTTTTTTTTTTTAATTTTATAAAAGTTTTTATGGTTGGTGGGAAATGTGATTTTAAGTGTTTAAAAGGGTGTGACATGTGTAAGATGTATCATTTGTAAACATGACTTCGAGAGAGGAAGTGTTGAGTGTTGTGTGTCTCTATATAACAATTTGCATTGTGTATTCGTTGATTTATGTGTTTACCGGTAGTGAAAAATTTAAAGTGGATTTTATACTGAATTTAAATGAAACGGGAAATTTATCTGTTTCGATATGATGCGATTTAATATTAACGTATCACGTAACAAAATTTTATGTTGTAATGAAGGCGATTTATCCGATTCCAAGTCACGCAGCAAGTTTTGGTAGTGTAAATGCCTTGTATCTTGCTGCCAAAGGCAAAGTCAAGAAGAAGACGATACAGAAATGGTTAAGCGGAGTCGACTCGTACACGCTTCACAAACCGGTTCGAAGACATTTTCCAACGAATCGAGTGATTGTGTATTCGATGAATCAACAATGGCAGACCGATCTGGTGGATCTCATCAGTTTACAAAAGTACAATCAAGGGTTTCGTTACCTTCTGACGTGTATAGACATTCTCTCTAAATATGCGTGGGTGATTCCCTTAAAAACGAAACGGGGGGAAGAAGTTGTGAAAGCGTTTCAAACTATTTTTGTAACGAGAAAACCCAAGGCGCTTCAATCGGATGCTGGACAGGAATTTAAGAACCAGCTTTTGCAAAGATTATTAAAACAAGAAGGCATTCGATTTTTTACGACGCATAATAATACGAAAGCTTCAGTCGTTGAACGCTTTAACCGTACCTTGAAAACTAAAATGTGGAAATATTTTACCCACAACCATACTTATCGTTATATCGATGTGTTAGACTCATTAGTGGATAGTTATAACCATACCTATCATTCGAGCATCAAAAGAACCCCAGCAGAAGTAACACCCGAGAACGAAAGCGATGTCTGGTTTACTTTGTATGGAAACTTGGAAAATGTGAAAAGAAAACCTTGTGTGTTTCAACCGGGTGATGTGGTGCGGGTTTCGAAACAGAAACTGACCTTTGAAAAAGGATACGAAACCAATTGGACGGAAGAACTGTTTATAGTGACAGAGTGTGTCACAAGAGATCCTCCTGTCTATCGAATTAAGGATTTGATGGACGAACCCATCCAAGGCACCTTTTATCCCCAAGAACTTCAAAAAGTCCAAATGAAAGACACTTATACAATTGAAAAGATTTTAGAGAAACGTACCCGTAAAGGTCGAGTGGAATATCATGTGAAATATAAAGGGTATTCAAACAAATTTAATCAATGGATTCCATCGTCTGATTTATCTTCCTTATAAGGGAGTGCAAGAAGGTTGAAAGCGCATTTAGCAACATGTCGTTCTACTTGACATTACCCTCGGACAGTTCTAGGAATTATTTTCCCGAGAATAAAATTTCACATTTTGTTACTCGATTACCCGCCCCTATCGAATTAAGAGGAGAATGGGAAGTGGGTCTTGTGGAATTTATTTACCCGCATACCTGGTATAATGTGAATAGTACGACCAATCTGATTGGATTTGACTTGAACGACGGAAAGACTATTGGTAGACGCATCCCCCCAGGATTTTATGAGACGGTACCAGATATTTTGAAAGCCATCTCTATTAAAGACATTGAAAAAAAGATTTCGTTCACCTATAATAACGTTACGAAGAGAGTGACTATCAACGTGCGAGAAAATGCTAAAGTGATTTTGGAAAACGGTCTGGCACAGATGTTGGGATTCGAACCGTCTGAAATTGAATCCTTAGATGGAAATGTAGAACAAACTGTTACGAGTTCGTATGTAGCAGATCCGTGTGCTCATTATAGAGTGTTAATGATTTATTCGGATATTGTGGAACCGCAAATTGTCGGTGATGTGTTAGCCCCCTTGTTACGAATCGTGAATGTAACTGGAAAAGACGGAGAAGTGATTTGTGCGACCTTTGATCGCCCGCATTATATGCCAATCAGTCGAAAATCATTCGACTCTTTAGAAATTGTTATAAGGACGCACCTGGGCGAATTAACGCCATTTGAGCGTGGGCGGTCGTACGTGAAACTTCACTTTCGACAAAAATATCTCTCGTGATGTTGGTTCCCTACCAGTGTTGTGCGAAATCTTTTGAAGATTATTATACACAACAGTTGGGGCATGGTTTAAACTATTACCAAGGCGCCCCTTTACAAAGAGGTTATGGATTCGGCGGATTGTTTCGGTCTCTTTTTCGTGCTGCGGTACCCCTTTTCAAGTCAGGGGCGAAAGCCGTAGGAAAACAATTGTTTCATACAGGTGTAGATGTACTCAACGACCTATCCCGAGGCGAGAACATTAAAATAGCTGCCAAACGACGATTTAAAGAAGCTGGAAAAAACTTAACAGATAAAGCGGCTACGAAAGTGAAAACGATGATTGGTTCCGGTCGCCAATATAAAAAGAGAAAGCGACCCGCTAAAGTAGTCACTCAACACAAAGTCAAGAGAGCGAAAGTACACGATATTTTCGGCTAAAGATGACTGGACTTATTCACCGAGATTCTCCTGCCTGTGCTAAATCGGAATTGGACCTATTTTTAATCCCACCCACACAAACGGCTATTGAAAAAGGATATTACGTTGAATACCACCCTCTCGCTAATATTCGCGATGGGGGGCCTGTAGAATTTCTAATCTCAGGAACCGGTGAAGATTACTCGGATTTATCTGCTTCTTACATTCATGTGAAAGCGAAAATTGTGAAATCCGACGGAACGGATCTACCTGCGGGTGAACCGGTTGCCTTTATTAATAATTCTTTAGATTCAGTTTTTCAACAAGTGGATGTGAGTGCCAACGACCGTTGCATCTCCTCTTCTAATAATACCTATCCCTTTCGTGCATACCTCGAATCGTTAGTGAACTATAGTGAAGATGCTAAAAAAACTTTGTTAAGCTGCAAGTGTTTTTACAAAGACGAGAATTTAGCAACATCGGATCCCACTAGCAACGCAAACCCTGGACTTAAGAAACGCTATGAACTGACGCAAAACAGTAAAACGTTGGATATGATCGGTCCTTTACATTCTGATATTTTTCAACAAAATCGCCTATTACTGAATATGGTGGATATGAAAATTAAAATGACTCGAAGCAAACCCGAGTTTTGTTTGATGGTGAAGAAAGATGCCGCTCGACCCTTCCACGACTATAAAGTGATTTTAGAACATGCCTCTCTTTTCATTCGGAAAGTGAAAGTCAGTCCTGGTGTGTTATTGGGTCATGCCAAAGCCTTGGAAAAAACAACTGCGAAATATCCCATCGATCGAGTTCTATGTAAGACTTATTCCATATCGACCGGTAGTAAGTCGTTTATGCAAGATAATGTGTTTTTAGGAACCATGCCGAAACGTATTATTATTGGACTTTTAGATAACAGTGCTTATACAGGACAATATGATTTAAATCCCTTTTACTTTCACCATCACAACATCAACTTTTTAAGTGTTTATGTGGACGGACAACCTGTACCGAGCAAGCCTTTGGAATTGGATTTCAAGAATAACAATTATATAAGAGCTTATCATCGTCTATTCTCTGGTTTTCATCAAGACGCTGGGAATTATTTAACACGTGAAGACTTTGCTAACGGACACACCTTATACGTATTCGATTTAAGTCCCGATTTATGTGACGGACCTCATTTAAATTTACAACAACAAGGTAATTTACGCATCGAAATTAAGTTTGCCGAAGCCTTAGAAAAAACAACGACCGTGTTCATTTACGCTGAATTTGAAAACATTATCGAAATTAGCAAATCACGGCACGTGATCTGCGACTTTCCCAACTAAATGAATTCACTGCAAATTGAGAAGATTCTTACAGAAGACCATGTTACTCGAAATTATTTTTTGGGTGTGTTTCCAAGTGATCAACTGCCTACAAGAATCGAGAACTATCCTGCCTGTTTTATCTGCAATGTGGACGCGTCTACAGAACCCGGAAGCCATTGGGTAGCCTTTTTTATGTCTTTGCCTCATCGAGTTGAATTTTTCGATTCATACGGAAATAAGCCTACCTTTTTTCAAGGACCTATAGCGAACTATGTACAACGTTTTTCACGAGTCAAGTTTAATCCGCTTGTTTTACAAACCCACGTAACTGCCGTCTGCGGGCAATATTGTATCTTTTATCTTTTTTCTCGATGTAGAGGTAAAACTTTGAAACAATTTCTATCCTATTTTGTCACAGAAGATCTGTCGAATGACCGACGAGTTTATAATTTTGTAGCCAAACGTTTTGGCATCTATGCTCCTTTTTATCAATAAATGTCTGTGTAAACTGTAAACCTCTGTGTCTGTGATTATTTAAAGTGTGTTCTAATGAGTGTCTGTTTATTAACGATGGAGTTTCCACGCTTTCAACATCCTTGTACGATGCTTTTATCGGGTCCCACTCGAGTCGGTAAAAGTTGGTTTTTACGCAATTTGTTAGCAGAAAGAACCCGTATGTTTAACCCGCCTCCCGACAAAGTCGTCTGGTTTTACGGAATTCATCAAAAGCTATTTGACGAAATAGAAAATGTAACTTTTGTGGAAGGTTTCCCAGCAGATTATCGCAAGTATTTAGGGACCGATTCCCTTATTATTTTAGATGATTTAATGGCGGAATGCGGTGATGACGAACGACTCACCTATCTTTATACAAAGGGAAGTCACCATTTAAATATTAGTGTTTTATTTATCACGCAAAATTTGTTTCACAAAGGTAAAGAAATGAGAGGTGTTTCACTCAACAGTCAATATTTATTTCTGTTTAAAAATCGTCGTGACATGAGTCAAATTATTCATTTAGGTCGTCAGTTATACCCAAGTCAAAGTAAATTTTTTCAAGAAGTTTTTGAAGACGCCACTAAAAAACCGTTCTCATATTTACTCGTGGATTTAAGAAATGAAACGGATGAACACATGCGCTTAAGAACACAAATCTTACCCGGACAAACGCAGTATGTGTATACTCCGAAAAAGGGTTTAAAAAGAAAATCATTTACATCTTAATTCAGTTGCGATCATGACAGTGACGGAGAAACAACGTCGCGACTTGGAATTGATTCATACATGTCCAAAAGCTTTACGTAGACAACTTTTAAAAAAATTACCTTCTCGATCGGTAAAAGCTATCTGCGAATGTTCGTTGAATGTGTTGAACGGAAATATACCTTTATCCAAATATCAGAAAAAGACTTTAAAGAAATATAAAACTACACTTAGAAAAATTAGCATAAAGAAAGGTCCTCTGTTTCAAAAAAAGAAACTGATTATTCAAAACGGAGGCTTTTTAAATATTTTAATACCAGCTGCGTTGAGTGTGTTAACGGGACTTATCAATGGAGTTCGCAACTAAATATGCCCTCGTGCCAGAAGAAGAGTTGACTCGAAATGTGCCTACTAAAAAGCAAATGACAGAATTTGATGCAGCCATGTCTAAAATACTCAACAGTGCACGACCCGATTATGAAAAAGTACAAATGTACTATGAACTGTTAAAACGGAAAATGAATTTACAAGAATTTAATGTTCCTTGGAGATCGAAGCCATTTGAGGAAGATGAACCTCACAAGACGGAACCTGAAGTGGAACCTGTTGAGACGAAACCTGTTAAGACGGAACCTGTTAAGACGGAACCTGTTAAGACGGAACATGATAAACTAGAATCCCCTCACAAGACAGAAACAACCCAAGAGACTGCTTACGACGAATTTGTGATAAATTCAGTACCCAAACACATGAAGAAACATGCTAGTAATTTACTCAAGTTTCTGAAATCAAGCAACATGAAATGGGACCCGGCTGGAAATATTATGTATAATGGAAACGCCCTGGAAAATGCAAACTTGGCTGAACTGTTTCATCTTATTTTTAATGTTAGCAAGAAGCCACCTGTGAAACCACCAACAGAATTTTTAAGGGCTCTTCGTGAAATGGGAGTACCCTCCAACACGATTAAAAATAAATATTTATCATTAGAAGCCTTAAAGGACAAGCCTAAAAATGTATCCCCTCGAATGAATTTTGTAAAACCCAAAAATAGATCTGTTACGAAACCTAATGTATTACTCAAACCTACTTGGTCAACTTTATTTTAATAAAACTGAATTGAAATGTATCCCTTTGTGTGTTTTCTGTAACGAGTTTACATAAAAACAAATAAAATATGAAAATTCGACACTTACCCTTAAAAACACGTCCACTCTGGCTGTTGATCTTCACACAACTAACCTTACAACCTTATCTTTAGTAGGGGGCGCTGCCCGTCTTGCGGTGTATGACGTCATTTCCGGTTTGAGATAAAAATAAACTTTAAATACACTCGCTCTGTTATTCTTCCTTCCCTTTTCCTCGCTAGCAGTGGTCTGTTTCTTGTTTAGACGTGTTGGGTGACGTCATTACGTATTGGTCTAAACTTGTCCAGACTTGTTTTTGTGTGGCACGTTAAATTAGGTGAGTCATTGTTTACTTTTCTTGTTTGGACATGTTTACAAATCCTTAGCATAGACTTACTAGAAAAGATTAGCTTAAACTTATTAAAAATAGATTTTAATTCTATTCTAATTTTTTCTCTTATATTTATATAGCTTTTTCATGGTGTAAATAGACCAAAATTTAACATATTTTTTAATTTAATCAGCTTCATTTTAAACACTATAAAAAATGAGTATTTATTACACTATGTTTAAAAAATAGATTTCTATTTAAATATTTTCTATTTGTAAAGTTATTTTCACAACATAAATATAACAGAAAAAAAAAAAAAAAAAAAAAAAAATTTCTAACACTCACGAAACAAGAAATTGTCTCAAAATATTAATTGTGTTTAAACTTTACAATGTTATCAAAAAAAAAAAAAAAAATGAAAAGTACAACCAATTAAACAGAAACGAGCCTTTCTTCACAAAACGATAAGACTTATCTAAATAAAAGCAATTTGAAAAACCCTATGTGTTATCTAATTTTAGGTCAAGAAAGGAAATAAGCTTCTTGAAAAATCACGCAAATAATGAATGATTCTATTTCCTGTTTTAACTACGAACATTCGAGAAACTCACCCTATGTTTGTTCAGATAACATTACTATTTTGCTAATTTTAAAAACAGGAAAGAAGCTTGTTGATAAACACCTGCCTGACTTCCTGTTTTTTTAATTAGAAACTGACCCTATGTTTCTTAAGATAACATTACTATTTTGCTAATTTTAAACACACAGGAAATTGACTTGTTGATAAAACACGCACACATCCAGAATGTCTTACACTTCCTGTTTTGTTAATTAGAAACATTTGATAAGCTACACATATGTTTTTCAGATAACACAGGAAATTACCTTGTGGATAAAACACGCACACATCCAGAATGTCTTACACTTCCTGTTTTGTTAATTAGAAACATTTGATAAGCTACACATATGTTTTTCAGATAACACAGGAAATTACCTTGTGGATAAAACACATCCGAAATGCCTTACACTTCCTGTTTTATAATTAGAAACATTCGATAAGACAACACTAGTCTTTTGCTAATTTTAAACATAGGAAATAAACTTGCTGATAAAACTATCGGAAATAAGGTTTCTTTGGAACATTCGAGAATCCTGATTAGTGATGCAATATGTTCTAGAAAATGCCATCGAATGACGTAATCATGGTGATGCTGATAAGAAATTGAGGGAGGGAGATATGTTTAAATTTTATTGGCTGATAAGGAAAATGATTCGACCAATGACAGATAAAAGGGGAGTGTTTCAACTTCCGGTCTAAATAGATAAAGAAGAACTCACTTCCCAAATCAAGTCATTCTTATTTTAGAATTTGCTTTGTGACTAATGTTATTTTACTCAAAGTGCTATTTTACTTGAGAATTTCTTGTTTTGTGCTGAAGGATTATTATTTCAACTTAGCTATGGATTATTCAACTCAAGATTTACATTCTGCGTTACAGGATTTTGAAGTAAGTTAATTATGTTTGTTTAAACTATTATCTTTAAAAAAGATTAGTAATTTAAGAGAATAGTATAGTAAATGGTTTAAATTTATTTATTGTTGTGATTTTTTAAAAGCCATTTGAGTGTTTAATATTTTAAAAGAATATTTTCGTCTGTTCTTAATCCAAATTTAGTTTTACTTTTTCTGCTATGATATTTTAAATAGTTTAAAATTATTTATTGTTGTGATTTTTTTTTTTTAAAAGCTATTTGAATGTTTAATATTTTAAAAGAATATTTTCGACACTTCTTAAATAAAAAATTAATCAAACTTTTCTACTATTTAAAAATGGTTTAATCTATTTCTAATTATAAAAACTTTGAATTATTTGCATGTGTTTGAAAAAAAAAAAAAAAAAAAAAAATCTTTTAAGAATGAAAGAGATTAGCAATCGTAATGCATTTTTTTTTTCTGTTTAGAAAAACTTTGAAATATTTGTGTATGTATGATAAAATTTCTAACTTAAGCTTTTAATATTGAAATAGATAAACAATCGTAATGCATTTTTCTTCTTTTTTTCTTTTTCTGTTTACAGAAACTTTGAAATATTTGTATGATACAAATTTCTAAGTTAAGCTTTTACTATTGAAGTAGTTTAGCAATCGTTTTTCTTTAAAGTTTTCTGTTTACAAAAAACTTTGAAATATTTGTGTATATGTGATAAAATTTCCACCATTTAATATTCAAATAGATTAACAATCGTAACATATTTTGATAAAGTACTCTCTTTATTGTTTTCATAAACTTTGAAATATTTTTGTTTGAAAAAGCAGATAGTCTTATTGAGAAACTTATCGAAACGCGTTTTTCATTTTTTTTTTTTTTTTTTTTTTTTTTATAAAGGAGGATACATTTCTAGAAAATGTTGTCAAATTTGATAGTTTTAAAATTGTATGCGAATAGTTTAAATTTGTTTCCATAAATCTTTTAATCGATAAACTTTGTCATCGAAACACGTTTTCCATTTTTCGGTAAAGATAGATACATTTCTAGAAAATGCTGTCAAAGTTGACATTTATGCCTTTATGATTTAAAATAGAGTAGTAAGTGTACGTGACATTTTTTAAATATGAACGTGTTTGTTTTGTAGAGTGTTATGGAAACACCTCTCATCGAAGAAATCTTACAAGATTTGCCTCCAACATTTTTTAACAATTTGCAGAGTGTGGGTGACTCCTCTCTACAACACTTCTTATCATCTGTGACCTCTGTGCCTTCTACCAGTACAGACATGAGCAATGCAAACAAGGTTAGTTATTATTATTATTATTATTATTTTTCAAAAAGTTTTGTTAGTTACAATTTTAAAAATAGATTGTTTTCATAATGAAAATTTCTTTAAAAATATATATGTTTAATGGGGTTTGTGAACGAGGGGGTGAAAAAATTATTTTTTAAAGTTTGAAAAATAATGTATTTAATGGGAATCGTAAACGATTTATTTTATAAGTTTTTAAAATTTTATTATTTAAATTCTGAAAAAGAGTAAATGATTAATGAAGCTTGTAAACGATGTATTGTAATGGGGAAAAAATTATTTTAAAAAGATATGTTCAACGAGGTTTGTAAATGTTGTTTGTTAAGTTTCGATTGAAAAATGTTTGTTCAAAATTCATTTTTAAAATTAAACTGGGGCTTTTTTAATCTTTTCAGACTTGCCCTCAATGCAACAAGTCATTTGCACGCAATTATAATCTCAAGATACACTTGAAAGCCCATAGCGGTGAGAAACCTTTCACCTGTGAGATTTGTAGCAAATCGTACACTAGAAAGAGTGATTTGAACAGGCACTTAAAAATACACCAAAAAGTGTCCTGTAATCAATGCAGTGCAGAATTTGATCTTAAAAAAGATCTTACGTTGCACCAGCGCACCACGCATGCACGCTCTTCAAAACGTAAAAGTTTAAATAATAATGCACCCCGTAGTAAAAAGTCTCGCTTACATAAAAGTTATGACGCTTTAAATGTATTCTCAATCGTGACATTTGAGTCCAACGAAGACACTGAGCATGACTTTAATGCATTTTTTACGCAAACGGCACCTCTGTTGGAGGAAGAAATCCAGTTCCAATTAAGCGAAAAGCGTGCCCTAAAATGGTATCTTGTGACCCATGTTATTCTATCCAAACTAACACAAGAGGGGGATTTCGAGACCATCAAAGCACACTTTCGTTCGAATGTGATGATCGAGCTGGCCGATTTTTCTATTACAAGTAATATGCAGCAAGCTTTTGCTAAGATTCAAAAATCGTTCGAGTCATTTGTTCAAATGGGTTCTGGTTGGACCTTAGAACGTATAGAGAAATTGGAACTTTGTATGGCCAAGTACCACCCCCTCGCTGCTAGCACTTATATCGAACTTCCTCCGAAAATATATAAGAAAAGGGCCGTTTTAAATATTAAGAATGAAAAAGATAATAAGTGCTTTGTATGGTCTATTCTCGCCCACAAATATCCAATTCCATACGATGAACATGCTAATAGAGTGTCGAATTATGAACCTCATGAAGATGAAGTTAAATTAGGAAATATTGAGTGCCCCATTCCGTTATGCAAAATAGCCAAAATCGAAGAATTGAATGACATTCGAATCAACGTCTTTGGCTTCGAAGAGGAAGTTTTTCCCTTATATGTGTCTGATAGAGAAGACGAAGACTGCATTAATTTATTACTTATCAGCAACGAAGAAAAAAAACATTATTGTCTCATTCGAAGTTTCTCACGGCTGCTGGGGGATCTTACAAAGTATAATGGGGCTTGTCATTACTGTTACTACTGTTTACATCGATTCATGAGAGATGACTTATTAAAACAGCATACACCTTTATGTAAAAAGCATGCCCCGCAAAAAATTCGAATGCCGGAAGAGGGGGACCATATTCTCCAATTTAATAATTATCATTACTGTCATCCGGTCCCCTACATCATCTATGCCGACTTTGAATCTTTGATTGTCGGCATGGATCAGGTGCACACACAAAGTCAAACTAAAAAAGTGGCTCAACATGAAGCATGTGGGTATGCCTATCTAATCATTGGTCCTAATGGAAAACCCACTAAAAAGATTACTGTTTATCGCGGGCCCAACGCTGTTAGCCACTTTTTAAATGCCTTATTAGAAGAAGAAGAAGCACTTGCCATTCCATTAACGACTATTGTACCTATCAAGATGACACCGCAAGATGAAGAAAATTTCCAGTCAGCCACGCAATGTTATCTTTGCAAAAAAGCATTCAATGGGGACAAAATTCGCGACCATGATCATCTAAACGGTCGCTATCGGGGGGCCTTGCATAATAGCTGCAATTTGAAGTTCAGACTTCAAAAAAAGATTCCCGTCGTGTTTCACAATCTGAAACATTACGACGGGCATTTACTTATGCAGCAACTGGGCAGTATTGACGATCATGAATTTTCCGTCATTCCATCTACGATGGAAAAATATATCTCATTCTCTTTGTCGAAGAAAATTAACAAGTGCAGAGTGTCACTCACATTTATTGATAGTTTCGCATTTATGGCCACCTCCTTAGAAAAATTAGTCAACAATTTAGAACATGACAAATTTCATGTTTTAAAACAGCACTTTCCTCACAATACTGATCTGTTACTCAGAAAGGGAATTTATCCTTACGAGTATATGGATAATTTTCAAAAATTTGAGGAAAGCGAGCTGCCACCACCCGATGCCTTCACCAGTACTTTAACTGGTGAAGAAATTTCTAATCAAGATTATCAACATGCACAAAAAGTATGGAAATCTTTCAATATAAAAACAATGGGCGAGTATCATAATCTCTATGTTCAAGTGGATGTTCTTCAGTTATCAGATGTCTTCGAAAACTTTAGAAAAATATGCTTGGAATTTTATAATATCGACTGTGTGCACCTGTTAACAGCCCCTGGGCTAGCATGGCAGAGTTGTTTGAAAATGACAAATCAACCCCTCGAATTGCTCACAGATATAAATATGCATCTGTTCATCGAGCAAGGCATTCGAGGGGGTATTTCGGTTATAACAAAGCGTTGGGCCCAAGCTAAAAATGAAGTTATTGGCAATGGCGAAGGGGGCGAAAATGATAATTATATCATGTACCTTGATGCCAATAATTTGTATGGGTGGGCCATGAGCCAATCTCTGCCATGCGGGGAGTTTGAGTGGGTCTCTGAAGAGACTATCTCTGTGAAAGAGATACTTGAACTTCCCGAAAATAGTCCAGTGGGTTATATTCTCGAAGTTGATCTTGAATACCCCCAGCAGCTTCACGACGACCACAACTGTTATCCACTGGCGCCCGAAAAAATGGAAATCAAATATGATGATCTCTCTCCTTTTTCTATCGACGCTCTGCACGGAAATAAATACTGCCCAGTCACGAAATTAGTCCCCAATTTAAAAGATAAAAAAAATTATGTTACATATTATAAAAATTTAAAATTTTATCTACAGCAAGGCCTCCAGTTACTAGCTGTACATAAAATATTGAAATTCCAACAAAAGCCGTGGCTAAAAGATTATATAGATTTTAATACCGAGCAAAGAAAAAAAGCAAAGTCCCCCTTCGCCAAAGATTTTTTTAAACTTATGAATAATGCGGTATATGGCAAGTCATTGGAGAATATTCGAAGACACAAAGATGTACAGCTAGTGAACTGTGAACAGAAAGCAAAAAAACTTGTCTCAGCTCCTACCTTCAAAAGGTTTCTTCCTTTTGACCACAATTTAGTTGCGGTTGAAAGGTTGAAGCAAACACTTACATTAAATAAACCCATTTATGTAGGTTTTGTTATATTGGAGCTGAGCAAGATCCTCATGTATAATTTTCATTACAACGTCATAAAGAAAAAATATCAAAATAAATCGACGCTTCTGTTCACGGACACCGACTCTCTAACATATGAAATCCGTACTCGAAATATATACACGGATATGCAGGCATTTTCCGACATGTTGGATACATCAGATTATCCAAACGATCACCCCTTATTTGATAAGAAAAATAAGAAGGTGATCGGAAAATTTAAAGACGAACTCAACAGTAGACCGATTCATGAATTTATCGGTCTACGAGCCAAGATGTATTCCATCATGTCGGCCGATGGGGAGAAAAAAACTGCAAAGGGGGTGGCCAAAAACGTCGTAAAAAATAAAATCAAACATAATCATTATAAGACCTGCTTAGAGAGTCTCCAATCAACGAGAGAGATCCAATATCGAATTCAAAGCGAGCGACATCATCTTCACACAACTCAAGTTAACAAAATAGCTTTGTCAGCTTTTGATGACAAGCGTTATATTTTAGAAGATGGTGTCCATACGCTCGCGCACGGCCACTATAAAATTCCAAAATAATTATTTTTTCATCATACAAAACTATACAATTTTTTCTTCAAGATTTTCAAAAATCAAACTTCTTTCTTCTAATCAAGACTTAATTCAAGATAAAAATCAAGATTTTATTCAAGTCAAATCATTTTTCAAAAATCAAGATTTTATTCAAGTCAAATCATTTTTCAAAAATCAAGATTTTATTCAAGTCAAGATAAAATGTTTCATCAACTGGGGTGCATTATTCTATACAAGATATATTTTTTCAAAGTTAATTTAAAGGTGCTAGCAGCTGTGGGCTAGAATACAAGGGGTACTCAATAATAAAAATCTTCTCTTCTTCTTCTTCTTCTCAAGTCTTTGAAAAACTGTGGTCGTCAAACGTCTTCGAATATAGTGGCCGTGTATAAAAAGCATCGGGTGGTTTAAAAAATTTTCTCCCCAAATGAATTGTAGCGTCATGAAAAACATGGCGGGTGGACGGATGGGTACAATTCATAAAAATATTTTTTTTTTCTTTCTTCAAAATAAAAAAAAGAAAAAAAATTCTTCAAAAGAAGAACTTTCAATTTTTTTTTCAAGTAAAAAATGTTTCTTCAATATAAAATGTTTCTTCAATATAAAATGTTTCTTCAAAAGAACTTTTCATTTTCTTCAAGAAACTGAATTTATTTATGTATGCTGCATAACCAAAAACTTTCAATTTTCTTCAAGAACTGAATTTATGTATGCTGCATAACCAAAAACTTTCAATTTTCTTCAAGAACTGAATTTATGTATGCTACATAACTAAGAACTATTGATTTCGTGGTGCATAACTAAGAACTATTATTTTCGTGGTGCATAACTAAGAACTATTATTTTCATGGCGCATAATCAAGAACTATTGATTTCGTGGTGCATAACTAAGAACTATTATTTTCGTGGTGCATAACTAAAAACTATTATTTTCATGGTGCATAATCAAGAACTATTGATTTCGTGGTGCATAACTAAGAACTATTATTTTTAAAAACTTTTGCTACGCTTAAAATTTGCTGCAAATGACTTATCTGAACACCATGCGGGTCCAAACAGAAGGTTTCTGCTTAGAAAATCATGCAAGTTCAAACGCAAGGTTTCTGCTGAGAACATCGTGCAAGTTCAAACACATGGTTTCTGCTGAGAACACCCTGCGGATCCAAACATGCTCACCTAAAGATGTGGTAACTATATTTATTTCTTTTTTTCTCATTCAATGTACATAAATTGTTTAAGTAAAATGTTTTCTTTTTCTTTCTTTTATTTCGTTACAGGTCTCTCGCAGATGACTGGTGGAAAAGGATATGCAGATGGAAAAAATAATAATTGTGGCGTTATGAATTGTTTTCATAGCGGGTGGTTATGGTGGGTCCACAATTAAAAAATTAATTTTTTTTTTCCTCTCAAGAAAGAATCTGATTAAAACTCATAAAAAATACGTCTCATCCTGTCCTTATCTCCAAATTCCTTCCGGTTTCCTGTCTCAACATGTTTGTTATCCACACCTGCGACTTCCGGTGACCTTCACAGCCCGCACAACTTCCGGTGTCCACACCTGCTACTTCCGGCTCTGTGACCTTCCTTCGACCTTGAGGTTGACTGCGCGAACTGCGCTGGCGTAGAACTCTTGTTTTATATCTACTAATATAATACAGTTTTAATACATTAAGTCATGATTGATATCTTCAAAGTTTAAATTCATATATATAATTAAGTTTTTTTTTAATATAATTTTGGAATAATCAACCTTTTTTAGCATTTAAAAGAAAATACAGAGAAAACAACATTACAATTTTGTCCTTTTGCTGGACAGTCAGAGGGTTAAGACAGCGGACGCAGTTAAGACGGAAGCTGTCTGTCCACAGGGCAGCACCCATCAACGAGAAAACAGGATACCCGGTTTGACCTGCCTACCCGGTTTTATCCTACTCTCCCCTATATATTTTAGAACCATTTTGTCAAATAAAAATAAAAGGAATATCCTTCAATAAGAGAATACAGAACATATTAAGTTAAAATTTTTAATTTTCAGAAAAGAAATGGGAAAAATAAGGATGCATTCCAAGCCCATAGGTTTAACATTAGAGAGGGGAATTTGTGGTCTGACTGATGAGGAGACTTGAAAATAAAACTTGGAGGTCTAGTCATCTTAACCATTGCAAATACCAATAAGACATTGGCTAAAACTTTTTCAAATAAAAATATTTCTCTAACCCACCCTTATGCATATTTTGAGAAAAGGCACACAAATAATACGAAACGATTTTATTTTCTACTTATTGGTAAATTCATCGAATTTACCGCAAAATTTCAGGCCACTCCTGGCCTGTCACACAATTCTAAAATGTTGTAGACAACAAGAACATTGCCTGAGTTCTCTCTATACATGGCGATTCAAAATAAAGGTACTGTTAATTGTATCCGTTTTAAACCGCTGTAAATAGAAACCTGTTTCTAATTACCAATAAGTATACAAATCAAATAGTATAGCTTTCAGATATGACATTTGCTTCATAAGAGGCTCTATACATATTAAAATGAGATTTTTTTTTTTTTTTTTTTTCCTATGACTTATATTTTGGAAAATGTCGGTTTTAAGCCTAAAGGACATTTAAAAACAATCCACATATTATACAACCAAAACTTATCGAGTTATGATACTTTAAATTTTATGAATTTTCAGTGTTTTCCAGCATTAAAAACGCCCATTTTTAAAAAAAATTATTAAATTAAAATTTTTTGGATAAGTTTGTTAAAATAGCTTCTCAAGCATTTTGTTTAGGCAGAATCATTGAAGAAATCATTAAAAATTTTATACTTTTAAAAAAATTATAATTTGTCCAAAAATCTCTTTCGGAATGAATGATTTAATTTTAAACAAAAAATTAAGAAACCTTCAATTGTGAAAGAAAGTTTGTAAATATGTTTTTCACACACTATAAATTTTACTTTAGATTTTTTCCCTTTTTTTTTTTTTTTTTTTTAACTAGCAGTGTAGAATCTTTAAAACTTCTTGGAGAAGTGTTGTAGATTACTTTTCTGCTTTGTAAGACCATTATCCATAGTTATTCATTATGAATATCATATAAATCTATACAATTTGTGGAATAAATCAGCCAAGTTACAAGTCTCAAAATACATGAATGGAGTTATTGGAAACATATTACATTTCCTTTCAAAGTAGAAAATTTGTATACCGGAGAAGCTGAGATAGAATGATGCTTTGGACTAATGATTACATGTTGTGTTATAGAGACAATAATTTTCCATGTAACATTTAGCAACAGATTGTTTAACCTTCCTGATTTTGAAAAAAATAAAAATATGCTTTTAGAATAAAAGTGTATATATTTTGTTTACTTATTGCACGCTTTATTTTTTTCTCTTCTATTTTTTAGTGATTAAATTATTTCATTGTTGCAATCTCATATAACGATATGAAACTGCAATAATCTAAGAAAAGACAAAATCGCTCTCTGTGTGTGTGCGTGTCTTCGATGGCCAGTAAAATCTAGCGCACCTAGAAATCTGAAAATTTAGGTGAAGATAGTCCAAAGCGTCTTATGGTGCACCTGAGTCTCAAAATTTTAATATTTTGAAAACTACAGTAGTTATTAATTAGAAACTGATCAAAGATCACAGAAAAACACTCTTCCGAAATCCACGCGCACATGCTCAGAATACCCTTTTATTCGCCACGGAAATGCGGAACGCTCGGAAATACGGAAAAACCGTATTTCCGGGAAAAACGTATTTTTATGTCTCGAACGATCCGGTTGGTACGAAAAATTTTTTACATTTAACTCTTTCCAAAAAAAAAAAAAAAAAAAAAATCAAGAAGCGTCGAATTTATGTTTTTTATTTTTTTTTTCTAGTTTTCAGAGCCTCGCATCGGCCGGACTACGAGAGATACGGAAAAACAAAGTGCACCAAATTAAAGATCTGACTTTGCCCTTTTCAAATCTTTCTTTTGTTTTAAAAAATACGAAAGTTATCCCTTCAAAAAAGTATATTTTTTGTACGCCGTTCGCGATTTTCGCGATTTCAGCAATTTTTTTAAAATTTGCATCGGCGGTTCCGAGCAAGTACCAGACAATATCTACATTCGTTCCCTTTTCGACATCTGCAATCGTTTTCGAAAAATACGAATATTAACACTTTGAAAAAAATTCGCGTATAGAACTAACTCACTTTTACGAATTCCGATTTTCCACGATATATAAAATCGCGCATCCGCTCTCTAAAATAACCAACCAAAAAAAAAAAGCACCTAAGGACATCTGCGTTCTATTGGGTTTAACCCTTTCGAAAACGTTTCTTTACTGTATGTCAATTTCACATTTTTAACGATTTCTTCGATGTTTAAAAATTGAAATCTGCGTTTATTTACAAGATACGAAACTAAAAACAATTGTACTGCTCTGATTTAGACAAAAGCCATTTTAGAAAATTATTAAATAATTTAGATTAAGAAAATTATTAAAAATGTTAAATAAGATTAACATTTTTAGCTTCACCCGTAGCGTTATATAAATGTTATATATAGAAAATACCGGAAATTTCAAACAACGATTTTTGTAAAAATCAAATTTAATGTTCCTAATAAAAGTACTCAACCCGTATTCGCTTAATGCATACCAGCAATCAAAGTACGTGATTCGTTGTTGAGCACTTGACCAAGCGCACCCTGGCGGGCAATCCTACAAGGTTTTTTTTTCTCTAACTGTGCATTCTTATATCGGGTTTTATGGGCCCGATCACAACGGGTTTTGGATAATTCGAGTTGAGTTTTCGATCGCGTTACAGATTTCAGTTCGACCTTCCATCGCCAGGGGCGCATTATTTTCTCGATTTCTATTGGTCCGATTTTGACTTAATTGGTTCATTTCCTTGAAACAACAGGTACCCGTGTCGGTTGCTTATATAGAAAAAATTGCTCCCCCTGGCGGTGGAACGTAAAACTAGATGATTTTGCAGCGCTTAAGCCGCACGCCTGCTATACGATGCCGAAGGCTGCGCGGACACGTGTCGGAGTTTCATTTGGAAGGTGGTTTATTTGAAACAAATAGCGCCCCCTAGCGGCGGAAGGTAGAACTAAAAGATTTTACAACGCGTGCGCTGTACGCCTACTACACGGTAATGCAGGCAGCAGGAACACGTGTCAGAGGTTGGTTTTGATCAGCATGCGCCACTGTCGGAGGAAGGTGGAAATAAAGAATTTTTCGTCGCGTGCGCAGCACTTTTAAATATATAATTTCATACAAAATCGAGTTAAAGATATAAAATCATACCAACTTTAGGTTTGTTTTATTTTATCCCGGACCCGGGCAACGCCGGTCGGGTCAATTAGTATGATATCTAATTCATATTTTAGCGAGCGTGATATTGCCGTTGTAACTCGTACACAGTTGCAACTCTAACCATAACGACTATTTGGCGATGCATCATTTAAGTTGGAAAAATGGCATACACCTGTGTATATAATTTGTATAATTCTAGCCTATCAGGAAGTGAGTGAAATATCGATTACAAAATTCCATAAAAATAAAATTAACAAAAAATCAACAAAATTTATTATGTGCTAAAGGAAATAAATTAAAATAGAAATAGAAATAGAATAATAATAATAATAATCATAATCATAATAAAAACCTCTAACTATAAAGAATATTTGGCGATGTATCAGCTGGAAAAATGTCTTAAAATTATTTTTAAATTTATCATTAAGTTATAAAAATTTTTAAATATTGTATCGTCATCGGAAACACACCTGTGTATATAATTTGTATAATTCTAGCCTATCAGGAAGTGGGTGAAATATCGATTACAAAATTCCCTTAAAAAAAAAAAAACATTTTTTATAAGCAGCCAAATATTTAAAAGTTAAAAAAATTAAATAGAAAATAAAATAGAAAATACTGTTAAAAGTAAAAATAGCTAAAAAAAAAATCCCTGACGGCTCGGCCTACAGGCACAGGTAGATTTCGAAGACGCAGACCGTGGGGCACCTGTTTGTCGGGAATTGCGGAAGAAATGACCTTTTTCCGATGATGCTGCAGTTGGAACCGCATACTTCGAAACCAAACTTGTTTGCAGGCGGAGCCAGCAAGGATTTTTTTTTTTTTTTTTTTTTTTTTTTTTTTTTTGCTATAAGAGTTGGTCCTATAAAAAACATGTCAATATAAAAGTTTTAGATAATATTAAGGGGATTTATAATAAATTTAAGCGGATTTGAAATTTTGGGAATTGACGAAGTTATGAATTTTTTTTCTTCTAAAACCCCCCTTCCCCCCCCCTTAAGACAATTTTTAATTATATCAAAAATCTGTCATACATAAATTTTCGGCCCTTCTCCTAGAAGTAATAATAACTTCAAACGGATTCGATATGTATCATAATTAAGAAATTATGGGGTTTTTTTCTGTTTTCACAAAAAGTCCCCCCCATTCCCCCCCCCCTGGTTCGATTTTGCCCATTAACGAACTTGACCGAGATTTTATGCCACTTGATTTTATGTATCAGTTTCGAAAAGATGCGGGAGTTGGAACCGCCTACTTCGAAAAATAACTTGTTTGCAGACGGAACCGGCAGGGATTTTTTTTGTTTTTAAATTTTTTTGCTATAACGGTTGGTCCTATAAAAAACTTGTCAATATAAAAGTTTTAGATAATACTAAGAGGATTAATAATAAATTTACGCGGATTTGATATCTTGTAAATTGACGAAGCTATGATTTTTTTCTTCTAAACCCCCCCCTTTTTCCCCCCCTTGGGGCCATTTTTTATTATATCAAAAATCTGTCATACATAAATTTTTGGCCCTTTTCCTAGAAGTAATAATAACTTTAAACGGATTCGATACGTATAATAATAAAGAAATTATGAGGGTTTTTCTGTTTTCACATAAAGCCCCCCCATTTCCCCCCCTTGGTTCGATTTTGCCCATTAACGAACTTGACCGAGATTTTATGACCTTTGATTTTATGTATCAGTTTGGAAGAGATTTATGCAGAATTTTTCCAGTTATCGTGGTCAGAAAAAAGTGATATTAGATAGATAGATAGATAGATAGATAGATAGATAGATAGATAGATAGATAGATAAAGTTTTGAACTGGGGGTGGTTTTGGGTTCTGGGAGTCATGATCGGTGTAGATCTGCAAAAATTTTTCAAAATTTCCAACTTAGGTGAGAATGTAATAGGTAGTATTTCTTACGAAATCTACCTAAAAACTTTCTTTTATAAGCAATCAATATTTATCATAAAAATCATGCCTAATTTCGTGACTCAATTCATGTCGTTGCAATTATTAAAAAAAAAAAAAAAGGTTATATTGGCATGCGTCCTGATTATGGAAAATTCACCGCTTCGATTTATGTTTGGTAGAAAGCGCGATCTAGTGAATTTATTTAAAAAATTATAAGTTTGTTCTGTTTCTATTATTAAAAACAGCAGAAATCATGAATAGATAGTTTAAGTAAACGGTTTCTTTAATGCATAGTCATAATTTAATTAATATTAAACTGTTAATTCATTAAAGCGTTTTTTCTTTTAAAAAAATTACATACTTTATTTTCTATTTATAAACTCTACTTTTTTGTGCTTAGAATATTTAGCTACAGCCAGTTGGGATATTTTGGCGAGCATGGTTTGACGTATAATTAACTGCATTGTCTTTGTAATGGGTGGTATTCATAATTTAAGGGTCCTTTTCACTAATCGCGCTGTTGTCATGTAAAAACTAGTTTTTTTTTTTTTTACGAAGTCATTTTTATTCATAGTACATGAAATTTGCAGTTATCTTTATTTAGATATCAAGAAATCAAATAGTGTTTTCCATTTTCCCATAAAAGTAACAGATTTTAAAAAAAATGATATTAAATTTGGCATTTTAAACCAATTTTAGTGACCTGACACTTGTATGTTGTCACGAGGGAGCAGTTGGTAATAAATCAAGGTAAATCATATTCATTGGAAAATAAAAAGCACCTTAGACACCTGAATTTTAATACTCGAAAGATTCAGGCAAATAAAATTAAAAATAACGTTAAAAATGTTCCGAAAAAAAAAATCACTTTTTTTTTCTTTTTCTTTTTTTAAGAATAAAAGAAAATGAAAACACCCTCAAACTAATCTCAAAACATAAGGTCGAAACATTAATATCTATAAGAAAAAAAAGAAAAGAAAAGAAAAGAAAAAAAGAAACAGAAGACCCTGGAGATAATATTTTTTTTTTTCTTTTATGCAACCTCAATTTATTAGCAATTTTCTCTCATAAAAAAATATTTTAAGAAAATCAACAGTAAATATTGAAAAACATTCATGGTAATGTCGATGGACACGTCATCTTTACATCATCTTTTCTGGGCTGGAACGAGATACAAATCCCAAGCAATTGAGCATTAATTGCTTTTTCGCGTGTTACCATCATGCTAGCAAACCCAAGAATTTCAAAGTGCAGCGATTCAACACTGCCCACGCAGACACTCTTCTATTTTTCCTTTGTTCTTGTCAACCGGTGATTATGATGGATTGTCAGCTAAGCCTCTATGTCTTCTTTTACCCAAAACTGTCATTCCGTCATCGGTTGCTGACAGTCCGAATATCTAGACACCACCCTCTGCGTTCTGTATAACTCACAAATTGCCTGCAGGTTCAATATTTTCAGTTATTTATTTTTATTTTTTTAAAGCATTTGTTTCCTGGTATGGAAAAGAATAACTTTTGCGGTGGAGTATTGAGTGATTGGTAGTTTTTTTTGTTTTCTCTCTCTCTCTCTCTCTTCTGGGAAAATTGAGCAGCTTAATAAGGTTTCAGACATCTGTCAGAGGTTTCATGTTTCTGACAGTAGTGACTGAATTTGAATTACTTTCATGGTGGTGTGGCGATGTATCAGTAATATATATTGACAACAAAAAAATGGTTTTGAAATTTGTTTCATTTTTTTGTAAGGTCATAATATTTGTAACTGAAAAACATTTATCATTTTATGAAAGTCTGACTTGTCATTCATAGTTTATTTTCAAATTGTGAAAAGGAAAGGCTAGTTTTTTTTTTTTTTTTTAACTGACTAATATTTCAAAATATACAAGTATATAAAACTACTCTCTCAAAAAGTAAAGAAAAAAAAGGGGGGGGGTGACAATTTTGATTTGTTTTGCGACTTTGCTGATTGTATCTGTAATAACAGTTTGCAAAGTTGACACAAAAGCTGAGCGAGAATTTTTTTCTCTAAAATCACATATGTAGAGGAAAAGTTATAAATAGGAGGATGCGGACAAAAACCCCACGGACAAAAACCCAACCGGACAAAATCTCCACCAGACAAAATCTCCACCGGACAAAAATCCCTTTCAGCTGAATAAAAGCTCTATTTTGAACAAGTTTTCAAAGGATCTCCAAACATTTAAAAAATTTCCAAGCTTAATTCAGGTTTCGCTAATAGGGTTTTTATAATATAATTCTTCAGCCCCCCCTCCTCGTGTGAAAATCAGAAGTTATAAGTTATGTGATAAATCTATGTATATATTTCTCTTACGTGGCGCGGAAATAGGGCTGAATTTGTAGCTTATCGTTTGGCAACAACTGTAGTTTCCAGAGCTCAGACCAATGAATAGACTAGATTGTGTTAGATCAGCTCTGCCTCCAATATGGCGGTCAGTGTGAGAGCAGTGAAACCATAGAATGAAACTCAAACTAGCAATTATTAAAAATAAAATAACATGTACGTAATCCAAAGCGTCTGAGATGATTCCTCAGTTTAATTATGAGTAATATCACTAATTTCAAATGAATTCTCAACTCTTATTTAGAATTTGTTTACGAATTTCACTCATGAAAATCGGAGAGAATAAAAATATCGACTGTCTAGGTTGCACCTGCTGCCATCTGTTGCTGTCTTAATGAAGTAAAAAATAATTTCTTTTGTAAAAATCTATAATCAATTATTTATTATTCAATTATTATTATTATCGAACTAGGAGATGCTCTATCGGATTAAGGCCCGAAGATTGAGCTGGCCATTCCATTAGCTCCAAACCTTGACCCTCAAGATATTCATCAACAACTCTAGTGCAATACGATCGGTCATTATCATCCATTAACATTAATTCATCACCAATAGCACCAGCATACGATATAACAAATGGAGCAAGGATCTCGTCCCGATATTTCACAGCAATCAGAGCTCTTCCATGGCGTACATGGAGGTTACTGTGGCCACCGGAGAGATTCCACCCCCTCTATACCTGTCTTTCATCAATGTTACATAGGTAGAATCTGATGCCTTGTTCTCACCAAATCAGCACACGAACTGAATCACTTTTCAAAGCAAACTGGGACTCGTCTGTGAGCAATACATAAGCCCAGTGTTGTCTGTTCCAGGTAACGTTCTCTTCTGGCCAACATAAACGAGCACTACTGTGTTGTTGATAAATAGGGCCACACTCAATGAATAGCCTTGCATAGAGTAATAAATTGTGAAGACGCCTGTGCACAGTAGTAGAAGATATTGTCATCCCTCTTGCCTTACGATGATCTGAAATGAGCTGAGCCACAGTAGTGATCCTCCTTCGGGCCAAAAGAGCTATAAAGCGATCTTGTGCAGGAGTTGTAACCAATGAGCGGTCTAGAACAAGTCTTCTTGATACTGAATTTTCGTATTCAAATTATTCCCAGTGTCTTTCGATCTGATTACGAGAACCATAACGACATCTAACAGCAGCAACTTGTGATAATCCCATTTCTACCCATCCGATTGTCCGCCATCTTAACGAATTAGGTAAATGAAATCACCTATGGACAACAATATTTTAGGACCAACAATTAAAGGTCAGCAAACATTTAAAAAAAAAATTCCACACAAATTTACAAAAGTGGGATATTCGCAGTTTTTCCCGTCTGCCATATAAATGTCCAATTCTTTTTTTAAAATATAGATATAATTGTTGCATGGTTTTATTGAAGTTACTTAAGAACATTTATATAAACCATATTTTGTACATTTATTTTCATTCCTTTAATTGTTAGTGTCAAAAAACTGCTTGTACCTTAACTTTTGGAGGCCAGTGTATGATATAAAAAATACATATTCGCATTGAAAATTTCAGAGTTTGGTACTATTTCAGTATGACTACGATCCTCTAAGCGTCTTTATTGAAAGACCACATATTTTCCAGCTGAATGCTATTTCCGATCTTTTCTGGAACAATCTGGTACTTAAAACGTATTTCCATCTCTCTCTCTCTCGCCTTTTTTTTGTTTGTTTGGCCGCATTAGTGACAAATCCTAATCATTAAAATTAAGCATGCTCTTGACAAGGGTTGTCCAACCGCACCTCATCCGGTGGCAAACATTGAAGGGCGCCGACTATATTTCATGAAATAACATTATTCTTACTATGAATTGTGGTTTTGAAGCTCTTCTGACGAATCCATAACACATTCATGTATTTTCACTGTCCTATGTTTAATTTCTTGAATTTTCCTTTCTATTTGTTTTTACACCATACGATTTCATTTCAATTATATGTATATATATATATATATATTATATATGTAATTTATGCATGCAATTATTGTACTGTTTGAGCATACATATATTTATGTATGTACCAAAACTCTTCTCCTTAACGCATAATTAAATTTATCTCCAATGACCTGTCTTATAATGATAAAATATCTCTTATATATGATCTGAAAAGTGTAATTTGCGCGAACATGTTGTAAAATTGCAAATCTTTCAATTGAATTTATATGAAATGCATTTTTTGTCATTTAAAAGTAGTAATTATTACTTAAAAATAAAAAGCGTGTAAGCGAGACATTTTTCGGTACTTTTGTTATAGGGGCTTGACGCGATAGATAAAACGGCAAGATTGAATTTGGCGAAAAAAACAAAATTTTTAAAACCACTTTCTGGTAACCTTTATTTACATTTTAAAAACATCATCAGATTGTTACATTTAAATAAAATAACTATCAATGTATCAAATGCCCAAACAATTTGTTTTACATTTACACCATTTAATACATACATTAAGAAGCAATTTGTTTATTCTACATATGAATAAGCCATATAATAATTTAATACAAAATATATAACACAAATAAGCTACATAAGATTATAATTTTTTTTCATTGGTCGTCGTTTCACTTTCGTGATTGTTTATAATACACTGCTCAAAAAAATTAGGGAAGCAAGCCAATAAAAGAAGACAGCCATGCATGGGTATAAAATGGAGAGTACACGTGTATCAATGCATAATATAGAAAATAAGACGCAAAAAAAAAAAAAAATTGTAAGGGAGCTTTAATTCTTTGAAAGGATTGAAAGAACATGAAAAGATGGTTTAGGGCAACAATTTGGTTACATGTAAATTACAAAAAAAGTATTGTTTACTAATGATGCAAGTTTTTTAATACGACGTGTGGTCCCCTCTAACAGCTTAGACTGCTGCACACCTGTTTTCCATGGATGTGATGAGGTTATCGATAAGACTTTGAGGAATACTGTTCCACTCTTCAAGAAGTGCAATCTCCTTGTCCCAGACAATAAAAGAAAGACTTCGTCTCGCTGCAATGCGTCGTCCGAGTGTGTCCCAAACATTCTCGATCGGATTCAGGTCAGTAAAGCATGCTGGCCATTCATACGCTGTATTATTTCAGTTTCAACCATGATCTCCAACAGACGAGCTGCATCCGGTCAGGCATTATCATGCATGAAAATAAAGGAATCACCATGGGTGAAACGTAAGGTTATGACATGAGGTCTCAGTATTTCGTCTGTAGATCTTTGGGCCGTCAAAGTGTCATTCCAAATGATATGCAGGTCCGTACGTCCACCTATGCTGATTCCAGTTCATACCATCAACCCACCTTGTCTGTAATGTGATCTTTCACGAACAAATGTGGGGTTATTTCGAGTGCCCCTTTCCTTCGATACAAAAATACGTCGAGTGTCACACCCCAGACTGAATAGGGAAGCAGCAGTTGACTCCAGTCCGTTGCCTTCAATCTTGATGTTCAGCAGCCCAACTTCTTCGGGCAGCACAGTGGCTTGTGGTCAACGGAATACAGATCATTGGCCTACATGCATAGAGATCCCCCTGATGAAGCATATTTCGCACTGTTTGACTGGACACCCTTCATCGTGTTGCCAAGAGCTACCGTTTTTGCAACTGAGTATCATCCCCTTTTCTGTCTCGACGAGCTGTTAACAGGATATATCGGTCATCAGTTGCTGTGGTCAGGGCTTAATTTCTAGCAAAAAAAAGTACCGGAGCCCTAATATTCTGCAGTAGTAATAACCGTAGCGTGCCCCTCCCCCCCCCCCCTCCACCGTCACTCCAATCTGCATATTTATATTTCATACAATATATGTATTTGCAAAATGTAAAGCAATTTTCTTCGTTAGCAAAATAAAAATTTTAAATAAATCTATCTGCATTTACTTAGCTGTCAATTACTCCACTTTATAGTTATCAATCCGGCCGAATCTTTGCCCAATTTTAATGTTAATTAATCGCAGAATTCTGTGATTAAATAAAGTAAGGATTGTGATTCGGAAATAGTGTTAACACAAAAAAAAATTTAAAAAAAAATAAAAATAGTTTGCAGCTATGCATTTTTATGAAAAAAATGAATGAAATTTTCAAAAATTAATATTTATATGCTGAAGAATCGAACGAAGTTTTTCAATCTATACTAATATTATAAAGGAGTAAAGATTGTTTGTTTGTTTGTTTGTAGGGGGTAATCCCTGGAACTACCGAACCGATTTCAAAAGTGATGGTGGCAAATTGATGGTGACAACCCCTGCTCAAACATAGGCTATATTTTATGTCGGTGCCACTAACCCCAGGGGGTGCAGGAGCAAAAAACGTTCTAAAATTGCGATTTTTTAGCTATCAAACTGGCTATCAAGCCCTAAGAGCTTGCCAGCCGGTTCTGTATGTATGTATGTACGTACGTAGTGCGATAACTCTTCATAGAAATATCCGTTTTCCTTCAAATTTTGTTTATAGGTTCACTGTGTTAAGGCGCTTCCCTGAGTAGTTTTCGGGATTGATTGGTTAAGTATAAAGGGGGGGAACAAGGGGCTAATCCCCCCCCTTAATTTATATAAATGGGTTTTTCATGCAGAATTATTCCGTTTTCCTTCAAATTTTGTTTATAGGTTCATTGGGTTAAGACGCTTCCCTGATTACTTTTCGGGATTGATTGGTTAAGTATAAAGGGGGGAACGGGGGGCTAATCCCTCCTTAATTTATATAAATGGGTTTTTCAAGCAGAATTATTCCGTTTTCCTTCAAATTTTGTTTATAGGTTCACAGTGTTAAGGCGCTTCCCTGATTAGTTTTTCGGGATTGATTGGTTAAGTATAAAGGGGGGAACGGGGGGGGGTAATCCCCCCTTAATTTATATAAATGGGTTTTTCATGCAGAATTATCCCATTTTCTTCAAATTTTGGTTAAAGGTTCACTGTGTTAAGACGCTTCCCTAATTAGTTTTCGGGATTGATTGGTTAAGTATAAAGGGGGGAACGGGGGGCTAATCCCCCCCTTATTTTATATAAATGGGTTTTTCATGCAGAATTATTCCGTTTTCCTTCAAATTTTGTTTATAGGTTCACTGTGTTAAGGCGCTTCCCTGATTAGTTTTCGGGATTGATTGGTTAAGTATAAAGGGGGGGAACGGGGGGCTAATAACCCCCTTAATTTATATAAATGGGTTTTTCAAGCAGAATTATTCCGTTTTCCTTCAAATTTTGTTTATAGGTTCACAGTGTTAAGGCGCTTCCCTGATTAGTTTTTCGGGATTGATTGGTTAAGTATAAAGGGGGGAACGGGGGGGGGGGTAATCCCCCCTTAATTTATATAAATGGGTTTTTCATGCAGAATTATCCCATTTTCTTCAAATTTTGGTTAAAGGTTCACTGTGTTAAGACGCTTCCCTAATTAGTTTTCGGGATTGATTGGTTAAGTATAAAGGGGGGAACGGGGGGCTAATCCCCACCTTATTTTATATAAATGGGTTTTTCATGCAGAATTATTCCGTTTTCCTTCAAATTTTGTTTATAGGTTCACTGTGTTAAGGCGCTTCCCTGATTAGTTTTCGGGATTGATTGGTTAAGTATAAAGGGGGGGAACGGGGGGCTAATAACCCCCTTAATTTATATAAATGGGTTTTTCATGCAGAATTATTCTATTTGCTTCAAAATTTGTTTATAGGTTCATTGGGTTAAGACGTTTCCCTGATTAGTTTTCGGGATTGATTGATTAAGTATAAAGGGGGGGGGGGAACGGGAGGCTAATACCCCCCTTATTTTATATAAATGGGTTTTTCATGCAGAATTATTTCGTTTTCCTTCAAATTTTGTTTATAGGTTCACTGTGTTAAGGCGCTTCCCTGATTAGTTTTTCGGGATTGATTGGTTAAGTATAAAGGGGGGGGGGACGGGGAGATAATCCCCCCTTAATTTATATAAATGGGTTTTTCATGCAGAATTATTCTATTTGCTTCAAAATTTGTTTATAGGTTCATTGGGTTAAGACGCTTCCCTGATTAGTTTTCGGGATTGATTGATTAAGTATAAAGGGGGGGAACGGGGGGCTAATAACCCCCTTAATTTATATAAATGGGTTTTTCATGCAGAATTATCCCATTTCCTTCAAATTTTATTTATAGATTCACTGTGTTAAGGCGCATCCCTTATTAGTTTTCGGGATTGATTGGTTAAGTATAAAGGGGGGAACGGAGGGCTAATCCCCCTTATTTTATATAAATGGGTTTTTCATTCAGAATTATTCCGTTTTCCTTCAAATTTTGTTTATAGGTTCACTGTGTTAAGGCACTTCCCTGATTAGTTTTCGGGATTGATTGGTTAAGTATAAAGGAGGGGGAACGGGGGGCTAATCCCCCCCTTAATTTATATAAATGGGTTTTTCATGCAGAATTATCCCATTTGCTTCAAAATTTGTTTATAGGTTCATTGGGTTAAGACGTTTCCCTGATTCGTTTTCGGGATTGATTGGTTAAGTATAAAGGGGGGGAACGGAGGGGGCTAATCCCGCCTTAATTTATATAAATGAGTTTTTCATGCAGAATTATCCGATTTTCTTCAAATTTTGTATATATATTCATTGTAATTAGAGATTTACCTGATTAGTTTAAGGGGTTCATTAGTTAACTATGAGGGGGGTAACGGGGGCAAGACCCCCCCCTTAATATATTGTTTATTTCTTTATTTTTCGATGGGCTTATTTCAAATTCTTTGAAATAAGAGTATAATATACAATTAGTGTGAATAGCCTGTGAACTCAATGCCCTCAGTTTAACTGGGCAGTTTTATTTTTATTTTTTATACTGAAGGAGCTAGAAATTTGAAATTTGTCATTGTAGTTACTTATAAGATGTAAATGCTCTCTAAGAACAAAATAAAAAAGAAATTGAAATTTAAAAGGGTGAAATGAGCGAAAAGCGTTCTAAAAACAGTCTAAATTACAATTTCTATGAAATCTCTGAAACTACAGAACCGATTTCAAAAGTAATGGTGGCAAATTGATGGGGACAATCCCTACTCCAACATAGGTTATATTTTATGTCGGTGCCACTAACATCAATGGGGTGCAGGATCGAAAAATGTTCGAAAATTGCGACTTTTTTATACTGAAGGGGCAAGAAATTTGAAATTTAGCATTGTAGTTACTTATAAGATGTAAATGCTCTCTAAGAATAAATTTTAAAAAAAAAATCGAAATTTAAATGGGTGAAATGAGCGAAAAGCGTTCTGATGTCATTCTAAATTACAATTTCTATGGAATCTCTGGAACCACGGAACCGATTTCAAAAGTGATGGTGGCAAATTGGTGGTGACAATCCCTGCTCCAACAGCCTCTTTAATAAAAAACTATGCGTTGCTGACGACTGGGTTTTTCGCTAATTGTTGCAACAGATTAATCTCGGAAAATGAAACATTTGAAGTTACTGAAAAAAATGATAGCTCAAAAAGTATTTGTCAGAAAATTGTTAGACAAACTGCGTTTGAAAGGTAAAAAATTGTATTTTTCTTGATATAAATTTCAAATCTAATGATTATGCCGTTTTTCAAATATTGAATTTCAAAAATTACCAAATTTTCCAATGGAGTACCATAGCGAAACCTTCATGCGTAAAAAGATAATGATAAGGGCGACGTGTCCTGACGTGTATATTGGCTATAGCACGAGTCACAAATTATAGTAGCCTTATTATTCTGTTAAAATATAAAAGTTATTTATGAAATGTCAATATTTTTTTGGATTAAAGGTTCGTTAAAAGAAATTGACCAGCGTAGCGGGCGTAGCTTGCTAGTTTCCTATAAAATGTGCATATCTTAAACTATAATGGATTCCTTCCGTATAACAGTCTTTCGTGCCGAGTCCTTGAAAATCAGATAAAATTAAACATTTGACGCCGTGATCGAAAAGATTCGATGCTTTTATAGAAAAAGGGAGAACTTCTCAATTGCTTACTGTAAGAATAACATTACGTGCCAATTATATTTGCCTACAAATGAAAGTGACTTCGTAAATGTGCAGAGCAGAGCCTTAGGATGGATAGTGTTCTGGAGAAAAATAAATAGAAAATTTACTAACGTTATTTTGTACTCGTCTGCAATAGAAGATTAAAAACTAAAAAAAAAAAAAAAACTTCAAGCTGACTTATTGACTAAAAACAGAAAATATTTGTCAGATTCCACTTCTCCGTCCACACGACTTCGAAATATAATCCGGTCTTTTGATATGCTGCCACCACCGATATGAATACGTGATATCGGACACGATACGTGATGTATATTCAAGAGAAACCTAACTCTTTCAATTATACTTAAACTAACCCTTTATTAACAATATTTACACTTAAACTCGGATGTAAATTATCCGGTTTAATATTAAATCAAAATAATTACAGAAAACTATCATCTGTGTACCGTTAGGCTACGCTCATTCACTCAGAACCGAGATTTCTATTAATCTCACACACGCTATATCTCTTCCTTTCGAGAGATCTCGTTCCACACACGTGCCCAGAGCTGCTCTCTGAACAACCAACCTACACGCTCCAGTCCTGCGTTCCAACTAACTTCCTCTCTGGTCATTCTCGGTCATTCTCCAGAGCACCTTTCTGTCTACGGTGCTCCTGGTCTGTTTCCAAGGGTCTGTCTTCCTAAATAATGTGTGCAATCTCTTTCTTATCTATGGAAGACCACATCACAAAGGACATACTTCTTCCATTGTATTCAACTCGCTACCCTCCGGATTAAGATTCCAGAACTGAAAAGCCTCACAGTACACAAAAGATACACACACAATAAGATAATAATAAGATAATAATCACAATAGTTCCATAACAATAGTTTTTAAGCCTATAGGTGCCAGGGACCTGACAATATTCTTTTCGGTTAGACATCTAAATTTTTTTTAAATGATCCCATTGAAAAATATACAGCCCAGTATTTGTGGGCTCCGGTGAATTCCGACCAATATTTAAATATTTACTAAAAGCAGAGAAGTACCGCAGCCGGGCTCAGGTGGGCTCTGGCGCAATTTAAACCCTGGCTGTGGTGCACGTGGTCGAGCTTGCCCTGGTCGACATCTACATTTACTGTTTCTTGGAATAGATTCCACAGCCTTGCAAGGACATTTCTTGCAACTCCAACAGCGTCCACTACTCTCCGTTATGTTTGCCCGTATTCAAGTCTATCTCTAATATGCCAAGCCATGGATTCCAGTAAATCACGTTGTTGTGACATTTTCAAATCACCCTTTCTCAAAACAAAAGCTGAGCAGGTGAAACAGACATATCTGCAAAATCCTGATTTCTTCACTTATCTCGTTTTTCTGGTTTTTGACGTTATGAACTTTGATTTGCATATGAAGTTTTATTTTTCTGTTTTCTGCTATGCTTTAAATTATGAATGCTTTAATTTAAGTTACTTATTGCTGTAAGTATTTGTGTAATTTCGTTGAAACCATGTGCTCCCCTAATTGTTTTGGGCAGTGTATTTAGCACAAAATCGCACTTTTCAAGACTGAGTTATGCCAAGGCCCATATAACAATGAAATACTCAATTTTTAAATTGTTCTTCAACAATTAATAATTATTCTTACAATTACATATTTTATATAATAAACTTAATCTGTATATAATTTTTTATGTATGCATTTTGTCATGTGTACATAATTTACACATTTAAACTAATTTTTTTTTTCATTTACATTTAAATTTTTATATGTAAAAGTTACGGTCAATATGATAAATTTGGTAATTATTAATACTAACTGGTTATTATTAATAATTACCGGATTTATCATATTGACCGTAACATATACGTTATATGCCAATAATCACCGACCATTTTGAATTTTAAACGTTTTGTCGAATGTCTGGATGTCTAGAATAATATAGTAAATACTTGACAAAATTTTCTGGTACGTCAGAAATAAAGAAGTAGATGTTTGATCTCATATATTTCAGCGAGAGTTTGATCATGAAGGCAATAAAAAGACCAACAAGAAATCCAATTAAAAAAATATTTGCAATCAGTCTGTAAAATAAAATATTCCGAATGCTCTTTAGCTATAGCACAAAACAATGTGTATCTTGTACAACATTTGTGTTCATTTGTGCAAGAATAGTGCGTATATTCATGGAGATATAAAGGTTTCTTTAAAAAATTCAAGAAAGTGGCGTTTTGTTGTTGTTGTTTACATTATGCAGGGTTTTCAACCAAATTTAACGTCACTTTCAGGAACATTGACAACATTCAGTAGAAACAATATATTACAATTAGAATTTATATATAATAACTATTTAATGACATATAAGCATTCAAATGAAATAATTTTTTACTGCACATGCGGGGAACAATAACAAAAATGTTTTTGCATAATTTAGCAGTCAACTACATAGGGCAACTCATTTAAAAAAGGTGAGTCAAATATCGTGAAAATCTTAAAAGATATGGGCGAAATATTGAGCTGAATTTAAGTTTTTATCTAAAAGGGGTTGAAAAATGTGAGGTCAAAGAAGTTCTTTATATTCCAAACGTTCCAGAAGAATTTGTCAATTATTGTTATCGATACTCTACAAAACGTATAAAATCGAAAGTGTCCAGTGACTAATATTGTCTATCCTATTATCTCATATAATCCTACGGGATTTCCTCCTCAATTTATCAATTTATTACTGTAACTTTTTACGTTTTCATGATATTTCACTGGTCTTTTTATATGAGTTGCCCTATAGTATTGACTATCAAATCATGACAAAAAATCTTTGCTTTAGTTTGCGCATGCGCAGTTAAAGTTTATTTCATACAAATACCCAAATCTCATTAAATATTCAACATATTAATATCTTAATTGCAGTATACTATTTCTATAATTTTTTGTCAAGTTTTTGGAAAGCGGTGCTAAATTCGGTTGAAAACTATGCACGCTATAAAAAAAACCTTTTGAATTTTTCACAGAAACGTTAACATCGTCAGGAATATACGTGCTATACTTACACAAAAGCACACAAATGTTGAACAGGACCTACATAGTCATTTGATACAGTGATAGACCATTTTTAGCATTTTCTGTTACTTGGGTGATCGAAAATATTATTTTATTATTAAAATTATTATTGCCCCCCCCCCCACCCCTAATTGTCCTCCCGACAAAATATTCACTGAAAAACGTTTCTTACATCCTCAAATTTCAAGGACATTTCGGGCATTTCCTAAAGAGTTTCATTAGATATTCGCCGAAACTGAATTGGTCACCGCCCCTTATTTTCTGGACATCAGTGTATATATATATAAATTCTTAACCTAAATATTATATTGTAATACTGCATTAGTATGTGCACAAGTAACAAATACAGAAAGTTCATCTTATGATTTTCTTGTCATAATAATTTATAATTTATGAAACATTTTCCATTAACTGTGTGGGGTCTTATTCTAATAACCTAGGCTGAAATTAATACATATTAACAAAGTATAACTGAAACATTAAGAAAGTCCTAATTTTCCTTTATGATAAACCTAAAACCTATAAAAGCAGGTGTAGTAAAAATTCACCTGCAGTGAACAAGATATATTGACATACTATTATAGTCATAAACCTCACAAGTTGAAATAATAAATCTGTCGTAAATCAATATCGTTCAATTATTTCCATATAGAAACTTCAAGTAATTAAAGCACTTCAAATCCTTAATAATCCAATATCGATGTTGTAATACTGATAAAATGACATTTAATATCCAACTGCGTATACAATAAACTTACGATTGCTTCAGATCCATCATGTTATGCTTGTAAACATAACAGTGATTTTATTCATTAAAGCAATTGATTAAGCGCAGCCGTATATCAGATAGTCTTAACTCACGAATTCCTTAATAGTTTGTTAATGGAAATTTCAATAAAAATAAAAATATAACAAATTTCAGACTAGGTTGGGTTAGATACAATGATTTCATTCAATAGTTCGTAGAGTAGTTTATAATACTTAAGTTGTGAGTATGAATAACCAGTATATAAATAGAGCTTAATTATTAGTAATCGTATATGGTTAAAAAATAAAGATTTCGAAATATTTAAAATTAGTTTGTAATTAACAAATATTTTAGTACATGCACGAACAGAAACAAAAATGCTTTTTGCATAATTTAATAGTCAACTATTAAGGGGTCTCCCATTTTTGTGAAATTGTGAACAGTTTCTTATATTTGTGAAAAATTTAGTCATAATTTTGTGAATTTTAAATTAACGTTATATTCCAGTTTTTCTTTATCTATTTTCAACAAGATCCTCTTTATGTATAAAAAAGCTAAGTAATAGGTTCTTTGTCTACTTCAAGCTATGTTTTGTGACAGGTCAGATTTATTGTAAAATGATTAAATTTGGGAAAGGTTTAATTTAAAGTTGAAAATGTTTTGTGAAAGGTTTATTTTTATGACAAGGAATTTTCTGGAAGGCTCCTGTTTTAAGATGAAAGTTTTTGTGAAGGATCCTGTTTTAACATGAAAATGTTTGTGAAGGGTCCTTTCCAAATTTTTCCTAAATAGATCCCTGACTGTATAGGACAAGACAACTGATTTTAAAAAGGCAAGTCAAATATCGTGAAAATTCAGAAAGATATCGGCGATGAGTGAGATGAATTTCAGATGCTTTCTAAAAATGGCTGACGTAATATCAGGAAGCCTATATTTTTATACGCGAAAAACATTTAACTATTCACTTGTTTTTTTTTTTTTTTTTTTTTTTTTTTCTCAATAAATTCTAACAGTCAGTTAATAAAAATTTAAGACTATGATATCACACGTACCTCATCACCATGTTTAGTGATTCTGAAACAGTTAAGCGGTCATATTTCATCCCTGAATTTATCAGAGGCTCACACATGCACTCGATAATTTTGGCTCAAATACTATTTGAGCCAAATATTATTATCGTATAATAAATAGATAATTATCGTATTATAAATAATATAAATTTATCGTACAATAAATAGATAAAAAAGAGCAGAAAGTCTAAGTTTACACGAATAAATGCGAATTTATAAAAGTTTAAATATACTGATGCCGTATATTACTATATATAATATCATAAAAGCCAACTATTTCTGGTTGGGTAAAATCAGATTACGAAGCATTGGAATTCATCAAAATTTCTTATTTTAGAATACTAAACTTTATTCAATTTAATCGTGCGCAAAATAGTATTTCAATAAAATATAATTTGAAACAATCTTAAACATTATTATTATCAGTGTAACAATCAAAGTACACATCAAAATTTGCACGGATATTCCCGATACAGACAGTACCAACTGCGTTAAGACTCGATAAAATGTTAAACATGAAATGAGTATCATTTCATTTTTTTCCTCAGTAAATTTTGACTATCAGTTAATAAATATTTAAAACTATCTTATCACACGTATCTAATCAACTTTTATTTGCTTTTATTGGTGCAATGCTTTGATTCACTAGTTTCTCTTCCTTGGGAAGAATGCATACTGGGGATATGCTATTCTTGCATGATTTATAAATACTCCACTGCTCTCTCTCTCCAGTCCTCATCATAAGTGTCGCGTTTTCAAAATGTCAGAGACCTAATTAATGCTCATTTGTTTATGATCCTTTTAAAACGAACACTGCAATAAACTTGTTCCTGTGTGGCAGGAGGAGTTTAATGACAACACTTCTCCTGTGTTGTTATTTCTCATCCCCATGGACTTGCACAAAACTGTCTTTGACTGCTAATGTTCAGTTTTCATAAATCTCGAGAAATCGACAAGGATTTAAAAGATTGTCTTTACACCCATGACGTCATGGGAGTTGAATATGTTAAGTGAAATATACAAGCATTTCCTTGTGTCGTTTCTTTAATATGCAAGCAGTAATAAAAATAGCACATAACGACGGTATCTGCTGTCATAATTTCGTAATCAATGAATTGGCTCCTTTCTCTAGCGTCTTTTCATTCAGAAATGATTATATGTATAAAAGTATCAATCAGAATTTCATGTTACACACAACGTAAATTAGTTATAAAAACTTCGAAAAATAAAAGTTTTAATGTGTTCTTTTAGCATAAATGTAGACTTTCTAATAATTCAACATGATTTTGCAGATTATTTTAAATAATGGTTTCATTAGGATTAACTTTTAAAGTGAATGATGGAATTTTAAATATAATGAAATTTCGTACATTTAAGTGAAAAAAAAAACAATTCAACTTTAAATTGATGTACTCCTGGATACATCAGAAAATTGAAATAGAATTCAATCAGCCCTCCCTATGGATATATTTTGAGTTGAACTATTAATATTTTATAATCGTATAAATAAAAACATTCCTTTCTACTAGATACTTCTTATTTTGTTTAAATTTTTTTACAATTTACAACGCTATAATAAACTACTTCCTGTGTGGTATGAGCAATTTAATGACAACACTTCTCCTGTATTGTTATTTCGTATCCCTAATAAGGACTTACAGAAAACTGTCTTTTTGACTGCTAATGTTCAGTATTCATAAACCTCAAGAAGTCGAAAAAGATTATATATTGTGTAATATTGTGTTTACACCCCCATGACGTCATGACAGCTGAATATATTAAGTGAAATATACAAACATTTTCTTACGTCATTTCTTTAATATACAAGTAGTAATAAAAATAGCGCGGCAGTGTATTACTGCTTATTTTACTGTTTATTACTAGTAATTTTACGGTATAATACTGGCAGCTGGGGTGTCAGTATTATACAGTAAAATCAACACTTTTTTTTTTTTCAGTGTATTTAATAAATTTTGACTTAACTTTGGGCTAAATGAATTGAATGTATGTATTTTTATTGTAGATTTTTAATTCATTTATTGAAGAGTAGACTTTTAATGTAACTAACAATTCTACTTTGGCAATTCAACCCACTTACTGTGATAAAAACTTTGGCTTTTCAAATCCTAAATATAAATTACTGATTTTTATCCCTCCCTGAAAAATCGAAAGATCTCATGCAATACAAACACAACACATCAGTTTGTCACTCTGCTAGTTTATAGATTATTTTAAAATATGGCTTCATTAAGAGTAACTTTTTATGTGAATGATTGTCTTTTAAATACGTTTTAAAATTGTGTATATTGAAATAAAAACTTTTCATTTTTAAAAGGTGTAGCATTGGAGATTCCCGCAAACTTAAGTAAAACTCGATCAGACATCCCTGTCGGTATATTTTTAAGATGAAACCTAACATTGTAGAATCGTATAATTAAAAATGTCCTTTTCTACTAGATACCTCTTATTCTATTCTATTCTATTTATTTATTTATTTTTACAATATAATTTACAACAATGCAATAAACTTGTTCCTTTGTAGCAGAAGTTTAGTATCTCCTATGTTGTTATTTCTCTAACGCTGTATTTGACTACTAATGTTTAGTTGTCATAAATTTTGAGAAATCGACAAGAATTAAAAAGTTGTGTTTACATTCATAATTCATAAGAGTTATTATTATTATTATTATTTTTCTTTGAAATACACAAACATTTTTTCATGTCGTTTCTTTAACCCTTTATATCCTGAATTAATTTTCGAGCTACTTTTTAGATGTTTAGAATCCTCGATTATTCCCACCAGTTATTTTTTTTGTAAAGTTTTCCTTATCTAATCATAGCATTTTTGCGATTCAATTAGGTGAAAATTTCTCATTTGAAAAACCGGTGGTAACAGATTAAAAATTCTGTAAAAGACGCTCGTCGCGAAGGGGTTAAAGTGATACTTATAAGTACCGTCAGGATAAAAAGGGTTAATATGCAACCGGTTATAAAAATAGCACATCACGTCAGGGTTGGGTTTTTGACGTCAAAAACCTCTCATGGTTTTTGACATGACAGTGGTAAAAACCGTGTTTTTACCGGTTTATTCCGTCAAAAACCTATCATTTTCGATTGTCCTCCAATTTATGGTGTAAGGTAGCATACAATATATTTCTAGATTGATTTTACCTTGTTGTTCTTGTTATTATTATTATTTACAATTACATTTGTTAAATTTATTTAAAAGAAGATCATATTTCCTAATATGAAAAAAATATTTAAAAATACAAGATTAAAAGAAAAGAACAATATTTGTCATAATCTTCACTAATATAGATTCTACTAACTGCAATTAACATTAATATTAAATAATAATAAAAGGTTATTATAATTATTAAATAACATTCAATATACATTTTTAATAAAGTACATTAAAATTATTTTAGAGATGCAAAAATGCTGTTACATTGTATAACAATAGATGTTAAGCATAGACTGGCAGTGAATAAATTTGAATATCCTTGGATATAATATTTTAAAATGCATATCTTATGTATTCATAAATGCAATTGTGGTGATTTTCATTTGCACTTCAATAAGTAGAATCTTAAAGTTCTCTTTTCAACAATGTAATAAATTGTACCGAAATTATACACATTGTTTAATCTAATACTTATAGGTTACAGGATTTCTTCAAAAAATCGAATTTTTTTAGACTTTGCTAAACAGCTTAAGATATTGTAGAGATCTTCTAACAGAGATGTACACGTATTAGTCTGATGCAATTCATTTTTGTTTTTCTTGGATGGATAAATATACTTTAGAGTCTTAATGATACTGAATATTTTATGTAAAACAACTTAATATTAAAGATAGAATGAAAAAAAAATGTAAAAACAAACTACTAAAAAATGGGTTTTTGACAGTTTTTGACAAGGAGGTTTTTGACATGAAGGTAAAAACCATGGTTAAAGCCGGTAAAAACCGCCATGCGTCAAAAACTTGCCAACCCTGCATCACGTGCTTATTAGGGCAGATGTTATATACAATATCCTTTAAATTAACTGAAAGTTCCAGAACGTACACCATTACAACTAAAATTGCATCTATCTTTAAATACAGATAATTTATTATAACTTTAAATATAACCTTCCGCACAAAAAAAAAAAGTCTCACCGTGAACAGTTCTCAAGTAAAAATGTCTTTAATTTTGCTTATACAATTTTTATAAAGTTTTAAAAAATAAATAAATCATCATTATCTATTATTCTGCTTCAATAATCAGCAATTAGTAGATTCTAAGATTTATAATTAGCAATGAATTTAACTTGATTTCTAATTGGATGTTTATTATATCTAAAGAGTCTCCAATATTAATGAATGCGGCAAAACGAATGCAATGCAGCATAACACAGGGAACCATTTAAGAATAATTATTCTAGTTAAACCATTCAAAGAAATGTTCAAAATTCGGGACACCACAGTATGTAAAGTTAAAATAATTTAATATGCACTATAGAAAGTTGTTTACTTTCTATAGTGCATAATAATAATATTAATAACATAAAAATAAAATTCATTTATTTAGAAATTGATCTTTTTACTCCAGATAATGAGTAAAAACACACTAGTTATAGTTTCGAGAGCAATTAATTAGCAGCTCTCATCATCAGGTGACTAGTAGCAGAAAGTAGTTAATACAAACCAGGATAAAACACACACTGCATTAATCAGTCTTTGCTACATATACAGTATACACTTCTGGTGTTAACTACGCTCTGCTATAATGAGAGCTGATAAATAATTGTCCTCGAAATTATAGTAGTGTATTTTTGTTTTTACTTACCATCTGGCGAAAAAATAAAATCTGCTTCTATATATTTTTCATTCCCATTTATTTTATTATAACTATTATCACTCACTTTTTATGTTCCAGAACATACAATGAAAACGTGAGCTGCACGCACGTCTTAATAAATTAAGTAAAAGTAAATTATGTATTAATAACACTACACACGTAATTAACGGATTGTAAGTGATCTACACCTAATTATGGAGCACAATAGCAACAAAATATTAAAGTAAATTTAGAGGGGTTTTTTTTTTCTTTTTTCTTTTTTTTTTTAAATATACGTAAATAATTGACACTTTGCAAATAGTCCTTTTGCAGCCACGGCCTATGCCATTTCTTGCCACTCATGCAAAAACTCTTTGGACACTTTTCGTATATATATTTTTCGAATATATCCTTCTATAAATTTGTTGAAAACATTTTTTGTTTTTTATTTATTTTTGTAGACTTTTATACTCAAAAATTAAAAAATCGTATTGGATTTGATCAAGTTGGAGCAAATTTGGTAGATTTTCGAATTTAGGTACAAAGGGTATCTATCTTATGTAATTTAAGATAATCTTAAGCCTGTTATGGCATAGTTAGGCAAAATTTATCAGGCCAAACTATACTTTTTGCCAAAATGATATTTTTTTATAAAAGGATCTAAAATCTGGTAGACATTTATTTCATTAACTGCCAAGCAACTAGGCATAAAATAAGGTCCGAAATTTCCTTATCAATGACGACTAAACAAAGCATCATCTTGCTTTCAAATTTCTTCTTAAGCTTATATTTTGTATTAATGGATGTATTCTTTTTGTCTGTTGAAATAAATAGCCTGCTCATAATTTGTAATTTATAAAGTGTAAAATAATTTTCACTGTCAAACAATGATTATTTTTGCCTAAATTTTCCTACATTCAAACAGTAAGTCGATATAATGGATTAGATTTATGCTTTTATAAACGATGGAGCATTTACCTCCCCCCCCTTTTTCCTCTAAATAGTGTTTAATGTCAATCAATATACAGGGTGATTCATAAAAGATGGGCAGAACTTTAAGGGGTTATAGTACACTTAAAGACAAATAATATTAAATAGGAGACTAAGGGTCCCAGACGTATTCCCAAGGAGATAGGGGGCATTAAAGTTTAGGGTCCGAAATTTCAAATGATTATAAAACATGGAAAAATTGGTCGATTCGTTTGCGGTTTTTGCAAAAAATTTTCTTTATGCCAGTATTTTCTTGAAATAAAATTTTAAAGTTCAATTTCAAAAAATGCCGATAGGGGGCGCTTTAGACTTTGGAGTAACAAACAACTATTTTTTAACGTTATTTTTTGTATTTCTTTAAATGATTTCGAAAGCTTAGACTTAAACTTAAATTTTGATCTAAAAATCTGAGTCCTAACGAGTAGTTAAGTAGCGTAAACTGAAATTTGAAATTTGAAACCCTTCTCCCCCCAGAACAAAAATCAGTTATTCCCGATCTTTGTGTCGTAGATTAGGCTCTAACTACTGCCGCGTTTTGCTAAAATTATTCTTTATGTCAGTATTTTCTTGAAAATAAATTTTAAAGAAAATTTTCAAAAAATTCCGATAGAGGGCGCTTTAGACTTTGGAGTAACGAACAACTATTTTATACCGTTATTTTTTGTGTCTCATTAAATGCTTTCTAAAGTTTAGACTTAAACTTAAATTTTCAGCTCAAAATCTGAATCGCTGAGCGTGGTTCAGTAGCGAGGGGAGGGGGTTCAAATTTCAACTTCTGAACATTCAGTTTGCACTACTTAACCATGCCCAACGATTCTGTGCTGTGATACGAGGCAAAAATACAACTTTCGTCAAGGACTGCATAGTCGGAATTCACTCATAAAGGCACTGGCACAGTTGGAAACGTCGCTCATGCAAACGTTAAAGCTCCATTCCTGACGCTAGTCACCGGGTGAAGAAGGAAACAGAAAGTATGCAAATGTCAAATGGGGAAGAAGAAGAACACGTATGCAAAATTTCGACACGATTCAGGCATAAAAACCACTGAACGGTGAGTCAAGTGTAAGTCGCTGTAGTAATGAATCGGAAGATGGTGCCCTTCACGAATAAGGAAAAGGCTGAGATGCATTTAATTTACGGAGCGGCAGATGGAAATGGTGCAGAGGCACAACGAATGTACGGAGAGCGATTTCCTAACAGGCGGTTGCCTAACCGCAAAACTTTCGAGCGCTTGCACAGACAGTTGTGTGAGACGGGATCATTTCTCGCTTCCCGGTCGAATGCAGGTCGTGCAAAAAAGGACGAATCAGTAGTTGTTGCAGAAGCCATTCTGGATGTAGTAGCGGCGCAGCCAAGTACAAGTACACGAACAGTGGCTAGCCAGGTGGATACCTCACAGTCCACGACTTGGAGGGTACTGAAGGATGAACATTTGCTCCCGTTTCATGTGCAACGAGTCCAGAAACTGTCTCCAGGGGATTATCCAAATCGTATTGAATTCGCCCGCTGGTTTCTGCAGCAGAACGCGCTAAATCCACATTTTGGACGAACTGTGCTTTTCACCGATGAATGTACCTTCACACGTGAAGGTACATTTAACACACACAATGCACATGTATGGGCGGATGTCAATCCACATGCTACGTATCCACATGCTCATCAGAGACGCTTTTCCATCAATGTTTGGGCAGGAATCCTCGGAGACCACCTAATCGGACCGTACCTTCTTCCTGAACGCCTCAACGGTAAAACATACCTCACATTTCTGCAACATGTGCTGCCAGACCTGTTAAACGTTGTTCCTCCACGCATCCGGCGGGTCATGTGGTTCCAGCACGATGGAGCGCCAGCCCATTACGTACGAGACGTCCGCAACTATCTGGACATCACATTTCCGAACAGATGGATTGGTCGAGGTGGTCCTGTTGCTTGGCCTGCTCGCTCGCCAGATCTTTCACCCCTCGATTTCTTTTTTTGGGGACGATTGAAGGCTCTTATGTATGAGACACCCATTGAATCCCCCGAGGAACTGGTCGCCAGACTTTCCGCCGCTGTAGGGGAAGTGCTCGAAAAGCCTGATGTTTTCGCGAATGTTCGCCGTTCCATTCGTCGCCGTTGTTCTGCGTGCATAACCTCTGGTGGTCACAATTTTGAACATTTATTGTGATTACATGTTAATAAATATGCTTTGGTAACATAATCCTAATTTGTGTCTTTTTACCTCGTATCACAGCACACAATGTGTGGACATGGTAAACTGAACTGTGCTCAGGAGTAGAAATTTCAAACCCCTCTCCCCAGAAACTTAACCACGTCTAACGATTCAGATTTTGGGCTGAAAATTTAAGTCTAAGCTTTAGAAAGCATTTAATGAGACACAAAAAATAACGGTATAAAATAGTTGTTCGTTACTACAAAGTCTAAAGCGCCCTCTATCGGAATTTTTTGAAAATTTTCTTTAAAATTTATTTTCAAGAAAATACTGACATAAAGAATAATTTTAGCAAAACGCGGCAGTAGTTAGAGCCTAATCTACGACACAAAGATCGGGAATAACTGATTTTTGTTCTGGGGGGAGAAGGGTTTCAAATTTCAAATTTCAGTTTACGCTACTTAACTACTCGTTAGGACTCAGATTTTTAGATCAAAATTTAAGTTTAAGTCTAAGCTTTCGAAATCATTTAAAGAAATCCAAAAAATAACGTTAAAAAATAGTTGTTTGTTACTCCAAAGTCTAAAGCGCCCCCTATCGGCATTTTTTGAAATTGAACTTTAAAATTTTATTTCAAGAAAATACTGGCATAAAGAAAATTTTTTGCAAAAACCGCAAACGAATCGACCAATTTTTCCATGTTTTATAATCATTTGAAATTTCGGACCCTAAACTTTAATGCCCCCTATCTCCTTGGGAATACGTCTGGGACCCTTAGTCTCCTATTTAATATTATTTGTCTTTAAGTGTACTATAACCCCTTAAAGTTCTGCCCATCTTTTATGAATCACCCTGTATATTGCGGTGAACACTTTTTGATAGATATTGTTGTGAATAATTAAAATTACTCACAGCTTTATTTTGGTTCATGTTATATTTTCTGAGAAAGTGTATTTAGCTTCAATTTATTCTTTTTAGTCATAATACTTACTGTTTCCCGATTCTCTGGTTTTCTTTCAATTATCCCATGTTTAATTAGTGCATAAACATTTTATTTTTGTACTTTTTCAGCTAAATAAATGCATCACGTAAAATGATTTTCCATTTTCATTGCTCTAATTTTCCAATTTCATTGCTCAAAATTGTACAATTTGATTACGCAACATCTTTTTTTTTTTTTTTTTTACGCCATTTTTATTTGCTTACATTACACTTTTCAGACGATTTCTGACTTGTATGAGTTAATCATTTCAGGCGCAGAGTAATTCTGTTTGTAAAATGGTGAAATGATTGACTGACACCAGAATTTACAAACATATTTATTAGAAAATAAATATTTGCTTTTCTTCACGTACATTATAAAAGCAAAATTTTTTTTTTAATTCTGGAGCGCCATTTGGCAGTTTGAAATTAAAATTAAGTGGTCACATTTGAAACCACAGCCCTTAAAAGGGATAAAGAGATGTTCAATGCAAATATATTACAAAAACATTCATGAATTTAATGTTATATCTTTTCGCAATGGCTTAATAAACTGTATGCAGTTTTTTGTTGTATCCCGTTAGCATGTGTTGGACATTTTCACAAATTTTTGCGCAGAACGGCAATACACTCTACGAGAAATAACAGTTTGTTGCATTGAACTATCATATAACAAACAGATTTTGAGCATAAAAGTCTGAGTGGTCTATAAAATTTAACAAAATAACTTGTCTCTATATGAATTACATTTTGTTTAAATTATGCTTTTTTCCCTCCTTAACACGAAAGGGTAAAACAATGTTATTTCAAGAGCGTAACAACTCAGAAATTACAAGTGAAGTTTAATTTTAGATGTTTGTTTTCCCAAGACAACGTGTAGCCAGAAAGTGTTCTAACTTCCGTTTTTCCAAAAAACTACGGACGAAATTTGATATTATGTAAATCAAGCTAGCTGAATAAGACAATATCTAGTTTACCAGCCAATCGAATTAATTATTGAGTTGTGTGAGGGGTTTCGCCTATTGAACCACAAAGACAAGACGACAAAAAGAATGTTAAGCGAACGTGAGGAGGCAGGAATAGTAATGCGAGTTTGTTTTCTGTGTATAACAGTGTTACATAGTTATTTTTGTCTTATTATGTATTCAAAAATTCTATACGAGAAAGTTTTGAATTTCAAACAAACTCAAATTTTTCGGAAACTTCTCAAACATCTGGTATACCAGAAATGACGTTGCGGGGATGGTCAAAATACAGGCGGGCTTTTTTCGTGAGACTCTCAAGAGGTGTGGACACAAGAAGACACTTTCGAGGAAAGAGGTGAGGAGATTAAAAAGAGAAGTTAGAAAGTTGAATGATAAGAGAGAACAAGTTAAGGCAGAAAAAGTTCAGAACAACTGCGAGCTCAACCAGGTTTCTACAAGGACAGAAGATCATGAGAGAACTGAAATTTCAATACAGTTGGCCAACGAAAAAAAAAATTGCATTATCCAAAAAACACAAGGAAAAACGACGCGAGTTGGCACAACGATGACCAGTTAGATGGATCCAGAGCGAAAACTGACCAAAAATAATCGCCACAATAAGGGCGGTGGCATTGTGGTGTGGGGTACGATTCTATCGAATGGCTACCTTAATATTCAATCTGTTGAAGGTCGGGTAAATTCCAGTTTTTCCCGAAATTTATCGGCCAAGATTTTAAACCAATACTTGTTCAATGGTTTGGCAGCAAAAAGTAGTCTATTCCAACAGGATAATTGCCCGTGTCACGTCTCGAAATCAATCCTGCAATTTTTCCGTGATATCCAATTGGATACTTTCAATTGGCCTTGATCTAAATATCATTGCGTATGTGTGGAAAATCAAACTATTGATCGATGTTATTACTTCCAACGTAAGCATAACTAAATACTAATTAGTGTTAAATATACTACCAATGATCGCTTTTTCAATTTATAAAATTCTTCTTGACACTTCAAATTAATAAAATCTTTGTGTTTCGCTAATTGTTAGAGTTTATATATACATATATATTACGTTGAAATATCGAATATATCTCGTAATTTTGGAAGAACTTCGTCTAACATCCTTTTTGTCGGTAAGTGTGTTATTATTATTATTATTATTATTATTATTATCAGGGTTGTTTAGGTTTAAACCATGCTGGTTTAAACCTTGGTTTAAACCAAATGGTTTTTTTTGAAATACCAAAACTTTTATTTAAAAAAGAAAAATGGTTGCCCAAGATTTACAATGATGAACTTCAGAGATGTAAAGCTGATTTAGAAAACAAAACAGTTTGCATGGCAATGGATGGATGGTCGAACATCCATAATGAACCTATTGTGTGTATAAGTGTTATCAAAGAGTGTGGTAAAGTCACTCTTGTTGATACTATTGACACATCCGGCTCATCACATACTGGAAATTATTTAGCTAATTTGGTTTTGAGTTCAGTGCAGACAGCAGAAGAAAAGTTCAAATGTAAAATATCAAGTTTTGTCACAGACAATACTGCAAATATGGTTTCTGCATGAAGAGCTTGGTTTTTCAGGACTTACATATGGGTGCAGTGCCCACATTTTAAATCTGTTAGCGAAAGATTTGGTTAAAAGTGATGTAACAAAACATGTTACAAGTATTTTAAAATATTTTCGCAATAATCATCTCCCGAAAGCATGGTATCATGCAGAAGGTGGAAGTGCGTTGGTACTTCCTCTAGAGGTACGATGGAATACTTATTGGGATTCACTTGAATCTTATATTAAAAATTAGTCAATTCTTACAAAAGTTTGTGAGGATCACAGATCTGAGATTGTTAGTGACATCTCCAGTAAAATCTTAAGTATCGGTTTAAAAAGAAATGTTGAGGACATGATTGCATTTCTGAAACCAATCGCCGAAACTTTATTTTGTACAGAAGAGTAGCTGTTCTCTCGCTGAATGTGTATTAGCATGGAAAAAGCTAGATATGAAGTTAAAAGAAGCATCAACATCAAACAATAAAAAGGCCATATCATCAGCGTATAAACAGAGATATGAACAATCATTAGTAGATGCACATTTCCTGCATTTATTTTAAGCCCATCAGTATTAATTTCTAACCTAGGAATTGATGTCACGAAAGAAGAGAAAAAGAAGGGTCTTGAATTTATCAAACAAAAATGTGGCTCTGGTTTCTTAGCACTTGCATTAAAATTTTTGGAGAAGTTGGAACCATTTCATAATCATGATCAAAATGTTTTTTTTTACCTCAAAGTTGTTGATACAATGTCTGACTTTGAATGGTGAAATAGTTTTTATAATGTTTCAGGTAAATCTTTGATTACGGAGAATGATTTGGAATTTGTGAACATGCTAACTACAGCCAAAGCATGGACTGCCTGTGTTGAAAGGATTTTTTCAATATTTGGTGTAGTTCATTCAAAATTGCAAAACAGATTAGGAGTAGAGAAAGCATCAAAATTAGTGGTCGTAATAAAAGAAATGAACAATGATTGAGGGTAAAATTTATTATTCATTCCTATTATTCTATACTGCTGTAAGATATCTATTCAAGAAATGTCAAGTTTTTTTCTTCTTTCCTTAATAAAATGTCCGGATATATTTCATTAGTTTGTGATTCTTTATCTTCAGTTTGCAAATAGTTGTTATTTGTATCAGTTAAAATTTCTTAGTTTAATTTTCTTTAAAAGGAAATGTAGATTAAAGACTAGTGACGTGTTAGTAGTAGTGATTGATTTATATACATACATATATAAGTGATAATTTTATTGTTTATTGTATATTAAAATATTACAATAATAAAAAAAATATAATGGTTAAATTAAAATAGTAAAAAATTTATTATATAATTTCAACAAAATAACTTAAAGTAATTTTTGTTAATTGCTTGACTTCAAATATTTGAAAATATTAATATTCATCGTTCTTCTAAAATATAAAATCATTTAAACCAAAAAAACCAGGTTTAAACCAAAAAAACCCGGTGTTTGGGGTTTTTTGAAAAAAACCCGTTTTTTTACAACCTTGATTATTATTATTTTTCAATTTTCCAGAATAAATTATTCTCAGGAGAAAAGTTACCAAGGAAATTGTTCCAACTTTGTTGATTTTCTTTTGCAATTAGATTTTTAATTTTTTTTAGTAGGCTTAAGGGAAGTATCTGGTAGGCCGGAAGAGTCGCTGGATGTTATTATTTTGCTTGCAGATGTTATAAATAAAATGCGGAAGAATTGCTATATTTAATATAATAGAAAATGGCAGCCAAAAAAATATATTTCAATTATTTTTATCAATGCATTTATTGTATGTAATTTCTGGTATCTGCTAATTTTTATTTTATTTTTTAAATGTAATTCCCAAGATGTTTTCATAGAAAAAAAATGGAAGCATGTTTTAAATTACCAAGACGTATTTCCCTACTGATTTGAATTTTCATAAGAGATACTCAAAAGGAAACAAACAAGTTCAAAAATAGATAAATAAGGCTTTTTTTTTTTTTTTTTTTTCATTTGAAGCGTTACAGCATTTTTCCGTTAAAAAAATCGTTGTGTAGAATATGAAATATAACTCTGTATTGCAATTTTTTTTTCCTTAAATAAATATTTGATACTATCCGAATGATGTAAAAATACCTACATTTTCTTAAAGTAATGTTTAAAATATTTGAATTTTATCAATAGTCTTGAAAGCAGAATTAGGTACTGCAGACCAAAATTTAAAATGGATAGTAGCGCCGTAGTTTCAGTTTAGTTTCTTTTAATTATAGAATATAGGCAGGGTAATAATAGTAATAAATAAATAAATAATAAAATGGGATTGAAAGCGTCAGAACTTAATTATTAATGGGCTGCTAAATTAAATTTTGAAAATCTGTGAAATTTAAATATTGAAATCTATTAATTTTATGCTCTGAATGCGATATTGCAACTAGTGCATTAATCTATGCGAAGAACCAAAAGTGAGAACTGATTACACTGCAACTCTTTATACACTTTTCAGAACACTTTTTTGAGCACTTATTCTGTCACCTTTTTTAGTACACTTTGACGCGCACTTTTTGTAACAGTTTTTAGAATACTTCTGAGAACACTTATTTTGTTCAGCACACTTTCTAGCGCACTTTTTAAAAGTGATGATTTCACAAATGTGTTTCCAATCTGTTCTCAAACGTGTTCCCAAGTTTATATTTAACAAATATCCTGAGCAGAACACTTTCGGTATACTTTCGGAGCACTTTCTTTTATAGCGGAGCATATTCGGAACACGTTTCAGTACACATTAAGGTAACTGGAACATTTTTTAAAAATCAAAGTGTTCCGAATCTGTGCTGGAAATTTGCAGTGCAAGTATGCTATTAGCAACGAATTTCTAATTCATAATAAGGTTATTTTAAAATCACGAAGCCGTATTTTTAGTTAAATAAATGTCATTTCCAAATCTGCTGAATATGTATGTAAACATTTCACAGTCGTCTTATATTATTTCGAGGCCTTTGAGCATAGATCATATGTCTATGGAAAGGTAAAATATATGCATTTCTGTAAAGAATATCTATATTTATTTATTTTCTTCAGTCCCGAGGCCCACAAATGTGGATATCTTCCTTTTTTTAGCAAAACAAAACCTGGCCCAAATGTCTGCATGGGCAAGTAGGGCATTTGCGCAAGACCCCTTTAAGAGGCCTGGTCAGTCAGAAAAAATTCCGTGTTTATCTCAGAAGAAGCTATAGTGCTTACCCCCTCGATCCTGTCAAATGGGCATTTACTGATAATTACCGTGAAGTCCCTTTACCGCTGTCAGTTGACAGAATTTATTGCTTGGAAGGGAAAGAACCATTGACTAGAAATATAAATATATTTATATTTCTAGTCAATGGAAAGAACTCATGAGTTCTAGGGACACTTCAATTAAATGTTTTTTTTTTTTTTTTTTTTTCCAGTTTTTAGGAAATACGACATCAAATGACTAAACTATTTATCTTTGACAAGTTTATTTGATAATAGTGGTGCAGCCGGAATTTTTCATCTCGGTTCTCGGAGGTGTTTTAAATCCTTATTAAAGAATAACTTCATTGTTTCTCATCGTAAATCTGCCCCTTTTTTAATACATAGTACTGCTAACTGTGGAATTTGTAATAACTAATGTAAAGCAAAACACCCAGTCGAAATAAATCTATCTTTCAGCCAAATAATAAGCTTGAAACTGTTTCATGCATTCAAAAAAAGCCTCAATCGGACAAAAAAAATCAGAAATTTTCATGTGCTGCTATTGCTTTTGTCTCAGTATTTGTCTCCTCCTTCATTGATAGGGTTCTCTTTTAGGAGGCCTTGACACAATTGTATGCTATTTTTTCTACTAGTTTACTTTCTTTAATTTACATTTTACACATTTATTCACTGTAACAAGAGTTTGCGTTTATCTTACTTGTGTGTTAAATTTATCTGGGAAAGGTTTTAATCCCCAAATAGAAAATTTTCCAAAAGAATTCATGATTGCTGCTGGATTTTGTTATGAAATTAAATTAAAAGTAAAAAATGCAGTACAGCTGAGGTGATTTCACTTTATTATCAGAAAAATATTTTAGAACCCATTTTTTAAGAAGAAATTCCAGCTTTATATGAAAAAGACATTAATAATTAATGATAATTATTAATTATAATATTTATGAAGCTCAATTATTGAGCTTCATATGAGTAAAGTCTCCCAACCAACTTCCATAACTCAACGGCCGCATATTTAGTAAAGAAAGAATCCCAAACGGACAACATTTAGTAACATTAGCTTATTTCTTTTCTACTTTATTCGAAAAACATCCATATTTTAAAAATAATTCATGTGTCTAATATTATGCTGTTTGAATGACAACGTTGTATATTGAAATTGTTCTAAAATTAGATCTTGATATTATAATTATATTTGCTATCTTGAGGGTGAATAAAAAAAAAAGGCATATTTTGAAATATTTTATGTGTTTTCATCTATTAATGTTAGAATATCTGTGACAGTGAAGAAAACAATAAAGAAAAGACAAGAAAAACCTACTGTTAAAGGAGATCCCAAATTCTGATGTTATTTTAATCATATTTATCATATCTCATTTTTAATTATATTTTAATCATATTGATGACTACTTGAGGCATACAAATATAATTAAATGTTTCATGCTTTAATATTATGTCCAAATATAATTACAAATTTAATGCCTTAATATTATGCCTAAATATAATATCTTAATACATACTTTAAAATACTTTTTACATATTTCCTCTCAAAATCAGCCAAAAAATTTAAGGGTATGAACATTATTAACTCATTTAAAGCCATTATACTTCTAATTATGTGATATTTACGTGCAGGTCCATGTATGCAATTATCAACAAAGTAATGAGCAGCACTAATGAATAGTTTGTATAATTTTTCCACATTTACTGTTATATTTTATGTCACATTAATTTATTTTAGAGATAACTGTGAGTTTGTAAATACTGTTTTCTTAAATAATTAATAAAGGATATAAATATTTCTTTTCTCCTTTCGAAATTATCATATGTTTTTATTTGAATTTACTGGACTATCTTGTGTCATGATGAAAATATTTAAATCTGATCAAATAGATGCACATGAACGTTCGTAGGATTTTCGTTGGAGATTGAGGAATGGGGGAGGAACTTCCTTGGATATACCCCCCATGTAACTTTATAAACTAAAATTTGTATTTGTTTGAATAATAATAAAAAAAAAAAAAATCCAAACTTACCATTTTGCATAAAAATGCAAATATAAATATTTAATGTAATAAACATATAATTTTCAAAGCTAGTTCTGTTCAAAATATTTATTAATTAGAATTAAAAGAGTTTATAACGCTGTATTTAATATTAGTATTTTAAGTAAATTTTAACCATTTGAAAATTTCATTTTTTTTACTGCGTTGAAACCAAAGTCCTACATGTGGGCCTACAAATTCTAAGCCCCTAAAATATACATTTCAGAAAAAATGATTTCTTTTTCCTTTGATGATCATTTTATATGTGTAAGATCCATGAATGAGTATTTGTTTTATTATTATAACTTCGAACCCAAAGTGAAAAAAGTATTACATAATCTGACTTCATACATTTAATTAGTGGCTAATTAACCACAATTTCATACATCTCTAATTTCACAATCTGATTAGTGTATTTAAATATTCACAATAATTTTATATTGTTTCGAAGTTTAACAGATATAGCTATATTATCTACGCCTATCCAAAAGAGAAAAATCACGTTAGTTTGTCAAAAATTATGTGTGGATAATAATGTGATGAAAATTCCATATTCCGCTAGCTTTCTTCGAACGAAATCATAGATTCTTGGATTAAATTTTTGTAATTAAAATTCATCATTATATATTAGATTTTTCTTGATTTAAACTGTCTTTTAGTTGAATTAGGATTTTTATACAAGCACAGACAAGCTATAAATTCAAATTCGAATAAAAAATAAAATTTTAGTTTAAATAGTATAATACTTTATTGAAATTACGTCAGAATGATTTTTTCTTTCCAAAATGTATATTCCCTTATGCTCCATTGGGTTCTGAGAAATTACAAGATGTTTGTCAACTGAAAATATTTGCTTATCTACAGATTTTTTGCAGCCATATGCAGAATGAACATTAAAAAAATAATAATAATAATTAAAAAAAAAACCTTGTTTAATCTTCGCCTACTCTGTTACGTCAGGAAGACACTGTTTAGTTTTCTGCAAAATTTGTTTTCATTTATATAAATTCATCGAAATATTTTATTTAGAAATGTAATCAAATAAAACGACAAATTTGGTCAGGCTAGTGTGATTACAGTAGGCAAATTCCACTGTATTATATCATGTATAGTATGCCTGTTACAGTATTGACTTTTTACCATACAGATAAAATTAATGTTTAATAACAAATACAGAATCCAATTGTGGAAAATTTTGCTTAATGTATCAAAATTGTTAATATTTGTGTTTAATTTATTAAAATAGCTAACTATCACTCAAGTTATTCAGGTTACTTATTTCACTGTACTTTAATTGCACTGCAAAAAATAATTGTTGATTTTACAGTATAAAACTGGCACCCCAGCTGCCAGTATTATACCGTAAAATTAACAGTATTAAACAGTAAAATAAACAGTATTACTGCTTGCGCGGTAAAATGCCAGTTTTATACTGTAAAATCAACAATTTATTTTTTGCAGTGTGGATACAGAAAAAAATTCACCTTAGACAAATCTCATATTGTATGTTTCAAATAAAAGCTTTAAGGCTGTTCTCAAATCCAAACTGTGTACTTTCTAACACATTTTAGAATTCATTTTTATATGCAAACGCATGAAATTGGCAAGTGTTTTTATTCAGAAACTATGTAATCGAAAAGTTCTTTCCGTTTTTGGTAACAGCAAAAGCCCTTTCAGAAAGTGCTGTCAAAGTTAACGTTTTGAACTCAATTTCCGATCACGACAACACAGGAAAAGAAAAATATTTATAGAATCACTTATAACTCACAATTTAATTCATTTATTGAAAAATGAAAAACAATTCGACTACAGACCATTTCAGTAATCATGCTTGCAAGTATCATGCTTTTACGTTTAAAAATGAGATTGTAAATGTGACAGAAAGTTGTTTGTTGTTGTTGAGTGCGGAAAATAAATATATATATATATGTGTGTGTATGTATTTAAAGAAAAATCTTAAAATAATTAATACATGTGAGAATATCTATTTTTTTAAGTTCATGTGATCTTTCCATAAGAATCAATGTGATGCAAGGTATATTATTATACAATGTATATTATTCAGCTATACGCAATGGTTTCTACTGTTGAGTACCACTATTTTCGGATAGTAATCTCTGCCTTACTTGATGACAGAAATTCTGCGATTAAAAAAGGCGAAGATTATTATTTGGAAATACTGGTACTCAAAAGTAGGAACCGTGCGAGCGCCCTGTATACGTAAAAATCTAATAAATAAAATAGAAATTGCAATTCTGCTGTAAAAAGTAACACAGTTTCTATTTTATGTATAATTATTATATAGTAGCAGTTGCTTGAGTGAATTCCGTTTGTACACTGGGAAAAAAAAAAAAAAATGTTGATTTTACAATATAATACTGGTATCTCAACTGACAGTATTATCACCGTAAAATTAATAGTAATAAACAGTAAAATAAGCAGTAATACACTGCCGTACTGCTGTAATACTGGCAGCTTGGATGCCAGTATTATACTGTAAAATCAACATTTTTTTTTTTCAGTGTAAAATTAGAATTCAATAAAATAGCAATTTTTTTTCCCCTTCAATTAATTCGATGTCGCATCTTATCATTCGATCATTGTCAATACAATTTATACCATCAAGATGTAAAATATTAATCTGCTTGTCAATCAATGATAAAACGTCTAAGAGTTCTATCGCTGCAAAATTTGTTTTGGCGATGAAATTTTAGAATATATGTTAAGGGTGTATTCAAATCCAAACTGCTTATTTTGAGACACATTTGTAAATTCATTTTTGCTCTAAAATGCATCCAATTGGCAGGTTCTCTTAGTCATAAACTTTATAATGTCCCCACTGTCTCGATTTTTTCATAAAGGCAGAATATATTTCAAAAAATGCTGTCAAAGTGGACATTTTGAACCGAATTTCCCAACGCGATAGCGCTTGAAACACAAAAAATGATCGTACTTTTTTAAATAATTGTCTGTAAATCAATTTCTAATTAATTGAACGAAAAATAAAAACATGGGGCCCTTATAAATGTCTTTATAAAACACGCCGCCAAGTTTCCTGTTATTACTTTTAAAAATGAGTCTGAGAATGTGTCTCAAAATTTTGAGTTGTTGAGCGTGGAAAAATATTTTTTTTTAATACCGCCTTAACACTGTGTGTTCAAAGTGTTAATACCAAACCAGCTGAAACTCCAACTCCAAGAAACAAGGAAAAATTCAGAAAAAACTCAATATATTCAAAATATTTTAGAATATTACCGAAATCTGATGTATTAAAGTTGAATCAAGACTAAAACAGGACGTCTCAAAAAGTCTTTTCTATTTCAGATGATTTATTTCATAAAAGGCTGTACTCAAATCCAAACTAGCTACTTTCTGACACATTTTTCAATTCATTTTTGCTCGTAAATGTATCAAACTGGCAGATACTCTTATTAAAAATCTTATATTCTTATACTATGCAATCTTGAACTTACTTTTACATTTTTCGGAAACATTTTTAGATTTTTCAAAAAAAAAAAAAAAAAAAGAAGAAGAAGAAGTTGTTAAAAATGGCTCAGAAAATGTGTCAGAAAATTTTGCGTTGTTGAGCGGGATAAAATATATTTTTGAGAACTGCCATAACCAATCGATTCTATTGAGCAGTGATTCATATAAGCAGCAGTTATTATACTCGTGTTTCCATAGTAGCAAAACAATATTAGGCTAATATTGGCATGAATTATTGACCAATATTGGGATTTTGACAATATTGAACAAGCATTAGCAAGAAATATCTCACCATCGTATTGCCAGGTATTTTTCTAATAGTGGTACTTCATTGCAAATATTTTCAATTTAAAGCCAATATTTAACCAATATTGGTATTTCATTAAAAACATTTCCGATGAATTCAATACTGGTGCAAAAGCTTAATGTTGGGACCTAATATAACCAATACTGGTTTGCTACTAAAGTTGTTTGTAGTAAAGTGTGTGAGTAAATTGCAGAGAAAGAAAGAAAATGAGACATTTTTTTTTTTTTTTCTGAGGAGCGGGAAATAGCCTCTTTAATAGATCTTCCTGTATGAAAGTTGATGATAGACCTTAGTAATAAATAATAACAATATAAAGATGTACATTTCATAACGAATAATGACAATATATACATGTGACAATGCATTGGAAGCACTCCTCAGAATAGGGTTGCAACACACCAAAAAATTAAAGGTGGCTCATTATGGTAATTATTAGAAATACCCCAGGACAAAGAACGCTAAAAATGCATCTTACATCGTCAATCTTGTTTTATCACCTTGGATGCAATAAATATTCAAAACAAAATGAGAATTACAACAGATGGAAAAATAGTTGCACTGTCATTTTACAAATATTAAAGAACTACTAGATCTATAATTTTTTTCATAAAATTGCAAATTTGATCCAAATAAAATGTACAATAAAAGAAACAATTTTATACATTATTTACATACATACATAACAAATTTTTAAATACGTAACAATAGATATGCAATGACATAATTACTTTTTTAATGCAAATTAAAATTTTATTTGCACAGGGAAATCGAAATGATACATAATTCGATATCCAAGAGCAAATACTTCTAAATTTAAATGGGAATTAAGTTTTTTTTCTTTTAATGGAATTGTACATGTAGTATAATTTAATGTTTGTAGATAATAAATATGTAAATATTACATAACTTTGACAATCTTATAAAAAAACTGAACGTAAAATAAAATAAATACCATTAATTTTATATTGAAATGAGTAAATGATTTTTAAGTATTTGGTAGAATGCATATATCGCAATTTTTTTTAAATTAAATTATGCCGAGTTTATACAGCAAATGAATTTACATATTGCTTGAGTCCATTTATAACAGATATTAATAAGGGACTAAATTTTTATAATAATGATATGTCAAATGATGATTAAATGATGGAAGTAATGATAAATGATGAAATGAAATGAAAATGTTTATATTCTTTTAGATCATCAAATTACAACAAAATTATTTAATTTTACTATCGATTTTAATTTCTTATGCTTTTTGTATACGTATAATTAGGAAACATAGCACATGCATATTGAAATGTATGATTAAAACAGAACTCGATAAAATATTACTTTTTTCAAAATTACATGATCAATTAATTACCTAGTAACAAATGGCAGTTTCATCAATACTTTTTTCAGCTATTTTGTAATATGACATTAGACAAATGCATTAGATTACACATTCTGCAGCTTAGTTCTCAGCAAGAAAGTAATTTTTAACATACAGGCATACAAAAATCAGTAGCAGTCTTTCACAAAGAGTAAAAACAAAAAGAAGAAGATTCTTTAAAATGTGGCAACGTAAGTGAAAATAGGAAATCATTACAATAAAAACTTTTTGTTTGATGTTCTGGGGTATTTCGAGAATATAAATGACATTTAAGTACTTGTAAGGGATTTTTGGGGATCACACATGACATTTATCCTGAGAGTGTTTAAAAGAGTTCATCTTCGTTTTCTTTTTTTAATATATATTTTAAACCTTTCCAGTTTCACAATTCTTCCCAGAAAGGTATCACTAAGTGCAAGTAACCTGGAAAAACAATCACATTAACTCGTTCTTGCTGATTCTGTAATCACCTGGCTTATTCCCCTTGAAATTCTATTAGTAATTGACAAACTCTCTTGTGTAACTCGATGGCTTTATGAGAGCGCTTGAATGTTTTTATTTTATTTATTTTTTTATTTTTTAATAAACACGTATGCACACACGATGCATGACAATGGGATGCTTTGTAAGATATTTAAAAGTCTAAAGATAGTAAAAATTAGTTTATTAATTTAAAACTGTTTTGTAGAAATTTTAACTGAAAATAACTCAAAATTATAAAAATAAATTTCTTGTTGAGGTATAAAAAATTTTAATTTTTGGTGTGAATTTTCAGAGAAAAAAGAAGTTAAAATTATATTAATACAACTGGATTTCTTGTTAAGGCAGCAAATTGAGACGAACTTCATTAAACGCCAGGAGCATAAATTGTAATGTTTACCAAACAAATGTTAACAGAAATTATCTTTTAACTGCGTTTTTATGCGATTATCTTTCTGAATATATTAAACAAGTGTAAAATTTAGTTCGATTCAATATATACATTGTCAATAAATGTTAAGCAGGGCTTAAATTTAATTGTTAATAACAATAAAAGAAAAACACAATTATTTTTAGCATATTTATGGGAGAATCCCACCTGATCTAAATCTAATTAGAGAAAAAAGCTAGTTTTGTTTCAGAAGTACTTTAAAATTAATGATATTTAGCAAATGTGTAAGCGGATTACAAACTAATAAGCTTAGAACCAGAAATCCCCCAAGGAAATTTTTTTTATTAATAAATGACATGAAATTTATAAATTTTTCAAATAGGTTAATCGGAAGTAGAAAATAAATACACAGAAAAAAATAAAACCCAATTTGGGTCGAAAGATTCTTAGGTATGAGCCCAAATTGGGTCATGCCTGTTTTGGTTACCACTGTGTATCTATTTTGGGCACTGTTAAATACCCATTTTCAATTTTTATTTTTATTATTATTATTTTATTATTATTTTTTTTGAAAATGAGTATTTAACAGTGCCCAAAATGAATACACAGTAGTAACCAAAACAGGCATGACCCAATTTGGGCACATACCTAAGAATCTTTCGACCGAAATTGGGTTTTATTTTTTCCTGTGTACCCTACAATGAAATAACGAACAATTTTATGTAATTTAATAGCATTTCGGATAACCTTATATAATATTTATTTTCATAATGGCATCGAATGGAACAAAATGATAACAAAAGGAGGAAAAAAGAAGGAAAGAATCTACATAACTGGACATTACTCAAACACGTATCCAAGAAAACAATAACGCAGTCTTCAGGTGGTTTGTAATCGCACACTGGTTGGACGCATCACAAATATGTAGCAAAGCGCTACGAACTGTTATTAGTATTCACAACTGGCATCGTTGAGCTACAACAGTAAGATGTACAATAATCACAGAAATAAAAACTTTAAAAAAAAAAGAAAAAATAAATAATCACAAATGCCGTCTCAGACAGTGCGTCAGGAATGTTACACTTCTCATTAAAGAGAAAAAAAAAAGTACATTAAGTCAATGTTACACAATTAGACAAGATACAGTTTGAGCATTGTTATTTTTTTAGGTCCAGGTAAACGTACACATAAATAAATGGAGGGCTTGGTTGCAAAACATGGTAACTGATATATTTATTTTCCTTATTTCAATGTAAAATGGTTTAACTGTAACCTGACAACCTGTATCTAAAATTTATCTCCGATATTATTATGGCATATATTGAGTAAAAAATAAAACCTTGTACTTTTATTTTTTACTCAATTTATGCAAATTTTTAGATAAATTTTAATAACGAAGACTATTTGCATATAAGCAAAATATAATAAAATCTATCAGACAAAAATTTTGAAGCAATCACAATACACAGGGCTTGTAGTTTTCTTTAGAAAACTTGAATTTTTAATATCTCGAAACTTGGATTTCGTTAGTTACCTTGCTTTACACCCGATCCCTTCAAACACAGTTTCTAAACGTCAATATCCTTATTCAGAGGAGACTTTGCAAAAAGTATCCGAAACGGCTACTTTTCGCAATCTCGTAAATAAGTATGTAAAATGACATGCTTAATGACATGTTTGGTTACAGAATGTTTATTTTCATTTGAATAAGGTACTGCAGATGTTGATTAAATAACCTTGCCTAGTTACTAACTAAATGTTTAAAATTATGACTGTCCTAAACTTTAATGATTCAGAAGTTTTGATTATTTTTTTAATATAAATAAAGTATATTATGCATCAATTTAGTAAGAACAGGCAGCAAACAACGTTAAAGTAAAAGAAAGAACTGTTGAAAGATAAAGAATAAAATTGGATAAGATATCTTAAGTAGACAATATACTATTAAATAAAATAAGATATATTGAGTGTTATATTTAAAAATTCAACTGCCGTTCTCCCAAAAAAATTCTAAATTAAAATGTATGAAAGTTAATCAACATTTGAAGCAATATTAATATATATGTAAATAGATTTTAGTTTTTACTAGTATAACAAGTTGTTTACGTTACATAACACAAATAAAAAATAACAGACAGTATTGGATTTTTTCGATCAGGACGATAAAAATATCTAAGTAACTTAAGACCAATTAACTATCAAATATATTTAACAATTTATGTAAGTTTTTTTTAAAAATAAACTATGACAGATTTTCAAAAGCATTGGCTGTCATTATATGCTGCTTTGTAGTAAATTTTCTTTAATTTTTTTTTTTTTTTTAACGCAATAAAGAGAAGAAAAATAAAACAAATAGAGAAAGGATTTTGTATAGAAAGCCCAAAATTCACAAGCAGTTAAATTGATAACGGTAATTTAAATAACCAGATTTACATAAAAATTATGCTTAATGACTAATTTTTTTTTTTTTTTTTAGGAAGAGGGTCAGTTTAGAATAATGAAAGAAAATAAATATGATACTAATCCCGGAATGTAAAAAATAAAATAAAATAAAAACTAGCAGCATAAAATTAAACACAACCCGCCTTAATCCAATTTGAAAAGAAATTATCCTTACACATAAAAAATACAACAATCAGTTATTATTTCTTTTTAAAAAATTTCTTGATTACATTTAAGAAATAGAATGAAAAAAGAACATAAAAATTAAGATTACACTATATAATGCTATTGAGTTATAATATATTCAGTTATAATATATAATATTATTTTCACTCAAGTATGAAATTTCTAACAGATCAGTTTAGTGAAATAGTAGTCGAAATCCTGATTTGAATACACTTTTTATAAAAGAAAAAAAAATCAACTGAGTAAATGATGAAGAATTGAAAGTGGAAATTTCATTGATTTAAAAACGTGAGTAAAGCAGTTGATGACACATTTAAACAAATTATAATAATAATTTGACAGTGTTTAAAAGAGAAAAAATTACAGAAAATTGGTTTAAAATATTTACATACACGAATTTTCTTTTTTTTTTTTTTTAATTACGTAAGCTGTAGTAAAAAAGCATAGTGTTCGCTATTCATTCTGAAATTTAAAAACCAAAAATCCGCGCATTCAAACCAGGACTTAAACTTTACAAATCTTTGAAACAGGAAACAATAATAACAATAACTAAATACTGAACAAAGTTTTGATTATCTTTTCAACAGCGGGATGTTTTACAATAGTTGATATCCTACTAAGGCAAGAAAATATTTGTGACCATATAATGAAAGAATATGCACCATAAAATTGACAGCTAAAGTGTGCTTTCATGAAGTTAATGCCTGAGAGAGAGGATTAAACTGTAATTGGAGAGAAGTATGTTTTATTGTTATTGTTTCAAACAACACCATTCATGTTACAGTATGAAACGAAATATGCCCAAGTAAGTGGTAGACGAGTGAGATATTTTTCTCATTTGCCAGTGATTGAGACCAGAACAGCAGACTTCGAGTCGTAATTATTTATATATTTATAATCTATTTATAGAAGTGTGTATTTATAATTATGTACAAGAGGTCCAGCAGACTTGTGCGTCTGTGTCATGTCTATTTACCTAACAACTGGATTCAGGAGCAAAAGAGCAGCACCAGCTGTTTGTATATGTATCACTGGGCCATAAAGAGATCCCAATAAAAAGAGAAAACTTGGCAAATATATTGGAGGCACCGTTTGTTTTTAATTTATATATTTTTAATTAATTCTATGAGAGTTCCTATAGCACATCCGATGATCACACGTATTTACTTGACAATTGTTTGGCAAGTTCGGTATATTTGAGAAATTTAGAATGAGGACTCTCGTCAACGGGTGCGGGTGGTGCAAGTTCTTTTTGTGGGGAGGCAGGTAGTCCTGTTTCACCGGTGCTGTTACTGGCTCGATTGCTGGCTGACATAGCCACCCCATTACTGCTACTACTGCCGCCACTCGGTGCCGTAGACTTGATACCTGAGGATGAAGATGAAGTTGGCTTCCAAGTGGAAGCAGCTGCTATTTCAGCAAGACTGCCATCTTTTACAAAGTGCATCTTGCTAAGATGATGCCTATAGGCACCCTTTGAAATGAAACATGTGTCACAAAAAGCACATTTCATTAAAGAGTCTGTTGTGGTAGCTTCGCTGCATGCCCAACTAAAAGCTAATATTGAACCGGGAGTTGCGGGTAAACTGGGCCTTGATAAATGCGCGTCAGTTTTGTCCAACAACTTTTGTAGCTCTTTTAAAGGGTGGTCCGATGCAGAAGTATCAGAATGCTTTTGAAGAGGAGATGTAACTTCAGAACCGTGAGAAGACATTGGCGAGTCCATGGCACTGTCCATATCGTTCCCTGCTTCTGAATCTTTATCGCGACCGGAATGAGATGAACGGCGTTTGTTGCTCGATGAGTGAGATTTTCTGTGAATTTCTGAATTTTTTCGTTTCCTAGATCCACTTTTAGAAGGAGCTTTGGTGGGAGAATTAACAACAGGTATTGCATTAACAGGGCTTGTAGCTAACGCTTGTTCAGGTTCAACACTTGAACTTCTAGATATAGGCGTGTGTCTATCTTCGCTTTTAGGCGTGGGCTCACGACTACAGTCAACAGCTTTTTCAACATCAGATGTCGGTGGTTTAGTTTCATGATCATCTGCAGCTACATCTTCAGGCTCTTTTTTGATAGTGTCCTTAATTGGTGTATCTTGGTCACTATCTTTGGCAGTATATTTTTCACTATTATCACGATCTGAAACAGGAGTAGCAGATCGATCTTTTGGAGAAGCAGCATTGTGGGAAGCACCAGCTTGTGACGTTGAGGCTTGATTTGAGCTAGCAGCCTCTTTGGTTGTGAAAACAGAATTACGGTCTTCAACTGGAGATTCTGGTTGGAAGTGCACGGGCGAACAAGACTGAGATGCACTGCTAGGTGTCGAAACACGATTTAAAATGTCTTTGGAAGTCAAACCGAATGATAATCTCAAGTGTTCATCAAAGCTTGGATGCTTTTCAGATATGGAAGAAGAACGACTACGACTTTCGGAACCTGAGAAATCAGCCATGTCCATTTTGTAATCATGTAAACGCCCAAGAGGAGATGTGGATTTTCTCTGTAAATCAACAGAACTACGGAGAACACCAAAAGTACTTGGAGAACTAGATGGATGCCAAGGAGGATAAACCTCTTCATCTATTCCAAGGCGTTGTAAAATACCAGTAGATACCGCATTTCTTCGACCTTTGCTATCGAAACTTTTTTCAATAAGTTTTTCGATAGCATTTAAAACCGATGTACTACCGGTACTTTCGACACTATCACACATGCTATCGTCTTGTTGAATTACTTGACCAGAGGTTTTGTTGTTTTCTTCAGAAGGGGTTTCCTGAGATGATAAAGGAGATGAATTAGTGCGAGCAGCTGTTCCAGAGGTTGAAGGTGTTTCAGTATTATCTCCACTGGCAGTTACTAATTTGGCCCCGTCGGAACCAGATGAAGATTTTACAGATTGTTGAGATCTCGAGCCCTGAGCGCAATTTTTTATGTGCTGTACAAAGTCTTTGGCATCCACTTTTTCTGCGCATTCTTCACATGATATTTTCCCGTCAACAACCTCATTTTTGGCCTGATTTGAGAGATCACTTGAATTAGTTGGATTTTGCTTATTAAGTTCCATCCTTTCCAATTCTAAAAGCTTTCGCACAGGGAGAGATTTCTTCCGACGCTCGCGCGTTTGACGTCTTCTACCACCACCCTCTGTGATTGAGCGTAATATATGTTCTTTGTAATGAGAGTTTTTAACCATATGATAACTAAGTTCTTTAAGACTACCGAATGCTTGATCGCAAACTTTGCAAGTAAGAACAGCATTCACTTGCGATTGGGCAGCCATTTTATCTTCTGGCGTGCGCCAAGAAATAATTTGTTCTTGACTAATTATATTAGTGTAGTGTTGTGTGACCCTCATATGTGTGGTCATGTCAGCAAGTGTTTTGAAAGACTGCCCACACCACATACATTTAAGTATTTGTCTCGTTTGCTCAGCTCCTTTACCTAACCACACGTCTTGTCCACGTACAAGTTTTCTGGGGAGTGATATATTTTCTTTGACAACAGCATTTGCTGCTGTTCCAGCAGATGTTGATGAACTTGAACATTTGGCGGGCATTGCGGAATGATGTGAAGATTGTTGATGGTTCATAGCTGATACCGTGGGTGATGCAGAAGACAGATTTGACTGCATGCCTGCCATACCACATCGAGGGGATTGTTTCATATGTATCGTCATATCGTCCAGACTACGGAATGATTCTTTGCACCAAACGCACGTAAAAACGTCTCTAGCTTGTTCGCTGCTACGGCTCATCCACTGGCTTTGCCAAGGATTTTGCCTGCCAGCAGGCCTGTAAGGGTCTGATTTAGTTCCGCTACTTTTGCGAATCTCATTCATTTTTACAGTGTCCAAAGGCGGACTAGCATTTTTTTGTAATAATGGATGATATACAGCTGATCTGTTGAGCGGTGCTGACTTTGCAGCTGCAGTGTTCATGAGATGTTTATCTCGTTTTTCAGTCTTAACTTTGCCGTTCCACATGGGAACTTCTGAAACAGTAGCCTTAGCGGTTAACAGTTTTGAAGAATGTTTTGGAACATTGTAGCCCCAAGGACTACTAGGCATCGATAGAGCTGTCTCTAGCTTAGCCATTTTTTGCAGTCTTGAGATATCATGATGTCTACTACTCCGTCTGCGTGGCACTGAAAGATCCAAAGGTCCATCCTGAGAAATTGATGGTGGATGCAAGCCGTTAGGTGTGAGAGACCTGTCATCATCTGTGCTTTCATCTTCAGTAGCTCTTTTGACGCTGAAGTCTAAAGGAGCATCTTCCTCTGTACCTCCAACATCCTCCTCCCCATCCTCTTCATCATCGTCAGCGGTTTGTATAAGCTCGGGATTAGCAACCGCGTTTCTTGATATGTCCATGATGGGAACTTTATTTATTAAGTCCATTTCTAATTCTTGCTTCTGAGGTGTAGCTAGAGGAATTAAGGGAACGGGAGGAGGAGGTGGCGGAGGAACCTCTGAAGGAGTAGCGCTCCGACTAGAGTGGGTGGATGTGCTGCGATTATCTAGTGGCTGGTCGTCAGCTTCATCACCGTCAGCGGAAGCAGTCTCTGTAAGGTCCTCGGAGCTTTTATCTTTAGTATTGTCACCATCCTCCCCTGAAAAAATAAGAATACGTTTTATTAAATTAGACTTAATAGAAATGAAACATTACATAAATTAAATTAGAAACAACTGGCTTTAAAGAAAGATTTTAAAGAAAGATTATTTCAATATGATTTTAAGGCGCTAGAGTGAGTAAACTTTTCAATAGCATGAACAGGTTATAAACCAGAACAGCAATATTTTGTCTGAGTTTAAAATATGCATTTAAACTATTCCTGCTTTATGAAATACAATATAAAATTGTAGCAAAATATCGAGCATAAGCTTCGATTTTTTTTTAAAGGCCTAATTCACTTTTGCGTTTGATTTACTGGGTGCGAATCAAGTACGAGCCAGCAGTCAAATCGAATGCTGCGATGAAAATAATAGGTCGATTTACGGGTTCATGTAATTTTAATATTACGACTCCGATTACATTCAGCGTTGCCAGTTCGCAATTTATTTTTTAATTGTGATTGCTTGATACCGCTTTTTTGAAGTAGAAACATTCGCCTTATTTAACAATTACTTCAATAATGCAAAAATAAGGCGAATTATACTATCTGTATAAAATTATCGGAATAAAAATAACAAAGAAATAGCGGACTGGCAACATTCGTTACATTTCTTGAGTGGCAATTTCAGAACTTTCAGGTAATCAGCGAATCATATCGTAACTATATCAGACTATTGTAAGGACAATTTCAATATGTCTAACAGAGAAAAAATTATCAAAATAAGTTAAAATGAACAGTAATATGCTAACAACACCGCGGTCTATTGTGTAGTCCAATGAGCTTCCATAAAAAAATTAAAATCTGAATAGTTGGCATAAAAATTGCTAGTTACATCGAAAATTTTCGAACTTTGCCTTTTGTACCACAAAAGATTTATCCTAAAAGATATGTTACTCTTTTATTGTCAATGTTCTTCCAAATACCACTCTGATTTTTATTTGCATTCCCAATTGATATATCAAAAGTTTCTATGAAAATATCATATATAACAAAATCAACTAAAATAGTTCTGAAAATTCAACAATCTTTTTCCACATTGGACAAATACAGACGAAGTACGGTACATGCTGTTGTCATACAGCGGTTTCCAAATGCCAAGGATCGATGCAGGGATAATTTTTTTTCTTGGAGCCCATTTTGTGAAAAATAAAAGTTATTTTTCTGAAATTAATTATATTTTGTGAAAACTAACATTTTGTAATAAAACGTATGAAATTCAAACCAAACATTTATTAATTAATAATGTTCCAATTGTGTACAATTAATGTACAATTCCTTCTTTCTGTTAAAAGTTTTCCTTTCTGGTCAACTTATTTTGTCTACAAATTACACATTCTAAAAACTATCACAATAAAACATAATCAATCAAGAGTACGTTTCTATGGAATGGAATTTTGTGGAGGCACCTATTTTTTTTAAGAAAAAATTTGTGAAGGGCTCTGTTTTATTAAGAGGAATTTTGTGAAGGTGTTCATCAAATTGTTGGTCATCAAGTGTGGATCTGTTTTATTAAGAGGAGTTTTGTGAGGGTGTTCATCAAATTGTCTGGTGGTCATCAAGTGTTTTATCAAATCGATTTTTGTAAAGAGTCTTTAAATAGGATCCAAATTTTGCCTGCATCGACCTTTGAATCCAAATCAATTTAACACATCTGTGCATTATTTTAAGACATTTTAACGTACAATCTGATTTATTTTTTAAAAGAAAAAAAAAGTAAAGTAAAATAAATATATGCAAAAAAAGTAAATGCAATTGTAATTTTTCAACTACATCAAATTTTACCAATTAACAAACATCTCATATATTAGTATTAAAGAAAAAAATATCAGAATCAGAGAAATAGGTTTTTATTTTCGAATGTTATACTTTCATTCTGTATTGTGTATTTTCAAGTTATCTTATGTCCGCAACATTGAAATTTTATAAATTGAGAACTAATTATTTTATTTCTACATAAGGTTAGGATCCTCCAACAAAAGAAGTCAGTAGCCTATTTTGATACTTAATTATTAATGTCTGTAAATTCAAGATGCAAATGCGCGTATATTTAAACATGTAGAACGTACGTACGAGCCACAGATTTCACACGTTGATGAAATGTATGCATTCGATGCATTTGATTTCGATATTAGATCAAGTTAAGTCTTGAATGTGGTATCAAATTGCCATATTGAATTGAAATTCAACATAATTTACACTGTAAAAAGTATTTTTTATTTTATTTTTTATTCATTTATTTGTTTTAGACTTTTATTAAACACTGTCTATTTTTATTGAAATATATCTTAAAAGATTGAGTTTTTTTAAAATATATTTAAATATCTATAAAATCTATACTTTGTGATTATTAAAAGTGACTATGTAAGTTTCCAATTTAACGAAAGATAATAAGTTTAAGGCAATTTTCAACCCCAAGAAAATATGCTTTCCTCTTTACGACAAACTTTGCCTGAGGATAGCTTACAAATTACAAAACTGACTGTTTAATTCAGACCCTTCCTTAATTAGACATTGTATACACGGTTAGTCTAAACTTTAATTAGATAAAAGTAACAAAGAGATTTCTACTAGATTCATGCAAGTATGAGTCATTATGTATTGACCATATTATTTTACAGATGTATAAACTTTAGCATATTTTTTTTTTCTCGCTCGCTCAGTTACTTTGTAATTATACTACTTGATCTAAGAGCAGAAAACTGCTTTTCAAGAAATATCTACAAATTGAAGAGAAAAAAATTCAAAAGATAAATACTAAAGTTGATTCTATATTTATATATATTTTTTCTTTTGATGTAGAGGAGCATAATTACAATAAATAAACGTTTACACAACAGCGTTAAAATAAGAGCCAATAAAAAAATAATAGTTCAAACAACGTGACCAAATAAAGGTTAATAATATCACTTATTTAAAAAATAATAAAAATAAAAGATAAAAAAATGAGGTTAAACAAAGCTGGAATCCAATGATGATAAGTGGAGGGTGTAGGAGTGTGGAAACAATAACTTAGCGTGTCTTCAAAAGTTTACCACTTCGTTTTTCTTTAAATACCGCAGCGAAATCTTCAGAAATCTTTTATATGGGATTAAAAAAATGTACCATCTTACAAAAAGAATAAGAGAATATGTGTAATAAAAACGTTGTAATTTTTTTCTACAATTATTAGCTTTTTTCGAAAGACATCTGGATGGGTAAAAGGTTTATAATGAGCTACTCGCCAATTTAGAAAAAGGGAACAGAGAAGTAGAGTAACGGCTTAACAGTTAAAATAACCCGTCAATTTTTTTTTTCCTCAGGAAAAAAAAAAGGCTCAGTTTTTGTTTTCCTTATATCAAAAGAAGACGTCGCCGATGCTAAAGCTCATTTGAAACAATATGACAATAAGCCGATTTTTTAGCGCTTAAAAAATGACAGAATACAATGAGATGCTGCATTTCTTTGTTTTGATATTAATCATATATGTAAAACATAAAAGAAAACATACATTTTTTTTCTTCACCTCTTAAAGAAAGGTTTGTCGAAATATTTTGAGCGCCTGCAAGGATACCAACACTAATGGGATAAAGTACACGGCTAGTTAAATCTCCGAGGTGATATTCCTCGCATATTTCGTCCATAGATATTTTTATCTTATTTACAGAGGGATATTATTCGCTTTGTGCTCTATGATAGATATGAAAAAATAAGGGCGAGAGAAGTGGAGGAAAGGAAAAAAAAAATGTCTGTTACAAGATTATCAAGCGAATCGTATTCTTTTCATATTCAATGTAGGGGGAAAAAAGTTTGTGGGATTCGACAGAAAAAAGCACGTATATAAACCTGCGAAGTTCTAAATTTTTAGTTATAACATCATCGCATTAAAAACAGAAAAATGTTCTCGCTAAGAATAAAAAATTGATAGCGAATTTACAGAGATTTCTTTTTCAAGATTTTAAATTAAAAAACTAAAGGCAAATTAAATTTCAAATGTAAAAAATAAGCACTTGCGCGTTTGTAAATTTTTCTAAATCAAAAAGATTTTTTTTTTCACTTCGTTTACTTGCAGTAAAAGATTAACAATAAAAGAAATGAAAAAGCAGTAGAAATGATATTTACATATTTTTTCTTATGAGATTATTGTTCTTTTTTTTTTTTTTTTTAACATTAACACTTTCTACTCATAATAATATAGCGTTAAAGAACAGTTGAATTATTACACAGAAGAATTATGAAATAAATTTTTAAAAGAAAAATGTACCGTGACTTAAGATATTTTTTTGTAATCTCAAATTTTTGCACACAATGATAAGTAAAGTTACTTTTGAGTAACTTAGGTTTGTAAGTAATTCAAACGCCTGCATTGTCAAAAAACTAACTAATTAAATCAAATTATTTAATTTTATAAGATAAATAAATATTTTACATCATTCCAACAAAAATTTATAGATAAATGGAATAGGATTAATTTTTTGAAATAACAATTACAATTAGAAACATTTTAAAATTTTATCATTTCTTTTTTAAATTCAAAGTTTCGTCAATTTTCCTTGTTGTTTTACAATTGACTAGCATGTAATGGCTAGTATTGAAGCAAGAAAGAAATAATAAAATCAAACATTTTTAACAATGAATTTCAGGAATTTACTTATTTATTTACAGTGTGAAGGTATTTTCTAAGTTGTACAGAAATACACCATGCGTAATAAAACTAACATGAATCACAAGCAAGTGTCAGACGTAATTATTTTATGATAAGTAAACGAGAAATAAATAAGCAAGTGCAGTATAATAATTAATAATAAATAATAAATGATTTTTCATGATGTCAAAGATTTATCATGCAAATATTCAGGCTATTTATGATACATTTATCTCATAAGCGCATCCTGTCCAACCTCTCTTGAGGCTCTGGCACCCTTTCTTTCAGAGAAGTGCCTTGGCACTTTCTCTGACACGCCAACAACAACATTATATCTATCCATATCATAAAGAACAAACATTTCCGCGAGAAACGTTGAAGTCACATCGACGATGGCAACGATCTAAACAATCCATTTCCCATTTTTCGTAAATTTATTCACTTTTAAACATCGCATAATTTTAATTGTGACACCATCTTCATGCTGAATCAATTGCTGAATCATGTTGTTCAATTGTGACATATATTTCCAAATGCAACTTGTTTGAAAACATTTCAATTTACTGATTTTTTTATGATTTTAAAGATAATTTTCAAGCATGATTTTTTAAAAAGTTATCTCGATCGCATACAGCTTTATTACCGAGGATTAATTTGTTTGCACTTACAAAAATATGAATAGTTCAATGTTTGTTTCCGGCTGATATTCCGTAACGAAATTAAAATTTCATCTATAAATAAATAAATAAATAAAACACAAATTTAACAGATATATGTAATTGAACTGATCGCTTAAGCACTGAAATATTCAGAATTAAAAATGCTGCTGTAATTAGCAACACCTTTGACGATTTCTTCGGATATTAACTTTTGGCATGTAGCTAATAGAAAAGTATCTCTATTAATAGATTTCAAAACTTTATTTGAATACATAATTGATATTTTTCAGATAAAAATTCCTTTTGATGTTGTTAGTAGGCATCTAAAAAATATATTAAATGTAAAAAAAATCTACTAGTTTTCAATAATATATTTTTTTTAAATATGCTTTTTAGCCATATCCTCTACACCGGGTAGTGTGTTCTAGAACTCGGGAAGCCCGGGTTGGATCATCTGATAATTTCAAAGACTATTTTTAAAGCAAAATATCTATTGAAAACGAAGACCGTTATAGAAATATTTCTTCAACTAAAATATTTTTATGTATGTTTGGGAGGGTTACGTTTTTCCTTTCCTTCCTCTATCTTTTTTTTTCTTTTCTTTTTCAGAGATCATTCATTAATTAAGAGGTAAAAACATCTTTGAGCTTTACAATTATTTTTGAAAGGGGATATTTAGATCCACCGGAATAACAAAGTTCAGTTTTGCCGTAATTGGAAGTATTGTAAAATCAATAAAGAACAAGTAAAGATAATACGTTTTTTAATATTGGAAAAAAAAAATTATGTGGCCATATCCACACATTTTGTTACTATAAAATAGTCCTTATGAAGGTAATAAAAGTAAGTCTGCATCTTAAATAAAAACTTCTCTCAATCTAAGCATATTTACAAATGTTGGAAAGGGAAACAAATAAAACGACAAACATAAATAAATTTCTTATAGAAAAATCGATTAAAAACAACAAAAAACAGGAATTATTGTAATTTAAACAAACTATGGAATTATTATCATTACATTTTAGCGAAAATGGGTAAAAAGTAGATTCACAATCTGAAATAGAGTGACACACACACAAAAAAAAAGAAAGCCATCTATATATGTGTGGGTTGGGTTGGGTTGATTATTGACGGCCAATTATCGACACTAGGGATATAGGCCCAGGGGGAGTGCCCTTCGTGGGGGTCTTTCTAAGGGAACCTAATCCGTATTTACGCATGGAGAAAATCCACGGCTCGAAAGAAAACCACGAAAACTCCGAGCGATTAGGCCGACGGGCGCGATTGGGATCGAACCCAGCACCTCCCGTCTACCAGCTTCGAGAGCACAACCTCTCAGCCACTGGTGGGGCCTATATATGTGTGATAATTGAGAAAACATATGGCCTTCGAAACGTCTGAACATAAATATGTTATAGACTGCCTTCTAAATGAAATCATATTATTGTATCAATATGTGAAATTGGGAAATTATACCGCTGTTCACCAGCATTAAAAGAGTACTTGTCATATATTTTTTATAAGAATTTTGTAATTAAACTAAAATTTTCGTAAAAAATATAAATGACGTTCCAAGGGAAATGAAAAGACATTCGTTGAATAAATACATAAAACTGAATTTTTATTACAATTATAACTGAATTCTTATTACACGTTATCATACATCATCCTTTTCCATCAGCGAAACTGAAAAAATAAATATAAAAAATAAAATCTACATATTTTGATTATTTTTAAAACGAAAGATAAAAGCATTTCGATTGCAATAAAGATATTTACACACTATACTCTAATTCTTTCCAAAAATTTCCCGTCATCTGTTTCTTCCAACATTAATATGCGTTATTACAAATACGATTCTGTAATTAACTCACCTAAAATCTTTCCAAAAGAGTATCCTATTACAATGAAACGATACCAAACAAATCACTCAAAAACATCACAATTTTAAGGCAAAACTATTTCATTTAATAACTGGAAACTGATGTCTTTGTTCACTACCATGAAAAGAATCCTTGCCATATTTTTTTCCCGATCATTTATAAAGAATTTTACAATTAAAACAATATTTTCGTTAAAAAAAAATGACGTTGAATGCAATGAAATGAAAAGAGACATTCGTTGTACGAATAAATAAAACCGAATTCTTATTACAAATACGCCATCGTATAACATTTGAAATTAAAACATCACATCATCTACATTTTATATATATATATAAAAACAAAATCTACATATTTTGATTCACTTCAACGAATAATAAAAACATTTCAAAAGCGAGAAAAATATTTACATTACACACTAATCCCTTTCAAAAATTTCCGTCATCTGTTTCTTCAAATATTCATTTCTGTTATTACAAGTGCGATTCTGTAATTAATTCGGCAAAAATCTTTCCCGAAGAATATCCTGTTATAAGGAAACGATATCAAACAAATCACTCAAAAACATCGCGATTTTAAGGTAAATAGAAAAAAAAAATCATTAATTACGAACCAGATTTCGTAGCGTTCGAACCAACCGTGTCTCATTTACATACGGCAAACATTTACGGACGTGTAACAAAATAAAGAAACTTATGAAAAATCTATTTTTAGATCCTGTAAAATACAGCCTCTGTCAACTGCCCACGTGGTCTTATATTAATTTTTAATATTCCCCAAGCGGAAACGTAGCCGGTTTGAAAAATATTGGAAAGAAAATAATGAGATTGACAATGTTTGGAATAAGATTTTATGAGGGGAGAGTGGAAATTTGCTAGTCTTTTTGTTTTTATCCAAGGATAAAATGAATTTTTCAAGTAGAAAAAGAATATATTAATGCGCTATCAGAGCATCTTGTACATACGTATTTTAATATAGATGTTTTATTTTTAAACATTGTTTCAACTAAGCATTTTGTTCAATGAGTTTGTAAGGATTCTCTTTTCTATGAGAAGTGTACGATTAAAGAAAGGTCAATTCTCAGATTTAGTATGTAGTAATCAAAATCTTGCATATTAGGGAAAAAAGTTTCGAGACCAGGGCCGACATGGACTATCAAGGGCCCCGGAACAAGAATTATTCGAGTAGGTCCCTTTTCTATCTATGCACAGAAATTTTTCTTGAATAATACTGATGTGACTAGTACTAAACTTCATACATAAATTTCGCACCAGGAACCAATCACAGCTGTGTACAGGATATCACAAGAAAGATTATCACAACTGAGTTTCTCTTGAATAATGCTGGCATGACTAGTACTAAACTTCATACATAAATTTCGTACCAAGTACTATTCATATCTGTGTACAGGGTATCATATGAAAGATGTTCACAACTAAGTTTTTCTTGAATAATGCTGGCATGACTGGTACTAAACCTCATCCATAAATTTCGTACCAGGTACTATTTATATCTGTGTACAGGGTATCATAAGAAAGATTATCACAACCAAGTTTTTCTTGAATAATGCTGATGTGACTAATACTAAACTTCATACATAAATTTCGTACCAAGTACTATTCACATCTGTGTACATGGTATCATAAGAAATATTATTACAACTGAGTTTTCTTAAATAATGCTGATGTGACCAGTACTTTACTTTACATAAATTTCGGGAACAGATAACGCAGAAGCACCGGGATTGGCGCGATTTTCGTTTTGCGCCATTTTGGCGAGAAAACCCCGTTTTCGGGTACCTGTTAGGTCTAGCTTGTTTATTTTATTATAAAACACGCGCAATCTGCTCGATTGGGGTTGCCATACGACGCAAAATCTTGTCAAAATCGCCATGTTACACAGATATAAAATCGCTACTTTTGCGTCAAATGTATCAAATCAGGGATCTGTTTAGGAAGAAAGTGGCTGCTTTAAAGGACCCTTCACAATTTTTTTTTTTCATCTCAAAACAAATCCCTTCACAAAATGTTTCATCCCAAAACAGGACCCTTCACAAAACTTTTCACCTTAAAACAGGACTTTTCACAAAATTTTTTGTATTCAAAAAACAAAAATTTCTTTCTCCGAACTGAACCACTCAGAAATTTAATCATTTGAAAGTAAAATCTGACTGTCACTTTTATATATAACAGAAAATGTGTGTTTAACATACATATACAATCTTAAAAATGTATAATAAACGAGAAACTGAATATAACAATCCTTTAAAATTCACAAAATTAGGACTAGATTTTTCACAAATGTAAACAACTGTGCACAATTGCAAAAAACGGGATCCTGGGAGAAAAGTCTGGACAGACCGTTGCAAATTTCTTACCGGTTACTATTCACATCTGTATGCAGGATATCATAAAAAGATGATCACAACTGAGTTTCTCTTGAAAACAATGGATTACTAACTTGCTACAATGAAGTTTTAATCATTAATTTTCTGATGATGTAGTTGGATCTTTTGGGGAGGGGCATAAGGTACAGGAAGCTGTGGTGGCGCACTCCTTTAAATCTTTCAAAAGTAAGAAATTTGGTCTATTTTGGCAAATTGTTAACATTTGGATCCCCCTTAACGAAAATAATGCGTACGTCCATGGGGCCGTCCTAAATGGGGATTTCAACGCAACATTTTGACATACTCACGAAGTTCTTTTTATTCTTAAACGTCCGAAACTTCCGGGTAATCTTACTGAGATACGAAGAAATCGTATAGCGTTCTCGTTTTTCCTCTAAAGATAAAATATTTTTCAGAAAATCGTGTCAAAGTTCGCAGTTTGAACCAATTTTAAAGTCACAACAGGGGAACAATTGATTATAACTCAGGATAAAATGCATTTATCGCGAAAAAAATGCTATTCAATTCCAAAGCCGTTCATTATAGCCTTCAAATTTCAAGTTTTTACATATAAAAATACAGACTCCGCCAATGAGTCATAAAATTTCGCGGTTTGAGGTTAAAATTTCGAGGTTTTTTAAAAAAACAGTTTTAACTACTCTTACCATTCCATTTTAAAATATTAATTATTTTTAAAAAGAATATTGCTTAAACTTTTGGTTGATATGTGCAGTTAACTATAAGAAAATCCAACTGCAAAAGTGAGTTGCCTATTTTTCCACATTGACAAGATAAGAATGATGAATCCCTGACGCTGAGCGAAACCTTTCAATCCTTAAATACTAGTGCTAACTCAACAAATGTTGGCATAGTAGCACGGAATGCATTACAAAGTTGTTGTTCAGGTCGTTTCACATGTATCATATTATCTGCTAACCACTTTTTAAAAATATTTTTCCAATACTAGATAGAACTAAAAAAAAAAAAGGGGGGGGGAATAAATAGATGTATATAAGGGGGAATCCAAAGCAAGTTTTTCAACAATTCCAACTTTCAAAATAAATAAATGCGGGTAAAACAAATTAAAAATTGCACAGCAACTTCATTAATGAATCTTTTTTTTTTTTTTTTTTTTTTTTTTTTTTGTAACATGTTTTTCTTTATTTATTTATGTATTGAGACAGATATTTACAAGATTTTTAAAGAACAAACAGCAGTAAGGACTTTTAGTATTAAAATTTAATTGATTTTAAACCATTCTCAAACATTGAAATGTATGTTTAGTAATATCTGAGTAAATTATGATGTGAATTTATCGAATGTGAAATGCAAGAAATATTCTTTGTCTTTTTTTTCCTCAATGTATAAAAACTTTAGAATCTATCAGAATATATTTTTCTGAAACAGAAAAGCTCTCCGGTAAATTTTGATACTGCCATGATTAAATTCAAGTTGGAAGAATTCTAAATTGGTGATACAGATTAGATTCTAGATTAGGAATAGCATATTTTGCTGCAAATTATCATTTATATGTATTTATGTTATTAGATGTCATTATTGGTTAAAAGAACTAGCACCTCCAAATTGATAAAAGAACAGCTGGTGTCCTTTCAAAATTACGAAATAAAAAGAAACACTAACAGAAAAAGTCTATAATGTGTCCAGAGCTTTCTAGAGAGACCGCTGAGTGCAAGGTTTCAAGATTTGGCAAGGTGTATGTCTGAAGTTCTACTTCTCGAAGTCAATTTTTAGTTTTTTGGATTAAATATTTTTTCATTTCATTTGTTATGCGATTTTAAGCTTTTTTTCTGGTTTCGCGGCGAGTTTTACACATGAGTAAAATCAGTCTGGTTACAATCTTTTAACCCAATATAGAAAATTTTATTCTCTTTTTTAATAAAATTGATTCAGAATTCAAAAAGCGATTTTTGAATTTTTAGCAAATTTTTTATGCGCTTTTTAACGTTTTTTCGCGTTTTGCAGCGATTTTTTGCATTTGTAAAATGTATCTGGTTTCATTCTTTTAGCCCAATAACGTACATTTTGTCATCTGCTATTTTTTAATTTTTATGCGATTTTTAGTGCCTTTTCACGTTTGACGATTTTTTGAGATATACAATCGATTTTTGAGATATTGAATTTGAGATATAGAATCGGATATATAAAAGGATATATAAAAACATATCCGATTTCAATCTTTTAGTCTAATTTTATTCTCAGCGATTTTTGAATTTTTCACGAAATTTTTATAGGATTTTTCGCATTTTGTAGCTTTTTTTTTATTTGTAAAAAAAATCGGGATAAAATCTTTTAGCCAACATAGTAAATTTTGTTTTCTGCGATTTTTAGTATTTTTGCGCATTTTGCTTACATTTTTTTTTTTTTTTTTTGTAACACGAAATAATTTTCCAGTAAATTTTGTTACTGCCATGATTAAATTCATGCCGGAAGAATTCTAAGTTGGTTCAAAGATGAATGCCGATGATGAAAATATCAATTTAATCTCTGTCAAAAAAAAAAAAAAAAAAAAAAAAAAAATCACAATAGGTTTGCTTGAATGTAGACCTGAATTGCCGTAGCCCACACGGGTGTACGCTACCAAAAGCACTGACGCCCCATACACCAGGTTTCTTTAATTCGTTCGGAAAAGTTTTGGAGGTTCGTTTCAGAAAAAAATAAAAGCGAAGACGGCGAAACTCCGCTAGTTTATAATATTCTCAAGATCATAACATAGTTAACACCTTTTTAACCCCTGGTAAGGAAATGGCACTTATCCACTCATTAAAACTGACAATATTTAAAAAGAGGGCTAATCCTGAAATTTATAGTACAATAGTCCATGGGTATTAAGCAATCCACCCCCAAACCCGAGCATTTGACCCGAAATGCTAATCCTAAATTAAATATCTAAAAATGTCCCAATTAATGATTAAATTCATATTTTTTCACTATAACATAATTTTCTATTAATATTAGTAGTCGTTCAGAAGAGAATATAATATGAATCAAATATGCGTGGTGTTCAATATTCCCGTACTGTTTGGTGTCTCTCTCTCACACACACACGCTGTATGTTATGTTTAAATTAGAAAACATAAGTTCGGGAATCCAGCATAGGCGTTTGTACGGGCTAAAATTTCCCGAGCCGGGCCCTGCCCGAACCATACAATTTTTTTTGGTCCGTCCCGGTATAAAAGTTCGGCCCCGGACTGAACCGACCCGATTTTGCACAGGCCTCAACATTTTGGCATGTGCAAACCTCTAGAAAGAATGAAGTCTAGGCCCAGCATGGCCTGAACTTGCTGAAAATTTTCAAGCCCGAGCCCGGCCCCGTGCAAATCTCTAGTCCAGCAAATGATCGTGCTTTCTAAATTAATCCCAATGCGCCTAAAAGATTTTCTACTTCTGCTTTTTCACCATGTTATAAGTACTGTTATAACATATATTACGGTTATAGTATATATATATATATATATGTTGTTGTTGTTTCAATTTCTCTAGTATAAATTATTTCAATAATGCGGGCGGGCGCAGCCACTGCAAACCGAAACATTATTAACGGGGTCGATTAATTAATTCGAAATCTAGCTCAGGAAACGTTTCAGCAATCAACACAGGATAAATAATTACGCCAATACACTTCCAAAATTTTGTTTTCACTATCGCAAATTTCACGTCTGATACCAACACACTATGTTTAAAAGAAATCTTATCAAAATTTTAAATATTTTTAATAAGACTATGTATTTTGAAATTTTTATTTTGAGTGGTGTTTATGTCTTTCTAGAAAGTATTTTAAATTTAGAAAAAAGTATTTTTGGAAAATACAGCAGTCGATATCAATTGTCAACTTTCTGTCAGAAGAAACCAATTTTTAAAAACATTAGGCAATGAGTAATTCTAGACTAAAATTATCCGGATATGTTAACAAGAGATTTCGCTATCGGTGAGGATCACTGAAGTGTCTTCCTAAGTTTTAAACAAATACGAACTGTCTGTTACAATGACGAAATTATTTTCATTCGTAAATAGATAAAACTTCCAAGTATTCTTACTCAAATACGAAGAAATCGAACATAGTGTTTCTCGTTTTCCAAAAAAGCAAAGGATCTTACCAGAAAATGGTGCTAAAATTATCGTTTTAATCCGATTTTTCAGGAGCATATCAGTAATATTCGCAAAGATGGGAGGGGATAGGAACAAACTTAAATGAACCTTTCCTGTTCATGCACTGCTAATTCCCAGCACACATTGGGAACACATTTTGAACACAATGATTAAAAAAAAAACTGTTCCAGTTACCTTAATATGTACCGAATAGGCTCCGCTATAAAGAATGTGTTCCGAAAGTGTACCGAAAGTGTTCTGCTCAGGATATCTGTTAAATCTAAACTTGGGAACACGTTTGGGAGCACATTTGGGCGCACTTGTGAAATCACCGATTTCATAAAGTGCGCTGAACCCAAGAAGTGTTCTCAGAAGTATTCTAAAAACTATTCCAAAAAGAGCGCTTCAAAGTGTTCTAAAAAAGTGACAAAATGAATGTTCTAAAAAGTGTATAAAGATTTGCAGTGTGCAAAAGTTTTCCTCTTTACTTTTCGGTAACACTTGAATTGCATTAAATTTAATTGTGAAATTATAAAAGAATAACAATAAAAATGAAATTAACAAATACAGAAAGACACTATATATATATATATATATATATATATATGTGTGTGTGTGTGTGTGTGTGCGTGTGTTTATACATAACGAAAAAAGACCGATCTGTATATTAAATTAAACATAGTTCCTTGGATCAAATGGTCAAACCGTATAACGAAAGCAACAAAGATTCAACTAATTATTCTCTCAGTAAAAACTGTTCACAAAGAAATATTTCCCAAAACCTTATGAAAAATCTATACTATTAAAAGAAACAGCTTAGTTTCGCGTTAATTTGTCCCTTTGTTCAGCTTCCAAAATAAAAACTTGAAATAAGTAAGGAGGCGGAAATCTCGTATTCTTGTTCGATGTGCCTCGGGCCAGTTACACAGGAGTTATTTTAAAGCACATAGGTGAAAATTCCTGAGTTTCCTTTGCTTATTTACCATTAATGAAAAGAGAGAGTGGGTATCTTCGCATCGTTTTGAAATTTATGCACTTTATTTTTTAAAAGTTTTTCTTATTTCTACATCAAATTTCCTTTTTTTCGTTTCTCTTTGCACAATTTTCGTTAAACATACAGTTTACAATCTCTTTCTTCAACAATAAGATCTTAAAGCTGTTCTCAAATCCAAAAAGGCCCTTTCTGACACATCTCTGAAATCATTTTTGTTCGTAAACGCATGAGATTAATATGTGCTCTTATGCAGAAACTTTATAATCGTACAGTTGTTCCGTTTTTCGATAAAGTCAGAAAATGCAGTCAAAGTTGACGTTTTGAATCGAATTTACAGACACGGGAAAGGAAAGGAAAGAAATTGCCGCCATGAGACAATAGGCGCTTATAATTCACGATGTAATGAATGTAATTGGAAAATGAAAAAAACTGATTACAAATCACGTCAATAATCAGGCCTGAAGTGTCATGCTTGTACGTTTAAAAATGAGTCGTAAATGTGTCAGAAAGCTTCGCGTTTTTGAGTGAAGAAAAATATATTTTTGAGAACCGCTTTAATAAGATGGGGGAAAAAAAACCTACCTTATGCAGAGATTTTATTTACGTAACAAAGTGATTAATACGTACTTTTAAATACCTTCATGCTGAATTTTCCAAATTTGATAAATTATCTACCTATTTTTACAATTTTCTTACTTATATGTATATTTCACATATATATCACTGGCGCAGCAAACGGGGGGGGGGGGGGGTATTTCAGGGTTAAAACATCTCCAAGAGCATTTTAAAAACTCATAAGAAGCACAGAAAATGATGTGTACAAAAACCAAAGTAAAGAAAAGCATAAGCAGTATAAAATGTAATATATAAAATTTACTATTCCACTGTTTCAAGGCTTTATAAATAGCAGCATGGAGCATATATTTCAAAACAAAATTAATGAAAGAAAAAGTTAGGACGTTAGAAGCAATAGCAGCAAAGTGGTACGTATGTTACTGCTACTGCTCTTTCTCCCCATCTCTTCTTCTTCCTCCTCTCTGAAGATTAAAGAAGATGCTGTTTTATGAAATCTTTAAACACATAAATGGTAACTTTATTGTGGTTGTTTGTGCTTTTCATTACATCGGTTTTTGTGTCAGGTATTGTATCACATAACAAAATTGTTCATTATATGACCAACAATGGTTCAAAACGCCTCCCTGATGAAGATCCTGGCTGCACCACAGCATCTATATATTGCTTACATACATTGCTTACATAACAACACTTTTTCCACAAATGTGAATAATAGTGACTAATTTTTAGTTCCATAATTCTGATTTCAAATAAAACTTAATGAATGTATTAAGTTGATGCAAAAATTGGTAGATGCAGCATTTAAATTTGGAATGAACAATATACAGAAATTAATCGGCAAAAGATTCTCCTCCACAAACACAATAATAGCTACAATGGTTTCTTTCCTTAATCGGAGTGCTTTTATCTTAAATGATACTACCTTTGTCAGTCGATTGAAAGGAATAAGAAATTATGCTGTTTAATAAAAGCTTAGAGATGCATTACTTCATATTCCAATATTTTCAAACATACTCTTTTTATGAGATTGACACTCGGAAGTTCAAATTCTGCCCACCATGCGCATTATGTCACACTAACATCAGAGTTCTACACCCTGCCTGCCCATTGGTTTACAACATAAAAAAAATTTTCTTGCATAGTAAAAAGACTGATTTAATGTCTCGAAAAGAGTGCTCCCGACTTTTAAATATTAAAATTGAGTTTAAAAATAAAAAGATTGCCTTTAAAAATCTAAAAAGTGACCTTAAGAATCTGAAAAATGCTCTTAAAAATCCAAAACGCACCCTTAAGGGGGGGGGGGGGGGGCGAAAAGCACTTTTCTCATTGACAACACTCTGACCTTTTTATGTGTGGTTGTAATTATATAAATACGTAGCACCCATAGTCGTCGTCTGTCCGTATATAACAGCGTAAAAACTAATCCAAGAATGGTTTGAAATTTAATATATATAATCGTTGCAGAATTTTGTCGAATCATTTAAAATTTTATGAAAATCGAATCAAAACTTAAAAAGATATAAAAGTTTTTTTCATTCTATTAACTCCTATCATACATAATCTATGATAAAAGCGAAGTCATGTGACTGACAAGGAGACCGCCAAACATGATGCGCACAGATTTTGATGATTTTAAAGTATGTTGTAGGGATCATACCCCTAACTATTCAGGTCAAAGGTTTCCTTCAAATGGGCTTTAGTTTTCGAGAAATTTCGGGTTAAAGTTCAGCATGCATTTCAAATGCCATTACTTCGCGATCCTGGACATGGTCTCCGTGGTGCCGTGGTAGCGTTCGCGATTTGAGATCCGCAGATGGGTGTTCTGTCCTCTTCTGTGACTTTTACCTTTTTTTTAACAAATTTATATGTCTCGTTATAAGTTGTATGCAGAGTTATGAATTCTGCCTCTTTGAACTTTTTGATATTTTCCTAATAAATTCCATTTGCATTTTCGAATATTGCGTGACAATTTAAAGTTTTTGCGCAATTTTTATTCGAATATTTCTGCTGACGAAAATCCAAACTAATTTATGTCTCGATATCTCGTCTTTTTAAAATGATTATTGTTTACATTTATGTATATTTACTTATTTATTTATTGTATTTATGAAATAATACATTTTTTTTAAATTTACATTTTCTATTTAAAAAGAAATTAAATGATTAAGAAAAAAAAATAACAAAATAATATATCCTTTTAATATTTGATTTGTTCTAAATAAATTGAAATATGTTAACTGCTGAAATACTAAAATATTTATCATCACCGACATCGACATTTTTAGTTTATTAAATATGGAACTAATTGTGTTATACCTATCGCAAAAATATTCTAAACAAATTTCGCATTAAAAATCGCCTTTAAATAATTGTTTTAACAATATTGGAAGAATGTATAAATTAGCATATTATACATTCTTTAAAGACTTAAATTGTGATAAATATATTTAAAAATGCATTAAATTTGAAAAAGAAATTATTTCAAACGTGATATTTGTCTGCAAAGGAAGCGAAACGAAATTGATAAAAAAGAAAATTTTATTTATTCTGATATTACCGTAAGAGTCGTTGCAGACGATTTTTTTTTTTTCAGATATTTTTTATATGTATTGTAATTTACAAACGATTTTTCATTTCTAGTTGAATTTTTCTGTATGGCATCGACTTGTTAGACTGAAAAAAAAAATTAATTGTAATACATTATTTTTTATTTGTGCAAATCAAAAATGACGGTGAGTTTGAACTTTACAGTTAAATGTATTTAAATAACATAAAATATATATATATATATATAACTGGCTAAAACTTGGATATAATCGTTATTGCTTTAATATTTTATTATTCCTTTCAAGATATGTTTTTGGAATTAGTTAGTATGGAATTTCGTCAATAGAAATATTAATTTCAAAACTGCACAAGAAAAAAAAAAAAAAAAAAAAAAAAAAAACGTAAATTTTTACGAAATATTCGAAAATGTAAATGGAATTTATTAGGAAAATATTAAAAAGTTCAAAGATGCAGAATTCATAATTCTGCATACAACTTATAACGCGAATATAAAATTTGTTAAAAAAAGGTAAAAGTCACAGGAGAGGACAGAACACCCATCTGCGGCTCTCAAATCGCGAACGCTACCACGGAACCACTGAGACCTTGTCGAGGATCACGAAGTAATGGCATTTGAAATGCATGCTTAAATTTAAAACGAAATTTCTCGAAAACTAAAGCCCATTTGAAGGAAACCTTTGACCTGAATAGTTAGGGGTATGATCCCTACAACATACTTTAAAATCCTCAAAATCTGTGCGCATCATGTTTGGCGGTCTCCTTGTGAGGAAAACAAATACGGGCTGACCATTTCTTTTTTCATATGCCAGGCGGCCATTTTTATCCAAAATTATTTTTTGGAATAAAATTGCATAAAGTTACACTGTTAGAATGATCGTTCAAAAAAATTGTTCGTTTGAGAGATGAGTTACATTAAAAAAGTATAGATTCTGAGATAACTTCAGTTGAAATTAGGTTAATAGACTAATATTTATCCCAATATCCACTAAAATAAATGAACACAAGAAATTCGTTCATCGTAAATCATAGAAATATGAAATCATGGAGGTAATCATTCGTAAGAGCAAGATCTCCATGGTGAATTTTGCAACGCTATCTGGTGTCGAAAAAAAAATCGCATCTGTAAACGTGGCATACGTAATGAAAAAAAATAAAGACATGCTCATAACAAACGATACAATTCATTTCACTGAAATAATAAACGAAGATTTTTTTTCCATTGTAAAACTAGTTATAGTAAGAACGCGCCTCATTTGTCACGTTTAATGTACAATTTCCAACTTGTTTAAACTGGGGGGGGGGGGGGGGCGAACTCTGCTAACATACTAACATATTATAATTATGATAAACGGGTTATAATATGATACTATATCACCGCAAATTATAGTATGTTTGAATTATTTATAAGTTCCTATTTTTAAAAAGATTATGTACGTCAGAATAGTCATTTTTAAATGGAAAATATTGTTCCAGAAAATAGCCAGTGTCAGAAAATAGCCAGATTGGATTTGAGAACAGCTTTAAGAGAAATTTAAACGTTCGCAGAAAACTAGTACAGATGACAAAAAAATTTTGGAATAGCAGTATGATACATAAACATACCAAAAAATATCGGACCAGAGAGAGGTTTCTTATGCATAAATGTAAATTAAGCTGGCCAAATAACTATTCACACCGATAGCATTTTCATAAAAAATCAAAATTTTCAGCGAAGCTTTTAATTCTTCCAAAATGATCATTCAAATGATCATCTTCTTATTACGCCAATGTTAAAAAAGCATTATTTCCCCGTAAGTAACAGTTTAACGAAATTACTACGTTCTGATGCAACAATAATTAATTGTGCAATAAGAAAATAATCATAGAGTGAGATTTGTCTATGCCTAAATGTACATCAACACCCTGTAAAAATGTGAAAACGGAACTTGTTTATAGCGAAATTTCAAATTAAACAGGAAGCTCTTAAGTGTCTCAGCAATACAATACAATTTTAACAGACAGTGTACCTGCTAAAACCAAAACTTGTATAAAATTTGTTTCTCAGTCCCTTGTTACTCTGTTTTAGCCGGTTTTACTGTATTAACTACACAATTATTGATGGTCGTTCAACCCTTAGAAGACTACACATTAGTAATAACTCGACTATGTTCTCTGGACGTGCGAAAGCTGATTGACATTTAGGAAGATAATAATAAGACTAAGAATGTTTGTTTTCTAGGTAAATTGATAATAAAATGTTGAGAACTACATTATAATCATTTTTAAACGTATTGCAAAATTTACAGAATTAATAACTTTTAGAAACGTTTAGTCTTTTCTACTATCCCGAACCCAGTAGCAGAAACAGTGCAGCACGGCAGCGGCGCTGCAGATTTTTTTATACCTTGCAGATCAATTTAACAGCTTAAAAAAATTCTGGGCTAAGAAAAATTTCTAAAATTTTATTTTGGTCCATATATTTATAGTATTTTCTTCTGATATTTTCTTTGTAAATGCAAATGTTGCTCATTTTATCGGCTAATATAATTTCTTATGATAGTAAGCTTGGTACAGCATTCTTGGGTCGCATATGAATTTTGGTTTGCTGCAGATTAACACAGAAAATTCAGCTACTGGATCACGAGTACGTCTACTCACCTAGGGTTTAAGTGAAAATAATTTTCCAGATTAACCCTCCCAAATTATACCCTCCTCGCAGCGGTACTGATAAAAGCATTTCTCCACGAGTAACAGATTATGGAATCCCTAGAAAATTTCCCCTTTTGTTGGAAGCACTTATTTGTTTCAAAACAGCAACCATAACCAAGCAGTAGAAGGTAGAGTTAAAAAAAAAATCTACCGACAATATAATACTCCACAGTATAAAAACAAGTAAGGCGTCTCTGCCATTCATGTAATAATAAAGCATCAAGACGTTTTTTTGTAAACTGAAAATGCGTTTACCCTCTTTCCCCCCACAAATTCAGCAAGTATTACCACGCGCTACAGTGCTTACGGGATTAGTCACAGATTATAGTTCGTAAGTACACAGCTGCGAATAATACCCAGTTATTTTTTTAATCAAAAAAGATATTTATTGTTCTAGCGATACAACAAAAAGACGATAAAGAATAGTTTAAAATTAAACCTATCGTAATTTAAAATGTATACAACAAAGAAAAATTCGATATCTATTTTCAATCAACAAAGCAATACTTTTTTTTTTTTACAATTTTGCATGTAGTGATAATATTTTAATTCCATTTCAGATATCTTTCAAATTACCTTTCTTTAAATTAATTACTTTTATTTTTTACTGCCATTCTTTCAACAACACAGTATTGTTGCACAGTACCGTATGTTCTTATTTAAATACCTGTTTTTCCAATGGTTTTTAAAATCATTAAAGCTTTATCGCTGATCAAATATGAAATAAGAAGCAGTAACACTCGAAATATATGAAAAGGCTCCAATATTTAAAAATGAGTTAACATTTAAAAATATACTTTACATTCCTCTCACGTTTAAATTTGTATCGTGCACATAATTTTTAATAAGACAGAGAACATTATATTACCTTTTGTTTATACACTCATAATATAAATTTCATTTATATCCTTTCGGTTTTATTATGTTTGCAGATGGTATTTTCCTAATTCCTAAATATCTTATTTTTCTCATAAAATATCGAGTTTCTCAGGCCAAACAAATACATTCTCAAAGACTTTCAAGTACTCTATCAAAGTCCTGACCACCAGGTTTTATTACTTAGCAATAAAGCGTGTTTTGTTTTTGTTTTTTAGATCAAGATAAGAAACCCTGGACATGATTCCGTGACAGATATTACCGCAATTTCTCCGCAATTCTCAGTTACTATCACCAGATTTATATTATATATGATAAAATGTGCAAGCGATCCAAAGCGAATAATCTTAAGCAAAATAAACTAGCTACACCTTGTTAATCTTATTCGTTATAAAATGTTACTTAATATGAAATAAACTTAAGATGTACCCCACATGACATTTTTAACAATGTACAAAAATTTCCATTTTCCAACTTTAAAAATTCAACAATAGCGTTTGATAGATACCGTTATATACTAGTAAATATTTAATACGCGTTTAAAAAATATACATCATTTCAATCTCTTACTGACAATGCCGGCGAGTTACCACATTGACAGAGTTTAAAACTGTCCGCAACTAGTCTGAAAAATGTAAACATATCAACTTTTTACAAGCTTAATATTCTGTATTTTTATAAATTTATTAAAAGGTTGATTCGTTAAATATAATAGAGCATGTGTCCTCTCTACATTATTATTATTTGGTATAAATTGCACAAAGGATTTCCCTGTGTACTTGCGTGAGCGGTCAAATTGTTTAAATCGTTAACGTTGAGTAATTTTAATAGAAATGTATCTGATAAGGATTTTGGATTTTTTTTTTTTTTTTTTTTTTTTTTTTTTTTTTTTTACACGTTTTTTTTAATACGTTACTGAAATGCTGCCCACCTCTCCCCGTCAAAATAACTCGTAATTAAACTGATTCACTTTTTTTAATCCAGTTTTGTCTTTATAGGATTTATTTAAGAAACTTGATAAGTAAAAATTAAATTAAAATCTGGTTTGAAAGTCGGGGATTAGAAAAAGGACTTAAAGGACTTGAATTGCCTAAGGACCTCTAGACGGCTTAGTCGAAAACTGAATCTCAATTTCAAAATATGAACCTATCCAACTTGTTAAATCTGCCAGCAAGAAGAACAGATAATAAGATTGGACTTGACTTATGACAATCTTACTTTATTCAAATGTTGAGAAAAATATTTACAAATAATTAACCAGTTAAGAGTTACATCAAATGTTTTAAATCTGTTTAGAAGCTGACATTAAAAAAAAAAAAAAAAAAAAAAAAAAAAAAAAAAAAAGCGAAGAACCATCCAATTACTACAGCAAACATCACCAAAAGGAAATTATCCCAAAATTTCCCCTTTAAAAGATATCGTAACAATGCAATAAATTTCCCCTAAAGCGTTTATTTGGACATATGATTGACTGAATTTCCTGAAACAAATTATACTGAAGAATGGGACACTAAAGATTTATGTCGTCCTAAACACAAAGAAAAAACAAATCCTCATCAATTATGTGATAACTTAATTCACTACTTATAACTTGATACGTTGCATATTTTCTGATGCATAACAAAAAAGTGAAAACGACATGTTTTGGAATTGAAATGGGAGATTATCTGGGATATAACCACTTTTAATTTAATTCAAACAGTTATGACAAAAAATAAAGTGGATTGTAGCTCAGTACCATTTATCCGTTTACATATATGTGTGTGTGTGTCGTAAACTTATGCAGATATATATGCAAATTTATAGAGAAAATATTAAGAAAGACTCGTAAATATCATATTTTCGAAAGTATCAAAATATCCGATATTTTAAAATATATCTAATATTTTCATAAAAACGTGTGGAAAATTATACACACACAAAAAAAAAACACGTTTAAACACACAATATCCAAATGAAGCACCATAAAAACGAACATACGTACGTTAGGTAAATAACTTGGACTCGCATCATAAGTGTCAATAAAAACAAAAAGACATCCCCGTCCCCCAGACATGAAACTGAAAATCGAAAACCCCTTTTTTGGGTTTTCGACTTTCAGTTTCATGTCTGTGGGGGGAAGTGGGGAAGGGGGGGGGGGTGTCTCTCTCTGTCTTTTCTTTTCTTTTCTTTTCTTTTCTTTTCTTTTTTTTAATTGACACTGGTGATGTGAATCCAAGTTACAAAACATACGTATGTTCGTTTTCATGGTGCTTCATTTGGATATTGTGTATTTAAACGTTGGTTTTTTGGTGTATAGTTAGCTTATGATATTAATTTATTATGATATTAATTAATTTATTATGATAATATTATGATTATAAATATTTTCAAACTTAATATAATAAGAATCTAAAACATATTGTGTTTAACATGAAAACTTAATAAAACATATTCTGAATGTATTTTTCTTTCGTTCTTTTTCCTTCACTTACAACAAAATTGAAGATTAACTAGTAACTAAAAACAGAAACAATTTGTTTTTGCTTTACACTAATAATAATAATTTTTTAAAAAAACTATAAGAATTCAATATCAAGTATAAAAACGATTTTATATTTTATGTATCAAAATTTTAAACAGAATAATTATTTTTAATTGAAAAAAAAAATTAATAATGGAAGCTTGTTTTCTTTTTTATTCTCTAACCTGTTGGGCAATTTAAACTGCACTGAAGCAAAATCAGAAAAAGTTATTTTCTAATGAAGCTGTAAATAACTGATTATCTAAATTAGTCAAATTATCTTCTTGTGGCTGTTCTAAGTTAATATTGTCCCACATTGGCTCTACCATTAAAAATTCAGCTTCAAATGTAAAACATGGGGAATATTTTTCTTTTTCCTCTCTTTGGCTGAAAAAAATCACTGCCAGAAGCAAAAGTTATTTCGTCTAAAGTCCATAACACAGTCCATAACAAATGAAAAATTCATTTGCAATTGTTATGACTGAAAATATAAAATATATAGGACACAATGATATTTTCAAAATAAACATCAAATATGTGAAAATAACGAAAATAGCAAACATCATGATGTTTGAAAAATAAATATCGGATATATATCCATTGATATATAACATGCTAACCCTGATATTAAATAATTAAGAATTTACAAAATGTAAGTGAGAAAGCGAAAAATACGATTTTCCGATTTACAAATCTGTTTATAGAAACAAAACTCCAAATTCAAAATGGAAATCAACCAATTGCTGATTACTGCAAAACTGCTCATATTTAACCATTGAAATGATACATTAATATAAATTACCTCTTAAGATTAAATATTACCAATAGTTTCACAATTATTATTATTATTATTATTTTAGGTACATAAAATCGATATATAATTATTAAATAAAAGAAATGGTGATAAATACAAATCTATAAAAACAAAATATGACGATAAGAAGCTAATTATATAATCCAAAAAGAGAAATTAAAATGCATGAACTATCAAAGGCGAGTAACATAATAATGTATAAATAATGTACGTCCGCAAAACAAAGAGAATTACCAATTTTTATATACTATAATTTAATATACGACTTTTAATATTCTTTTGTTGTGTCACAACTTTTCTAAAACGTTTCCACAGAAATAATTTTTAAAAAGTTCTTCCATAATATTTATTAATTATACTTTAGTTTACAGTGTTAAATGTACAACAAATTCTCTGTATAAACTGTACTGCTTAACGAAACGGATGATAACAATACATAATTTAATAAACACATTTATTCTTACATATTACTTTCAAAGATTATAAGCTATTAACGTTTTATAAAAGGAGCTCAATCAAAATAGTGCTTTATTGTTCTGTAACAAACTCTACAACATTGTTCAAAATTTTCAAAAATCAAATATCTTACATGATTTAAAAGCGTTTTCTCTATTTATACATTGCGAGTAGAACTTAATTGAGAGGTGTCTGATGACGTTATGAAGGGAAATCACAGAAACTAATAATTAAGTTAGATATATAAAATATCAGCACAGAAAAATGTGCAGTTTAATAGATTAAAATTGTTCACTTTTAGTAAACATTTAGAAGCACACAAAAGTTTTCCTTTAAGAAATTATCAAATTATTGATTATGATGATTATGAATGAATGAAATTGAATTACTATAAAATAATTATTATAAAATGAATATTATAAAATTATTTCATGTGAATTGAAAGATTGTAAAATGCAATAATGTAGCTTTATAAACCAGATATCGCTAAAGATTTTAAACACTTTATAATGTTGATTTAGGAAGTAAAACAAGACAGATTCCTAATTACCACGTGCAAATTTTATGCAGTGCTTAAACCGACAAATTAAATGCAGAATAAAATTACCAAAAAGAAATTGGTAAAAAATATTTTTTTAGTAATTGCAAAAGTAAAATATTTTTACATGAAATTAAAGATATATTAGTGAATGTACAACATATTTTTAAAAATTAAAACTTAGTAAATTTTACACAAAGATTTAAAAAAAGTTAAGAGTTTTCTTTTATTGTATTGTATATACATTACAATTTAATTTATTTAGTCAACGGATCTTTTTTAACGCTAAAATACAGATTCTTGTCAGAGTTTAATCGTTAACAAAAAATTTAATAATTATACATATCTTGATTTAGATAACGTGGAAATAGCGTTATAAAGCATATTATATTACTTTGTTTCTGAGCTCAATCATTGAATATTAACTACAAATTTCATTATTTCATCTACCCAAGGTTATCACATTATAATCTTCTAACGTTTGAATCGTCTTTTTTCTGTGCACAATCGCAGAACAGAAAGAAGAGTTTGTTGTTGTTGTTTTTAAGACTATTAGATAAATAAAAAAGTTTTAGAACCATTAATACATTGCTACTTTGTTTTATTGTTATTTTACGAATCGCTAGATAGGTATATTTCATTGTTTTCATTTAGCATATATATATATTATGTATCAGGTAACAAATGAAATATTATTTAAAAGCATATCTTAGATGGAGCCGGTGGCTTTAGACGAAATCATTTAAATCTTCGATATAACGACTCTCTTTGTAATAAATAAGCAGAAATATATTTTTCAATATCATTAGTCTATGTGGCAGAAACCATCATTGATATAAAGAATATTTTTTAGCACAGCGCAATTCAAATAAAATATTATTAATATAGAAACCATCAGTACAAATTTAGTTGTAGTAATATCACCAATGTTTACTTTTATTTTTTCTAAATCACAGTGAAACTCTTACAATTATTATTATTATTATCGCAAATTCAATTACAAAGATTTGTTTTGGATTTCGTTCTTCCTCTTCTTTAATTAAAAGAAAAACAACTCAGAAATTTTGATGAAAACTGAAATTTTAACACTTATAGATTAGGATCATTACTAGTGTTTTTAACATCATTATTAGTAAATTTTACACGGCATTTTTTTAAACATAATTAGACACATACACACACACTTAATTATGACCGAAGCAATGTCCAATTGTAAAATTAATGACATGACGTAACAAATTTTGTTATTACGATAAAGATAACTATATCTTCAGGAATAAAATCGCAGCAACCATTGTAAAATACACTAATATATTGTTATTACATCCTTTTTATTTGTAGTGTTTTTTTATTTTTCCTTTTCACTTCTCGACAATTTTTATGAGGAAAACTTAACAAACGATCTTTAAATATGTAGTAAATGAGATATGAAAATATATTAATGCCTACAAAGCACGACTTTATACAGAGTTTCCCCGAGGTTTAAAAAAGGGCAGGGTGTTACTGGTTTGAAAAGCGCACTGGAACTTTTTTGATTTTTATGGCAGTTTTTGGATTCTTAAGGGCAGTTTTTGGATTCTTAAAGGCATTTTTTGGATTCTTAAGGGCACTTTTTAGATTCTTGAGGGCACTTTTTTTTATTTTTAAAGGCATCCTTTTGATATTTAAAGCCAAATTTGATATATAAAAGTGAGGACACTCTTTTATGACAATAAGGAGTGAGTTTTAACTATGCATGCAATTTTTTTAATACAAAAAGGGCACTTTTTTGATTGTTTTATTTATTTATTTTCCTTGAATGAAGGGCAAGAAGGGGTCCATTTTGTAAACAAAAGGGCAGGCAGGCTACAGTATCCTGCTGAAACTGTCTGTGGGAAAATTCTGCTTTATTTACTAGTATATATGCGCAGTATTTTAATGCTTGCATAAGAGCATTATAATCTTAAAGAAAAGAGTGACTTCACTCGACTTTCCGAACGTATCCAGAAAGTAACATAAAAAAAAGGATTTTTTTTTTTTTAAATATAAATATCTAATACAATAAAATTGGATAGGTATCAACGATGGACCTTCTGTTTTGAAACTGGAGACATTAACTCTGCGCTCCTAATCCTTGATTACATCGTCGCAATATTTATTGTTTATACACTACGCTCACATTTCCTTAGTGGTTTTCCCCTCTAGAATTGGCCGCAAAATGGTTTGAATACCTAATCCATCGGCCGATTTTTACGAAAATTTATACAGTTCTTGTGCACTACTTATTCGCCAGCTCAATCGGATGTACCGTTTAGGAGTTATCGTGTTTACGCACTCACACACTCAGAAATCATGATTACAATACTTTTTTTTACACTGTGTACACAAAAAGTAAAAATCGTGTATTTAAGGTTCTAACAGTAATGTACGTAAAATCTAAAATATCCTGTAGACTGTATGCGTGTTATTTGAAACTATGTGGAATTTCCTTTGAAAAACGTTTACAAACGAAAATGAAAAATATTTATAAAATTTCATGTTACTTAAAATTTAAGAAAAGTTTTGTTTGTATCGAATATAAAAAAAAAAAAAAATCAATATGTTCATGGTTTTATATATCTGCTAATTAAGTTTACCGAAAAAATAAATAAATAAACGAAAAAGTATTACAGTCGAACCTCGTTAACGCGAACACTCACGGGGATTTTTTTTCTGTTCGTGTTAAAAGTAGTTCGTGTTATCAGGGGTGATTATGAGTTCATGAAAAAAAACCTGAAATTTTAGCGAGAAAACGTTTCCGTATGGGGAGTTATATATAATTTTATTACAGAGAGGTCAAATTATGAAAATATGAATTTTAATTATGTTTAGCAATCATATGAAATTGAAATTGATATTTGTCTTATTTTATGAATTTAACTATCAGAAAAACCGGAATTTCGGTACTGAAAATGAAAAAAATACCTGAATTCAGATATATAACCTAAACACAATCACCCTGTGTTATCCATACTTTAAAAAAAAATATATATTCCATGTAACAAGAATAAATACGCATACATACCTTCCAAGTCTGCTGTGTTGGTTTTGTTTCCTAAGATCGATACGTCAAGAATATAGACCTACACTTGGGATACCCCTCGGTGGAAGTCTTTTCAAGAGGAATTGGACGGTATTAAAGTTATATCCGAAAAAACCGAAGAAGAAAATACCAAAGCTCCGGACAGCCAACTCAACTTATTTTAGCGGATTGGACCCTAAGTCATCACCACCACAGCGATCACTCAGCTTAATTAACGTAAACAGCTTTGTGTAAGCAACTTTAATTAGCATTACGTAAGCCGCTCAGCCACTGGTGCAAGACCAGTGTGTTGCAATTGATTAAAAAAGCAATCGATTTTTTAAACAATATATTTAAATAATTATTTACATACGCCGGGTTACATTTACAGTGTTGGAGCACATTTATAAAACTCTGTAACTGTAGACTGTTTGCGTTTTTTATTAGAGCAATTTCTCCAAAAGTCGCCGAGTCTTTCTACAGTTTCTAAACTAGTTCCAGAATCTGCTTCTTGCATCACAAAACGACGCACTGTTTGTAATGCAGTAAAAGCTTCCATCAGGCTGACAGGATTTTCCATGGAAGTGTCATTGACCTCTTCGTCTGTATCGGAAAAATAATGATTATTACTATCGGCATCTGGTAAACGTTTCATCATGTCATTCACGCTATGAACGATTTCGTCATCTGTTGTGACGTCACATGTCATGACGTTGTCATCCATTGAGACATATGCGTTAAAGGTAACGCCATCAGGAAGTACTCCACAATCTCGTGCTGCGTTTAACAAGTCAAATTCTATTTCTTCTTTCGTATCTTCTGCAATATCCTCTCTACAAAATCCTGCCTTTTTAAAACAGTTTATGATTGTTTTAGTGGTTACTTCTCGCCATGCTGTTCGAAGCAACATCAAAGCATCTAACAAATTAATTTTGAATTCCTTTTTTTCGTCAAAACAGTGAATTGTATTACGAATTAATTCTGTACGATAAAAGGATTTCATGCTGCGTATGATCCCTTGATCACAAGGTTGTAACCTCGATGTAGTACCTCAGGGGTAGTACCTCAGAGGGAGAAACTCAAGTTGAATAGATTTTAATCCAGAAATTAGGGGGTGTGCACTACAATTATCTAAAAGCAGACATATCTTTCTATTTTGTTGCTGGAACTTTCGGTCCAATTCTTTTACCCATTTGGTGAAAATTTCTGACGTCATCCACACCTTTTTCGTGGACTCGTATTTCACCGGTAATGTTTTTAATGACTTGAAGCACCTTGGATGTGATGACTTTCCTATGACTAACAGAGGCAACTTGTCACTCCCATCCATATTACAAGCTACTAAAACCGTCAGCCTTTCCTTGCTGTATTTTCCACCAGAACATTTCTGATCTTTTAAGGATAAGGTGCGGGTAGGAAGTGCTTTCCAGTAAATCGCAGTCTCATCAGCATTGTATATGTTAGGTAATGCATAGTTTTTCAAAATCGTAGGCAATTTGTTTCGCAGAAAATCGTCTACGGTTTCGACGTTTACACTGCCTTCTTCGCCACAAACCTTTTTGCAAATTATGCCATGCCGATCCTTAAATCTTTGCAGCCATCCAGACGAGCACTGGAAGTCGCTCACATGAAGAGCATCAGCAAAAAAGCGAGTTTTTTCTTGCAATATTGCTCCGGTGATAGGAACATTTTGTGCTCTGATTTCTTTTATCCACCTCATAAGTGCTATTTCCATCTCTTCACTCTTAGCAATCCTCATTCTTTTACGAGATGGTTCGAACTCATTAACAGCACAAGAACATTCAGTTTTTCCCCGATTTTTCAAAATTGTCGATAATGTGCTTTTTGGAATTCCAAATTTTCGAGCAATTTCAGATTTTTTCAATCTACCATCGTCTACGTTGTTTAAAATTTCAATTTTCGTTTCTAAGCTCAACGATTTCTGCACTTTTTTTTCCATGTTTTTACTTGAATTTAAACTTATGTAAACAAAAATGAAACACACGTACAAACTGTCTTTAATGCTAGACTAGACGAAGGATAGGCAATTGGCAACCTTTTCTTAATGCTAACATGAGTGATGGTGGGTAGATGCAGCGCGCCAAATCGGCTTTTCCCGCCAAAATCTACTTTAAATTTCCGGATTCCTGTCGAAACTTTATTGCGACAGCGGTCATTGACAGCATTATTTTTTGTCTGGATTGCCTTTTTAAATTTAAAGTTATTTTACGAACTAATTTATTTTATTTTATTTTGTTCGTTTGGAACACGTTATGTAGTTTTGTTTTGTTTTAAAAAAACATAAAATTTAAACAACCTTTCCAACATAAAAAAACCTAGAAGATTAAACAATCTATCTTTCTTTTTTATTTTTGTGAGGGTGGGGGGGGGGGGGGGAGGGGTTGTTTCAAAATAAACTGCTACAAGTCATGAAGTCAAATAAAAAATTTATTTAATATAAATTAAATTTGTTACTGCAATTTTATCTCTCGGTTGTGTGTGATTTGATACAAATAAACTTCTAGTTATAACAGTGTGACAGCTTTTCTCCCTTAAGTCTGTTCTGAAATGACCTGCTCAACAACGCCAAACTTTCTGACTCATTTTTAGACGCAAAGGAGTAAAATTGGCAAGCTTGACTATTGAAGGTATTTGGAATTGTATTGAGTTTTCCATTTTTTGATAAATAAATTACTTATCGAGTTATAAGTGATTCGTGTCATATGACAACACCTTTTTCTCCTTTCTCGCGCTGCCGCTGCCGGAATTAGCTTCAAGGCTTTGACAGTATTTTCTGCCTTTACCAAAAATGTAAAACATGTTTCGATGACATAGTTTCTGAATAAGAACACCTGCCAATTTCCTGCGTTTCCGAACAAAACGGAATAAAAAAAAAGGCGTCAGAAAGTAGCTCCATTGGATTTGAGAACAGCCTCGATTTTACTCTCGCTTCTTTCTATATTTACGTTTATTTTATTGTGAGAATGAAATCAGAAAATTGCCAAGGAAGCGATTACCGCCAAAAAGGGCGATGAGTCTTTCTGACTTAGCTTAGTAAAGGTGACCAGATCAGACCCTGGAATTTCCTTCACAGCATTTCACAAACTTTTTTCACCCTTCAGTGCAATTCTTACAATAGAATTTAATCTTTTGAGTGAGTAGAAGGAGGAATCGCCTGACAACGTTACAATTGCTGGTCTGCAGCTATCAAAACAAAAGACATTCCTCTTCTTTCAAAAATTTGGAATTCGAAAAACATAGATCTCAGTTCAATTGCACCGAAAACTTGGGAAAACTTGCTTTGTTCGTACTAAAAGTAGGAAATATTTCAACGGCCGATCCTTTTCAGTTCGTGATAAACAGTACTTCGCGTTAAGCGTGTTCGTGTTAAAAGGACTAAAATCACAGTAAATGCCTATACAACTTGACGGGACAACTGGAAACAGTTCGTGTTAAAAGTAATTCGCGTTAAGCGTGTTCGTGTTAATGAGGTTCGACCTGGATATAATGTTTTGTTTCTTAAAAAAATTACAGAATTAAAAGGGAAAAGAGGGTAAAATATTCTACAAAGAGGAATGTTTATACTAGAATGAAATATCTAAGTTTCAATATTTATGCAATGATATACATTAGCACAAACTAACAGCTTCCTTTGATAAAATCCCCAAAACATATTCAAAAAACATTTAATGACATCGGAAACTTAGGGCGGGAATTTAAATTAAATAGATGTATCGCATTTTTAAAAGGTAAGTGCAACTGTGACATGTTTGCATACACGTAATTTAACGGAAGAATAAAGAGAGATAATTTAAAATGAAAATTTCACGAGATTGGTATATTATATAGTAATTATGATACTTATTTACTATATAATTAAATCACATCATCATAATACCATGAAATATTCATGTAAAATATACTTGTATAAATCTAATAATGACATATTTTCTCGATTTTAATATAGCTTAGAATGTTTATTCTAGTATTATATTGGAAATAATTTCTGGATTATTTGACAACATCCGGATGATGGGTTATTAGAATACGAATTCAAATAAAAGCAAAAGTTTTTTTTTTTATTAAAAATATATATTAAGAGACTATTTTAAAAATAGACAGATTATTTAATTACAGCTTAAACTGGATGTACTTTCGAAAATAGTCGCAAAATGACATTTTCTGATTTATTTATTAACCAATATTTTTAATTAATGAAATTTCGATACATTAATTGATTTTCTAAGGAAAATTAAGGACATATATATATTTATATGTGCAGTTTTGCCTGTTCTTATTTACTATTATTTTTAACTGGTATTTGACTTTTAATAAATTTAGTTTTACTTTTATAAAAATAAACCAAAACTTGTAAAGCTACTGTTGAAATCCCTTTGGATATTGTTTATAAAGTTAAAATGGGGAACATAAATATGAAGTAACCTATTATATAGACTACGATACTGTTCGTTTCTTTTACCCCAACCACAAAGACACAGACTGAAGTTTGTAGTATAATTTGTTTTGTTTTTTTCGATTGCACAAAAATTATGAATGCCACTTGACAATAAATTGGTGCATGAAACATTTCTTTTCATAATAGTACCGATATCGATACTGCGGAATTAAAGGTCTCAACATTTTAAATAGTTTTATTATTTCAACATCCATATCAATAATCAGTAATTAGTTTTCTTGAATTGCAGTAGATTTTGATAATTGATTATCAGCAATTTTTTCTTAGGTTTACATTCAAAGGGGGAAAAAAAACAGAGGAAGCAAGAAAAAGATCTGTCGATTATATGAATTTATTTTCTTTACACATATGACGTACACTAAAATCGCACCTTCCATACTTTTCATTTCATTTTAAAAAATCGACGAAATCTAAAATTGCTGACAGCAGGAAAATCCACACAAACAAGACAACTTATAGATCGGATGATGCGTATCATTTACAAGACGAAGGGAAACATCTAAACATTTACACAAACCAGAAGTCATATCGGCGGATTGCGCCTGTTTACCATCCGATTGTGAAAAAGTGTGTGTTTTCAAGTGTCAGCATGTAATCAAACGATTACACAGAATTGTTGATAATGAAGACAGTTTCTCATGAAATATAGAGCATTATGACATATTTTATTTATGCTTGATCGGTGCTATGCCGTTTATAAAATCTATTGCTCTTAAGAGAAAAATACACGCACTATGGATTTTAATTAATTTCCGGTATTTATCTCGTTTATTGATTGTGTAAAATTTATATTTTAAATTTGTTAGATAAAGTGGCATAATAAAAGCGAATGAAATTATTACTACAACATATTAAAAAAGTACTTTTTTTAAAGATAAAGAAACTTCCAAATTAAATATTAGAAAATTACGCTTATTTTACAAAATAAATATTTTTTTCGGAAAAATTTTAAATAATAATAATAATAATAATAAACATTTTATTTATCTTATTTTTACTATTTTTTCTTCCTTGATTAAAATTTATCGCCAATTTCCTATTTAATAATTGAAATATGTGTAAATAAAATACATATCCTGAGTTCTTATTAAGATATTGGTTAATGTATCGAAATTTCAATATGTTGTTTTGAAAAAAATTAAACCAAATAATCAAATAAAATACAGGATAGTTAGAAATATATATTATATATTTTTTGGGCAGAACTACGATATTTATCTGAGGTGAAAAGAAAAAAAAAATCACAATGGTCATTTAGTATTTCTTTTTCTCCAAAGTGTGGAAAAAAAAAAAAATTCTTGATTTTTCTCCTCAAATAATATTTTTCTTCAGTTTTAAACTTTCATCTCCATGGCGCGCATTAACAGTTATCAAAATTTAGCGAACCGTCTACAGTAGTTGGCACTGTAAAATAAAACAAAGAAAAGCAAAACAGCTCACCTCCAAGGAAACATCTTCCTTCAAACGACAGAAGTGGGGGGGAGAGCAGCTCAGAAATTTCAGACGATCGACCTTCAACTGTCGGTCGCAGTTTGACTGACAGTTTCATCAGAGCATTGACGAGCAACGCCCTCTATGGAAATAAACTCTCATTAATTCACTATCTCTTCCAGATGAAGTGGAAAATTGTTGCACTTATTTTGTTTACAAACACAAATGTCATAAACAAGTAGCTGGTGCAGTATCTTTTTAACAATCCAAAGAGAGTAAAGATGTGATAAAACACAAACAGGAAAGAAGCGTTCCTAATATTTTTTTTCGAAGAACGGCCTGTTTACGATAACTATCGGCGTGGTTGGATAGCGGTTCACCGTCGACGTTCCCGGCACATGTCAGGCGCTGGTCTGGCTCGCATCTACGGCCGGTCGGGAATCATCGCGACGGTCGGGTCGTTCTCGGCGACCTCACGGGACTCAACACTCGCCAGGGGTTGCCAGAGGAAAACCTAGAGTTGGCGCAGAAACGCTTCTTTTGGCGTCTATTGTATTTCGCGGAAACTTCGGAATTTTTAAAGATTATTTCATTACGTTTTGAAAGAGAAGTACAGGAGGAACTATGCTTTTTCTTGGGGACTTTGTTTTAATTGAAATGATTTTTTGCATTAAAGTAAACATTAGAAAAAATACTTTATATACTCATCCCATGTCGATAATTTTCGAAATGTAGTTTTTACGCAAAATATTTACACACACGTATTTCAAATACGAAAAAATGTTTTCCAGGCTCCCTCCCTACTTTTGCTTCAGAAAATCTTTCTAAATACATTCTTTTTTCTATAATCAAACTAACTCTAAAATGAAATTTTAAGCAATAATTCAGTATTTTATAACTTAAAAGACTTTCATTACTTAATATTAATCAATATCTGTATAAATGCCACTAAAATAAAGCTTCACTGAATAAGTGGTTCCTTCTTTTTCTGATTATTTTTATTTATCTGCATTATATCACTATCATCATCATCATTATTATTATTACAATCATCTGACAAGGTGGAATTTTTTTTTCCGAATATATATATTTTTTATTTATTTATGTTCAAAAGATAAAGCAATTTATATTTTTAAAGCGCTGCATCTTTTGTAATTAGTATGAACTTTTTTTTTTTTTTTTAAGCGAAGCTAAGCAAATGATAACTTGAAAAAATGTAATGTTGATATTTAAACATTATTATTTAACCATTTTCTGATTAAAATTAATTATACCAAAAACTATATCGTAAATATCATATCATAAAACCTACCTATGATGAATATTGTAGAGTTTTAGATATGAAGTATGAATACATTTTACAGTCTTCGCTTAAAATGCCCAATTTAATTTGTATTTGTTGCTTTAAATCCGATAATTCTTTGATACATGCATCTCAAATGCTATTAAGTTTATTAAATAATGTTACATTGATTAAATTTATTAATACAAACTTCAGAAAATGCATTACATTTTTTAAACAGGTAATTATTGAAATTCTTATTTAATTCAAAGTAATGTAGAAGTTTGTTTTTATGATGAAACCTTATTTAAATTTAAATTGTTTAAAAAAGGCTTTATTCATCTGTACTAAACATAAAAGGAAATACATTTTATTCATTTATTAAACGTAAAATATACGTACAAAAGTTTTCTCGAACTAATATAAATTTTCCTTAAAATAGTTCTTAATAATGCGCAAGAATATTTATATTTCTTGAAAATCTTAGAAGGTATAGCTTAAAAAATTACATCTGCGCATACAAAAAAGAAACCAAAATTTAAACCGACAATTCTTCCCCCAACTTTCCGTCGCCAAAATTTGGCAAAGTATATAAACTGTTATAAAGAAGCTGAATCGCCAAAACTTGCAACCCGAAATGACTTGACGTCAGCGCTACGCGCGGTAGGTCACCAACGTTGGTCCGGAGAGTAGTAGGCGTTGGGTCGCCATTGGCCAATAGCTGGCCAATTGGAGACAAAACTTTAACGATGGACCTGTTCGAATTCGGACACCCCCATCAATAGATGATTATCGATCGAATTTGGAAGGGTGATAGATAAGAAACAGACCTGTCAAAAATGTTTGGTCAGTGCGCTGGACATGGATATGACGTTGGGTCATTTCCTAATACGTTATGCCCCCTATAGTAAAACTGCTCTCGCAATTGGAAATATAACATAAGTTTTGTGAAACTGAATTCGGAAATACGGAATGTTGAAATTTCAGTTTTCATCATATTATCTCATCAATAAATAATATTAAGTATTCGCCAATAATAAATATTCCATTGATAAATAAATAATCTGGGGGGGGGGGGGGAGGTTGAAAAATACGAAACAGAACTATGAAAAATGTATGGTGAGTACTTTGGACACGGACATTTTAAAATCTATGACAGAGATTGAATATATAATATTAGATTGGATAAATAATATTAAGTATTCGGCAATAATGAATATTTCATGGATAAATAATCTGGAAGATTGAAAGAAAAGAAACAGAATTGTGAAAAATGTAAGGTCAGTACGTTGGACAAGGACATGAACATTTCAAGATCTATGACATATGTTTGTTTTTAGTATGTTGAGCTTGATATGGTAAAGCTGCTTTTGGTGTTGTAGCCATAGTATAAAAATTTTGCGGAGTTAACTTGAAAATACGGATTCATAAGATTTCTGTTAATTTTTAGATTGGATTAATATTAAGACTTTGAAAAAAGTTGCCATGGTTGTTGTTAAATAATGGTATAATAACAACAAAAATTTACCGTCACCATTGTTTTAAGGAAGATAGCCAATATTTTATTTCTAAATCTGGAAGTCGACCGAACCTGAAAGGTTGATAAATAAGAAACAGGCCTGTCAAAAATGTTTGATCAGTACGCTGGATATTTAAAGATAACATAGGGACATTTCTTAGTATTTAAAGCTGCCTTTAGTAAAACTGCTGTTGAAGTTGGGCATGTAGAAAGAGAATTTGAAAACATGGATTCTTTAAATTATTTTTTTTTTAAGTGTGCTGAAATGAAATAAAATATTGTTAAATAATTTAAAGATCTATGATGTAGGGTCATTTCTTACTACGTGAAGTTTCTTATAGAATTGACTCTCGGAATTGGATATATAGAATAAGTTTCGCGGAGGTAAATTTTAAAACATGGGTTCACTAAATTTATTTTAATTTAGATTTAATAAATAATATTAAGTAAACAGTACAAATATTGACATAGAGAAATACTATATTGATAAATAATCGAATAGCAATAGTAAATAGTTTCCGTTACCATCATTTTAAGGAAAATAGCCAATATCTTATTTCTAAATATGATTATCATTGGAGTCTGAAAGTTTATATATATATATATATATATATATATATATATATATATATATATATATATATATATATATATATATATATATATATAATTATAATATCTGTGAATTTCAAAATACATATAAAGTTCTAATATCATTCTACTTTAATCTACAAAGAGATAAATAATGATATTGTGTAAACAGAATACCACATATCTAATAAGTGCAATCATAATTTTACCATAGCATGTGCTTCAATGGTAATTGGCCAAATTTACTCATACCTGAATAATATTTAAAAAAAGAAAGAGAGAGAAAGGAAAAAAAAAATTATAGATTGGAGTTGCTATTAAGTAAACACAAATGGATTAATAAACCAAATATGAACATTATACAATGGAAAACTGGACCACAAGAGAACAAACAAGAATTGGATATGAAAAAACACATGTAGATGTACTCGTCAGCTTGGTTGCACCCACATGTGTTTTAAAAATAATTCAGTATTTCATAATTCTACTGGCATGATGCTAAGAAATATATATATATATATATATATATATATATATATATATATATATATAAACAGACCTGCTAAAAATATTTGGACACAGACTTTCAAAATATATGCATTGGGTCGTTTCTTGGTATGTTAAGCTACCTATAGTAAAGCTGCCTCTCTGAGTTGCATACAAAGCACAAGTTTTGTGGAAGTGAATTTGGAAACAAGGATTCATTAGATTTCTTTTAAATATTAGATTGGATAGATAATATCAACAATTCGCCAAAAATAAAGGCTGCCATGCAGAAATGATATGCTGCTAAAAGATAAAAATACTGGTCAATCGAATACACTGTCGAACCTCATTAACATGAACACGCTTAACGTAAATTACTTTTAAATTCATTTGTTCTCACAATCCATTGCTAAAATGAATACAAATATTTAGTTACTGATACATGAACAAATTTCAATTCCTCTTCAGATTCGCGTTTACGAGCTTCGACCGTAGTAATAATGTCAGGGCTTAATTTTTAACAAAAAACCCTAAAGCCCTTAATAATCTACAGTACTAACAACGGATATTTCCCTATCCCTCCACCAGCGTACTGGTATTTCATATATTATTTGAAAATTTTAAAACAGTTTCATCGACAAATTAAAACAGATTTTCAGAAAATCCTACTCGCCAAGAATAATAATTATTATCAACCAGAAAAATACACACCATAAAACGCAGTTCTGGTGAGCTTCGATGCGCAGTATACAGGGTGTCCCAGGATTATTGGGACAAACTTTAAGGGGAGGTAGGGGACATCACAAGGATTCTGATTTGCATAGCAACCCATGGTCGGAAACGTCATGGGAAAATAGTATGACAGGTACAAGAAACGAAGAGATACAAGACTTAGAATCATCTGAAATAATTTATTGGTCAAAGATATTAAATGTGCAGTGGTAGATGATATGTGAAAATGTCACAAAAGATGTTCAAAGTTCCCATCATTGCTAGCGATGCATGCATTACACCGTCGGACCATGGATTGGTGGACTCACTCAAATATACCTGGATTTTGTTGAATATCCGCAGTAGCACAGACGAATCTTGCAACCAGATCCATATCGGAATCCACAGGCACACAGCACTTTTCAGTGCATCACAAAGAAAGAAATCTATGCTTCTTAAATCAGGAAAGCGTGGTGGCCAGGGAACCAGTCCACCATGTCCAATCCATCGGTGACCAAACACCTGATTCGAATGTTCACGAATACATCTGCCATAATGGGGAGTCGCCCTATCATGTTGAAACTACATGTGGCATAGTGTCAAGTAAGCTTGGTAGCACCTCTTTCAAAAAGATGGGATAATCTGCAGATGTTAGAAGTCCTGGCAGCAAGTAAGGCTCGACTAAGAGGTCGCCGACCACGCCAGCCCAAACATTCACTGAAAAGCGATGTTGGGAAACATGTGGTCTCACGCCATGGGGATTCTCGCCAGAAAATTTCCGAACCTGAGAACACTGATTTCCTCCAATGCTCTTGTGAACAACACCACCTAACGGAGAACGAAGCCGTTTCCGACCATAGGTTGTTTTCCAAATCTGAATCCTTGTGATGTCTCCTACCTCCCCGTAAAGTTTGTCCCAATAATCCTGGGACACCCTGTATATGAGCTCAGTGTTCTCCAACTAATATTTAAATCTCATTAAAAGTAAAGAACTACCGAAGCTGAGCTCCGGTGAATTCCGACGCAATTTAAGCACTGCATATATAGTTACCGTTAACATAATTTGAAAGAAGATAGCTATTATTTTCTTTCTAATTCTGATTATTAAGTTCAAATATGGAAGGGTGATAGATAAAAAAACAAGCCTGTCAGATATGTTTTGTTCAGTGCACTGAACACACACCTTTTAAAGATACATAGCACTGGAACATTTACTATGTGTTGTTGAGTTATTTCACATGATGAGTAACTTACATGCTAAGGTATCTAAAATAATGCTGCCTTTAGAATTTATATAAATAAGGCCAATTTTCCCGGTATTAAACGAATTAATTATATATCTTTTTCTGGATCGAATAAATAATATTAAAAATTGGACGAAAATTAATATTGCCATGGAGAAATAATATGCTGTTAAATAATGATATACTAATAAGTAGTTATCGTTACCATCAATTTAAGGAATATAGTCATTATTTTAGTATTTCTAAATTTGATTAGCGCTCGATTCGGGACGAGGGGGAGGGGGGATTATAAATAAAACACAAGACAGTCAAAAATGCTTCGTCAATGCGCTGGACACAGACGCGTTTAAAGATTTATTGCATTGAATTCCGTAAGCAAGAATAAATAAGTTGTCTATATATATAGCAAAGCTGGTTCTCGGACAGAATAACATTATTACAGAATGTTTGTAAACTAAGTTTACAAAACGAGAAAGGCGATATCGTAATAACCAAGACAAATAATTTTTATATATGAAACCAGAGTCACAAACATACTTATTCTGTCAAAAGTACAAGGTGTCTCACAATAATTCAAACCCGGAGTTCCGTTGCCAAATTAACAATAATACAGATATTGTAACGATATTTCCCACAGTATAAGTTTGCAATATGAGAAAGGCAATATAAATAAGAAAAGTAATTTTTGCATGAGAAACCATGGATCGCACTGCATTTGCATGGGTCGCAAACCACTTATTCTGTCAAAAGTATAAGGTGTCTCACAATAATCCAAACTCGGAATTTCGTTGAAAACTTTAACAATAATGGAGATATTGTACAATATTTCCCACAGAATATATTTGCTTTGTTGTGAAAGGTGTTAACATCACGATAAATTCTGGAAAAGGCTGACATTCGCGACCATACAAAACTGAAATAGCCTTTCCGTAATTCAGAATGTTAGCTGATTGTTACGCTGACTGAATTACAGCATACAATCCCAGTATTTCTCGCGGTGTCATCAGATTTCACAGGAAACAAAGTTAATCTATTGAAATTTTCGCGAAGATATCTTTAATAATGGTAAAGTTATAACCAAAATCTGGGTTAGGCTTGGAACGAGACATCCTTTATTTTTGGCAGAATAACGACCCTGTGGTTGCGAATATAAAAATTATTTATCTTGATTTGTCACATCTCTTATTTTGTAAATACAGTTTAAGAATATCATGTATAACAAAAGTTTTGCGGGATTTTAAAACACGGATTCGTTAGATTATTTTTAATTATTTCGATATGTTTTAATATTTTAGAGTGGATAACTAATATTAATCCGATATATACACAATACTGCTAAATAATACTGCTTCCCGTTTTCAGTGCTAAAATATACTGAATATTCATAAAATTCAAAATATCATAACTTGATAATTATTGGTTGTAAAAGAATGCTTCTTTAGATGTAGGGCAACAATTTTCTAAATATAAATTATGGGAGAAGGGAGCGGTATAAAAAAAATTATATTCCATATTTTAATACCATGCACCGTCTGTTGTAAAATAAATACCATATCTAAAAGCTATACGAAATTTGAATACATTTTGTAATTGGAATTATGTTACCATCAAAGATAATCCCGATAACCTCTAATCACCTGGTATATCTATAATAGGACGAATGCTTTCAAATAGCACTTTCAACGGGAAATATCGAATTTTTGAATCAGTACAGCAATATACTAGATTGAGTGGACCCTTAAAATAAAAGGATTTCTACTGAACTTTTACTCAGTTTATTTGGCATGTTCATTTAAAAAATTTAGTTAAACTACAAACCATTCTCTTACAAGAATCTCAAACACCATCTGTAACACATACTACAACTTAAATAAAAGCTTTCCGGCTTTTAATTAAGAGAAAAGGTTTATTTAAGCACACCTTTTTTTTAAACAACCTGATTGTAAACAGTCATGGTCTCGTAATGTTTTAACGTAAAAAAAACGGTTTCGTCAAAATGAATGGAGTATAAAAGAAACGTGATTAACAGAGTAATTATCAAGAACAAACAAACGTAACATCTTTTTTTTTTTTTTTCTTCTTAACACTCTAAACATAACAATTTGTTTTGTTCAGAAGAAACGACGGTGAATGACCCAAAGTTTTTTTTTTTTTCTCTCTACAGACCCTATGCACAGCTGATCTTTAGTGGGCGTTAAAAAATGGAAAAGAAGGCTGAGCAGTTTTGGAGTAATTTATCAAACTTTCAGTTAAAACAATCTCATGCAAAATATTTCCAGACGTTTTGATGGCTGACTCCCACCTTTGTTCTTATCATCGTGTAATCTTGCCTCAAGAAATTATTATTACAGAATTCTAAAAACTTAATAATAGGATTGTTTTTTAAACAGGAAGTTTATAGAAGCTTTTTGCTATTTTGATTTATTGTAATATCTAGAAAAGTGTAATAAGGAAACGTTTTACACTATTTCTCCTTCCATCAAAAACTTTATTTTATATATAATATATAACATAGAACTGGAAAAAAAAAAGTAACATTGTTTATACAAATTGTTCCTTTTTTTTTATTATTTTTTTATGTTCCAATGTTTCCTAATGACGAAATATTTCGTTCATGCGCAATTTTCAGTTAAAACAACCTCATGCAAAATATTTCCAGGCGTTTTCAATGATTGCTGACTCCCACATTTGTTCCTATCATCCTGGTAGTCTGTTTTCAAAAATTATTAATTTGAGAATTCAAAAACTCATTAATAACAGCGATTTTAAAATGCGGAGTATATGGAAATATATATGGAAATATATATGGAAAAGCTTTTTACTATTTCATTTTAATATGCAGAATTATATATAATAAAAAACTGGTTTCATGTTTTTTTCATCAAATTTTATTTTATGCACAAAATTTACATCCAGAATGAAACACAACAAAACCCCGTTTACGTAATTTCCTTTATAACCTTTTTATTTGAAAATTTCGAATTTAAAATTCATTTTAAAATAAATTTTGTCGTCAGTCAAATTGTCTCTTCCTTTCTCTCTCTCTCTCTCACTCTTTTTTTTTTTTTTTTTTTTTTTTTTTATTATTACTATTCCCTGTTGTTGTCATACACAGGCTGCACATGTTATGAATGGATAAAATATGCATTTAATCAGAGCATGTTTAATAAATATTAGCTTTTAAAACAAAGACGAAATTTTTATTTTGTATTTTACATATTTAAGAAATAATTCAAATTATTTTAATTGTATCAATAAAACTGTGTTTTAAATTACCGATATATATATATATAATATATATATATATATATATATATATATATATTAATATTTTATTTCACCTTTCCCCACGCATTAGTGAATTTAATTTCCTATTATACATTTTTGTTTTGTAAATGACCTCTGAAAGACGTATAAACTGTGCTCTGCTACAAATACAAACAATAGTACAGCAACACTAAAACAAGATGGAGCTCCGTCGGAAAATAATAATGGAATTAATCTCGGTTTTTACGTTTCCAAAATTTATATTTTATGGGATTTTACGACAAAATGTGCATAAACGTTATGTTTTCCATCATTTATATTTTTGTCATAAATTAAACCCTTGCATTTTCTCGCTTTTTACATTTAATTTCGCCAAAAACATAAAAATTAAAAGCATTTTATATAAATATAAAAAAATACATAAAAATAGCATAATAAAATAAAAATACTTTACTGTAGTAAAATTTATGATAATAGAAAGGTAAAATTTATTGAATTATTTTGTGTCACAATTTGGATATGAAGTCCAACTACAGTTTGTTAAAAAGATGTGGATTCGAAAAACATCGAACTGTTAATTGATAAAAAACAGATAAATTTGCGTGAGGAAAGTGTGAAGGGATTGTTTGTGGACTTTGACGTTAAAAACAAAAGGTAAACTTACTCTCAAAATACCGCTTCATTCATAAATAAGTAGTGTTTGTGCTAAAAAAAAAAGAAAACAAAATAGAGTAGTACACTGTGGAATATGTTGCGAAAAGTGGTATATTGTACTCGGAAATTGGCATGGCTGCATCTGGATAACTGCAAGGCATTGATTGCGTTGTGCTGTGGTTTGAAATAATATCTGTATTATATACAATTTTGCATAAGTGCGTTTGTCAGAAAAAAAAAAATCACATGCATAATTCTAAAATCACAATATGAAGTTTATTTTGGTGTTTCTATTATAAAGATCATCCGAAAATTTTAAAACATTAAATGGAATACATTATGCTATAAAAATAAACTTTGTAGTGTTTTACATGAATTTTAATTTTATACCACTGAATTTTAAATGTTATTTTATTTTTTTATTTTCCGAATCGCTTGAAATCTCACATTACATATAATATTATAAATCTGCGAGTAAGAACTATGGTGCTATTCATAAATCAATAAAGCATGAAATTATGATTTTTTCTATGAAAACAATAAAGTAGTAATTTTTTTTATGAAAAGTAGTACCTTTGATGTTCATAGCTATAGCACGTCATTTACACAGTCAAAGAAAAAAAATGACAAAGAAACAAAAAATACAAAATTATTGCAGGATACCTATTATGAGAAGTCAAGCGTTCGCATTACATGTCATTTTTCGAAATCACAACTTGTTTAGTGCATTTTTTCCTCCAGTGCCCAAAGTACACAGCAGAATGACAATGATACTTTTATATTTCCTCAAGTTACCAAGTGAGGAAAATTTATGATTTCTACACGGTTCTGTGCGTTTAAAACCAGTGTTTACACAGGGATGATTTAAATAAATAAATAAAAATAATAACGCAGCAAATCGGAATATTGTCCTTTTTTTTCTTTCAACTGCTGGTGCAACATTTAATACAAACTGACAAGGGTATATTATGCGTGAGAATAAAGCTGTTACGTGATTCACAGTGACTTCTTAACAACAGCTTGCTATTGGTAGGTGTATTATTAAACTAAGTTCAAATAAGAAAAATTATAAACTGGGGTTTCACCACTAAAATTTATATGATTCTATGTTACTGCAAAAAGTGTAAAGGCTAATAAAAAGCACAGGAGATCAAATTTTATGGTTCACAGACCACATACTATTTTTATAAACGATGATGACATTTTTTAAAACAATTTTGTAGTAGCAGTAGCGGTCATATTATGTAATAAAAAGTGACATTTTATCATAATACCTTATTATATCATGCTAGACGGGTTACAAGAGAAAAATGTGATATATCCGAAAGCGCGATATAACAGAGGATATTTTAAAAAGAAAAACCGACTACACGAAAATGCATATATTTGCCTCTAAAATGTTAGTTAGTTCATCTTCTTATTACGATTCCTTTATAAATTACCGATACCACTAATTTTAATCGACATGCATATAAAATTACTTACTTTTTTCGGGGGTGGGGTTAGGCGAAATTTGATAGAAACAATGAGGCGCAATATAACGCGGGGGAGGAGGGTATAGTATTTATATAAAAATTGCACCATTTAAATTTTGCAGCTGTAAAATTTGTTTACAAAATTTTTAATAGCATAGTTTAAAACCACGTTTAAGGCTACAGAACGTGTTAATTTGGTAGTGATTTTTCTAATCACTACCAAACACTTAATCACTATGTAATATGTATTATGCATATTTAATTTTTAAAAAATTTTCATGCAATGACCACTTATTTTCGCAATGACATTGCAGAAGGACAGCGCAACTGAGACCAACTTTACCTAAGAAAATATAATTACTACTAAAATCGATATATGTTTCTAAAATGGAACAAATATAATTTTCAAACGTATTTGGAGTACGTATGAAAACTTTCGACAGTAATTCATTTCGCTAGAAATTTGCTAAAATAACTCAACTTTTCTATGTTATTACGTTTAATGTAATTAGCTTAGACTTTCTTACACGATTCGGATTATATTTTATTATATTTTAGAACACATACCCATTCTTGCTTATTGGTACTTTTTTTTTTTTGGGGGGGGGGGAGGGGGGAGGTGAAGAGGTTCACATTTAGCCTTAAAAGTATATCCGTACATTTTTACACAAAAGAATACTTTTAGATTACATTTATTTATTTAAACTTTTAAATGAATAAATGTATTTACTTTTTAGTCTGAATCACTAAAAATAATATGAACTTAGGAACGATCATTTAGGTTTAACTCTCTTTTTCAATTTAAACATAATTAATAGACATCAAAATGAGATAGTGTATAATATTACTTTTACAAACAAAGTCTCCCCAGGATCCAAGCAGTTTCAGAATATTCTATCGTGCAGCAACAAGGAACTGAACGGATATATTATGCATTCACATGCACATATACCGCAAAATTACTTTTAAATTGCCAGATTAATTTTTTTCTTAATTGAAAAAATAAAAATAAAAATAAAAAAAACTACGAAGATAGAGAATAATCAGATCATTTGCATTAATCTTACATGTTAACAAACTGAATTAACAGACATCAATACGAGATAGTATAATGTGATTTTTGCGGGGGAAGAAAGAAAGAAAGAAAGCATGGAAAAGTAAAAGAGAAAATGTTTATGCTCCAAGCAGTTTCAGAATTTTCCAATTCCACCAGAATTTCTCTACCAGAGCTACTGATAATTTAATCATCAATCATGCATAGCATTTACTAATATCAAATTTGTTAAAAATACCTCATCTCATACATATTCAATCATACAACAAAGTTTTGCCAATATATTATATATTCGTAAGCACGAAGATAGAGCAAAAGCAGCTTATGTAGGATGACTTTTCTACAGATATTAACCAAAATTAATAGACATCAACATGGGTCAATATATGATTTTTACCAAAAAAAAAAAAAAAAAAAAACCTTCATGAATTCCAAGAAATTTAAGAATCTTCAATTTCCTCAAGAATTTCTCCACCAGATTTATTGATAATTTACCCATCAATCATGCCCATCATTTATTAAAGCCACATTTGTTAAGAATACCTCATCCCATACATATATATTCTATCATACAACAAAGTTCTGCCAATATATTATATATTCGTACGCACGAAGATAGAGCAGAAACAGCTTATGTAGGTTGACTTTTCTATACATATTAACCAAAATTAATAGACATCAACATGAGTCAGTATATGATTTTTACAAAAAAAAAAAAAATCCTTCCTGAATTCCAAGAAATTTAAGAATCTTCAATTTCCTCAAGAATTTCTCCATCAGATCTTCTGATAATTTACCCATCAATCATGCCCATCATTTATTAAAACCACATTTGTTAAGAATACCTCATCCCATACATAAATATTCAATCATGCAACAACAAAGAACTGAACCGATGCATTATACATTCGCATGCACATATACCACAAGGGAAACTTCAAAAAAAGAACCATACCTTCATGTTATGGCAGAATGCATTTTCTTGTTGTACCCTAACTTCAATGGTTCTTGTGAGTGTTGAGGAAAGGAAAAGGGTGGGGGGGGGGGGGGGGGCGAGGGTTAGGCGTTGCAGCTCACGCAATGTCCATTTGTAGGATGGGGCCGCCCTTCTCTACGTGCCTCATTTGGGGCTTCCCGTAGAAAAGATAGCGGACGGGAGGGATTTTCAGGCCATCAAGGTTTTATGGCCCAAATCAATGGGTTCTTGAGCCCGCAGCCGTGAGATCGTTGAGGGTTACTTGGCCCTCAGGGTTGCAGAATCAGTAGCCAGGGATTGCAATTGTTTGGCTAGACCAAGGTATTGATAGAGATATCAAAATACTTAATCGTTTGGCGAATGCTATAGTTGCAGTTGTTCGATTTCATGATTGTACGTAGTTGTTTCTGTGCACGTTAAAAAGTCATGATCAAGCTATTTCAGTTTTCGCGAAAGGCTTTAGTTTAGATTTATTTAAATGATAACTATTTTCCTTTAACAATAACTATTTGAGTTTAATAAAACTTTATACCAATTTTTCTGATAGTAGAGTATATGTTTATCATTTAAAAAACTTTAAAGCCTAAGAAATTTTGATTAGAAGCTAATTTTTTCTCTGTCTTCAGTTAAACTGTGTACTATATTAGTCAAAACTAAGAATTCATGAATAAAGTTCACTCAGCATGTTAAATTAATAAAAAGGTTTAGACAATGAATCATTTATATGCAAAATTATGTGAACAAATATTTCAGTTAGATTAGAAAATTTTATGTAATGAATTTAAATCCTTTTAGTTTTTGAAAAATTGTTTAGAAATTTAAAATTTTTGTTATTTAAAAGAAAAAAAATAAAAATAAAACGAAGGAATAACCTTGTGGAACATTCATTTAACATTTTAAGTATTTTTAACGGAGGGAATAGAATTGCAAGCAATATTTTTGGTTCTGAACGAAAAATTAAAAAATAATGAAAATATGACCATCTGATGATTAGACATCAATAAAACAATTCTCTTCCCTTATCTTATTATTCATTCGTAGATACAAAAAATCTGAAATAAAAGTACGTATAATATAAAAAAGCAAAACGTAATTTAGAAATATATAAAAATATGGGTAAATATTTAGAATTACACTGAAATACATAAGGATTGAAAAAGATATTTTAGCTGATACGTAAAAAAAAACGGAATGCATTTTTTAAGAGAGAAATTTTAATTCAATTTGATTACTAGTAAAGTACGAATCATTTTTATACAAGAAAAAATTAATACATTTCTCTAGAAATTACAAAATTAGAGAAAATTAATTTTATACAAAAGTTTCTCTAGCAACGTGTTTGATTTAAACAAAACTATTGTTAAGAATTGATCAAAATAATATGACTTCGATTGACGTTTAAAAATGTTTTAAGGGAAAAAAAAAAAAAAAAAAAGCTTTTTAGCGTTGATATTATCAATTAATTATTTCAACTTCTACAATTCATAAAGATAAAAGAAAATTTAAATTTTTCATCATTAGACACTATTTGAAACATTAACACGTAAGCAGTTATTGTAACAAAAATACAAATTCGCAAATAGTTGACAGTTATGACATAAAAGTGAGTAACGATTTTAATGCCAGGGTGGGAAATGAGTCATTCGGAATATGTTCTCGGATAAAAATGGATGGAATAGCATTTCTGACGCACTATACATTGAATTTGATGGATAACAGCGAGATTTTTGACAGTTCTTCCATTCGGCCGACCAAGTACCACGGGAGCAGTTAGGGTTTAATGACGGAAGGGGTCGAGTAACGGCTACACAATTCCGTGGACTTCATAAATAATGGGTCCTATATGGGGCTAGAACACTTTCTGTGATGAAGTATTTAATGCAGTTGGATCTCATAGGGAAGTAGAAATATTTCTTGTTCCTGGGCAGTGGCAAGGTGAGGCAGGGGAGGACCATAGCCCCTCCCTGAATTAAAAAATTTAATTAACTAAATTTTCTTCTTCTCTAATGATTTAAAAACAGTAAAATTTACTCTTCTCAAGTGATTTAACATAATGAAACACTGGGGGAAAAAAGGAAATAAGGATTTTTCGTCAGGGGGCTTTACCCTCGCACTCCTACTCTCTTGAACCCCCCCCCATGATATGTAATATTTAGTTCTGTCTTCCTTTTTAAAGGTCGAACGTTTTATTATCTTTTTTACGTTAGATGTGTATAAACATTACCTTAAATAAGAAGAGAGGGGCGGGTCGAAAAAAAAATTAACTGTTTGTTCAAAAAAATTGAATACACATATAAGAAACATCTATAAATCTATTTCTATTAAAAAATTGACAGGTCATAATTACAATTCAAATACATTTCGGATATTATTTTTTACTTCCTATTTCAAGCGTAAAAAAATATGTTTAAAAAAATGTATGAAAATTAAATAATTATGCTTAGAATAAGCAATTACTAACGGGGGGGGGGGGGAAGTGAAAATATATTTGTTACAGGAAATAAGTAATTAAATATAAATGAAAGAATTTAAAATTAATTTAACATTAGTAGTTCAAAATTTTACAACTACATAATTCATAGATTTCTTCAAAGGCTTAAATTTTAGTATCTAAAATTTACACTAGAATGGAAATGTCGTGTATAACTTGGGTACGGCTATTTACGTTTTAGGGATTAAATTTTATTTCAGTAGAAAAACGTTTAATATAAACAGTAAGTTCATTATATTCATAAAGAATTATAGAACACAATGCCTAGCGGAACTTTTTGTATTGCAACAATTTGGTCGTCAAGTAGTATGATTAAAAAAAGAGAGAAAAAAAAATAAAATTCTTCCAACATAATATTTTAATCTGCAATAAAGTTTGTCAAAACATATGTTGCGGTAAACGTAAAATTATTGAATCAAAGATTTTGTGACATTAATGTTTTTGTAAAAAATAAAAATAGCTATAGCTTTTACTACAGGAATTATTTAAAAAAATATTTAAAATGCTTATTTAATGTATTTAAAGCCGGTCAATACGAAAACAAATCATCACAAACGAATTTCAACGCCCCATTTAAAAAAAATTCCAAGTGAAACGTCGAAACGTAAACAAGAATTAGAAGAGCCGACAAACAATTCACACTTATCACTGGATACAAAAATATCGTAGCGCCGAAATGGTGAATGAAGCCTGCCATGCAATGAAGTTTCAAAAGTGTCAGAGTTAAAAATTTTTCGACATTGCTAAGCTCTTGAAATAAATAATCGTAGGAAGCGCAATGAAAACGCTTGCTCAGCGCTTAGGTAGGGGTCACCCTCCTTGTTGTGTTCCTCGCATGTGATCATTTATCAAGCCCTTATTTCCGTGGGCGAGTATATTCACTTTTGCTCACCACCCCGGAGCTACATTTTCAAAAAGGTGAGTCAGCGATGGACTTGGCGCCGCATTTCCACGCCATTTGGCGAAACAGCTGATTGAAGGAAGACAAAGTGGGAGAAAAGAAGAACCTATTTTTCACCAACTTTTTCCATCTCTTGTTTCGGATTGCGTTTCCGTAATGAAAAGGGAATATTTGTGGTGTAATAGGGAATATCATGAGCACCTTAGGGATAGTATTTTTCTCAGATAAAATGAGTTGATTTCCAGATAAAATCGCTAAGGAGATATTTGGTACGGAAACGCGTGATGAATCTAGTTTCTTGTTCATGAGAAATGTTGTAATAAAAGAACCGAATAAGTAATAACGCAGCATACTATTTTCTGTCAATTGATGAATGTGCGTTTAGAACCATTTTTAGCGAAATCTTGATTAATCAAGAAGCATAAGATTTACTTTCGATTATTATGTATTTTTGAGAATGAAATACGATATTTTTCAAGGGAAAAAAAATGAATTCTAAATAATATTTTCTTAAAGTAAGAGAATTTGGTTTCTGATTGTTATATATAAAAAAAAAAAAAATAGCAATTTTCCGATTAATTATATTGAAAATTTAGTACATTAAAAATTCAGTTAAAAGTACTGAATAAGAAATAGGAATACGCAGCAGTCATTTCTAACAATATTCAGCTGCGAATAATATATATGGAGTGCATACATTGAACTTTGTTAAAGATACATCATAAAAAAGAGAAAAAAAATTAGTTGATAACACAGTAAACCTATACTTAAACTGATATTAATAAACAACGATATAGAGTAAGAGTGTTACGAAAATAAAAGAATACAGATAATATTTAGTAGGTAATATATATTTTTAAATATATACACATCAAAATTTGAAGCCGTATTAAAATAAAATAAGGGGAATTATTATGAATTAAAATACACAGAATCTCGTAAAAATGATTAGGTACGGGTGAATTTCGTTACAGAAAGAAAGAAAGAATTATAAATATGTATAATATATTTTAAACATATAGATGGAACGATGGAACAACATGGAACGATGTAATAAAAGTGCACGTAACAAATTTCAAAAGATTTCATACTTTTCACCATGTGAATGCAGCTTCATTTGAACACTAAACCCAACATTCTTTCTCATCTCAGAAAATAGGCATAATTTTTAGATAATAGTTTTGTGTCACTTCAAAAAATGTTATTTGACTTATTATTAAGATATTGCATTCAGGTCTAAGATAACACGAGTTCGCATCGTAAAGCAGATTACATCAATGTCACGAGAATGTCTCTCTGTTGACAAGACATTGCCGGAAAAGGCTAGACACGCGGATGCAAATCACAAACCTATCTCAGCTCTACATCTCATTTACAAATCCATTCGTAATCCAACATTCACAGCCGTTTATCACACTAAACGCCAGCTGCAAGAGTGTGATCATGGACACGGGATCATCTTTGACATAAGGGAATCGCATGATAAGATGAATGAATATGTTATGTGACAGGACGAAAACTGTTTTTAAATCTTATACAGAAACGAAAAAGTATATGACGCCTATCGTAAGATATTTTCCCAATCGTACTAAGAGAAATTTGCAAGATACAGTCGAACCTCGTTAACGCGAACACTCAAGGGAAAACTTTTTTTGTTCGTGTTAAAAGAAATTCGTGTTATCCGAACTTAAATACATTACATACAACTGGACGGGGTAATCGGAAACAGTTCGCGCTAAAAGTAATTCGCGTTAAGAGTGTTCGTGTTAACGAGGTTTGACTGTACTTCTTTGAGGTAAAAATTAGACATATAATCTGACTGAACGAAGGCTATAAAACATAGCTACCAGTCTTCTGGATTTTATTATTTTTTAATCAAGTAAACCCGGAAAATTTACTTAATACGTCTGTGGGATAATTATTAGATTTAATTAATTTTTTTTAAAGGGGGGGGGGGCTAGCTATGCTAAAATGTATCATCTAAACAAAATATAATGGCTGGTCAATTATTGTGCATTATAAAATCATAATTTTAATGGGAAAAAATAAATCTCAAAATGAAAATATTTCATATATTACACGTAGGCGTAGCAGCTCAAAAATTATGGCAGGGACTTAGATAGTCGCTTAAAGAAAATCAAAATAATTAAGAATAATTTAAAATTATTAAATATTTTTGAAATAAATTATTACTATCATGAATATAATGTAAATATCTTAATTCCTTTTAAAATAACAAATTTTGAAAACGCTCTTGTGAATTTAGGGTTAAGAAAATATATATTGATTTTGAATGGACAGAGTTTGAGATCCGTGAGACCTTTCCTTTCTTATGCCCCTGAGTTACATGGTGTGGTAAAATTAATAAACTATTTCAAGATTATGACATAACTTCTTTATTTAAAAAAAAACAGACAAATCTAATGTTTAAGATTAAAGAAAATATATAACAAAATATCAACTTGGAGTGAATCGACAGTTTAAAAGATATAATAAAAATACGCAGATATCTATAAATGTATGAAATTGTTGTAAAACTGCTAATACATAATTGTCATTTCGTTGCTTGTAACAGTTTCGATGCAATATCAATTTTCTGGCATTAAGAAAATAATTTTATCCAACATGAACTCTGGCCCCACCAGTGGCTGAGAGGTTCTGCTCTCGAAGCTGGTAGACGGGAGGTGCTGGGTTCTATCCCAATCGCGCCCGTCGGCCTAATCGTTCGGAGTTTTCGTGGTTTTCTTCGAGCCGTGGATTTATCCATGCGTAAATACGGGTTAGGTTCCCTTAGAAAGACCCCCACGTAGGGCACTCCCCCCGGGCCTATATCCCAAGTGTAGATAATTGGCCATCAATAATCAACCCAACTCAACCCAACCCAACATGAACTCTTTATAAAACTGATTAAAAAAAAATTATCCTATACTTTTTTTTTCTTTATTCACTCAATGTTGGTGAACACTGTTCTTAATTGTCCATAATGCGGTTTATCACACAATATAGTTATAAATTTTATTAAACACAAAATAAAATATAGCGCATCCGTATAATATAATAAAATGGAAATTCAATTTCTTTTCATTTTGTTTAAAAAAAAATGATTAGGGTAATGCAGTGTGTGTCAGATTTTAAAACTGTCACAGAAAATGACAGAAGATAATAACCGAACAAAAACAGTCTCAGGAAATCATTAGAGTGACTTTCCTCTCATCTCCCTGAAAACTCTCATCCTCTGCTAGAAATAATACTCTATGATTAAAGGCTTCTGAGGAAGAAAGCAAAAAGAAGAAGAAATAAATAGAAAGATGATACCTTCATAAGTACAAAAAACGAGAGAAGAAAACTCAGCCTAGATGACAGCTTCCTTCATCTTCCCTTCTTTTTGTTTGTCCCCAAAACAACAAAACCCCGCACCCAAAAAAGGAAAATTTAAAAAATCATTTAGCCCTTCTTCCATTTGCCATCTCTACCCACTTAAAACACACACGTATACATGCAAATGCCGGGCTGTCATTCAAATGTAATGAGAAAAGAATCCAAACGAACTGTCCGCTCGTCTTGGAAAAAAAAATTATATATATAGATATATATACATAAACAAAAACTTGCAGAGGAAAGCGAACTCTCGTCACTCTGCCGACAGACGAAGAGAAGGAAACGGAACAGACCCCCCTCCTCCCCTCTGAAACGTACGTTTCCCCCTTTTGTTCGCGGGATTGTCACTTCCAGACGATAACCGAGAGAAAATGTCAAGTTCTCCTTAAGATTTAATTATCGATCCAGGACGTAGGAGAGACAGGTAGAGCAGATAGTGCCACTGTAACGAAGATTTCGATTAAAGCAAAAGGAGGGTGGTGGAGGGGTGGAAGTGAAGGCTTTGCGTAAATTGGGAAGGTGATACTTGCTTCTGTAAGATTCTCTCGCTTAGCTTTCTCTCAATGTGTGTATTTTGGGGGTGAAGTTTAGACAGTGGGTGCCGGTAGGTGCTTCTGATCGTTCGAAAGGGGGCGAGATATAAATTACAAATTTACTGCGAAATTCACTTATTACTTAACTTTTTCGCCAGAGTAAAAAACCTATGAGACTTCAAACAATAGTCTAAAATGAAAATGAAATTTAAGATATGCATCGTGTTACAAGAATCCAAAAAATATTTTATCCCGTTTGAATCATATGAAAATTTTTAGAACCCAGAAACATAAGGAGGGGGGGGGGGGTTGAAATTGTCAGCACTTTTCTGAAAAATAATGAGTAATGGTAGCTGTATTTAAATACGCAGAATTTCTGTCTTAAATAACACGAAAAATTCTATTCGGAAAAAGTGGTGGCAGTTTGCATGTGCTCCCCCCCCCCCCCCAATCTCCCCCTTCCTTACTCTACTTCAGAAGCAGAGGTATTTTAATAAATTGTCCGTTATGTAGCTGATTTCTGACTCATCGGACCTCAATCATTGTGACTAATTTTCATTCACAACGCAAAATTTATTTTTTGAAAATGCTTTTTGTATAATTCGTTTAATATTAAAAGAAAAATATATACAATTTTTCTGATATTTACGCATTTTAGATTTTTTACACAATAAATAATTAAAGACAGAGAGAGGGATATACACTTATCTTAGGCACTTCATAAATCTAACATCGTTATTATTAATTATTAAAACTATCATTGAAGAAGAACAGTTGATAGTACCGCTATAACAAAGGTTTAAATTGAAGCCAAAAAGAGGTGATGCAGAGGTAAAAGTAAAGGGAGGAGGCTCTGCGTAACTGGGAAGACAATACTTGCTTATGTGAAATTATATTTCTCACCTAGCTTCCTCTCAATGTGTTTATTTTGAAGATGAAGTTTAGATAGAGGGTGCAATTAGATGTTTCTGATCGCTCGAAGGAGAAGAGATAAGTTACAAATTTACTGAGAAATCAATTTAAATTACTTAATTTTCCGTTTAAACTCCAAAAAGAAAAAAAAAATAGTCTATATCGAAAATATAAATGCATTGTTGATACAATTAAATTCTTCGTGGCTCAAATTTAAACAGAAAAATTATATTAGGCAAAATATTTTTTTCTTTTTCTTTCTTTCTTTATTTTGTGTATATGTAGGGGGGGGGGGGGTGGCAGATAACCATCCTTTATCTAAAATCGCTGAATTTTGTTGGATAAATGTATTTTTTCACCCGTATAGAATAAGATTTAAAATGAACATGAACATACTAAGCAATCTGTAACTGCATCGTATCAGAGAAATCCAATATTTACACTATTCAGTTCTAATTACATGAAACTTTTTTAGAACTCGCAACTGCAAATTCATAATTTCACATACGCAAACTGTACGCCAATTTCGCTGGTTAATAAAGGACATCGGTGCGTATACTTAACTAGCATTAAAAAACAATAGATATATAGTGCTATTGTGTAGTCGTAGAAGTAAGATCTTTGCGTGCAATTGGGAATTGATACTTATACTCGTGTGCGTTTCTCTCTAGATAGTGGGTGTTGGTAAATGCTTTTGAAGGGGACGAGATATAAATTATAAATTTACCATGGAACTCATTTAAATTGCTTGATTTTTCAGAGAAGGTTAAGAACTCACGAACTTCCAAACATAGTCAAAATAAGGTTTGAGAATGAATATATATTCATATTACATAATGCATACAATTGCGCGTAATTACAATAATCTGAATAGAAAACTTTCATAATTGAGAAATGTAAATTGATAAATTCAGAAGTAAAGGTACATTAAACTGTACTCATGAGTAAAACAATAAATACATACTTAGCTAATATATATATATATCATAGTTTTTTCTATTCAATAAACAAGAGTTAAACGAATAAATTGATCGATATATAGTTCTGTGAGCTGGAGAAAAATAATTTTTCATCTTTGTTAGAAAAAATATATTTTTAAGTTTGAAATAACCTAACATATAATTACATTTAAAAAAATAAATTATTAGCAAGAAATAATGAATTATCTTACCAGGAAAACTATGTATTAGAACTAGAACATTAGTTCCTCGTTATTCTTAAATTTTGCATTATAATGTTTATTTTTCATTGATAAAAAATAAATAAAGAATTAAAAAGAAATGTGTAGATATCAACTAAACCTACACGAAGTTTGAAACTTCAATACTACCTTATATTTAACTACTGGATGTATTGTTCAATATTATTTGCTTACATAATCATTAATATCATATACATCATTAATATGTCGAAGAGTTGAGAAATTCGTTGAAAAATGAATATGGGGAAACGGTTAAATACAATTAGCTAAAAGTTTGTTAAATCTGCTGTCTCTCTTCCATTAGGGGACGAGAGTAATTGCATAATAAAATATAAATAATAATAAACATATTTTAAACAAGTATGAACAAATAATAAAACAAAATATTTACAAAGTAAATAATAATTTAAAAAAAAAAAAACAAAAAAAACTGATAATTATTATAAATTAAGTAGTATAAAAAATAATTTATTTTTTAATTCGTTATTAATTATTATTATTTAAATAATGCATAAAAGGTACTGCAATAAAAAAAAAAATGTTACACATAACAATACAGCAAAATTTAATATCGCTCAAAATACTACTGCAGTTACAATTTACAAAGTTATCATCTGGATATTTCTACTAAAAAAAAATGTTTTTCTTTTCAAATCTTTGAAAATTTGACAGAGTAGCAATCTCATGTATTACCTTTTCCCCCCTTGTCTTTTCACATCAGACAACTTAAATTTATTACTGCATAAAAAGCAACCAATTAATGAAAAGAGTTTAAGGACAAAATATTAATAAATTTACAGATAGATAAATAAGTCAAATTAAAAAATGTATTCGTGTATTATTATATGCACATATTTTAAACCTATTTAAACCTATATTGTGCACCTATTTCCATCGAAATAAACTAAAAAGAAAAAAAAAAAGTTGTTATTTTAATTAATGTCATAATTTAAAAAACATAGTTTAAATTATAATTCTAAAATTTCTCATATTTTAAAGTATATGCATAGTCCAGAATTTTTTTTAAAGTATATGGATTTTTTTTCCTTCAAAATATAAAATATTGAATAGTTAACAAATAGTTCAGATTTAAAAAAAAATAAAACTGACTCAATAATGACTTGATAAATTAAAGTATAAAAAATTCGCAATCTATGAAACTCACGTGTCATATATTTTCATCAATAGCAAAAAAAAAAAAAAAAGAAAAGAAAGAAAGAAAGAAAGAAAAGAGAAAAATTCAAAGTTGTAAATACAATTAATAGTCATTCCCATCCTCCGAATCTCAAAATTACCACTAACCCCTTAGCAACGAGCGTCACTTATACGTGTCGCATACAGTGCTCAGGGTCAGAATCCTTGATAATTCTTACCAGTAATTTTTAACTGGAAATTTTGTCCTATTTAATCAAAGCATTTCTCCGATTAAATTAGTCGAAATTTTCTCTTTTTAAAAACGGGTGATAAGAGATTAAAACTCTATAAAGAACGTTCCACCTATTTTCATCGGAAATAAACTAAAAATGAAAAAAAAAAAGTTATTATTTTAATTAATGTCATAATTTAAAAAACATAGTTTAAATTATAATTCTAAAATTATCATATTTTAAAATACATCCATAGTCCTGAAAATTTGTAACATGCCTTGATTTTTTATTTAAGTTTTAAGAATTATAATTAAGTTTAAATCATAAACATAAAGAATTAGGATCGATAAGATTATGAAAGTGGTCTCTTTCAATGGTGGTCTCTTAAAAAATTTTATTACATTTTTTAAAGTTTCTTTTTGTATCTAATAAATGTTATACATTATTTATATTCGCCGCAATCGTTAAACAGATTTGTTTTCGTGGCCATTTTTTTTAAATTTAAATTTTGTACGTTTTCACTATTTACCCCCCCCCCCCCCCCCCCCGTCCCCTCCACGCACACACAGAGCGAACGAAAGTACCATTTTGAATTCACTATATCACCATTTTGAATTCTCTATATCACCATTAACTCCAATATAGATTGGCTTAGCTTCGTGACACACTAAAGTACCCACTGTTAACGTTAGCCAAATGACACAAAAATTAAAGTTTAAAAATTAATTATGAACAATATTATAACAGTACTACAATTATAATTTTTATTGCAATTATACAAATATCTATGCTGAAAAATAAACTGTTATTTCGCTACTTGTTTGACAGTCAAAGCAAAGAAATCTCACACATTTATATAAAATGACATTATTTCTTTTTATAACATTAATTTATAATTTTAAAATCCGTATTTAGTACAGAAAACTCATTAAAAGACAAGATATATATATATATATATATATATATATATATATATATTAAATCTTACAACAGCAAACACGTAGTTAACAAAAAACCGGAATAAACAAAATAATAATAATACACAAAAGAAAGAAAGTTATTTATTAGACTACTATCAAAACTTTTTAAATCATGTTTTAAATTATACCTTAAAAATTTCGTTGTTTTATAGTTTACATAATATTGAAATTGTACAACATTTTTTTTTTTTTCTAAGAAAACATTTAATAAACGTTTAAAAATAAAACGGGAAAAGTTACCTGACTCGATAAAGACTTGATGAAACACAATCCAACATAAATTCAATTATTAAAATGCCACAATCTAATGAATTTCACATCACGCCACAATTTCACCGATAACGGAAATTAAAATTTTCAACGTTCTGATTTCCATCCCACTTTTAAAATCATTTTCATACTCCGAATTACAAAATTATCACAGAGAAAAACCTGTCGTTAAACACTTCTGAGTTAAAACCATCAACACCAAGGTAGATTGGCTTAACTTCGTCACACTACAGTACCCACTGTTAACGTCACCCAAATGAAACAAGGTTCTCAGCACAACCACGAAAGACCCATTCGTCAAAAGCTCTGGCCAGAAGCCAAATATAAGAATACTAAAGCTTAAATGTGTGGGCCAAATGAATGACAAATTTGAATAGAGATACAGGATTGGCCACAGTATTCATTAAGCAATGGAACACATGTAATAGATTTGAATCAAAATCTTTGATATCGCGGAAAACATACGCCCAATATGGGTGTTCACTTCTTCAAAATAAAAGAAGTAGAGTATATTCACAACACTCTCTATTATTTTTCTTTACAACTACCGAATTCATAATTAATACATTACAATGGAACCCACACAAAAAAGGTGGACAAAGGTGAAATTTAAAGAAAAATGTCAATCAATCCTTTAGAAAATTGGTGAAATTTGATCGGAAGAAATGGAAATAAAAGAAGTTTAGTATATTCACTTTTAATTTACTATTTCTAAATTTATAATTAATATATATACAATGAACCTATACAGTAGATCAAATGTGGACTTTCACAGAACGTACAAGGTGGTCATAATTAAACTGACAGTATACTCAGCGTGTTCTGTAGCGCGATCTAATTACGAGAATGGAGACAGATTTTGTAGGATGATTTAACAAGACGGGGGGAGAAGGATTTCGAAAAAAAAAAAAAAAAACAGCGCCATGTACCTTAGCGGTGACTTTTTGAACTTTTTTTCGCGGAATTCTTCGTCATTTCCATTCAATTTCACTTCACTTTTAAACCTATTATTATTGTTGTTGTTTGTTTTAAAAATGTCAACAAGCATTTAATTTGGAATTCGGAGCATTTTTATATCCAACTGCCTATTTTGATCACTGATCTTAAAGTAATTTAAAACCGTGTCTAAAATATTACAAGAAAAATAAAAATTAAGCATGTTTTCAGCTTCCTGTCTATAGCTTAAAACTATTTACAGTAAAATTTATTTTTATGATTTCGTGACAAAAATAAAAATAATTAATATTACTACAATGATACACAGGAAAATGATATGAGAAAAGAAAAATACATCCGAAACTTCGCATTCTTACTTTGGATGAATGGAGACGCATAAAATTCACAGAAGATAGAACCTCTGGTACTTATATAAAGTTGGAAGATGAAATAATCAGTCAAAAACTGATATGAAATTTCTTTGATTATCATTAAGACAAAGTATGACATTTACATATATGTATTTTTGATTTAAATGAATCTAATTAAGAAAGAAAAAAAAGTGCATTGAAATACATGTTCTTTGTTTCCTTCAAATTGAGCTATTTTAATTATGACATATTTCACTAATTTTACCCCATCATTTTCATTCAATTTTACTTCATGTTTAAACCAATTCTTTTTTTTTCTTTTATAAATTTCATCAAGCATTTAATTCGTAATTCGAAACATTTTAAATCCCTCTTTGTCTGTTTTACAATTTCACTTTCTACGCCAAAAGATCTTGCGCTATGTCTTAAGCTATCTGTCAATAGCTTGAAAAGATTTACATTAAAATGTCTTTTTATGATTCTATGGCAAAAATTTCATTAATATTACAACAGCGATACACATTAATGTGATAGAAGGAAAATAAAATTACATTCCTAACTTATCATTCTATGAAGAAGTGAAGGCGCACGAAAGATGCAGAGAAAAGAGCGTCCTATCTAAGACTTATACAAAGTTGGAGGAGGGACAGATTAGTTATAAAGAAAATAAAAAAACTGATGTGAAATTTCTTTGATTATCATTAAGACGAAGTACGACATTTATATATTATACATTTTTGATTCAAATGAATCTAAAACTAGGTTCGAGAAAAGAAAATACATTTCTCTCAGATTCTTCAAGCTGAACGATCTTGACGTGGACATAATTCACCACTTTAACCACTTTATTTCCATTCAATTTCGCTTCATCTTTAAGCCAATATTTTTAAATTTTAAAAATTTCATCAAGCATTTAATTCGAAATTCGGAGCATTTTAAATCCATCTCTGTCTATTTTAATAACTGATCTTAAAGTAATTTTGAAACGTTTCTGGGATACTACGCCAAAAAATCTTGAACCATGTCTCAAGCTATCTGTCAATAAGCCCTTCCCGATGTTAAATAGGCAAAGGAAGAAAAAAAATAAAAAGGAGACCAACTATAAGAAAGGAAATAAAAAGTAAGAGAAGTACCCCTTGATGATTGCTCAGTGGGTAAGCCAAAAGACTATAGATCTGCATTTGTCAGCCAAGCCTGTGCATTTTTGAATCCCTAATGGGCGAACAATACTGATGCGAAAACCCTGGCGCCAATGTTTAATGATTCCTTCAGAGGAGGAGCAAAAAAATATAATGAAAAAAAAAGGAGAATAGGAAATCCTGAATTTTGCTCCCGACTAAATCCGTTTAATGGTCCCTACCGAGTTTCTTTAACTGCCACTGAAAGTAAGGAAAAGTCTTTTTTAATATACACATATTTTTTCTACATGTCAAATCCATCGGGTGCCTATTAAAATAAAGTACGAGTTGAAGAGTTGATGGGAGAGTCTGCTGAGATAAAACAAGGCAAAAGAAGGGGGGTAAATTTGGAGAAAAGGGGGGGGGGGTAAAATAGGAGATTCCTGCCGATGAAATATGATGCTATGATGGCTGATTATGCAAAGAAAAGGGTTTGTTTGAATAAGGATTTTGATATTGATTGTTTTTGAACTGCCAACGACTTTCAACAAGTTACATTGAAGACTAAAGATTCAAAAAGGGTTTTTAAAAATTAATATCCTGAATGTTACTGCAGTGGAAATTTTAAATTCAGTGCAGAAGGGAAGGGGAATATCTTCAAGGTGGATATTAACATTTTTTAAAGATTAAATGCGAGAATTTAGTGCATACAGGAATTTCTTTTTTTTTTCCGATGACAGAAAGGGCTCTGTAGCGATACAAATGAGACGGAGAATTTTTGCTCGTTCGTTTCACAATATTTCAATTTTAAAAAGTCTTCTGATGTATTAGATGAGGTTTACGTATGAAAAATGCATTTGATGTAAATGAAAAAATAGTTTAGTTACCCGAGAGAAAAATAAGTTATTCTTATGTGCATAAATACATAACTGGTTTCGACAGAAGGATTTCTGTAGGAGAAAAATTGATTTACAGTGAAATTTCCTTTTTATGATTTCATGACAAAAATAGAATTTATTAATATTATTACAGTGATGCACAGAAAAATGACAGAGAGAGAGAAAGGAAGATTACATCCGTTACTTGGCATTCTTATTTGAGAATAGGAATAAAGTCGATTTATATCATGGTATGCAGAGCTACGAATGCTTCAAAGTGTAAAGACTAAAATAAACGGATTTTATCTAATAATTATATCAAATGATTTAACAATCATCTATTTTTCTATCTATCAACCATCAAGGTATTTTGTTGGTTTATATTTCTCTCCATAAAAAGGGCGAAACTAAAAAGCAATATGAAGGAGAGATCTTATAATTCAGAAATTGAAATCCATATTTAAGACATTTTTCCATTTAATATCTATTTCTCCGGAAACATCTATCCAAAAACTGTCGGTAGATTATAGGATTGCTATAATTAAACAATTTTAGTATACAAATTCGGTTTTTAAATTCCGTAATACGGAAATAATATGACTCCATCTTAAATAGGACGTAATCACCATGGCAACCTAGTATCATTACCTATCATGTGATATCATTGAATTAATTACGTATGATAGGATTTAATAGAATGATACATCTCGGTCGTTTGACTTTTAATCCTCGGAAGCTGCTATAACAAAGTAGTACCAATTTTCAAAAAATTTAAATTACTTAATAAATATTTTTATTAATATCTTTTTAAGTTTTGATTCTATTTTCATAAAATTTGAAATGACTCGACAAAATTCTGCATAGATTATATATATTAAATTTCAAATCATTTCGTTGGGTAGTTTTTGCGCTGTTATATGCGGACAGACGGACATACAGACAGACGGACCAGACGACGACTATAGGTGCTACGTATTTATATAATTATGAACGCACCTAATGAATCGGTCAAGTGAGAGAATAACTCGTGCTTAAAGGGTTCCGTAACATTACATTTATTAATTAACTAACAAACTGCTACTACCTCTAATTTTTTACATAATTTTAGTTTCGGTAGATTCGGAAATAGGTATGTGAGTGTGTGTGTGGGGGGGGAAGGGGGGGGGGTGTCATATTTTTGCAGTACATTTTCGACGATATCTTTGAAAATATAATACCAAAGTTAAAACAAATATATTTTTGAGTTTGGTTTTACGAAATATTTCTACCGATACCACACACGATATATAAAAAGAAATATTGTAACTTAATTAATATCTCACCTAATTACCGACAATTTTTTTCGAAAATCATTAGCAAATATCCTTGGATGATTCTGCGTCGATAGATATCTCGAGCGTTCGTCAACTCCCCCGCTGAAAGCCCTAAAAGAAAAGTTTGTGTGTAACGGGAAAATGCGTTTTTCTCAAAAACTATTTGACCTAAGAAAATCGCTATGTATTCCTGCAAGATTTAAATAAACTCCTATTACCCTTAATTTTTTCGTAATTTTAGTTACAGTAGATTCGGAAATAGAGGGGAGGGGGAGAAACATATTTTTGCAGTGTATTTTCGACGATATCTCTGAAAATATAATACCTAAAATTAAAACAAATGTATTTTTGAGCTCGGTACTACGAGATCTTTCACACGATATACAAAAATAAAACTTTTTATTTTGAAGTAACTTAATTAGCCCCCTAAATTGTTCCTAAACATATTTGTGAGTGGCTAATAGTCTGAAAATATGTGGGTAAAAAGGCTTCATAACTTTCCCCGTCCTACAGTTTGCAAGAAAAAGTGCTCTGACAGACGGACAGACAGACACAAGAGGGATCTTATAATGGTTCCGTTTTTACTTTTTAAGTACGGAACCCTAAAATTAAATTGAAAATAAAACTATTTGTTATTTTGACTTTTTTATCACATTTTCATAATATATGTCATGAAAGTACAAAATAATGCAATATGTCTTGTATACAGATTCAAATAACAAAAGAATGTGAAATATTTTTTAAATAACTTGTGAAGTTGAAATTAAATACATACAAAAGAAACAAGTTGGAAATTGTACGTCAAACGTTACAAACGAGGTGCGTTCGTACGCACGTTTTAGAATTAAATTCATGATATCCAGTGCGTAGAACGGGTTAAACAGCTAGTTAAGTATATATTTTATGACACTGTTCATACAAATATCTTAACTAGTTATATAAATATTCAGATATATATGTATCAGCTAGTTATATAAATATTCAGATCTTGATGATTTTTAATTCTGTGAAATGAATTATATCGTCTGCAGATTAATTTCTGTAATAAAATAAGTATCTCGGTCGCTCGACGATTAAACTTCGAAACCTCCTATAACAAAAAAGCACCGATTTAAAAAAAAAAATTCAAATTTCTTAATAAATATTTTTATTAATATCTCCTAAAGTTTTGATTCGATTTTAATAAAATTTGAAATGTCTCGACAAAATTCTGCAAAGATAATATATTTTAAATTGCAAACCATTTGGTTGGGTAGTTTTTGCGTTGTTATATGCGGACAGACAGACAGACAGACAGACGGACGGACGGACAGACGTACGGACCAAACGACGACTATAGGTGCTACGTATTTATATAATTACGAATGCACCTAAAAATGAAAAGCACGAAAAGAAAAGTTCAACTTATTTTGAATTTATGCTTACTACTACGCAAATGATCACATCATGCTGATATAAAATCGACTGTACTTTTGTTAAAATTCAAATTTAATGGAATGTATGACATAATTGGTATTCAATATCTATCGAAAACGGAATTACACCTCCCCCCCCCCCTCTTATTTCTTAATTTTGGTTTTACTTATATTTTTCAGTGTTATCTTATTGTTTACAAGCCAACTGAATATTAACCATGAGTGCACAAAGTCTAATAGGACTAGTAAAATTAATTTAATTTAATGACGTTATCGCCTGTTTCGGTGAAAAGGCGAAAAGAAAAGAAACTGTAAATAGGAAGAAATGTGGGCGGTAATACAAGTTAGTGTTTCAATAAGCAGTATTTGAAATTTGTCTGTTTTATTTTGACCCAAACTAAGAATAAATATCAACAATGGCAATTTATTTTTAAAGTGTGATAAAGTTTGTTTTTAAAAGAGGTACCAGTGCGGTGATTTTATCTTTTAAAAAATGTATTTTCCATCAAGATGTATGAAACAATCTGAGAATGCTCGATGCTTTGTCTAATTAGCCACTTAACAGTTTACTTGCTTCGTTACTAAAAGCTTTTGGATACCACTAATTCTTAGCTGTAATCTTCGATTTAGTAATTGACAGACATTTTTCGATTATATAAGACAAATATTTTAGTAAGGAAAAAGTGTTGTCCCTATTTTTCGTTTATTGCGTAAAAAAAAAAAAAAAACCCGAAACTGTTAAGGGATTAAAAATTAAAACAGATTTGATTGAAGATATATTATTAACCTTGTATGTCAAATTAACAAAGTTGACAGGCTCATTTTCCAAATACGTTTTACATAATTTAAAAGGATATTAGGTATAGAACTTTACAAACATGATTTATATTCATTGGAGCAAAGCATTTTTCTCTCTCTCTCTTTCTTTTTTTTAAATAGGTCGATATTAATAGATGATATTAAAGTATTTGTAACATCTAAAACAGCATTACGAAGTGAAAATGGCTTATGGAAAAAGATCACCACTACAAAAGAATAAGATATTTCCCGTGGGTCAATCCATACCTGAAGAAAAAAAACTACTTACATTACTTCATTTATGAAAGAAAATCAATCAAATCTTCAATTAATGTTACAGATTGACACGCAGGAATAAAACAAAACAAAGTTCAATTAACTTTCCAAATCATATTACATGATATCTTCAATCTGCGATTGGTATCGAGATAGCCACGAAAAGTAAAGGTTTCACTTCATACAAAATTCAATTAGACATGGTTACTGCTCCTTTAGAACCAACCTAGATGCCTGAACTCTGTAGTTAAATAGGTATGAAAAAAAAAACTTGGTTTTTCAATGCCCGTGTGATAAAAAAAAAATATCATTCTTCGACTGAAGGCGTAAAAAAGACAACATTTGTAAGGCCCGACATTCAAGAAGCAGTCAAGACCTGGCCAAGGGGTTGACTGACCATGTGTAGAAATAAATGTATATGCGGTTCGCTGATTTGATAGCCCAATGTGACACTTGTTGCCAACTACGTAAATGCAACTTTCTAAGGTGTTAAAATGACATGCACGTAAGGAAGTGATACTTTGTCACAGAAGCATGCGTGTCGTTGATTAAGGTCATTCTGTAATTAAAGCAGGAATGGACTGCATATGTTTTGCAAAAATCACTGGAACACGTGTAAAAATAAGTGCATCGAAAATGTACACAGCAAAAAAAAAAAAAAAAAAAAAGTGTTGATTTTATAGTATAATACTGGCACCGCAGCTGCCAGTATTATACTGTAAAATCAACACTTTTTTTTTTTCCAGTGATAGTAAAACAACTATATAAGATTCTAAATATTGTTTCAGAAAGTTTTTTTTTTTTTTTTTTTTTTTTTTTGAAGTGATAGTAAAACAACTTATATAAGATTCTAAATATTGTCTCAGAAAGTTTTTTTTTTTTTTTTGCTAAAGTAAAATTTTGATTCTTTGGAATTTTAGACATTTGGTTAATAAAGATGATTAAAAATAATATAGAAGAAAAAATAATTGTAGTTTTATGCAAAAGCACTCATTTATTGGTAAATTTAATTAGCGTTTTTATATGAAATAAAATATTTTGGAGCCTTTTCTTATATCATTTTTACATGGGATACAATGGACCACCTCATACTGAGGCACAACAAAGCACTCTTTTATACTGATTTAATAGTGAAATTGTCAATAGAAAAACTTAAACAGTTATAACAATGTTTCCTCTTTTCATTTAAAATTAAAACTGCAGTTAAGGAAATGTTCTAATATATTTTGTTGTGAAATATATTTTTAAAACTACTTTTGTATCTGTGCAATTCTAATATATTGAAGAATATGGCTACTTATTCATATAAACTGAGAAAAATTTATTTAGAATATTATTTACGTTCTTTTCCTTTCCTTCTCTTTTTTTAAGAACATAACAATTAAAATATTTAAATCATAAATAGATAATGTCTAACTGAGAAAAATTTATTTAGAATATTATTTACGTTCTTTTCCTTTCCTTCTCTTTTTTTAAGAACATAACAATTAAAATATTTAAATCATAAATAGATAATGTCTAACTGCGTACTTTTTTAATTTGTTGTAACTTAAATCATCAATCATAGGGATTTTGCAAAAAAAAAAAAAAAAAAAAAAAAAGAAAGAAATATTCTTAAAATTATATTATTTATATATTGTTTAACACACGTGTTAAATAATTTTCATTTAAAATTAAATACGTAAGTAAAACTTTGAAAGTTATTTATGTATATAATGTCCTTCTGCACAAAAATACTTGCAAATATTTTTATATCTGTAAAGTCACTCAATCATTTTGTTCTGTACATTGAAAAGTATGGCTAAAGATTTCTAATAATGTACTTTGCCGTTTAAATACGAACTAATATTGATAGTACCTTTCACTATGTGGAACTATATGGCATATGTGGCTTTTCACTATCCCAGACATGGGCAGACTTGCCAACCTCCCGCTTTTTCTAAATCAAAAAACATACTTTGAACCAGAAAATTTACTGAATTAAATTTTTCTTGCTTCTATGTGCACTGTTAAAAATGCTATGCTGGATCGAACCAATTTTCGGAGCTGCAGTAGCTCCAATCATAAGATAGTGAAATCTTGTTCCAACATTTGGACCTCCGGTTTTCAACATTTTATCGTCGTAGCTAGTGCAGCACCAAAATTTAGTTCAATCCAGTACAAAATTTGTAAAAAGTCATTTAAAATTTACTTCATTTCATTCTTAAAATAAAACTTTCAGTTTAAAGTATGATTTTCTTTTTTCTTTTTCTTTTTTTTCTCCTTAAATAAAAAAGCGGGATGTTAGCATATTATACATGGATTACAGTGGGATACATTTTTCAGTCTTAAAAGTATTTTCTGTTTAAAAAACTATTGAGACATATGCTTTAAGAAAATTAATAAATAAAGATCAATAAATTTTGCCACATTCGATTAAAGATAAATTAATATTTTCTTGTTTACCAATAATCATACAATTACTAAAAATATAAACTATTTGATAAAAATATTTTACATTTTACAAACTTCCGATTTTCTTTTTTTTTTTTTTTTTTTTTTTTCATATTAACGAAAAGTGATCATAACTTTCCTTAAGCAAAAAGTAGCATGCTATGAATAGACAAAAATTGACACAATAAATTACAATCTTTTTTTTTTTTTTTTTTTTTTTTTGGTAAATTAACATTTTAGACATTTCGTGTACAAAGTGTCGTTTAAAGGAAAATAAATGAACTATAAATGAATGCAGTGCTGCTCTAATTCGTACAATTACGACCAAGAAAAGTGACTCGTTGAGGCAGAACTGCCACAGCCTCTCCGATTCTGCTTCTTGAGCAACTATTTTTGTGTAACTTATTCGCACTAATTGTTAGATCAAAAAGATATTGTTTTTGGAAGTTTTATTAATTTATTTTCAACGAGGCATTTCGTTCAACAGCAAAGCGAATTTGATTGATTTTTGTCATGTGTGAAGAGGAAAATCTAAGTATACAGGCATATCACAATTCTATCTGATTAAAGAAAACATGATCAGCAAAATACATTATCATGATCGAATTAAAAAGAACGCCAATAACCATAGCAGCCATTCTTTCCGTTTTTAAAGAAAGTTAAATAAACATATTTTGAACTAAAATTTTTAATTAATAACTGAACTTAAATAAGTACCATAAGATACATTTTGTAATTTTTCAAAGTTTATTTGATTTGGAGGAGAAAAAAAACAGCAGTAAGGAAGTAGTACAGTTACTACAGTCACTTTTTGTAGTACAGTTACTACAAAAAAAGTTAATAGAATATTTTGCCTTATTTAATATCAGAAAAATATTACACATTGTAGAATTAAATAAAATGATTACAAATTATGCGATTTGAATATTAAATAGAAAGTTTCTTATCTGAAATTGTATGCCATACTTTTTGGACATTCCAAGGAGTGTATGCATCTTGAAAAATGGAAGACTGGCAGCTATTCTATAATGCATTTTGTATTGGAAAATAAATTTATTCACATCGGTCTTTTTTTTTTTTTTTTTTTTTTAATAAATAAGAACAGAAACTTAATTTTCTCCACTGAAATTCAAACTCCCTACTTTTAAACACAATTGAAGACACGCCTGGAAGAAGTGTTATATCATGTTTTATTCTATGCATGAAGGTGTTATGTAGTAATTTATCATATGGTAAAGCTAAAATACTAAGATTCTAATTAGTCATGAATATTAAAAAAAGATACATTATATTTTAATATTTAATATTTTTATATTTAATAATTTAATTATAATGTGTTTTAATATTTAATAAAAAATGTCAATACCCTTTTCTGAGATTTAGTATCAGCTGTTAACATTTTAAGTATTTGCAACCCAAAAAGAAAATAAATCCATAAAATTTACAAGAAAAAGCTTTCATTTCGACTTCTTCGAAATTTGTGTTTTGTTACAATACACCTTCCCCCAATCATATCTTCAAATATGAAATTGTCTTCATTTGTTATTATTATCGTTACCTGCATAACATTTTGAAACAATGTGATTTCAGTTCTTCTGATTCAAACAAATTCTTTAATTTTTTTAATAAAACGTTTTCCGGAAAATATTTTAAACACTGGATGCTGATTTATATCAAGAAATGAAGCTTTAGAAAAGGTAGTCATCAGGTACAATGGACTATATAATAATAAATGTTTTACAAGAAAATGAAACACCCTGTTCAATTATTTGTGACCTCAATAGACATACTTCTAGATTTCTCGCATATATATAGAAATGAAAATTATTTTGTAATCGTGTTAGAAAAATTCATGTTATTGAGAGTTGAAACAATAAGAAATCAAAAATACTCTTAATTCCTTCATGACGAGCGTCACGCATATGTGCCACATATAGGATATGTTGCGCACAATCCTTAATTTTGACTACCACTATTTCAGAATAGTCATTTTTTCCTTATTTAATCAAATAAGTCATGAGATTAAATAAGACAACACTGGTGCTCTAAATTAAAAAATTGTATACGGGACGTTCGTCGCAAAGGGGTTAACCATGGCCAGCAATAGTTCCGAGAAAATTAATTTTTTATGCGATTTCTGTAAAAATAAAATGTTGAAAAGTTGAACGCAGTTAATTTATTCACAATGCTTTTGTGATTAAAGAAAACCAAGATTACTATTCGAAAATGCTGATACTCAAACACAAATATGTATATGAGGCACAAATCTTGAAGGGCTTAATAAAATATGCTATTCCGTACTTAAGGCGGTTCGCAAAAAAAAAATATTTTTCCTCGCTCAAAAACGTAGAAATTTCTGACACATTTTCTGACTTAATTTTAAACGTATAAACATGGCACTTACAGGTACGATTATTGAAGCAATTTGCAATCGAACAGTTTTTTTTTTTTTTTTTTTTTTTTTCATTTTCCAATAAATGAATCGCATCTTCAGTTATAAACGATTATTGTCTCAGGAAGGCAGTTTTTTTTCTGCGATGTCCGGTCCGGAAAATCGGTTCAAAACGCCCAATGTGACAGCATTTTTTGAAAGATCTTCTACCTTTGCCGAAAAACTGAAAAAAAATGGTAGATTACATAGCTTCTGAATAAGAGCACCTACCATTGCCATGCGTTTTCGAACAAAAATAAAATGAAAAATATGCGGCAGAAAGTAGCCAGTTTGGATTTGAGAACAGCCTAAAAAAAATATGCTCTTTATGCTTAATCAAGAATTTAGCAAGTAGCTTCTAAAAATTATATTTACTTGAACCAATTTTAGATAAATATCTAACGAAAGCACGATTTTCCGTTATTTTAAAATCTTTTTTGACAATACTGGTTAAAAAAGCTTTCACGTAACAAATACAATCGCAGGACATTATAATTACGATAGAAAATTATATTTTTGTTTTCCATCGTCTATCCGAACAATCGCGTATAGAAAAAAATAAAGACAAACAAAGATATAAAGTCATAAACGCATATCAACTGCGATAAAGGTAATAAAATAAAAATATGATGGAGAAATGTTTGTTTTCCAACATAAGTAGTCTCTGAAACCAAAAAATGCATTGACAGGCAAATAGAAAATACCGATTGAAACGATTTCTCGGAAAAACAGAAATGAAACGTATGCTGAAATGACGAAAAAAAAAAAAGAATCCTCTAATTATTATGTTTATTTATTTACAAGCTAGTTATTTGTTATTTGAAAAGAACCAGTGAAAATATTTATCTAAAATCGAAGAATGTATTGAAAACCGAATAGGATTATGATTATTTCCAACCGTATGCTAAAAGTCAGAAAATTTAAATAATAATAATAATAATCATAATCATATAAATAAAGCGATGTTGTACCAGCTCTTCACAAAAGCATCAACGAAAGTAATTAATGAAGACTAAAGTTTTTCAACATGTACAAATATTAAGAAAATTTTGCATAATTTAAGTGGCTGATAATAAGAAAATTCATACATTTTAAATAAAACTGAAGTGTTTTTATAAATAAGTATAAAACTTTAAATAAAGTTCAATTTGAACGATGGTATATTATAAGAAAGAAATAGTAAAGAAGAAATGATTTTTTGTTTATTGTTTATTATGAAATAAATAAACAGTACATTTGAAAAGCTGGAAGGAAAAAAAAAAAAACATAGTTGAACTTTTGTAAATAGCAGCTATTATATCAGCTCTTCACAAAAGCATCAACGAAAATAGTTAATAAAGATTAAATTGTTTCAACATATTGTACAAGTATTAAGAAAATTTGCATAATTTAAGTGGCTAATAATCAGATTTTTTTTTTAAATAAAACATAAGTATTTTTATTAAGTATAACTTTAAATAAAAGTTCTATTTGAACGATGGTATATGATATGAAATAAATAGTTAAGCTGAAATTATATTTGCTTCTTGTTTATTTATTATGAACTAAATAAAAGGATATTTGAAAATTTGAAAGGAAAAAAAAAAAGAAAACAGAGTTACATTTTTGTAAAAAGGTGCTATTATAAAGGAATATTGTGTTAGCAATTTTTGTGATGACGATGGTGTAATGGCATGCTCAATATTGCTTACAACTGATTACGTCCCTGTTTTTTTCTTTTTTTCTTTTCTTTGTCTATTCGAATTTGATGACACAATAAAATAAAACTCATCAAGATAATTTTACATTTAATTTTGAGAAAAATAAGAAAATATATTAGGGTTGGAGTATCTTTTCTTTATACGATTAAGTCACAAACGAAATTTTGGGCGTTTCAATACAAAATATATTTTTGACGTTGCTCCATGGTTCTGATATTAAATCGACGTTTTTTTTTTTTCGAAAAAAGCATAGTTAATGATAAATACCCTATTTTGATCAATTTATTTTTACGTATTATTTTTAAAACATTTTCATATATCCAAAAATTGTTTGGGGCATGATATAACAATAAAAATTACATTTGGATAAATTTTGTGTCAACAAATTATCATAATTTATTTAAATTTTTTTTATTATGTTTGTTTGAATTATAACAATTTTTTTGAAAAGTGAAAAGTTAATATTTAATTTTTTTTTTTTTAAATTCCAATTATTTTTAAAAAATAATTGAGAAACATATGAAAAAAGAAAACTTTAATTCAACATAAAGTAAAATAAAAATAAAATGCTATTATGAGAACTACTTATTTAAGATTATTTTAGCACAGTTGTTTTTTTTTTTTTTTTAAATATTTTTCAAAAAAGAGAAGACGATGTCAAAAATAATAATAATAAATAAATAAAAATAAATAAAAAAAGATTATGTACAAGGTATTAACAGATACAACGTTATGAATGGAAATTTGAAATTATTTTTAGCTAGAATACATTTTTATTTTATTAATAAATATAATACTAAATGCTTTTCTCTTCATATGAAAGAACTTGCACAGAAAAATACATTTACTGATACATTTTCATAAAACATCTCTATATCTCAATAATACGCAATATCATTCCGACAATAACAAACAAACACCCTACCCCACATCATTTACCTTCCCCTTTTCCCACTTTCTTTCTTTCTTCTTCTTTTTTTTCATCACCTTTTTTCACAAAAAGGGCCTATAAAAATCCCATATCCCTATACTATAAGAAAAAAAAGTAGAAGAAATATATGGGAAGATATATCTAAATACTACTATGGGAAGATATATCTAAAGACCCTATAGGGTCTTTAGTAGTGTTCCTTCAACACAGAACACATTAACACATTATAATATAATTGTTTTGGGCATAATAGAATAATAAAATCTACATTTGATTACATTTAATCAGTAGTAAGAAATTATTAATATGTTTGAATTATAAGAAACTGATATTATTACCAGTGGATTCCGTACGGGGCTCTCGCACTATCTTTGAGATTATTTTCTGATGTGTGTATTTTATTAATTCAAATTTTGGAAGTGCAATTTTTAATCGAACAGTGTGTTTTACAGATATGTGAGTGTACTATGTCAAAACCCTGTTCAAAATAACATTTCGTATAATATCGTATAATTTCGAATCCATCGTTGCGCGTGTTGTATTTAGAGAAAGAGATGTTGACATCAGAAATAATATGTACCAGTAGTCGTAGACCTGCGTGAGACTTTCGTATTGCTTGCTATATTTGAGATTATTTGCCGATACGTTTCTTTTTACATTATTTTTTTAATTTACTGCAGTGTTTAATCAAACAACGTGTTTTAAGGAAATTTGAGTGTACTATGTCAAAACCCTTTTCAAAAATCTTTCGTATAATACCCTATTCATCGTTGTGCTTTTTGTATGTGCATAGAAAAAGGGATGTTGATATCAGAAAGAATATGCATGATTATCCTTGATAAAGATTCATGAAGAGCTTAAGCAGTCAGTTAATTTTTTTAAAGAAATAATCGATCAATTTATATATATATATATATATATATATATATATATATATATATATATATATATAAAGTATGTTTGTTTAAAGATTACCGTGACTTATAAATGAAAATTTGAGTTAGAACATATTTTTATTTTATTTATACATATATATTTCTGAATGCTTCGGCATATAAAAATCTGCATATAAAAATATATTTCTGAATGCTTCACAAGTAACAATCTGCACACAAAAATATATCTACTGATCCGCTCTCACAAAAACTTCCCTTTTTTTCAAAAATACGCAATATCACACCGACAGTATTCACACCTCACATCATTTACCTTTCCATTTTTAACATTTTCCTTTTTTCATTCCCATCAAAACAGGAAGAACCCATAAAAAAATCATCTATTCCTATACTAGGGTTCCCCAGCCCTTCAAACGTCCAATCGAGTGTCGTCCTGCCCGGTTTGGCGCCGTGTGTTCGCCCATCCAGGTGATTGATAGTTCTGAATCTTTAGAACAAAGGCTATCCATAATAGTTGCATCCAACCCAGGGTTACTGGCTGACTCAGACTGTGGATTCTGTCTTATAAATTGCGGTCACTCGCCAAGAGCGGACTGACACATCAAGTATCGTGAGACGCCCGACAGGGGATTGTGAACCTATGCGCCATGTTTGTTTGTAGGTCGCAAGTTTTTTATGAACTTGAACAACTGAGATGCATATTAATGAAGTCAATTAATACTATCGGGAGGAGAGCGAGAAAAAAAAAAAAGGGTATTCGGTAAATTATCGAGTCGTTCTGAGAAGGCGTTACCGTTGAGTCACTTTATACGAAAAAGAAACTTTTCCGATGAGGTATCATACTTCACGGAGAAAAGAGAGGAAACTTTGTGAGGGAGGGCAAAAAATACAAGTTTAAAATTTATAGATAAAAAAAAAAGAGTTAAAGAAAGATACAATTTCAAACACCTTTTTCTTAACCCCTTAACCTTCTAATGCCCATGGTAGAATGTATTCTAAAAATTCTAAAACTAGAAAAATGGAATTTACACCAGAAAAAAAAAAAAAAAAAAAAAAAAAAAAAAAATCATATATATATATATATATACACTGCTCAAAACAATTAAAGGATATTGCAGTTTTAGGTGGATTTTGTATCTGGGAAACTTTTTAGCTGATTGATACATGGTCGACAGACATAGTAGGTTATATGAGAATAAATTACACATGTTTGGCAGAAAAAAATACATTTTATTGCGCATTTGTGTACAAAAAGAAAAAAACACAATTTGTGCATATGAGAAAAAAAGAATAAGAAAAGGTGTTTTCTTCAAAGAAAATCATTTTCAGTAGGGGGTATGGTTTCCACGGGCGGCCAGCAACGTTGAACACCTTTGAGGCATGGACTCAATGAGGCTATTAATGACGAGTTGGGGTATTCTGCCCCACTCTTCCAGAAGAGCTCTTTCCAGTTCTTGGAGAGTTTGTGGGGGTTGTTGGCGGCCAGAAACTCGTCTTCCTAGAGCGTTCCAAACGTGCTCGATTGGATTCATGTCTGGAGAACACGCTGGCCATTCCATTCGAACGATTCCTTCCTCGAAAAGGAAATCCTCCACCAGGTTTGCACGATGTGGCCTGCAGTTATCGACCATTAAAATGAAGTTATCTCCGATTGCTGCAGCGTAAGGGACTACAATAGGTCTGAGGATCTCATCCCTATATCGGCGACCAGTCAGAGCTCCATCTCGAATGATGTAGAGGTCAGTGCGCCCGTCAATGGAGATGCCACCATACACCAACACTCCTCCACCGCCAAATCTGACACTTTCGTGCACGAACGCAGGATTATTCCTACTGCCACGGTCCCTCCAGATGAAAATACGCCTATTATCCGGATGCACAGAAAAACGGGACTCGTCAGAAAACAGAATATTGCTCCATTCATTTCTCCTCCAGTTGACATGCTCGGTTGCCCACTCTCTGCGGTCGCGACGATGCCTTGATGTTAATCTAACACATACCATCTGTCGGCGAGCATACAGACCTACAGCATGGAGCCGGTTTCGGACAGTCTGAGTTGAAATCGTGGTGCCTGTAGCCGAGCGAAGGTGTTGTTGGAGAAGAGTAGCGTTCATGTTTCGGTGTCTCCGAGCTGTTAACGCTAAATACCGATATTCATTGGGCGTTGTTGCCCGTCTACGACCTTGCCCTGGTCTTCGGCCTGCACATCCACTCTCCAAAACACGGTTCCAGATCCTGGAAATGACACTTTGTGACACTCCAATGGCTTGCGCTACTTCGGCTTGAGTTTGGCCCCCTTCTAACCTACCAACAATTCTCCAAGCTTCTGAATCTGTCAAATGACTTCGCTGAGACATCGTACTCATCGAAACAAAGCAATCACTGAATGCCGATCATCCTTGTATTCATTCTCTTTTATCCAGTTGAAAGTCAAATTTCATTCGCTGCCGCTGAAGCGACGTTTTTGACGTCGAACTCAAAATTTGCATACTCCACAGTTTGAAAACCAGAAAAATTTGCATTTGTGATTCTCTTCTTCTATTTTCGGCAAAAAAAATTTCGTTTATATCTTTATTTTATATAAAACTTCAAATATCCTTTAATTGTTTTGAGCAGTGTATATATATATTAATTTTCGTTTCTTTTTAATCACGGACTGTCTGTCTTGAAATAAAGCAAAAATTTCTATACCGATTTTCAGGTATGAATTCGGAATATCTGAATTAAAAAAATCCCCTAAAATGACAACACTGATGGTAGCATATATACTACCATGGGCAGTACGGTTCTGTGTTTTTTGTTTTGTTTTTTCTCACAATAAACTAAAAATAGGGACAAAAGACCACTTTTTCCGTACTAAGATATATGCTTTACATAATCGAAAAATGTCTGTCAATTAATAAAACGAAGATTACAGTTAAATATTAGTGGTATCCAAAAGCTTTTAGTAAGTAAGCAAACTCATCTTGCCCGAGCAGTATTCGGGCAAAACAGTTAAGGGGTTAAATCCACTTAATGCAAATTGTTTTTATGAACTTGGATGACTGCGATTAATTTATTTGATATTGATTCCTATATTTTAAATAACAGAAATAAAAATAACATGGCAAAAGTGAAAAATGTCCATTAGACAATACAATTTACGAGCAATTTTTGTCCATAGCCATATCGAAAGAGATGCATAGGGACCTTTACTGCTGTGACAGAATTGACGAATCAGCTACTGTGAGCGGTTTCTCAGACCGCTTGATCGAAAGATGAATAAAAGGTTCAATTAACTCTGTAGTAAATGTACTAAACTTTATGTACAGGATTATTATAATTGAAATTCACCTATTCAGAAGTCTCTACCGATAGTACTGAGTAGTAGGAAACAAGCAAATATTCATCAAATAGGGGAGATGGGGGATGAATGGGACATTTTCACAAAAATATTTATTTTAAATATTTTATACAAGTTATTATCAATATTATGTATCACATGTCAAACTTTAAGTGTTTGACTACATCTTATGCACAATATTTGTTCAAGATTATTATTATACAGATATATAAATTAAATAACAAAAAAAAAACGTTCTTCTATGTCCGAATCATCCCCACAGCAGGGATGAATGGGACACAAACATTTTCCTCCCCGTATTCAATGTTAAGGACTAAAAGATGAACAAAAATGCCACCTTGGCAAAAGCTGAGAGATTATAAATTGTAATATGATCTACAGGATTATTTGTTAGTCAATGATCTTGGACTTATCTCAGCTTTGCCTTAAAAGGCCCATAAACGGTGGACTGAAGACGATGGTTACAAAGAGGATGAAATGTTAAAAGAATAATTACCATAAAGTATTAATTTATCAACCTATATAATATTATTTAGTTAATAAAAAAATTTCAGCATCCTCTAGGGACGAATGAAGCAGTCCCATTCATCCCCATTTGAAATGTCCCAATCATCCCCATGTGATGCATATATTCAATTGTCAGCTATTTTGTCACAATGGTTAATTTGCATTCATTTTAATTACCAATGCCTGAAATATTGAGAGCGTCCCATCCATCCCTTGTCCCATTCATCCCCCATCTCCCCTATTTAAAATTAAACTGAAAATTTCAAGTTAAACTGTGAAAATTGAAAAAAAAAAGTTACAGTCTGTGAGACTATTAACAGCAGTTAAGGGTTAATGAAATTATTAGTTAATTAAGCATTAACAGAAAAAGAGGAAGAGGAGTTAGTGAGTTATAATTCAAATTCTAAGGATGTGGTACTTTCAGAGTCACTTTCTCTGGGATAAGAAACTTTTCTGGTGTAGTTTTGCTGAGATATGAGAGGGTATTTGATAAGGAAAGACGGCAAGAATCAAAATGTTTTTACAAATTTTGAAATGTGCATTTTTTTTTTTTGTCAAATTTGTCCATGCAATTAATAATCTAAAGTAAAGTATTATGAAAAAAGTAAGTTTTTGGTGATTTACACAGTAATTTTAATAAGACATTTCTACTGAATTACTCTATCTAAAAAAATAAATGTTTCTGGTGAAATTGAAGTACAATCAGAATGAGGAAGGAGGGAAGGTTGATTTCGAGTTATGCAGAAGTTCTAATGATTTCTAAATATTGACTTGCTATAACCAGAAAATATTTTTTCTGTTCATGTTTTTAAGAGTAATGAGAGGGAATTTTATTAAAGAGGCGAAAAATGAAGTTTTATAGACTTTCTGACAAATTCTCTTATATGCCCCCACAAATTAATAGTGGCATGGGATTTCGTAGCATGATTTGTTTCAGTTTAAATTTTCTTATTTCAGATAACATAAGTAAAATGAAGATGACAAAAGTGAAGAATAGCTCTTAGCGAGTAACTTTTATCCAAAGACGAACATTATAAATTTCATTCACTCATTTTGAAGTCTACAAATACTACCGAAAAAAGGAATAACAAAAAAAAAAAAAAAAAAAGATTTATTTTTTGTTAAGTTACTACTATAATATTTTACTGATGAAAAAAAAAGATATATTCTTCATTAACAAAATGTTACAGAATATCATTGAATAATTTAGAAATATTTCAAAATATTTCTTGGAGTTAAGCCATATTATCTGACAAATACTTTAGATTGATCTTTCAAAAAATCAGAGAGCGAGGAAGAGGGACAGTTTGGGAAGAAGATTAATAAAATTACATTTAATTTTCCTTAGATTATTGTAATGTGAATCATGTTACAAACTAACAAAAATATACTAAAACTAGTCGTTGGGGGCCACCGTAATACTTACCCATCATGGATATGCATAATATAAAATATGAAAATAAAAATGTGTAAACTACTTATAAAATGCATTACAATTCAAATAAAATCGTGGCTGGATGACGTCATAAACTTTAAAGGCTCGATTACTGAATTGCTTGAAAGAAACCTCCTTATAACTCCAAAAATAATAATCCTATTAACTAGCGGTTTATTGCATCTGATTAAGCGTCAAATTTCCTACTAAAATATATCATTGAAGTGAAATGTGGATAAAATACAGGGTCATGAAAAATCGAAGAGCGTGAAAAATAAGATTCCAAGTATCTCGGCAACTCGTTATTCGATCGACTTCATGTTTTATGCAAAATTTATGTTTTTTTATTGTCTTTTATATTCATTTCTTAAAATAAACAATTTCGAAAATTTTTATATACCTTTTATCAGAACGAATATTTCGAGAGTCCGAAAAAAATAGTTCCGGTTAATCGAGGTTATTGAAATGAAATAGGCTTCTTCCCATTATTACATACTAGGTACATACCAAATTGCAAGTCTCTATCTCAATTTTTTCGGGAGTTAGAGCGTTTACAGACACACAGACGGACGGCAAAAATTTTTTTCTAAAAATATGTTTTTCGGAATTTCCAGTGCCTGAAACGTGTAAATCCGTCAAATTTTTTTTTCGATTTTCAAAACGATTAGAAGACTTACCCTATACTACGTATGATGGGTAAGTAATAGAAATTAATAGCTTGCATATCAGTAAGCGAAATACAACTCGGAAATTCTGCACAAATTATTGGGGCCTTCAATAATGAAGGATTTTGTAAATATAAGAAACACATATTTGAAGAATAGTAATTGAAACTTGCATAAATAATGAAAATTTCAAGAAGGTAGGGGGGGGGGGGGGAGATTACAAGAAATTTTTAAAACTATATTTTAGCTTATAAAATACGTGACTTTTACTTTAACGCCAATGTTTTCATAACAAATGAAAGGGGTTAAAGAATGCGTAGTTTTATTTCACAAACTTAGGGGTCAGTAAAATATCAAATTCTTCTAGATAATGTTAAATCTATGTGCGTGGAATGCATTAGTATTTTCAAAATATTAATATTTCTAACTTATTTTTTCTGTATGTTTCTTCTTAAAGGATGTCTCTTTTTATTTTAGTTGTCAAAATACTTCTAAAAGGTTTACTTAATTTTATTTGAAATGTTTAAATCTTACTCGAATCTCGTCAGCTTTTAACACATGAAATATCATATTAAGCATATATTTTAGAAATTTTTTGACAACTAAGAAAAAAAGAGACATCCCTTAAGAAGAATAATACACATAAAGAAGATAAAAATATTAATTTCCTGAGGAGATATTAAAAAGATACGAATGAATTTCACGTTCGTAAGTTTAACATTAGCGAGGAAAATTTTTGAGATCTCACTGACCCTTAAAGTAAAACGCACTGCTAATGCAATCTTTCACATAAGAAATACCATTTTACATTACGTTTTCGCACATAAGCAGAATATAGAATTCCAACTGCGACTAAAGAATTTCTACACATGTATAATTTAAATGACAACTTAAAAACTGAATTATTATCAAATTATTTATTTTAGGATAAAGTTTCTTATCCCTATTTTCTGTCTCTTACTAATTTTTCCTGAATGATGTTATTTTTAATTTCTTAATCAAGAAGAATAATTTATTTCTATTAATTTAACGAAATCACAATATTTTATATAAAGAAAATAATCCTAAAAATGAATCTTACTTAAATTTAAACAGAAAAAAAGTTGAAGTAATGATTATCTATCAGGGGGTGTGTCGAATTTTTCTCAAAGGATCCTGACAACCAAACGGTCAAAGGGTCCTGAATTGGGTTTTGTGAAAATCGTTAACAGTTTTTTTTTATATTTGTGAAAAATCTAATAATAATTTTGGAAATTTGAAATTAGCGTTATATTGGGGTCCTTGTTTAGACAAGTTAATTTTAACAAGGTCATGTTTTAATTAACAAATATATTATAAATATATTAAATTTAGATACATAAATTTGTATGTATATACAAATTTCCATTATATATATGATATGAAAAAGTTTTGTGACCTGTTTTAAGATGAAACATTTTGTGAAGGCCCTTTTTTAAGATGACAAAAAATGTGAGGGGATGGGGGGGGGGGGTCCTTTAAAGGAAAATTCTTCGTAAATAGGTCCCTGTTTTTATATGATATAATTTTACTTCCCTCAGTGTGCAATATTTAAATCAACATTTAAAACCAATTTGAATTAGAAAAAAATCAATTTTTACCTTTTAAACGATGTTACCTATTTACTTTGAATGATATTATATATACTATATTAATTGACTAGTAATATAATGTAAGCAAATTCATAAATAATTTAAATTCTTAGTTTTCCATTAAAAATTAGAGGAATTATTTTAATTCTATTAAAATAACATTAGTATATAAATAATATAAATTAGTATCGTAAAAATTAGTTTAATTGTGAACTTTCAGTTAATCAATACAATTATATAGCAAGTGGATTGGTATCAAAGATTCCATAAAATCCATAAAGTTAAATAAAGGCTAATAAGGATAATTTTTTTATATTTATTTGCAAAAATATCAGTAAAAATCAGTGAACTATAATTTTTTTTTCTCGAATCTTAAATAATTTTATCAATTAAAATACTTATAGAAAAAATGTGAAATTATTATATGAAATCAAAAATATTCGATTTGCAAATTTTAAATAAAGTTATTAGTGTAGTTTAAAAAAATATTTTGATTATTATTTAAAATAACAAAAAAATACATTCTATATATTGTTGATAGTCATAAAAACTTTCAATATCAGATAGGGCAATTCATATTTAAAAAAATATATTTTTTAAGACAATGGACAGATAAGATTTATATTTGGTCCCCAGTGAGGTCAAAATAATTTTTTTTTCTTCTTTTTTTAAAAACGTTTAGACTATTTTAATATAAATTAGAATATATATTCACTGGAATTAAAATATTAGAATATATATTTTACTAATGATTTTATTTTTGTTTAGAGATTTTTTTAATGTGTTAATACAAAATAAAAAACATGGGTTATTTAGCAAATTTTAATGTATTTCGATTACATCAATTTGATTTTTATTTTATCTTATTTATTTATTTATTTTTAATTTAATTTAATTTAATTTAATTTAATTTAATTTAATTTAATTTAATTTAAGGGTCTTTTTTGCTAAGAAATCATATGTGAAAGAATGCTCAAATGTTCTGATTTTTATATGTTTTATTTTATTAATCGCATATCAACAAATGTAAAATGTACGATAATGTTTGTAGGCACTGCTTATCAAAAAAAAAAGTCAAATCAAATTTATTTTTTTAAGTGTCGAAATAAATTTGCCAAGTAACGTATTTTTTAGATCCGGTGTAACATATTTGAAGAATAATTTTCAGAGCAAAATCAATGATACGTTTTATCAAAATAATTAAAACATCTTAGGATTTTTTTTTTTTTTTAAAGTCCGTTCAGGGTCCAAAATTAAGCCCCATTTAACGATTAAATTGCTATCTAATGCAAATTTAACATTTCACATTTCTAAATCCGAATTTTTTTCTTCAGAATTTGTACTATTGGAACTAACCCTCATTTTGACAGCAACTTAAAATATTTAAGAAAGGTAAAAGAAAACATTGCAACCCTCATTCAAAAAAGTAATTAAAGATAATCAATTTATACAACCATGTAAAAATCATTTTAAACGATTACTTTCATATTAACACTATTTATTGAATAAACGTGCTATAGAATATCCCATACTGCAGAATATTGATACAGAGGAACAGATGAAACAAAGCCGGTTTTATTTTGTTCATCTCTTTAGATCTCTATACCATCTGGAACCTGAAGGCAACAATCAAGCGCTAATGTTACAAAATGAGCAGGTACGCGTCTAGAACGATATCAACCGAAAACAACCGAAAATTCAGGCATGAACATCGTTTGTCATCGTCTAATTGCCACGTTTAGAGATCGAACCTCGGTTCATCATCATCATCAACATTCCCCCCTTTCCTTATGGTGTTTCATATTATTTATTTGCACGAAGTTAGACAGAGAAGCCATTTCGACAAAGCTAGAAATGTTTTACCTATGACTGACAGCAATAGAGATGAAGATCATTAACTTTCAGGTGACTTTGAAACAGTTTTAATGATAAGGTCTGCATCCCTCCCATAAGGATAGAAGTTCGCTTTTTTATTTCATCCTTGTCGTTTCCGAACTTCCATTTCTTTTTTTAGATGCCATTTTCTACTTTGTTCTTCCTGTTTAAGATTAATCATTAGAAGAGTATCGTGCGCAGCTAAACCTATATTACTGTAATTGAAAGTTTTCAGGATGTTTTTTCCCCCTTTATCCGTTTGCTTATTATTGTGGCTTTGGTAATAGTTGTATCATGTTAAAAAAAAAAAAAAAAAAAAAAAAAAACAGGGGCGATTGAATGTAAAAAAATATAATATCCTGAGTTTTAATTATCTTCTGATTCCACCTTGAAAAGTATTTAAGTTCAGTTTAGGTTTATAAATATAAAAACGTTCAGGGGCGCCAGCAAGAGGAGGCAGAAAGGGCCATTGCCCTTTCCTGGATTTTCAAATTTCATTTTTTTTCTAATTGTTTTAAAAAATATAATGCAATTTATACTTCGCAAACGACTAAAATTAATAATTTAAACACTAAGAGAAAAATAAACTATAACGATTTTCGTCAAAGAGTGCTCATCCCCTGAACCCCCAGTGATAGAAAGTTTTTATTTATATATTTTTCTTTTTCCGTTAGCGTATTTATAAATCATATTAACCCTTTCCACCCTTTGAAAATTAATATTTCGAAATAGCGATCATCATTTTGCTACCACTATTTCTATACTATAATCTTCGTGATAGATTCTTATTACTAATACATTAGGAAGAATATATATTTTTTTAATTGCCGAAACGTCAGTGAAGGCTCACTGTTGAGACCCGAAAAGTTTTTGGTTTCTGTCTGTTTGTCTGTCTGTCTGTCTGTCTGTTCCGCGATAACTGCCGCAAAAAGGGTCCGATTAGGTTGATTTTTGGTGGGTATGTTGGCGAGGTACCCGGAATTAGCTGTATAGTTTTTGGTTAAATTTGGTTCATTCGTTCGAAAAATATAGAACATTTTATTTTAAATCATAATGCTTTTCAATGGGAAGTAAGACGATTTTTTTTAATTTTAACATTCCGCGAAAAGAAAATCACGCATTGGGATAATTGCAAATTCTAAATTATGGATATTAAATTTACGAAATGGATATCTTAATTTAATTTGATCACTTTGAAAATTTCCCAATATATTTATTAGAATTTCTAAATTAATTGTATAAATTATTGGGAAATTTTACGCATTAATTTGAAAGATATGAAAATTTTAATTTCTCATTTTTTACAAAAATTTCCAATGCATTTTCTTTTTCTCTTTCATTAAATGGTTTCTAAGCAACTATATTTCAAAGAATATCAACAATGGAAAATTCAAGTGTATTATTTTGACGCGAAATGTTATTAACAAAATAGCTAATTTTCCGGTGATTTAATTTTTTTTTCTAATGAAATAGGAAACCTATTTATTTTAACTACTAAAGAAATATGACCAAATCGGCTTTCCAAACGAAAAATATAAAAACGTTGAATGTGAAAATGGAATATAAGTCTCATAAGAGAAATTTACATTTGTATAAGCATATTTAATACACGGAATTTTATTCAATTTCAGCACCATATGATATTTAGTGGTTGAAAAATAAGTATTCTTTTAAGGATAGGATAAAACCTCCTGTACAAAGAGATGGTTAATTTAATGAAATTAAAATAGTAAATGCACTCAGACATATACTCGATTAATGAACGCGCACAATTACTGGAAATTTATAATATAAAATTAAAGTGACATCGGGGGGCTCAGGGGGCGGAGCCCCTTTGAACATATGTAATCTTATTCTGAAAAAAATACAGTAATAAATACTTTATCATATCATTTATCCGACATAAAATTGTGTTTAATGTGATACTTCTAAAATTTTTGGAACTTTCAATAAATCTTATATTTTTATAAATGTATAAATAACTTTAAAATTTTTAATTTTAGGCTATCAAATATTATGCAGATTATATTAAAAATTAGTGAGATTAATGAACAATGATTTGTAGAGCTGATGTTGAGGCCTCTGATCTGTAGATTTACTAGTTAGTGGTAGCCAAAACTTACTTTTAAAGTAGCGATAGCAACAAGTGTTGTCAAGTCATACTCGACAAAGGAATGCAAATAGTTAAACGGGGAGTTCAGGAAACTCCGCCCCCTCTGGCAAAAATGAGAATAAACTACTTCAATTCTCCATTTCACACATATATATAATTAAATATACATATAAATAAAATAAAAATAAAAGTTTATTTTCGACTGTCTCATATAGTTATTACATTTCTGTATTGCGTTTTAGGTTAATATGTTTAAGTCTTGCACGGAATATACAAATCTTATTTAGGTTATTTTATGTTTGTTATCATTAAAAAAGGCTACAGACTACAGACCTAACAATTCCAAAATCTTTTAACTCCGACCCCCCCCCCCCCTTTCTGCCGAACAATAATTATAAACTTTGAATTTTAGACAAATTATTTTTTTATATTATTTATTTAAGGATAATTAAAATTTATTTTAATATTATTTATTTATTTAATTATTATTTCAAATCCAAATTAACTGCTTTCTGGCACATGCAGAAAGTTAGTTTCAATTGTAAATTGATAAAATTTGCATATGTTTGTAGTATGCATAGATCAAGAAATATAATAGTGTTTTTCATTCTCTAACAAATAATAAGAATCTTTCAGAATAAGTTGTCAAAATTTGCATAACTCACTTAAAAAAACAATGAAATAATACTGAGTTTTTAAATCGTAATGAATCAAAACAAACATTTAAAAAATTATTATTATTATTATTATTATTATTATTTAAGTAGCAAAAGAGTAACGATATATATAAAAAAAAAACTATTTAATTAAATATTTATTTGATAAAATTAATGTAGAATAGCTTTGCTACGCCAAGGGTAAAAAAATCGTTTTCCATACTTCTCTGACATATTCCATCACTTCTCCATGAGTGTAAAAAATGAAAGATTTTGTTAGATTACTGTACAAAAATTTTCCAGAATTTCAAAGTGTTCTAAAGTTTTAGAGAATCCTTATGACCACCAGATACTTTTATTTTTGTAAAAATTGAATGTTTGAATACCTCCCTCCAGAACCTTTCATCATTTCCTCATTTCTTTTAGAACATTTTGCATTCGATTTTTTATTTTATATTACTATATACAATATACTACTTTTAACTTTTTAGTTAATTTTAATCTATCACTCACAGACATTTTCAATGTTGGTATTACATAAATCAGTTATTACTTAAGTGAAAGTTTTAGATGGAAATTTATTCGTTTATTTTTATTATTTATTTTTTGTCACGACTTTTTCAAAAACTAACATTTTAGAACGAAAACTCTGAATTAGATTAACAATTTATTCATATAACGAATAATGCATTATCTCTTTTAATCAAAATCTTGTTCTCTTAACAAAGTATACTTACGAAAAGATTAAAATTTGAGTGCTGAACCATGTGATAAAGTGATGTTTATTTAAATTTAGATAAGTCCTAAAGTGAGCGTGTTATGTATTTGAGAAATAAACAAGAACGAAAAATCATGCGTCAAGCATAGATTATGTAACACTTTCCAACGCTTCCAAAATAATTTTACGAATCATACTCTTTTATAAGCTAAAAGATAACATCTAAGTAATCCGAATACTTTATTCAGCCCTGTATAGGATCTATAGATTTGTATATATACTACATAGGATGCTAAATTTTAGTTCAGTTAGGAAACACGTAGCACAGTTTAAAATTCTCCGTCTGGAGTTAAATAATACGGAAATGTGTTCCCGAACTTTTGTACTTCCCTGTATAGGATCTACAGAATTTATACACACCACGTAATATACAAAAAGCGATTTAAAATTAAAATCGCATTCAGTAACTTAAAACGCACTTCCAGGAATTATTGTTAACATACAGTAGAGAATTCTTTTGTGTGTCCCTGTAAATGAACGATGACTGCTATACACACAATATTCTGTAGTAAGTCTCTTGTAATGAACCTTATATAAATTTCAATGCGTTTAAAATAGTGAGACATTATTTAAATAAACCGCAGACGATTTTTCTCCATAGACGTAATGTAACGGAATTCTTTTGACTGTCCCTGTAAAGTAAGTATAAGTGCTATGCACACCCTATTCCATATTAAGCTTCTTCTAATGCACCTTAGTGATATATATAAATTTCAATGCGTTTAAAGTATTGAAACATTATTTAAATAAACCGCAAATGATTTTTCCCCATAGACCGCAATGTAACGGAATTCTTTTGAGTGTCCCTGTAAAAAAACTATAAGTGCTACACACTTCCGTTGAAATAGGGAACATGCTATAGATAACGATTATAACATATAAAATTTGCAGGGCAATCCGAGCATATTTACGGGAGTTAGAGCACGGACAGACGGCAGACGGCCAGACGGCCAGACGGCAGACGGCCAGACGGCCAGACAAACCGAAGTCATAAACACTTTTCAACTAGGTTGGAAAGTGTTAAAAATAAATAATATTTAAAAAAAAAAAACATAAAAAAATATGGAATAAGTTACATAAAAGAAAATAAACGTTTGAAAACACATATGTATTCACATGCCACAGAATTTGAAACGGATAATATAATAAATAAATAAACAAACAAATAACAGTAAAAATTAAAATAAAATGTACTTAAAAAATTATTAACAAAGAACTGTTTTTGAATAGAGATTATTTGAGGAAAATAGGATTATTTGAGAGTTTTAATATATTTTAACGCATGAAAGAAAAAAAGTACTACAACTTATAGCGTTAGGTAAGTATTTATTTTCGATATTTTAGCGGAAGACTCCTAAACGTATTTAAACGAGATTTTTTTTTTTTTTTTTTTTTTTAATGAATGAAATCAAGTAAATTTTAAATGACTATTACATAGAAGCAATATGATGCTTTAAAATAATTAAATTTTCTGGTTCAAAGTATGTTTTTTTTTTTTTTTTTTTTTTTTTTTAAATACGGAAGGTTAGCAAGTATGATATTCCCCTTCATCCATGCATAATTCACAAACTGAGTTGCAGAAGAAATTTCGACTGCGGCGCTAAAATAAAGACTCGCAACAAAGTATATGTTGCGTTATAATCCATCCAAAGCATTATTATAAAAGAAAAAGGATATCCAGGTCCAAAACTAACGACATAACAAACAAAAAAAAACTTATTTAATGGAACTCTGTTTCAGGCTCTCATTACTTTATCCTGTTTGAAGAGAACATCAAAAGTTTGACAGGGAGCACCCATATTGGGCCTCCCAAAATCAAGGTCATCAGTACAGCACAAATTATCTTTTGATGCCATACATTTGAGATAAAAATAGAAAGAAAAATTGGCCCGATGATTAACAACAGTAGAGTGTGGGAATATTCACGCTTTTTTTCCGCCAGATTTGTAGATAAATTCTAACACGTAAGTAGGATTTAAAAGAGTAAATTGTGATAAAAAGTAAAATATTTAAGAGATTTATGTATCGCAGCAGAAATGCAGTATCACCATGATATTCCCGTTCACTGCCAAGAAAATTAGGCATGTCTCTTGCCCTAGTACTACAAGTTTAACATATAAATAATAATAATAAACAGTTTTGGGTTTTTCTCAAAAACTAAATGCCATTAAACAAATTCTGATCTCTAAAGACTACCTAAAATTGACAACATATAAAAATAAATAAAATATAGTCCTATTTTATATTTTTAAATACAAATTTGACTTATTTTTATGAAAAAAAAAAAATGCTTATTTTTTACATATTATTTCATTTTAGCGATTTAATCATACCAAAAAATAAAATTTTAAAAACGGTTGTTGTTGATAGTGATAATGGCAATAATAATAATAATAATAATAATAATAATTTTTAAGGTACTGATTCCCCTTAAAGTATTTTTTGTTTACCTTGAAAAATAATATATAAATGTTTTATACACAATTTTAATAACTGTAGTAATTTTCATTAAAAAAAAATTGCAAACAAATTTCTCTGAAAAAAAAAAAAAAAAAAAAAAAAAATATATATATATATATATATATCCAGAATACATCTATTTGACATTCTTAAAATTAATTTGAACTAGTAAATTTGCAACATCTATTACATTATAGATATTCTAATATCTATATTATTTGTTAAAATGGTAATTTTGAATAGAGAACATGAATCAGCGACATACAAAAACTTTATAACTGTTTGAATTTTGTTACAAGCTTTAGAACGCTAATGAATAAAGTCAGAGTCTGATTATTGAAAAAGCACGAGTTTCTCTTCTAAAGTTTAAAAAGGGCCCCAAAATGACTGAACAATAGGGCTTAAAATTACCATTTTTATTTTTTACGTTGCATTTATAAAGTTATTATTATCATAATTATTTTTTATTTAATTAATTCTTTTGTGAAAAAGTTTGGATAATGCTAGTGATTACCTATATTATTTTTGGAAATCTGAACATGATCAATAACCCAAGTAGCACAAAATGGTTAGACCAACGTTGGCTAATTGTTGGCCAACTGATGTCCCACGTTGGCTCGCAATAAGAAAATGTTCACCTTGCTGTATAATTGGCTAATAAAAACAAAGGTCCAACAGTGGTCTAACCGTTAACTACTCAGAATCCTGCTCAGTTACACTCCAAATTGGAAGGGCCTCTGTACCTTACCATTTCCCAACGGTTTCCACGAACTACCAACGATCTGTGCTATTTGGGTAGGTTGTTACCAAGCATACAGCATCATGATGTTCTAGTTAGAAATCATACGGTAACCTATATATATATACCTAAATAGACGGGTGTGTCCCTATATTTCACTTTGCAGCCACAACTATACCCAGCGCGGACCAATGGTGATTTTGTGTGTTAGTAGCCTCGATCTCCCATCATATTTCACTTTGCAGCCACAACTACCCAGAGCAGACCACTGGTATGGTTTGTGTGTGGTAGTAGCCTCGAGTCTCCTATCGTGCGCTATGGTGGCTGCATGTCGGTAGTTGTGGGGGTGTGAGAGATATGGTGGTTGAAAGTGGTCGACCTAGGGCATTTTCATATTTCGACCAAACTGCTCTAAAAAATGTTTGGAATCGTCTTCAACGGGAATTAGTTCATTCAACTAAACATGAACTAATTAAGATACAGATAACTAAGTAAGATGATTTCGCGCCCCCTAGCAGTGGAAATTGAAACTAAACGATATTTCAGCGCGTGCGTAGCACACCTGCTATACAATACCATAGGCAGCGGGAACGAGTGCCGGAGTTTCGTTCGGAAAGAGGTTTGTTTAGAGCAGAATGCGCACCGAAAATTATTATTTTTATCGAAACCGCAAAAGAAAGTTACCGATTTCCAGGCAACGCCGGACAGATCAGCTAGTTTAACATACAATAACTATATAAACTGTGACGCAATATACATTGGCGAAACTGGTCGCACCCTAGAAATAAGAATCAGAGAACATAAACATGCATTTAAATCTAAGAAACCTAACTCGAAATTCATTTCACATGCAATAGAAACAGACCATTTACCTGACTCTGCGAAAAGCACGGTTATTGAGCGAAACTGTAATGTTTATAGAAGCCTAATTTTCCTGGAATCTTGCATACACATTCAGCTGTTAATCCAATTAATGAAGCTGGAAATATTCCAGCTGAGTACTCTATTCTTTTATAAAACGTTAACTTTAAAATCAACTGTAATAATTGTTTTGAAGTATGTTTCACATGGGTAAGTGGGTTTTTGACATCTTTAGTGATTGTTCGTAAATTGTATTGAAGAGGGGTGAAGTTTTCAACCGAAACGTTATAATTGTTTTTAATGTTTTTTATATGCCTATAATAATTAAAAGAGTCTCTGTTTTAAGTAACTTTATCTCTTAATAAGTATATGTAATGCTACAAAATATACTCTATATTTTTTATGCAGAGAACATAAAAAATAACTGTTTAGCCTCTTCGCGACGAGCATCGCGTATACGTGTCGTATAGAGTGCTCAGAATCCTTTATTATTCTTACCAGTAATTTTGAATAGAAAATTTTGCCAGATATATTCATAGAATTTTTGTGATTAAATTAGGCAAAAGTTTCTAAATTGGAATACCGGTGATAAAAGATTAAAAGTTCTGTAAAGAACGCTAGTCGCGAAGGGGTAAATGAAATCTGAATTCTGCTAAGCTTACTCCCAGGAATAATATTTTTAGTATTGATGAGTTTCCATGAATGTAGAATTTAAAATTACTTCCCCCCCCCCCCCGAATAAAAAAAGGGGGGGTCACAAAATGGCCCAGTGATTTCCCTAACTTCAGAGTAAGGTTACTATATCTATCAGAATCAGAGGTTAATCGGGCTCTAAACAAAGTGACAAACGAGAAGTCAAATACTACTTTAAAGGTGACAGTGACCGTTGAAAAGAAACAAGTTTTTTTTTTTTCAACCAAGCAATTTATCGCGATCACAAGAGCATTATTTGATTGGTACTCCTTTCGGGGGCCTCATGGAAATTGAGGACCTTAATAAGGCACTCTAATTGGCTTTTGATAGCTTTGGCTGGACCATGCGACAATTTCACGCAGTAAAAATTGTCCAAGGGTTATCCTAAGGTCACAAAAAGAAACGGGAAGAACATTTTTTTAAAGCAAATTAACGTGCCAGAATAGGATAAGCGTAATTCGACTTACACATCTAAAATGGTCCGCATATGATAAAGATTATCCATGAGAGTCTACAAGAAGGAATCGAACTTCTCATTGTAATACTATACATTCAATATCTACATAATTTACGTTCAATAAAACTTATTTAAAAAGTCCGGGATACTGATACAAAAATTTTGATGCAGGGAACATAAAAAATAACTGTTTAACCCCTTCTAATAAATAAAATTCTCTAAATAATAATAACAACATTTTTACATTTTTGGTTTAAAAAATACTCTGGAGCAGTGGGTACGCACCAACGGGGGAGAGGGGGGGGGGGGGGGTTCCAAATTTGTTACACACGTATTCGTTGTCGGGTTCTTTTTTTTTTTTTGGAAAAGTAATGTTGCAGACTAAAAATAAAAGTAAAACTTGCAAAATCTAAAAGTTAAAATTTAAAAAAAAACTTTTTTTTTTTTTTGTTAAATTTTAAAAAAGATCGCAATCAAAAATTTAAAATACAATCAAAATCAGAATAATTATATGAATAATATTTTTTAAAAATTTTGATACCTCATTCTTTATCCTCACCCTCCCTGTATTTTTCAAATTCTGTTTATTAAGGTATTTTACAAATTTGTGCAACTTTTTCGATTGTTACTAAATGAGCCTTATATTTTCATTCACTCTGCAATATGTCACATGAAGAAACTTTTACACCTGAAACTACTTAAGGATCTACCTAAATCGGACTGTCTTGAAAATATTTACCCTAAAAAATATTTGAAATATCTAAACGAGGAAATATCGAAACTACCAACTTAAATAGCATTAGAATAGGAAATAGGCATATATATATTGGATTTATTATTCATTTTATATTTAATTTCATGTATATTTATTAATTAAATATTATTTATTTTATTTTTAATTTCATTTATATTTATTAACTAATTAATACCACTTAAGATAGAATGAATTCATTTTTAATATTGATTTTTCCATTGTATATTCACTACATATTCAGATCATAGATGGCAGTACCATGGCTTGTTTGCTTTAAAATATTCAATATATCCATGTAGTTCATTTTCAAATTCATAGATGGCAGCACCATGGTTTGTGATGTTTTAAAAAATTCCATATATCCAAGTAATTCATTTTCTAAATTGGCAACAGGGTTTGTAATCTTCTAAAAATGTTTTTGGCAACATTTAGAAAATTATTTTTTGCAATTCATTGCCTTTATTGGTCTTCATGTATCCTGTTAGTGTTGTGAGCAGGAATCCACATTCATCGAGTAGATTATGATATTTGGAGATCTATCATCAAGTTCTTCTCTTATAATTAAGGGTAAGGTTTCTCTCTTTTTAAGTATTGTATTAGTTTTGTATTTGTTTTATGAATTTTAAGTCTTTTTTTCACTAGAAGGTTATTGTCATTGAGTGGTCGTCCCAAATTCATATTCTTTAACAATTTTAATGCTAATATGAAGAGAAGATGAAACCACTTATTTTGTTTGTGGAATTTATGCATTTGGGACTTGATAATTCTGTATAAATTCCACAAATCTCATTTCATTCATTCCATTTATTTCATTCAATTTTTAATTTAATTTCTACTTCTATTATATAAGTATTTAATATCTATATTCATTGTGCTGGGGTTACAATTTCGTTGTCAATAAATTATTACTTCCTAAATCATAATTTCAAGTTTCAGTTGGTGTTTTGGTAATGTTTCATTAATGGTTATATATATATATATATATATAGGTACATATATATTTTCTTTAGTGCAGGCCGCCTACACAGTAAATAAATATATGACACATACATTTTAAATTTCAAAATAAAAAAATACATGAGAGTCAATTAACGATAACGGAAAAGAAAAAAAAAATCCCTGACCGCTCGACCTACAGGCACAGGTAGATTTCAAAGACGCCGACCGTGGGGATCCTGTTTGTTCATAATTGCGGAAGAAATGACCTTTTTGCCATGATGCGGTAGTTGGAACCGCACACTTCGAAGCCTAACTTGTTTGCAGGCGGAGCCGGCAGAGATTTTTTTTTTTAATTTATTTATTTATTTATTGCTATAAGGGTTGGTCCTATAAAAAACTTGTCAATATAAAAGTTTTAGATAATATTAAGAGGATTTATAATAAATTTAAGCGGATTTGATATCTTGTGAATTGACGAAGTTATGAATTTTTTCTTCTAACCCCCACCCCCCCCCCCCCTCTTTGGGGCCATTTTTAACACTTTCCAACCTAGTTGAAAAGTGTTTATGACTTCGGTTTGTCTGGCCGTCTGCCGTCTGTCCGTGCTCTAACTCCCGCAAATATGCTCGGATTGCTCTGCAATTTTTATATGTTATAGTCGTTATCTATAGCATGTTCCCTATTTCAACGGAAGTGTGTAGCACTTATAGTTTTTTTACAGGGACATTCAAAAGAATTCCATTACACTGCGGTCTATGGGGAAAAATCATTTGCGGTTTATTTAAATAATGTTTCACTATTTTAAACGCATTGAAATTTATATATATCACTAAGGTGCATTAGAAGAAGCTTAATATGGAATAAGGTGTGCATAGCACTGATAGTTACTTTACAGGGACAGTCAAAAGAATTCCGTTACATTACGTCTATGGAGAAAAATCGTCTGCGGTTTATTTAAATAATGTTTCCCTATTTTAAACGCATTGAAATTTATATAGATCACTAAGGTGCATTACAAGAGGCTTACTACAGAATATTGTGTGTATAGCAGTCATCGTTCATTTACAGGGACACACAAAAGAATTCTCTACTGTATGTTAACAATAATTCCTGGACGTGCGTTTTAAGTTACTGAACGCGATTTTAATTTTAACTCGCTTTTTGTCTATTACGTGGTATGTATAAATTCTATAGATCCTATACAGGGAAGCACAAAAGTTCGCGAACACATTTCCGTATTATTTAACTCCAGACGGAGAATTTTAAACTGGGCTACGCGTTTCCTAACTGAAATAAATTTTAGCATCCTATGTAGTATATATACAAATCTATAGATACTATACAGGGCGGAATAAAAGTATTCGGATTACTTAGATGTTTTCTTTTAGCTTATTAAACGGTATGATTTGTAAAATTATTTTGGAAGCGTTGGAAAGTGTTACATAATCTATGCTTGACGCATGATTTTTCGTTCTTGTTAATGATATCAAAAATTTGTCATACATAAATTTTCCGCCTTTTTCCTAGAAGTACTAATAACTTTAAATGGATCCGATACAGATCATAATTAAGAAATTATGGGTTTTTTCTGTTTTCTCAACCCCCCCATCCCCCCCCCTGGTTTGATTTTGCCCATTAACGAACTTGACCGAAATTTTATGCCCTATTGATTTTATGTATCAGTTTGGAAGAGATTTGTGCAGAATTATTGCAGTTATCGTGTCCATAAAAAAGTGACATAGATATATAAAGTTTTGAACTGGGGGTGTTTTTGGGTTCTGTGAGTCATGATCGGCGTAGATCTGCAAAAATTTTTCAAAAATTCCAACTTAGGGGAGAATGTAATAGGTAGTATTTCTTACGAAATCTACCTAAAACAGAGAAATGTGTTTTGATGGGGAATAATGACTAGTTAAAATTGATAAAGATGAGCATCTTGAAATGTTTTTGTTGTAATGGTGTCATGATAGAAAGAAGATTTTGTGTACAAAGCTTTTCCACCAACTCTTGTGTTTCAATATTATCGGTTTTAATGCTAAATGTGAGAGTTTCTTTAAGCATTTTTTAAAAATAAAAAAGCAGACCATACAACATTTTTGTTTAATATTGAGGTAAGTTTGAAAGGAACAACAATAGCAACAACAAAATTTGGCTTACAGGCCTCATAGCATTTATAGAATTATATTAAAAACACATTTGTGACCGAAAATTTACCTCTTTGACAAGCTTTAAAATGTGAAATAACTAGTTATTGTTAAGGCTCTGTGAGGTTTCTTCCATGTGAATAGAGTTCACTTTCTAAATAATGTGTGTGTGTGTGGGGGGGGGCAATAAAAGGTTGGTGACCACTGCTCGGAGTACTTTGAATAAAATGACACAATCCGCGTGTAAATATGATAATTAAATAAAGGGAAGCAAAACTTTTATGTTGTTGGAATTGTTTGTGACTGTCTAAAGGGCTAATTCTTCGAAAGGTTAGCACTTAGGATGTATATTTTCAAGATTTATCATATTTAAACTGATGTATCTAAATTTCTGATAAAAAAAAACAGCTGTACAGTATTTTTAAATTAAAAGAAACGTTTTATCCTCTTTTATTGTCTTCGGAATTGTTTTTCTTTCAGAGAAATTTTTTTTAAATATGATTCTCGTAGCAACAAAAAACTCTTAAAAAAAGAAAACAAAAACACTTTGAAAAAATAATCTTAAAATAAATATTTTTTAAAATCCTGGAGAGAAATTAATATTTATTTTCCTATATTGAAAACTGAAAAACTATGACATAAGGTTTATCCTTTCAAAAATATATCAAATTTTAAGCATGGCTCAAATTTAATTTAATTTAATTTTTAATTATTTTTTAATTAAAAAATTTTGCATTAAGGCTGCTCGTCAGTAAACTTCCCGATTCCCCTCGCTAATGTTAATCCAATGGGCGTAGGATGCATTCGTATTTTTAAATATCTCCTCGGGAAATTAATATTTTTAACTTCTGTTTCTTGTGTACTGTTCTTAAAGAATCTCTCTTTTTTTTTTTTTTTTTAGTTATCAAAATATTTCTAAACTATGAGCTTAATTTATATTTTTATGTATTAAAATCTTAGCGAAACTGAATACGATTTTAACATTTCATATAAAATTAAGTATATATTTTAGAAAAAAATTGACAACTAAGAAAAAAAAGAGACATTCTTTAAGAATAATACAAAGAAAACAGAAGTTAAAAATATTAATTTTCCGAGGAAATATTTTTAAAATACGAATGCATCCTACGTCCATAGGAATAACATTAGCGAGAGGAATCGGGAAGTTTACTGACGAGCAGCCTTAAGGATTTAAGTTAATCTAATTATTTAATGAAAAATTTAAATCAATTCAAATTAATGCAATTTAAATCAAAATTTAATTTCATTTAAATATTTATTTTTTTAAACTAAAACTTCTGCATTTGTGTAAAAAGAAATGCAGAATTTAAACATACATTTAAAAAATAATAATAATTAAAAAAAAAAGTATAATTTTGAGCTCTGGACCCAGGTAAAAAGTATTTTTTTTTTCAAAAATATTATTTATGTTACTCATTAATATTATTAAATGTATTATGCAAAGCAATTATTATATATTTTTAACAGTTTTTGAAATGAAATTCAGAAGTTTATATTTCATTGAAATTAAACAGGCCACGAGATTATCAAAGAAAGGCAACTTATAAAAGCTTTATAAAAGGTCTAATCTATAATAATTCATAATAATGGATAAATAATAATAATTAAAAATCCATATATGAAAAAAATACAATACCAACAATCTAGTCCACAAATCCAAAGTGGCTACTTTCTGACACATTTTTGTATTCATTTTTGTTCGTAAACATATCAAATTGGTAGGTGCTATTATTAAGGAACTATGCAATGTAACTGTTTTTCAGTTTTTCGGTAACAACAAAGGAGAAGATTTATTAGAAAATTGGCATTTTTAACCGAATTTGAACGCGACTTCATAGGAAAGGAAAAAAACCTTCCTTCCTGAGACAACAATCCTTTATAACTTAAAATGCATAATTGATTTACCGAAAAATGAAAAAAAAAAAAAGAAAAAAAAAACTGTTCCATGACAAATCGTTTCCATAATCATGCCTGCAGGTATCTCGCTTTTACGTTTAAAAATGAATCAGAAAGTTTTGCGCTGTTAAGCTGAGGTTTTTTTTTTTTTTTTTTTTTTTTTTTTTTTTTTTTTTTTTTTTTTTTTAATCTGAGAGCCGCCTTAAGTGAGAAATATGCAAATCATTATCTTGGTTTTTGTTATTCCGAAATAATAGTTAGTAATTACGTTACATTTCTATATAGCTTTGCTCAAATATATAACACTTTACTAAAACTAAAAGTTATTTCTAAAGGTGTGTGTGTGGTGGTGGTGGGGGGGGGGGGGGTGAATTCCCCTGGTTGTCTCTGTGTATGATATTAAGAAAAATATTTTTTTCTTCTAATGATCATCATTCAAAATCTCCCAGTTCCCCACTATATCGCTCACGAATTATTATTAAAAAAATCCCTTTTTTTAAATGATATAATTAAAATGCTATTCTAGATTGTGTAGAAAAATATATATTACATTCAAACCTGGGTCTTTAAAAAGACTCACTCAAAATAAAATTTAGTCGAAAACCAATTTTAAATCATTGCTTTCTATAGCGAAAATCGACAATTTAATTTAATAGAACTATTTTCAAAATGTACTATTATTTTTCCTTTGCCATCTTTCCCCTACTCTGAACAAGAATTTTAAATTGAAAATAAACAAAATGTAGCAAAGTATATAATCATATTATTAACATATCTTTTATAATAAGATTTCCGTATATTCCTAATGCATACTAGTAAAATGCAGCAAGTTTTGTGTTTCCATATAAAATCTAGTGTTTAAGTATCATATAAATCACAAAAAACACTGTAATGAAAGGGTATTTTTGAACGTATATAACAAATGAAATGTGTTGCCACTTTTACAGTACTATTAGTAATAATAACAAAATAAAATATTGAAGGAAATTAAAGAGCATCCAAGGAAAAAAAAAATAACTCAATTTTTTTTATAAAGTGTGCAGTGATTAAACTAAATCAACTCTTTTAAAAAGAGAATACGAATGAAAAACAACTAAACACATCACACATCTATTAAAAAGAAAAATACACAATTTGTAGAACACGCATTTAACACCCCCCCAAAAAAATTCAAAAAATGAAAAAAAAAATAAATCGCAGTCATTTAAAAGTAATCGGCTATTTCAGAAAAATCACAGATAAAGAAAAATCATTCCGAAAATCTTTACTCACGTTACAGTACCTGATATCACTGATGACTTATAAGAACATCAGCGCTTCAGCGAGCGTTTCCTCAAAGCTTGGAGCGTTACCATGGCGACGGCCACTTTCTGATAGGTTACAGGAATTTTTATTCTTCGCCAAGCCATTGGAAGTCGCCAAGGCGCCGATTTTCGAGTCCGAAAAGAGCTTTTATGAGGTGCGCCGAAAATATTGTCTCACTTTATGAGCTTCTAGGGAAAAGTTGGAGAGAAAAATAAAATGGGATTTTTTTCTTTTTTTTTTTTTCCATTTGGTTCTCTTCATATGTGAATATTGGGGAGGAATTGAGCGTATATTTTAGTTTCTGGACGAAGAATGTGTGGGATATTGCATGTTTATAAAGAAGAATTTTCGCTATAAAGTAGTCATATCCGTTATGCAATTAAAGCATGATGGTTTAAGAGAAGAAATAAACAGAACTTTTCTTTTATTGCCCCCTTTTAAAATTCTGTAGCTAAAATAAATAAAGCAATTTGTTTTTATTTATGCATGTGCGAGTGCAGCTAAAAATACTTTTTTGACAGAAGTGGATAATCTATTTTTGAAAACATAACAATTGGAATTTTTAGATTATGCCTTTGTCTATTATAAATGTAAATTTACCAGCCCCCTTTTTTAGACGTCACTATAAATTTGTAGCTAGCAATCGTAAATTTTAGCGAATAGTGATTATTCGTATAACATTTAATGCAAAACAAACACACAACAAAAGTAAATATGTAAATAAAATGGTGTTTCAATTTTCTGATGTATAAAACATGACATGAGGATTTACACCGTTTTAAAAAATTTAATATGAACGCTAGATATATATATATAAAGTAATTCTGTTTTTCAAATACATATCCTAAAATTATTAATTTTTTCCCCATAAAGTTTGAAGTAATTTAAAGCTTTAAACTTATTAACATTGTATTTCATATTTTAAAAAATTAAAAAGACAGCAAATTGAACATAAAATGCATGGCAATATACATTAACTCATGGCTTTTAACTAGTTATTTACATCAGAAGAATATAAAATGAAATTGTGAATTTAAAATTTATAAACACAATGGTTAGGATGAAAATATATCTAGATTTATGAGTCTTTGAAATATTAAAGAGATATTTTTATTATAGTTAATATAACAAAACAAATAATATATATATAATTTAGAGTGCTTGAAAAGAATTCTATAACTTGCTTCAAACTGCACTCGGAACGCGATCGTTGCATATTTGCGTAATTACTTCAGAAATACATGAAGGCGGATCGTGTAAAATTACAAATGTATAAATAATAAAAGAGAAGTAAGTGTGTGTGTTGAGCGGCAGGAGATATTGCTGAACAAGAGGGACATGAAAAATTTGGAAGGGAAACGCGAACAACATTAACATGACATGTGTAACGAAGCATCGTTTATACATTTTTTTCTGTTTTTCCTTTATACGCTTTTGTTAAGCGTATTAATGATTTCATTTATTTACCATTAATTATCACCATTAATGATTTCATTTATACGCTGATAGAGATAAACAAAAAAGTCCAATATATCTGAAATCTACGCACTCCCCCCCCCCCCTCCTTTTATAGATAATGAAGATATTGTGCATTTATCTAAATTTTATATTTTTAATCGAGTACTTTAAAAGCTACTGAAACGTTGATCAAAATGCCATTTTTGCAAATAAATAAATAAATAAATAAATAAATAAAAAATAAAAAAAATAAATAAAAAAAATAATAAATCTCATGAAGGGTATGCATTTTATATGTATTATTGCATTGCTACTCTCAAACATGTCCAGAAAAAAAATAAGCAGGATGTTATCACTTTTCCCTGGTTACATTATAACTTAAATTTGGGAAATTTTCAAAAATCATCATATTTGACATCTTGTAATTGAAAATGGACAACATAAGTGCTTTGGCAAGTAAATCAATCAATCTTTCTCATGTATATATAGTCTACACTGCAAAATCAACAATTATTTTTTGCAGTGTATAATCTGTAAGCGTTATTTTTGGCTTCTACCGTAACTCTGAAATAGGAAAAATAATAGCCATCCACGAACAAAAAGGACATAGAAACAAGAAACATTTTGTTGAATACATTTTCTGAGTTTAATTAGAAAAATATTTCTGGAATTCTCTGCACTTTTAACTAACTAAACAGAGAAAATTTATTTAATAAAATATTAGACTTCTCAGATAAATAAAATTTTAGACTACTCTGCCGTCGACGAGGCGCTCAAACAAAAAGTTTATGAACCCAATTTCTAATTGACTCTTTATACTTTTTTTTTCCCTCAACAGCATACACCAACAACATTCTTTATTTATCATGCAAGTTAGAATATATATTCAAGCATACTCGTTATGCAAATCATAAGAGCCGGCAATAAGAACAGTGTGGCGGGAGAATTTCCCTCTGGATTTTAAAATTTAAAATTTAATTAACTAAGTTTTATTTTTTCTAATGCTTTTGAAAAAAAAAAAAAAATAGTAAAATTTATTTTTCATAAAGTGACTAAACATTTTTAAACAGTAAGCTAAAGATAAACTAATAATTTTTTGTCAGGGGCGGGGGAGGCCCCTGAACCATTATGAAAAAAAAAAAAAAAAAAAAAAAAAAAGTTGTGTTTTTCTTAGTACTTTCATGTGTTAAAACTATGTTTTAAAAGGGGGTGTTCAGGGGGACATAACCCCCCCCCCCCAAAAAAAAAGCGATCATTGTTTAATTTCTACTTTTGGAAAAATGCTGAAAAAAACTTATGTTTGAACATTTAAAAAATGTTAAATTTATGTAATGCTTTTTATGTTGATATGTTTCTAAAATTGTTTTGCACAGTGGGCTCCGCCAAAAAAAGTTCTTCGTTTAGCTTATTTTATGTTTAATATTCTGCATTAAAAAAAAAAAAAAAAAAAAAATGTGGTCAAGGCTGCGGACTATAGGTACCAAAATCTTGCAGTACTTTTATTTCGTTCTACCGACGCCCATGATGCAAATATAACATAATTTCTTCTGATGATCATTATTAACTACACTCTACATCCAAACAATTTTTCTGACGATTAAAATATATACATATCTACATAGAAGCATAAAACTTGAATGCAACCTACATAAAACAAAATTTATTAAAAGCAAAGTCCCTCATAACCATTTTCTTCAACACCGGAGGTATTCCGAAGATGCTCGAGCTACCTTTGTTTATAAATGTTGTGGCCTATGATTTTTTCCCCAACTTAGAGTGCACTTCTTTATTCACTCCAAATCCAAACAGCAACAGGCGCCCTCTAGTGGAAACCCTCAGACACGGTAAAGGGTCAAATGACTCACATGAATAAAAAAGATCGGAATAATTTATTTTGTTCTGCCTTCGTAACTTGATCGTGCCATTCGAATGCAGCGGAAATGGTGGAAGAATACACTCTATATATCTGGAGATCTGTTAGCACGCATGCTTGCTACTGCCCTATTGATAATTTGATCACAAACCATAACAGGAGAAGAAAATGATTTACAGTTATATTGTTTACATTCTGCCGGTCTTTTAAAAGAAAGGGTAGCAGAATATATTATTTGGTAGGTCAAGAGATTATTAAAAAGGAATCTGAATTAGTTAATGTGAAACTAAATCTCGTAAATCAAACTTTTTTTCTTTCTTTCTTTTTCTTTCTTTTTCTTTTCTTTTTTTCTTTTTTCTTTTTTTAAGTTTCCTTATCAGTGAGATTTCAAATTCCCTTCGTCAATGTTAAACCTATGGGCATTTGATGCATTTGTATTTATAAAAAATCTTTTCAGTAAATTAATATTTTTAACTTCTTTCTTTTCTGTGTACTCTTCTTGAACGTTATTTCTCTCTCTTTTTTTTTTAGCTGTCAAAATATTTGCAAAATATACACTTAATATTATGTGAAGTGTTTATTTCTTACTCAGTTTCGCTAAGATTTTAACACATAAAATTATAAATTTAGTATATATTTTAGAAATATTTTGACAACAAAGAAAGAAAGAGATATATTTCAAGAGAAAGAGAGTATATTTGCACAGAAAAAAAGAAGTTTAAAATATTAATTTTTTGAAGAGATATTTTAAAAATACGAATGCATCAAACGCTACTAAATAATTAATTCAAAGAAGTTTTAGGTACGCTAACTAGCAATGCTTTTTTTTTTTTTTTTTTTTTTTTATCTAAGACCGTTTGTCCGCTTTATTAAAGTCTATATTTGTATTTTATGTTACCATCGTTTAAAAATTTTGTTTTGTCTTCTAAGTTACCTTGAAAAGAAAAAAAAAGATATCAACAATTATTTAGAAATTTTGCGCTGCTAAAGCATAGATAAAATATCTAGCTATTCAGCGGATAAATAAACACTACAATATATTACATATATTGTAGACATATATTTAAAATAGATTTATTAAATTTTTTTTTTTTTTTTTATGAGAGACAGAAACGTGTGCAAAGAATAGTTGGTTCAATTGATCCAGGATACCATTTCATGAAAAATTAAGAAAAGAATGACATGGTGTTACTTGTAGAGTTTTCAAGATAAAATCTCCCTTTGTAACTTATTTATATTCCAAACTAACTATTACAACTAAATACAAGAAATTAAAAATAATACACAGTAGATTCTCGTTAATGTACCCCCCGCTTAAGGTTTATATCCGGTTAATGAGGACAATTTCGTTTTCTCCATAAATTCCGATTTAAAGTTAATGTTAAATACATCGTTTAAAACAATACTACTTATCAGATAATGCGGTCAATTTTTTTCACAAACTAACCAGGCAGAATCGAAACTAGTTTTGTAGATTATTTCTTCAAAAGTAACTTTGATATGACTTTTGTTATTGCGAGATCAAAAAATTGTCAGTGACAGTGGTGAACAGTTGGTGTAAGTGACAGAGAAAGAAAACTTTTTACCATAAAAAACGTGAGAGGTTTAAAAATTGTTACAGGCAATTGTTACTCAAAAACTGTTCACTGATATTACCAATCAAAATAATTTTCGAGTGTGTCATAAAACTGGAAAATGACGTGCTAAAAATATCATTTGTTCCAAGTAACACAAAGAAAAGTGAGTGTTTTCTTTAGTTAAAGTTACACATTAATTAAATTGTGATGTAAGTAAGACAATTCTTTGCGTATTCTTTTGTCCTCAGAGATTTGTTCTTTTGTATTAACAAATTGTCACTATCTTCCATTTCAACTAAATTGCTAAATTAAAGAAAAAAGTTGTTCATTAAGTTGGTAACCGAATTAATTTCTGTCAAAAACTTAATTCAATTCATTCAACGAAAGGGATTATTTTACACCTTTCAAATGTCTATTCCATTTAATGCGGACTTCGGTTAGTACGGATAATAAATGACCTCCCTACATGACTTAAAAGCCCGCACTGTAAATTGCCAGTTAAAGTTAAATTGTGTAAGTAAGGCGATTTTTTTGCGTATTTTGTTTGTCCTCAGTAATTTGTTCTTTTGTATTAACAAATTGTCAGAATTGTCAACTCTTTTGTATTAACAAATTGTCTTAATGCTAAAATGTTTATTTTAGCATTAAGTTGGTAACCTAATTAATTTCTGTCAAAAACTTAATTCAATTCATTCAACGAAAGGGATTATTTTACACCTTTCAAATGTCTATTTCATTTAATGCGGACTTTGGTTAGTATACAGACAATAAAGGACCTCCCCACCTGCCTTGAAAGTCATTGTAATTTTAAATATGCGAAACCTTGATAGATTATATCTGTGTGCCGAATAAGTTAAAAAAGAATACATTAACTCAGAAAAGTTAACGGAAAAAAAATGTTTTTCGTTAAAATCAAGCAAATGGACAGAAACTCACTTTTAAACCCGTAATTTGTAAATTTTATATTAAAAGCTCCCACCTGGTTTTAACAAGATGTTCGTGTGCATTACTTGAAAGTCCTTGAAATACATATTATCCGAGTATTGCCACTTGATTAGATAAGGGATTAGGTACTTACCTAAAAAAAGAATATATATATATAAGTAAAGATTACAAAAATACACTTTAAATGTACATTTTAATACAATATTACATTGCATTTTTATAAGAGAAATATACGTTTGTTATTAAAAGAATTTTAGTTTCACAGTTAAACATTGCAAAGATAATTTAACATAAAAACAAATAACAGAATGAATTTAATTGTTCAGCATTAATAAAAATTGCAGACAAAGAAATATTATAAATTAAAGGGCAAATTAACAAATTAAAAAGATTACTATTATTTTCCGAATCATAAATGCCCATTAAAAGAACGTTGCAAACGTTTTCTGACAAACTATATTTTTCAACATTAAAAAAGCGTCCATTGTATTAATTAAATTGTAAAAAATTCATTGTACTAATACAAAAGCTACTTTCAATGATAAAATAAAACTTATTTGCAGAAAATAAGAACCCAACAGAAGTTTAATGAGGAATCAATTACCTAAAAGCACTGACTTTGAGGTTTAGGGTTAGGTTTTCAAAATTTAAAAAGCAATAAATATCATGTATGTTACATTCAATTTTTTTTTTTTTTTTTTTTTTTTTTTTTTTACATAGGTACAAAACATAAAAAAAAAACATATATATACGTGACCAAAACACTTTAACTAAATGAATGTCAATTTTAAGATTTTTTAAAAATTTTAACTTCAAAAATTTTTTTAATTATTTTTTTAACTTAACCTTAAAAGTAACAAAACATAAATAAAGGCAAATAAAAAAAATAATTGATTTTTTCTATTGAACATAAATCACTGAAATATATGGTGCTTTGATTACAGAATTTCATCAAAACATCATTTTAGTAACCACATTAATAAAATGATAGTAATAAAATGATTAAATTTGTTTATGAAAACACCGAAACAGGAGCAGTTTTATTTTCTTTTTATACATTTTCTATTTCATGTAACTTGGCTAATGTACGTACAGACGGAATTTTGTAACCGATTTTTCACTCCCTTCCTGATATGCTAGAATATATATATATATATATATATATATATATAAAGTACACATGTGTGTTACCGCTGACAATACAATATTTGAATATTTTTAGAACTTAATTATAAATTAATAAATTCATTTTAAGGCATTTTTCGTTAGCGGCGCGGGTGATAAATCGCCAAATATCTTTTATAATTACAACTGTTCACGGGTGACAACAACAATAGAATTAATTATGCGCCAAATCACGCTCGCTAAAATATTCCAATTGGCTGTGAAACCGAAACAATCAAAACTTTTAAACACTAAAAAGGTAGAAAATGAAATAAAAACAAAAAATTAAGAGTATAATGTATATACATATATATATTTGAAAAATACGCTTTTATCAATTAATAGTTTAATTAAATTACAATTATACGTTGAGAAAACAATTTAGAAATCCTAAACAGGTAGTTTAAATAACGTTTCATTTTTTTTTTTCCTATTGCCCTATCTTAAAAAAGAAACAGAGCAAAAATTATATATTTTTTAAATACCTTCACAGTTTCCGCTTTCTACCAAGCGTAAAACAGTGACAAATTTATCATAAAAGGAACCCACGACAAATTAAAGTATTTTAACGGACATTTTTGGGGACAACATGAACTGCAGTTATGAAATCAGGCGTGATTTTTAAGTTAACATTGAATGCTTATAAAACAGTGTTTAACTATTTTTACGGTTATATTTATTTTAAACTACTGTTAGAGATATAATTTTAAAACTGTTTTATGTCAATTTTCCAAAAAGTACATAAATAAATAAATAAATAAATAATATTTTATTTTATTTGAATACTTAAAAAGAAAATTCCAAGATTAGTTTTTATCTTATGTCTTTTTGAAAATAATTATAATTTTATATGAAATAACTAACATTTTCAAAAAATAAAATAAATTTAACCAAATTTAAAACATCAGCATCTAGAAAGGATCTAACGAAAATCTTTGGCATGTCATCAAAATTTATCCAAAATCAGATAAATATTGAAATTTTAAACGAAAAAAGTTCTTCAAATGATTATTAAGATATAGGCATGGATTGATCCTAAGATATTTTAACAGAATTATCGTTCAGCTGGAAATGGAAAAAATATTTAAGGGAGATAGAAGAGGTTGAAAAAAATTACGATGTATATCGATTTTTAGATAAATATTTTGGAATAAAAAACAAATAAAAAAACAAAAACAAATGGAGGTTTTTTTTATGCATGCCTATTTATTAATAAGATAGATAAAATATTTATTGTTATACCACAGATTGCACTACTCAAATAAAAAGCCAAAATAATACGAAGTGCACAAAAATTAACTAGGACATTTTAAACATTAAAACTGTTGACTTAGTCATTATGTGAATCTGGCTTTATCTAACGCAGTTCTTGTTTTTAAAACAAAAGTTCAATTTTTTTAATTTATAAAATAATAAATAAATAAATAAATAAATAAAAATACTTTATTATTATTATTATTCTTTCGCTTTTTGATCGTTAAATTATAACGACTTTACTGGTCAAATAAAATATATGTATCGCCAAAATTGGTTAATTGGGATTTTGTTTGCATAATTTATTATTATAATACACCTTTTTTTATTATTAGAATTGATTATTAGTTAATGGATACATCTTTTGTGTTTATAGTTTGCAAAATTATCAGAAAAAAAATTCTGACAATATACAGTATAAAAGTTATGCCAATTTTACTAGTAAATAAAAATATCTAAAATAGTTATGCAAAATCAAACAAATAACTGAATATTACGTACAGATTTTTCAAAGCAAATTTTAGTCGTATTAGTTATTTAAATACAATTTTAAAAATATTGCCTAAGTTAAATTGACCATTTTCTCGTCTGTTACTCTTTTAGTTTATTCAGCTAATATTTGTGAATGAAAAAATATATATATATTCTTCATCTTTACATCTTTTATATTTGCAAAAATAAAGTTAATTAAGCAAACTGAAAATTAATTCCTGAGACTGGAAAGAACTACTTGAAAAGACAGCAGCAATGCAAATATGTATTATGTAAATATGGTTTATTTATGTATAAATATTAGAAAAAAAATTCTTAATCATTGTTTCATTTTTTAAAGTTTTAATTATTGGTTGAAAACTTAACACTTTGATTCTTGAAAGCAAGAACTGGAAATGCATTTGTTAAAAATTTGCTTCTTTAAAACTTTGGTTTGTAACAAAGATAACTCAGAAACTTTGACATATATTCTCAGTCTTCCTACCTTTCATTTATACTTTTTATGTATCCATTAAACTACGTAAAAAAAGCTCAGTGATTAATAAACCATGTAATCAAAATTGTTTAATTTAAGGATATTTAAACAAGAAGAAATGTTTCTTTAACAAACATTCTGACTATTCTCAAATATCAGTATAGTCAGTGTTTGAAATGTTTCAAAAGTTTTAGTTCATGGCATAAAAAAATATATCAGAATAATATTCTATTATGAGGAAATTGAAATATATTAAACAGAATTGAGTGGTCAGTAGCTCACTTAATTATATATACAAATTGTTCAAAATTGCCTATTTTTAAAAGTGCGGTTAAAATATAAGTAAAATATTACTTATTTTCATAGTTTTATATCAGAATTCAGCTATCAAATTATTTTATTATTGTATTTTAAAAAGTACTACAGAGTATTAAAAAGAAAAGTGAACGATGACCGTTCTCTAAATCTCAAGATTCCAATACTTTTTCAACAACCATATGCCCAGTGCTAGAGTTCTTTTAATACGCTCTTTTAATATCATAAGAATTTGTCCCAGTACATATGTGCGGCAAGCACGTGCTCTATGGTATAGTTAAATCAGGCCAAGTAAAGCAAATGAACTGAATCAACCAAACTAGAGTCCTGCATCGACTCGGGTAACCCGATATCACCCGAACCCGGTCGGGTCGGTTTGAGGCTATATTTTTTCGTTACTGGTCGGGTTCGGGCAGGGTTGACTTTAATTGTTTCGGTTAGGATTTAACTGTTGCGGGTCGAGTTCGGGTTGACTCGATTTTTCCAATAATTTTAGAATATTTTTTTGAGGTGGAAAAAACTGCGTATAGCAATAATGAGCATATACATATGTTCGTTTTTCAACACAAAAGATAAAATTAATACTAGAGATATAATTGTACACTATTTTTCACTAACTGCATTAAAATATGGATTAATTTTCTTCCATATCAGGTTTGGTTAAAAAAATTCGGGTTTAACTATTTTGGGTTAGGTTTTGGATTGACTTTCAATAGAATTTTCGGGTTCGGATCGAATGCGCAGGACTCTAAACTAAACTTACTTCACTCCAAACTGTCATATCCGTCTTCAACATTTCAAGTTCTTTGTTTGCCTATGAACGGTGCCTAAACTTAAAGAAGGAGCGCAAACTGTCTAGTTGGATGGTCAACCAACGGAACGGGAAGTCATAAATAAAGCAAACTTATCTTCACGAAACAGTGACAAAAGAATATGAGTTCCTTCAACCTAACTTTTGCTTATCGATTTCATTCTGAGTAAGATTCAACCAACTTAAAACTTGGCTTTGATTTACAAGTTGATTTACGAGCGACTGCATAAATATTCAAAAATTTAGAGCAACCTTACTTCGTTAAACTGTACGGATAATTCTATTTCGAAATCAATCTCTGTAATAAAGATCCATTTATGGATATAGACACAAAACTTACGTTAAAGGTTATTTCAGTTTCATGAGAGTATAACTGGCGGAATTTTTTTCAAGTCAGATAAAAAACTAAGCGATCCAAGCCGGGCGACGGGCTACACGTGTTAAAAATGCTCAATAAACACAACGTAAATAAAAATAATTTTTAATTGAAAACCACAATAAAATTTTTATATTTAGTATATTTTCTTAGATATCCAACCACTTACACCAAAAAGACGGTTAATTTCGTATTAACCACATGCCAGCGCTTTATTGCGAAAGATTTCTATATTTATAACAACATTTTTATTATTATTGTTGTTGTTGTTTCGGTGTTTAAGCACGTAGTTCTATTACATGTCTGTTAAATTCTTATTCTATTTATTTATTTGTGAAGTTTTAATACTGTTTGGCAATTTAGTTAAGGAATATTACACGGAAATAAACAAATGTCGAATTATTTATACATTGTTTTAATTACAATGGATTAATCTTCCGAAAGTGGGTTGCAGGCTAATTTTTGAGAATTCATGCTTGAAAAATATTTTAAAGAGCATAAAAAATCAGTAAATTAAGATACAGATTTCAAACATATTGCATTTGAAAGTATTTTTTTTCTCTCTTCGACGATGTAAAAATTGAAATTGTGCGATGCTTAGAAGTTCAAAAAATTGCCATAAACAGAAATTGATTGTTCCGATCATCACCACAGTCAATATAACGTCATTGTAATGTGTAATGCAGCATTACTCACGGACATGTTTCTTTATTATAATATAGGTAAACACTATAGCTAAACAAATATACAGAGTATCCCACTTAAAAAAAGAGTCCCTGAAAATGTTGATTGTAAAAAAAGTGCAGGAATGCACTATTTAAACGTGTTTGGAAGCATAGGAAAGACATTTCCAGAATTTTCTGTGACAACTTCATTTCTTATAAATATACAGGTATGACATGTTATTGCTTTGTTTTTTATTTCCTCCTATACCTTTTTCTTAAACCAACGTTTTTCGGTACTACCCTTTATTCCTTTAGCAACGAGTGATTTATTTACAAAATCAAACCTGCTAAACTTAACTTTAGCCTGATTCATTATTTGTTGTATTAAGAAAACTATTGGATGATTGATTTGAAACTCACATTATATAGGTAGTTTATTTTTCTGATTCCGAAAATGTAAATTTTGTTAAAATCAGACGATAACTTTCCTAAATTTTGTCCAAAAATTTATGCGCCGTTTATCAAATGACCCAGACATTTGAGTGGTCTTATTGAATATACTTCCGCTTCGGGGTCCGTCTCTCAATTTACTTTCCAATAGACGAAAGGGTTACCAGAGGAAGGGTTTCCTGCAGCGATTTAGGATGCTTTCGCGTTTCGTACTATTTTTTTGACAGGATTGGGCAACGCCGGGTGGATCAGCTAGTAATTTCCTATGTATGTATGCAATTAGTAACAAAGTGCGCTTTCGCACCATCAATAGGGAGATGCTATACAATGAAGTAACACAATATCATCTGCTATTCTACAGGGTGTTACTCTTGAAGGTAGTCCCGAAATCTTGAAAATAAAACTATTACATATCAGACCTGTATGTTTAAGAAATGAGGGTGTCATAGGAGGGGCTGGAAATATTCTCCGTGAACTTCCAAACGCAGTTGAATTACATATTCCTAAACTTTTTTTAAACCAGTATTTTCCTGGTTTAAAAAAAAAAAAAGAAGGTATTCCGAAAATTTAAATTGTGAAAAAATCGGACGATAACTTTCCTAAATTTTGTCCAAAAACTGACCCGCCGTGAATCAAATGACCCAGTTTATTCTATATAGAAAAACACCCTGTAGAATTCTGAAAGGTCACTCACACCAACATCATTCATCAAAATATAAGTTTTCATAAATGTCTATTAATGATCTGCCTCTCCGATAGGATGAGTCAGTGACCTAAATTTGATAAGATGTACGTCACCAGATACGCACAGCAGAATCCTGACAACAGAAATTCAATTTCGATATCTTTACACCTTACAAACTTCATTACCTTCCTACTTCAAGACGCGGATATCTCTTCCCATCCCTTCTTGAAATTTCCGCTACTCGTAAGCGTCAATAGGGGCATCAGCTGCCGAATGGAAGGAATAATTATCATATCAAATAAACCAACTTTCTTTTTATCTCTGTACTCGCAAAGAGGCCTCTCAGATATATGCCACCCAGGGTCCCAGCGGAAAGAACGGCCCTTCAAAGACTTGTTTTCTGAATAATTTTCCGCACCCCCTGTGGATCAGTATCCGAATAGTCGTCACTACGGTAGCAACCTGAGTTGCGTTAGGGGGCGGAATGAAAGTAAGTGGAGATTAATTGTAGGTAAGAATGAATGCAACAAACAAATTACGCCACAAGGTCCTTCGGAAGCTGAAGTAGGTGATGAGTTTTTATGTAACATTAAATTATAATTAGATGAAATGTTATAGTTGTGCAAAGAATAGGATTTACATCCATTTTTTACACGCATGACACCAAATTCTGATAAATTACATTAACCCGATAGTAGACAGAAATGGAAATTAAACAAAATAGTAGTGGGTCAAGATCGCGGTAAAATTTCCCATCAATAATTTTGAGCGCATGCTCGATACAAAATTCTTTACTGCAGAATTTATTTTTATTAACAAGGGAATACAACAGGGGAATTAATTAATTCTTACTTAAAATTCCCACTATTTTCTACATTTAGTATTAGAGAGGGTCAAAGTAAGTTTATTTGAATGAAATTTGGAGGAGTTTTTACGGTATTCAAGTATTCAATTTGCTTGAAAATCAAGTAGTTGAGTGACTTAGGATTCAATGACCCATTTTTTACCCCATGTCGTATAATACGTCCCAAAATTACTATTATCTTTATCTCTCGGCATTACGAGTTTTCCATCATATTCCTATAGCAATAACGAAGTCAAGCAGAAATGAAAATAGTTTCAAAAAATCACTTTTTTTCTTCTTTTGGCGTCACTTTATTTATATTTAATATTTTTGTAGTATATTGCTAAGTATATAAATGCATAAAATAACTTTTCAAAAAGTTATACAATGCAGCAATGGTTAAATTCATGTATTAAATTTGGAATATTTCAATATTTCGTATACTTAACATTATTCGGACCTAAATCATCATTCGGGAGGTGCTGGGTTCAAACCCGTGTTGCGCTCGTCGACCTAACCGTTCGGGGTTTTCCGTGGTTTTCTTTGAACCTTGTCGTTAATACGGGTTAGGATCCCTTAGAAAGACCCCCACGGAGGGCACTTGCCCCTAGGGCCTATATCCCTGGATTAGATAATCGGCCGTCACCAAATCAACCAACCAAACCAACCTAAATCATCATTCGTTTTGTTAGATGCGTGCCTACAGAAAAGAGTATGTGCAAGATGCACTCGACTTTTTTTCACACCTACACATCACCTGCAATATTGTAAATCAGCATACAACCCCCCACAGTTCTGTTCCCAGGCCACACACGCTCACAATACACTCTTCGGGATTTGAGGCAAAGACCTCAAGTGTTTGCATAGCTCCCCGGCTTTCAGTCATCTCTTATGTTCTTTTGCCGATGTGTAAAATTTGAGAGTTGAAACCTACGAGGGAAGAGAGGAGACGTAAGGGCAAACCTCCCCACTCTTCATTCTCATCTTCTTTCAAATAGTTCGCCGACACAGGTAACAACACGTGTCTCAGAATGGAGTCAACAAAGCGTGGTTTAGAAACGAATTTATAATTGAAAAAGGAATTAATTTGATTGCGAATGTAGCTGAATGAAAAGGCTCTGTTACGGTTGAAGCTTCTGAATTTTTTAAACATAAAAAAGTCAAACATATAAACAAAGACGTAAAATATTGTTAAATATAACAAAAAAAAAAACACAATCTCTAAAAAAGTTAACGTTTATCGATCAGACATTTGGGACTTGGAAGTATATTTTAAAATATTTAAAATGAACTTAGGAAAGAAAAAAAAAATCAAGAGTTTTAAATAATAACAATTTTAAAATAATCTTCTAATGTAATCTATAAATATCGGTTTTGTTTTTTGAAACAAGTTTATCATGACTGCATCATGTTATATTTCTAAAAAGAAAGAGCATCTCCATAACAAGGAGAACAATTCATTACGTTTTACACGCAATTTTACATAAATAATAAATAAATAAAAATAAAAATAAATGAATAAATGCATCGGAATTGGATTCTTGTAAAAAAAAATATATAGACTACGAAAAATTCATTAAAAAGAAACAAATGATGCTAAAAAATTGCAGTTTGCAGGAATGGGATTAGAGAGATATCGGGTTTTTTCAATTTAGAAAAAAAAATTGATTCAAAAATTTACGATAGATGGTGCTATATGCATAATATGAAGTAGATTTATGTAAACCAGGCTGTCCAGGCCCTCAACGCACACAGATTTTTCATTCAATGCCAGCAGTAAGCTATCGTTGCCAGATCAAGCTGTGTTGGTAAAACTATTTTACAAGAACGGGGAATCAGCAACTAGCGCATTGCGAAAATTCCACACGGCAAAATGACTGAAGACGAGAAAAGGGCCTGTTTCACGTGCTGGTATACTGAAGCTTTTCAGACGCTTTGCAGAAATGGGTCTTATACTATAAGCCAAATTTGCATCCATCTGTTTCATATTAAGATGTCAGCGCCATCTATCGGTAATTTTTTAACCACAACTTTTTTTTTTGTTATTAAAAAAATCCGTCCACCCTCTAATCGCATTCCTGCAAACAGCAATTTTTTAGCATCATTTGTTTCCTGTTAATGAATTTTTACAGTTTTAACAACTTATGGCGCATTCGGAATAATACAATAAATGCCAAGTACGTACTATGTCGCAAGATGGCGTTAGCTAAGTCTATATACTGGACAGGTATTATTACAAAAATAGAAGAAAATACAGACCTAACCAGCACTATCCATCTTTCACTTTACTACGGCAGACATATGCGTTTATATATACAACAAAGCTGTCTGTCAAATCTCACTCACGTAGCAATACATTTCACTCTCAGTTGAATGAAAGAAAAAATGATGAAAAAGGAATCTGGATACAGGAAGAAAGATGCTAAGGGATGAAAGAAAGGATAAAAGCTCCCAGAAAGTTCACGAGGAGTAAAAATGTAATTTATTGGGATGACAGGAATCCATCAAATTCTCCTTTAAGATTCACTTTTAAGCGTATTTAAAATTTTCATTAAATTACAATACATGGCTCAAATATAAAAAATAAATATATATATATATAGATTTAAAAACATGACTTTATCAATATAATTCAAGAATAAAATACAGGTAAAAGGAAAAGAATGTGTTATCTATAAGTCATCTTAAATGTCAGTGATGATAATAAGATGGCAGGGATAAAGTTGATGATAATAGCACAAAATAGGAATAACTGCATAAGATACCGACACTGAAAAAAAAATAGTATCTTTATAATAAAATATTTCTAAATCAAAGAAAAAATATTGGCATGTGAATGCTCGTCAAACAAAATGCCTAACAAAATATAAATAGAGATGATAATTTTGGGATTTGGGTGTAAATTGCCAAAAGTCCTCCCGGCTCAGTAGGAAGAGCAGGTTGATTTCTTTAATTTATTTTTTATTTTAAGATACAACCACCGACATTACATAAGATACAACCACCGATTTAATATAAATTAAACAAATTCATCTCACTCCTTCTAAGTTCGTTATTTTGGCGAAAAAGCTAATTTGCATGAAACTTTTAAAATAGGCTTATCAAATTTAATTGAATAAAAATGTGGAAATATCAAAAGTGTTAAAAAATTGTTGAAATCATAGTTTAAAAATCGCCCGTATATAACACAAAACATTTCACGAATGCCGTCAAAAACTTTTGTATGTCCCTGTAAACGAACTATTAGAGCAACATACTTGATTAACGAATTCATTCAATATAGTTGCAAGGTCAATACACTGTCACAATTAGGTTTGAATTGGTTCAGTATTCATACGCTATAATGATGACAAGGCATGTTTTGCATTTGTGTGTTCCTGTAAACGAATTATAAGAGCTACATACTTGATTAACTAACTCATCCAAGATACTTACTAGTTCAGTATACTGTGCCATTTGGTTCAAATTAGTTCAGTGTTTCGGAAATTATTGTGATGAAAAATTTTGCATGCTTTTTGCTTTTGTGTGTCTTTGTAAACAAAGTATAAGTTATCGGTTTTCGGTTTTGCTGCGTCACTCGAGATACTACCGTCTCTCATGATACGTACTTGATTAACGAACTAATGTAAGATACTTCTAAGATCAACCCACTATCCCAATTAGATTTTAATTGGTTCAGTATTTCGGACGTTATGGTGATGGCAAAATTTTGCCTGTTTTTTTGTGTTTTAATGTCCTTTTAAACAAATTATACGAGTTACGTTACATACGTGGTTAATGACTAATCTACGAAGATTCTACGAAGATCAATGCACTGTTTCAATTAGGTTCGAATTGGTTCAGTATTTCGGACGATATCGTGATGACAAATTTTGGACTTTATTTATTTATTTATTTTGCTTTGTGTGCTGTGTTCCTGTAAACAAACTAAGAACTACATACTTGGTTAACGAACTTATTCAAGATAGTGGAAAAATCAATAAATTATCCCACTTAGATCCGAATTGGCTCGGTATTTCGGACGTTATCGCGAGGACATGATATGTATTATATAAGGATAGATATGTAGAGATATATTTAAACAAAATGATTGCAACAGGTCGATTTCTAAAGAAATCAACCTAACAAAGGTAAATTAAGCATACAACAAACAATTACAATAAGCTATTTTCCTTTAAAATATTCATATAATTTCAACTAAGAAAAGCTTAATGAAACAAGAGCATAATTTTTTAGTCCCTTTGCTTCAAGAATCCCATACACAGTTTTTAATTTTTTAGCACCAGTCATTTCAACTAGAAATCTTCATGTAATTTAATCGCAAAAGTTCAATGATTAAGTAAGGCGAAATTTTCTATTAAACAAATATTTGTAGTGAAAATTTGAGTTAGAGACGTTAATACGTTAGAGATGAGCGTCTCGGGCTCGATTTTTATACCAGTCTTCGGGCTCGGGCTCATTCTTTATGATACTGAAAATTTTATTTATTCACGTATATATATATATATATATATATATATATATATATATATATATATATATATATATATAAACTTATTGCAAAAATTATATATATATATATATATATATATATATATATATATATATATATATATATATATATATATATATATATATATACTTATTTTGTTTCTTTAAAATTGTTTATTACATTTCAAATCATTTTAATGCCATTTTGATCTGAATGAAGAGGAAACAGAAATCCTGTTTTTCTTTTCTACTATTAAGAGTGCTATTATAAAAGAAAATTTCTGACATTTGCATATTTATATCTGGTATTGATGGCGAGGACCTGTTGATATGGCGCCAATCGAAAGAGGCGCGAATAATTTGTTTGCTTGTTTGTTTTTCGTTTGTAGCAGTAGGATATTTTCTAATTGGACCTCTTTCCCATTTTTTTTTCTTTAGAGAGATCTAACGCGAAATGAATATTATATTTTGTTTATAGTCAATAAGCATTAGCTTAAGGTTTGCAAATTTTTGGACTTCTGTTACGTACGAGTCATAATCGCTCTTTCTTAAATCTATTTTTCATCATGAGCTCTGCAGTGCATATTCCTGAATCACTTTCATTCGTAACTAGATATAATTGGCATTTATTGTTATTCCGATAGAAACCAATCAAGCAGTGTTTCTTCTTTTCCTATAAAAACATCGGATCTTTCAGATAACGGTTTTTCATTTAAGCTGATTTTCATCAGGGACACGAGAATCACGAAAGATTGTTTCGCGGAAGGAATCGATAATAATTTCAGATGTAAACTTTTATGGGAAATTGAAAAACGTTGTTCGATTCTTTGGCATATAAATAGTAATTTCTGGAATTTCCATTCATTTATTCATAAAACACTTTTACTTAATGTGTCCATTAGATTTGCTTGTTGGGGGAGAAAAGTAAGAGAATTCTTTAAAGGAAGTATATTTTTATTTGATAGCAAACTTCTCTTTTGATAAAATTCAATGTAAATCTGCATAAAATTAATTACATGCGGATTAACAGTTATTTCCATGTAAGAAGTTGTTAAAAATGAGATATTACTTTTAAAACAATTTTTAAATATTATGCAATTTTTTTTCCTATCGCATACTTTTAGTATCAGACTCATGCTTTGATTGCACAAAATGTTTCTGGCTCGGGGGTTGTGGGGCAGGGATTTAAAATCGTCGGAATCGGGCGGGCCCGGTCTCCGGAAAGAGAGCCGGAACTCATCATACGTATACGTGATGTGAAGTTGGTTAAGAGTGAATATGGACGAGCAATTTATTCTAAAATAATAATAATAATAATAATAATAATAATAAATCATTAAAACAAAATGAAATTGTTTCGCTTCTTTATATCCTCACAAAAATAAATAAATAAAAGAAAGGGGAGATTTTAAATTGATCAAGTTTTCTTTAACATATTTTGTTAATTTAAATCCTACCACTTTAAAAGAAAAAAAAAATAATTTATTAAAATAATGATACAATAATTTCCACAGTACAAGAAACTGATCTATACGAAACGAGAATAATATAAAAAATAAAATAAAACATATATTACGCCTTTTTTTATGTATTTGCTTAACTCATTCCCTGCCGATGGAGCAAAAACTCACCATTTTCTTACATAATTTTTTCTCTTAAGAAAATAAATGTTTGGATCAACAAAAATATTTTTGCTAAAAACTATAACGTTTGTTTAAACTGATGAATTTTTTTGGTTACCAGTCGCAAATTTTGATATTAAAAAAAATAAAAACCAAATTTAATATTTTTTATTAAAAGAATTACGAAATTATAGTTTTCAACTCTTTGGTTGGATGGATGGATGGAGGGGGGGGGGGGGGGGGGGAGAAAGAGAGAGAATAAACAGTTCCTCCTTTACTTACACGTGCTTTTAATATATTTCATAATTTTTTTTCACTAATTTTTATTAACATTAAAAATAATTCATGTAACACTTTTGTTTTGTTATTTTATCATTATTTAATTACATGTATTTTCTTATTTTTTTAACTCAACTTGGTTTTTGTCTGTAAAGAGGAAATTTTGTAATGGATTTTTAACATCCATCCTGATATACTTATAAAGGTTATTATGAAGACAGGTAGTCCTGGATGACAATACAATATTTTAATATATTTAAAAATTAATTTTAAATTAATAAATTAATTTTAAGGCATTTCTCAAAATGATTGGTAAATAAACCATATGAGTAGTAATTTTTTCGACTGAGTGAAAATGTGTCCAGGGACTCGAACCCAGAACAATTGGCCTCACTGAAAAAAATAAAGTACTTAAAAATGAGTAAATCTATTTATTCATATCAAATTGAATATATTTGGACCAAAAATTAACGTATGCTTTCTTAGTTTTGAAACATCATGTTATCAAACCCAAACGAAACAATAATTTTACTTTGTATTGATTGATTTATTCATGGCGGCATAAAATAGTTCATTAACATGAAAACAATGCTATATACTTTGGAAATCAGGTAGTAATATTACAATTTTATTCCTTGGAAAGAACTATATCTTGCGTCACCTTTATAATGCGTAAGGCTACATTGTGTTGTTGTCATGAGGGCTTCGTATATTCCTGCGCGGTCGGTCCGGTCTGTGTTCTGAGTGAGATGGATTTGTTCGTGAAAAGAAAATTGGGAGAATAGGATTTTTATTGTGTTCATATTTGAACACATACATGGAATCAAAAATGAGTACACGTGTTTTTCAAATGTAAGTACATTTGGATCGAAGCTATTTTGAGTATGTGACGTATTTAAAATTGAGTAATTTTTACTCCATTATGAGTACTTTTATTTTTTCAGTGTTTAATTGTCCATGGTCTTCCCATGAAGCTATTTGGACGGCACGTCTGTACACATTTTCACTCCGTTGGAAAAATTACTGCTCATATGATTTATTTACCAATTAGTTTGATTGCGTTAAAATAACAAAAAATTAACCAGAAGGACCTGTGCGAAGCTTTCGCACTGCAATCTTTGAGATTATTTCCTGGTACGTTTTAGCACTCATTTTTAATTAACTGATTTTTTTTTTTAAATCAAACAACGCGTTTTAACAATATGTGGGTGTACTATCTTAGAAACTTGTTCAAAAACTTTTCGAATGATACCTCAGTCATCGTTGTATGTTTTGTATGTGCATAGAAAAAAAAAAGAAATAATATATATGATGATTGTTTGTGTATAAGAAAATGGGAATAGATTGCCAGAAAAGTTTTTGTCAATTTTTTTTTCTCTCGCCAAGGTTATTTCTCTAGGTTGCCAAGACTCCTATACTGAAAAAAAGGGAATTATAAAAAAAATTGAAACACTGAATCTGACGTTTAGGGAATTCATATGAAAGCATTTCCTCATATTTTGCAAAACTGTTCCAGAAATGTCTTAAATACATAAATCAATTTTTGATTAACTAATTTTTTGCAACCCTGTGGGAACTTAAACATGGGATATTCAAACTTTGTGGTTCAGCAGCCATTTAAGTGACATCAGACTTCGCTGGCGTATTAACAACTTAATGAAATATTAAAAAATAAATACTTATAATTTTTGTGAATCCTAATGAGCTGTATATCTAAAAGGAAGATAATCCTTAAATTACGCAATCTACTTGTTCTCCGATACAGTACGCATATACACAGCCAAGATTAAAAAAAGAAAACAAATAAAAATAGCTGACGCACACGTAAAAATTAAATAAAATCCCAATTAAGAGCTCGATAGTTTTCAAAAAGTACGCGCAAGAAATAAATTAACAATCTTATTTCAATTGCATTATAGGATGACGTCATCTGATAATGCAGTATTTTATTTTGGTGGCAACACTGATTTAAGAAAACCTTTGATTTCATTTATGAAAACAATGCCGATTTAATTTTTAATTAACTACAATTTTTATTCAAAAACATGGTTTAACGAATTGTTAAGTGTGCTATGTCAGAAGCCTGTTCAAAATCCTTTCATATGCCATCTCCTTCGTCATTCTGCGTTTCGTATTTTTTGAGAAAAAGGGATGTTGACAGGAGAAATAATATATATGACCAGAGAGCCCGTGCGAGGATTTCGCACTGAAATCTATTTTAGGTACTTCTCTATTATCCCGTCGACCACTTTTCATAACAAAAAACTACCGCCAAACTGTAAGATTAAACGCCAAAAATGCAGTCCCATTTACTTGATGTCAGAATCATTATGCGTGTTTGTTACGTCATCTAGTGGTTTTACATTCGACATTTGCGTGTATTTTTCATTATGTTTTACTGATAAAGTAGTCATTTTATTAATTAAAATAACAATTGTGTCCTTAAATTCTAATGCGCGGTAATGCGTAATGCGCGGTAGCGTATTACTGCTTATTTTACTGTTTAATACTGTTAATTTTACGGTATAATACTGGCAGCTGGGATGCCAGTTTTATACTGTAAAATCAACAATTATTTTTTGCAGTGTAGCAATTAAAGACAAAATTTCTGTCTTCGAGTCTAGGTCTGGACACATAATTACTCCTATGGAGATAATACAGTTCCAAATGTATAACTTGGCAGAGCTTGGATCATTTTCTTCAAATATATTTAAAAAAAGTATATCTTTAAAAAAATATATAATGCTGATTATGAAAAATGTTAATGTAATTGTAATATAATATGATATTAAAAATATAATAATAATAAAATGAAAAAAAAAATTGCAACAGATATGCTATTAACGATCAAAACAATTTTTTCTACATAAACTAAAATTTGTAAAAGTAAATTAATTATTTTTATTTTCTTTTATCGGTGCTGGAACGGGAAGGTGGTTAGCAAAATATAAGTATTACGTAAAAACGGGCAAATTTTAAAAATATATAACACAAAATAACCATTAAAATTTTACAGCTCGAAATATATGTATCAGTTTTATAATTAATCAATTCCATTTGTTCTTTATTATCACCCCCCCCTTTCCCCATAAAAAAAACCCAAAGTTTCCTAATTGTTAATATTTTTTGTAACGTATAATTTTTTAAAAGATAATTTTCATTTGATTTGTAAAAACATTTTTCCCTCTTGTGAAACATAAAAGAAAAAAAAAAAGATATCAATATAGTAAAAACTTCAAAATTTTTCCTTTTCAGTTACCATCATTCTTGTCCGTTTTCTTAAGTTGTTTTACAAGTTTAAAACTTTTACAAAATATATAATGAAGAAAATGGAACAATCCCTTTTTTCCCGTCTTCTTTTTACAAAAAAAATTAGTTAAAATTTCATCGTATTCAAATACAACAAATACGTGGCAGTTACAGCATAGATTACAATGAGTGTTTTAAGCTACACTTAAAACGCAAAATATCGATAAAAATGAACACGAGGCGTTTTAAAACTAAACATGAACAAAAACTGCGTAGGAAAAAGGGCTTTTCACAAAATATTTTTCCGCATTAAATCTATCGCCGAACCGTAGACAGACACCTGTATTTATACATGACAAAGCTGCCTGCCAAGTCTCTCTCGTATAACAATATGTTTCGCTCTTACAAAACGAAGAAAGAAAAAAAAGAAGGCCAGAAAAACCGGCGGAGATGCTAAAGAGAGAGGAAGGAGAAGATGAAAAAAGATAGAGAGAGAATGATGAGGGAAGCTCAAGAGCACAAGTGATCCGCAGGGCATGCGCAAAAACCTACCGCGCAGACATTTCGTGAAGGGCTATCGACAAGAGGCTGACGCACACACGTCGAGGGGAGACTGACAAGAGAAGGGGGTGGGGGGAGTGGTGGACGGTTATCGAAAATATTTCTTTTTCTTTTCTGATACTTTTTATTTTGGTTGATACGTCGCTAGATGCAGCTGGGGAAAAATACACGCCGAAAGGGGGCCAGATATTGCATACACAGTGACACGTGGATTTAGCAGGAAGAAATGAGTTTAGATGGATGAGCTTCATAAAGCTAATTTATGCACGCGCGTAATTTGTATGAGCAGGAAAGTAGGAAATATTTTGGAAGCTGGGGAGGACTGGCGTTTATTATGCTAGATGAAATAATGATGCATGTCAATGTGGCAGGTTTTAATATTACTAATACATACGAAAGACTATTTTAACATATGGGGAAAAAATATTGTTTATGTATTTCAAAATTACTTTTGCACAATAATTTTATCCCAGTTGAAGCTAATGGCAATTGTACAAAGATATTTTTTCCGCTCAACAACGTTAGACTTTATGACACATTTTCTGACTCATTTTTAAACATAAAAGGCATGATACTTGCAAGCAAAATTATTGTAGTGATTTGTAATCGAACAGTTTTTTTGTCTTCATTTTTCGACAATAAAATTGCATCTATTTTTACAAGCGATTCTTGTTTCTTGCAGACATTTTTTTTTTTTCTTTTACGCGCTGTCGTGTTCAGAAATTCTGTTCAAAACGCCAACTTCGACTGCATTTTCTGAAAGACCTTTACCAAACAATGGAAAACCTATTCGTTTTACATAGTTTCTGAATAAGAGCATCTACCATTTCTATTTGTTTCCGAACAAAACTAAAATAAAAAAAGGTATCAGAAAGTAGCCAGTTTGAATTTCAGAACTGCAAGAATCTAATATTAAAGAGTTGTTTCGACACTGCTTCATAAGTTACATTTTAATTGCATTGATTAAAATGATTGCCAGCTTTCTTCAAATTAGGACTCTGATACCCGAAATTCGGCAGATATTATCAAGGTTTGGTTTTGACAAACTTACTCATGATTATGCAGTGTTTTCTATTATGTGATGGCATCAGAATCACAAAATTTCAGTATGAATAGGATAGGATGAATTAGCATTATGAAAAATAATTATTCTTTGAAGGAAATCGGATAAAGGACATTGATATTTATTTAAACCATATCTGAAACATTTTAAAGATGTAAGTTATCTTAGATATAATTTTCAGTTTTTTTTCCCTTTTTTAAAATTTAATTAAAGTTTCAAATATGAAACCGCAAATTTCTAGTCTACTTACGTAAAATTAAAAGTCATTATTCACTGAAGAAGGAACACATTATTTGTCATCATTTCTAAATAAATGTAATTAGAAGCAGTAAATGCCATTTTTCTAAAATTATTTGCAGCAACAGATATAAAATTATCTTTGAAATATATGGGGAAAAAAGAGATAATTGTGTATCAGTTGGTATTGGTGTTGTTTATTACGGATATAGGCCGAAAGGGCATGTTGTATCAGTAAAATACGAATACCTGAAGATATTCCAGATTGACATACATGCAAATAAAATACAAAAAATTACACTGATTATTTTCATCAGAATTATTATCACTGGAATTGCTTATAATTATTTTCATGAAATTAACTATGAATTTTAAAATTTCTATGAGCACGATTCTTCCACAGGCTTATAATTGCTATATTCTCTGCTATAGCTCTTGAGAATATAGCAGTAACTTATGAGGCAGTGCCCAAATAAGTATTTAATTAGATTCTTGCAGTTAATCTATTTCGGCCATTAGTTTCAATCGGGATAAAATTATTGTGCAAAAGTACTTTTGAGACACGTAAACAATAGTATTCTGTGCTATAGCTCATTCCGCATTATTACTTGAACTAAATATGCAGATTTTTCGATTGCGTGAAAATATTTGCTCTGATTTGAAAATATTTGTTTATCGCGAGAAGTCAGTTCATGTAGTATTATCTATGAAATTGTCAATAATACACGATTTCTTCAGACACGATACTACACGATACTTCTACACGATTTCTTCGGAATGCAACATACAACATTGTGTGTTTGAGATAAACAAATAATAATAATAATAAAAAAAACAATATATTTCTCAAAATACTAAGAGAAAACTATTTTAATTAATTTTTTTTTATATTTTTCTTTTACACTTTCGAAAAAAAAAATGTGATTAGTAATATATTTTCGATTAAAAATATTTCAAAAGTATCATAAAAAATAAAACTAATATTTTTCATAAAATTTGGTAATTTTATACGATTGGTATAAAAACTATCGTAATCTTTTTGCTTACAAAAATTGTCTTTTGAAATTAATATTATATTTCTTAGGCACTGTGAATTTATAAGTTGAATTTTATCAATGTTAAATTTTTATAATTTTTTAAGTTACATTTTGAAGAAATGCAAGCAGTATTATAGAGTAAAATGGTTTAAAATCGTATAGTGGAGTGAAGCTGGATATCTCAGTTCTTAATCAATTTGAGAAGCCCTTTAGCGGGTAATGTTTGAAATACTTAGTTTGAGGCTAGAAGGTGAAGCAGCCATTACGATATCTTCATACTGGCATTTATGTAACTTCTGTGTTTAAATTTTTTTTTTTTTTTTTTTTCCTCTAGTTTTCAAAATTTTTAAATATGAACATACTTGTAGTTACTGAAACTTATTATATGTAGTATATTTAATAAAAATATTTTTCCCACAATGAAACTGTTACTAGCATTTAAAGGGGAATTTTTAGAGCTTATTTTAAGATCCACATTTTCTTGGGGTAAAATCGGATATCCTACGTAGGATAAAAAAGGATATTGGAGCCCGTAAACAATGTTTAAAGAAAAGGCAGTTACAACTACCTGGGTAAAAGTGATTATGATTTTTATAAATCTAAAAAAGAGATGAACATCTTTTCTGCATTTTCTCAAATTGTAATAAAGATAATTATACTTTTGTCTTTAAATGTTAAATCATTAGACGTATAATTGAAATATCAGTTTAGTTTTTTAGTTAATGTTGCAAAATAAATTATATTGTTCCTTTTTAAAAGAAAGCCTAAACTTTTTTTATTCCCCGTGATATTAGCATATCCGTGCAGTTTTACCCCACCGGTGAGGTAAGACCGAATGATTTGACTTTTTATAAATAATCATTTATTAATAAAAGAATGATAAACTAAGCATACATTGTAATTGATATTAGGGCACAGCGATAAGTGCAGAGTATGTATACTCGAGGTTACATTAAATTCTGTTGGAAGTTCTAATTCAAAATGCAACTAATAAAAAAATATGCGGCTTTACCCTAATTTCCCCTACATTAAGCGTTTCATCATTTGTTGAAACATTGCAGTATACGACAACAACAAATAGATTTTAATATGTCCGTTTTAAAACCATCAAAATAATAGAAAATAAAAACTTGTATTTTAGAGTTCGAAAACGTTTTGCCGCATTATGAAAAAAAAATAATAATCGATAACAAAAATTATGAATTAAATATTTTTATATTTTTAATATTTTTCGTAAGCAAAAGTTTATCAACAATGATAATTTTTTCTGTACACTCATTATAATAATTAAAATAGCGATGCTAGCGTAATTATATCAACTTTCCGTCCAGTTTTATTGTTTTTTTTTTTTTTTCATACAAAGAAAGTGTACGAATAATAGCTATGCGTAAAGTGAGAAGAAAAAGTTGGTCTCGAACACAAAATTTAAAAAGAAACATAACATATGAATGAGAGCAATAGTTTAACAACAGGAATTCATTACACAAAAAATAGACTCTTAAATTACGATAAAAACTTTTTTACAGTATTTTCACGTTTCGTTAATTTTATTCACGAAAATAAGCTTCCTCATTTATAATCACGTTTTAGATATGTCCTGTTCGTTAACAAAAGACAACATTCACCCCCTGTTGATAGGCCCTTTCGCACCACTGCCCAGACATTAAATTCTGTAAAGGACGGTGAAATTTTAATTTATTATTGATTGTAATTTTAGTAATTCCGGATTTCCGGATAAAAAATCACAGAGATTGTGCGATATATAATTGACATTAAATGGGAAAAGATGCTGCTGATAAAAGACAGAACAACATGCTAGAGAATATAAATACCTGTGACCAGAATTCTGTTAAACATGTAAATGTTGTTAGATAATGACAATTATACAAGTAATGTAATATATGCACATAGGCATGAGCCGTTTTTATCTGCAGGGCTCGAAAATCAAGAGAACATCAAAAGAAAAAAAAAGAAAATCTAAATCACCGTAATGAAAAACAGAAAAAAAAAGGATTTAAAAATAAAAAATATTATCAGACATCTCCGACACTTTAATATACACTGCAATAAAAAAAAAAAAAAAAAAAAAAAAAGTGTTGATTTTACAGTATAATACTGGCACTCCATCTGCCAGTATTATACCGTAAAATTAACAGTAGTAAACAGTAAAATTAACAGTAATAAACAATAAAATAAGCAGTAATACGTTGCCGTGCATGCGCGGTTAGCGTATTACTGCTTATTTTACTGTTGAACGCGAATTTTTTACGAATAAGACAAAAACTCTTAAATTTCTCAATAAACTAACCTAATAAACAATAAAATTAGGATCGGACAAGAGATACTGTATTTCTAAAACATGAAACCATGAAATCTGGGCTTCTTAACAAGCAGCAGACACAACGAAATAATCTACAAAATTAACACCCACATAAACTTTGGCGCGAGACAATATTTAACAACGGAGATCTCACTGGAAACCATATTTTCAGCAAAAGTGTAATTTAGTGGATCTGCCCTTTCAGGAAGTTGGCACAGTCATAATTGGAGATTTTTTTTCTCTCTCATAATAAAATGCTCATATTTCAGATGATAATTTATTATCTATAAATCTAGTGAGAGCCTTTTGTGGAAGCCGGATTTTTGTTTCGTTACAAGAAGTCGTAATATGGAAAAAAGAAAAAAAGAAAGAGAAAAAATGTAGAAGTTCTCAAAAGCCAGTTGTATATAGCTCTGGTCGTATATAGTTTTAATTATACATAAATGCTTATTGCGACGGTTTGATTTTTCGTATAGAATCATGCCGCCTTTTTATTATGATGAAGTTCATTTTATTTATTTATTTCCCCTTTCTTTTAGATACATGGTTTGGCGACTGCTATTGGCAACTGGTAAATGTTTGGCGACCTAGTGCTTTTTTTTCCCCCATTAATCTTCCATCGGGCGAGCTATCTAAAATTTTACGACAAACGTGATTTTTTTTTTTTTTTTTTTTTTTTTTTTTTGGCGAAACTTTACTCTCCAAAGAGGCACCAATATTAAAATTTGATAAATTTAATTGTTAAAATTTAATTTTTACTTTTGATATGTATAATTGATCTTCTAACATGTTTCTTATAGACTATTACTACTGTTATGAAAAAATCTGCATTATTACTATTTTTATTAAAAAATTTCCATTGTTACGAGTGTTATGAAAATTTTTGCATTCGTAATAACGCAAGTACTGTCCGCAGAAAACACATCATGTACCCGTTTGTGCAAAAAATTTAAGTGCGGCGGCTGAAAAAGTAATAAAACACGTATTTCCATATACAACGTTGGCCGGAAATATTGAGTACTCCCATATTTGCAACTGATGAATGTTTGCAACTTAGTGCTTTTATCTTCATTAACCTTTCAGCGGGCGCGCTATCTAACATTTTTGGACAAACTATGTTATTTATTTATTTATTTTTATTTATTTATTTATTTTTTTTTTTTTTGCGAAACTTTATTTGCAAAGGCACCTAAATTAAATTAAATTTTTACTACTGATATGTATTGCTTTTCTAACATTTTTCTTGTAGATTTATTATTACTTTTATGAAAATTTTGTATTATTACTGTTGTTGTGGAAAATTTTGCATTTATAATAGCGTAACTTACGTCCTCAAAAAATACGTCACGTGCCCACTCGTGCAAAACAGTTAAGTACGCCCGCTGAAAGAATTTTAAAACACTTATTTCCATATACAGCTTTGGCCAGAAGTATTTAGTACTCCCATATTTTTAATATATCTTCAAAAGTAATAGTCGGATATACAAATATTTAACTGCATATACAATTGTGAATTTCTGTTTAAGTAATTACAGTTTGTAAAAAATGATAGCAAACGAATATCTCAACTTTGAAATAGCACTTTCATTTAAACCATTTGTTTTAAAAATTGAGGTTTTTTTTTTTTTTTTAATTACTCAAAAAAATTTCCTATTATTTTTATTGCTGAAGGTGAAAGTAAGACTTATAAAAAATACATTGAAAAGTAATATAAAACAAACTCAATTGAAAAATTTTTGACTAGTGATGACCAATAGTTAATGACTAGTGATGATCAATAATAACTAGTGATGACCAATTTAAAACATTCGACTAGTAAGAAATAAATTGAAAAGTAATCTAAAACAAACTCAAGTGAAAATTTTGTGACTAGTAATGACCAATAGTTAATGACTAGTGATGATCAATAATGACTAGTGATGACCAATTTTAAAATTTCCCAACCAGTAAGAAAGAAATTAAAAATTAATATAAAACAAACACAATTGAAAATTTTGTGACAAGGCTTAGTATTAAGTAAATACTATGTGATACTTTTAAATCTTGTAAACTTTGCACCGTATATTCCAGAATATAATTCGCACTTTTGATACAAAGAAAATCGCCAAAATTTGCAGGTGCACGTTGTATAACCGGGTATAATAATGCAAGGTTAAAAATTAAGAAAATATGAGCATCAGAATTGGGATTTCACATTAATGAACATTGTATGTAAAATATGTATAATTAGTTACTTATGCATAATGAAAATAAGTATTATAGTTACTTATACATAATACGCACAATTTTGCATGTAATGCATCGATGTTTTAAATAATATTTTGAAACATCGTGTAATAGAGAAATATATTTAATTACAGAGAAACAGTAATTATTACAGAGGTTAATACTTCAAACAAGAACGAAAAATCATGCGTCAAGCATAGATTATGTAACACTTTCCAACGCTTCCAAAATAATTTTACGAATCATACTCTTTTATAAGCTGAAAGATAACATCTAAGTAATCCGAATACTTTATTCAGCCCTGTATAGGATCTATAGATTTGTATATATACTACATAGGATGCTAAATTTTAGTTCAGTTAGGAAACACGTAGCACAGTTTAAAATTCTCCGTCTGCAGTTAAATAATACGGAAATGTGTTCCCGAACTTTTGTACTTCCCTGTATAGGATCTACAGAATTTATACACACCACGTAATATACAAAAAGCGATTTAAAATTAAAATCGCATTCAGTAACTTAAAACGCACTTCCAGGAATTATTGTTAACATACAGTAGAGAATTCTTTTGTGTGTCCCTGTAAATGAACGATGACTGCTATACACACACTATTCTGTAGTAAGTCTCTTGTAATGAACCTTATATAAATTTCAATGCGTTTAAAATAGTGAAACATTATTTAAATAAACCGCAGACGATTTTTCTCCATAGACGTAATGTAACGGAATTCTTTTGACTGTCCCTGTAAAGTAAGTATAAGTGCTATGCACACCCTATTCCATATTAAGCTTCTTCTAATGCACCTTAGTGATATATATAAATTTCAATGCGTTTAAAGTATTGAAACATTATTTAAATAAACCGCAAATGATTTTTCCCCATAGACCGCAATGTAACGGAATTCTTTTGAGTGTCCCTGTAAAAAAACTATAAGTGCTACACACTTCCGTTGAAATAGGGAACATGCTATAGATAACGATTATAACATATAAAATTTGCAGGGCAATCCGAGCATATTTACGGGAGTTAGAGCACGGACAGACGGCAGACGGCAGACGGCAGACGGCCAGACGGCCAGACGGCAGACGGCCAGACGGCCAGACAAACCGAAGTCATAAACACTTTTCAACTAGGTTGGAAAGTGTTAATAAAAAAGGGAAGCAAACAAAGGAGCATTTCCACTAACGAGTGCTACTAGTAGACTTCAAGTGCTACTAAGTAGTATACAGTTTACCACGTATACTATTTTTTCTTTATAAGATAATATATTAACACATAAGACAATAAACATTAAAAAAGAAACCAAAACATGACTATACTGATTTTTGTGAACTTTAATACGGAATTATATTATTCAGTTAATTTTGACTATTGTTTTTTCACAGATGAATTAATTATTCGTTTTGTTTTATTCTTATTCAAATATATAATAATTGCCCAATAATAATAACAAAAAAAAAAAAAAAAAAAAAAGAAAGAAAGAAAGAAAGAAAGAAAACTGATTCTTTTTTTTTCCTTTTTCATTTCTTTCTTTTAGAAATAAACATAACAAGAATTAATCTGTCTCTTACAAACAAAACAAAAATTACATTTTTTTTTTCAACGCACATATTTAGTGTTTTCCATTTAAATTTTTAATATGAAATTATATTATTCAGTTGATTCTAGTTGCTTTTTCCAAGATAAATTAGTTACATGATGTGTTTTAGTCTCTCGGAGAGTATGCCGAAACGACTGAATATTTCGAACATTACAATTGGAATTAATTAATTATGCTGGGAAATAAAATAACAGAAAATATATAACTCTTATAGAAAAGAAAAACAAAAATGGACGCTGTTAAAATTCCATCGTGCGTGCATTACAAAACACATACTTTTTGAAATGATAAAAAAAAAGCAGTCAAATAATAATAAAAATTTATTGGTACTTTTTTCCGACCGTTTTATAAGAAAAATTTATAAAATATACGTATAGAATAAATATAATCTTGGTATATTTGATAACGAAGTAAAGAATTACATAACCTTTAAAAGCGCAAAATTTTGCCGAAATATCACCCACTTTTTTAAACCCCAAAAAGCTTTTTAAAAAATTCGTTTTATATGTTGCTTCGCGATTTGAAAAAAAAAAAAAAAAAAAAAATATATATATATATATATATATATATATATATATCGATTAAATTTGGCAGCACATAATAACATATCACAGAAGTTAATGTTTCATCATGGCGATGAAAAAGGAAAAATCATTCATAAATCCTTTTTTGCACGTTTTGCTCCAAAATAATGATAGGAAAAAAATAGAGGAAAATGAAAGGAGGGGGGGGGGGGGGAAATCACATACAAAATAAATACATTTATTTAGCAGACGAAAACCAAAAAGTGCTAAAGCTCGGAGAGTGTCAAAACGACTGAATATTTGGAATCATTCCAGAATTTCGACGCGGGAGTTAACGCTATGCTTAGCGAGGGAAAGAAAGGATTTTGAGGGTCAGCACATAAAAAGAGCCGCAAAAATTCCTATTTATTGTTTAGCGTCAAAGGAAAAATTAACTGACAGATGTTCTCAGTTGAAAGTGTATCTTTTTTTTCCCAGAGTTTTTATATTTTTTTTTCCTATTCTTTCTCTCTCTCTTTCTTTCTTTTCTTTTTCTTTCTTTTTTTTTTTTTTTTCGTTTTCATTAGAAGAGAGCAATAAAAATCTGTCACAGTGTCTGCTTATGAAATTATCAGCGCACTAATTTTTTTCGTAAAACATATATTCTGTAACAGAATAGTGTAAATATTGTTATAACTGGGAGGGAAAGAAATGGCAATATATATTGCATAATTTTTTTGGAGAAACAAAAGTTTCATGGCAAAATCACAATATCATTAGGGATAATTTTGAGTAATTATAATGAGCTGAGTTAAATGAAAAGTTTTGGAATATGTATGTAATTTTTAGAACTTGGCAGTTAACAATATTACATTGCGCAAATTGAGAAGAAATAACACATTAGTTAATCTTTCAACAGTATTGCATTGCGCTAATTGTGAATAAATACTTTCCCTCAGTTTAAAGGCACACAAAACACCGATCTCGTGTCACTGTATAACGTCCTTCACCAAACAGTTAAATGTTAATATGATACTTAATATATGCATTGATTAAGGGACTGTTAACGGTGCAAATTCATATTATATAAGTCATGCGCCGAAAAAACTAATGAGGCTTAACAAAAAAAAATAAAAATTAAAAAATTTAATTAAAGCCATAAAGATTAATCGAAAAGTTGACACATTAGATTTTTCTGCCCTTCTTACTTGAGATATTTACCTAATATTCACCGCAATTTCAAGAAGGTAATAGTAGAAGTGCAATCTGCTATAATAGTCAACCAAAAAGCTGTATCCCAATTTAAGTTTTTGACTTTTTTAATCTCTTCTCTACCTTGGTACATACCGTGTAACTTCAGATGAGAGAGAAGCTCCCCCCCCCCCCCCCCCACGAATCACTGGTTTTTAAAAATGACAATTTATTTTTATTTTTAAAATTATACATTTAAAAGTTCTTCAGATAACTTGTAGATGGTCGTACAATGCACAACTTTTATTTTTCCAACTAAAATGGACAAGATGATTTTCAATGACAGCATGAATCTGATTTAACACTAGAATTGCACGAAATTATTTTACTTCCTTTCACTATGCACTATGGTATTGTGTAACAATCTCTATTTACAATTTATTTAGGTAATTTATTTATATACACAACGCAGAAAGAATATGAAATGTTATTGGGGATGGGACGAATATTTGGCCAGTATTCGGTCAATTCGGTCTTTGCCGAATACCTGCGGCCGAATATTGCGAGATATCTATTCGAATACTGCTGACAGCTCGACGAATATTTCTGATATCTCGAGGAATATTCCTACATTATCTCGGCAAATAAATTCAGGACAATAATTTTTTTCTCTAATCAAAACTGATGGTTACTTTCAGACACATTCATGAAACCGTTTTCCTTCTCAATTGCAGAAAATGCACAGCTAAAAATCATATAGCATTCTCTATTTCCTATAAAAGTTGATGATCTTTTAGAAAATGGTGTCCAAATTGGAGATTTAAACTGACTGTAGAGACTGTTGAGTCAAGGAAATATGTTTAATAGAAAACGATAGATAACAAATCAAGATATAAACACTCTTAAGAAAAATGAAAAACACTGCTCGATTCTAAAACAATTGAATATTCATTAATTATCTGCAAATTTCATCACGGATATACAAACTCCTCATACAATAAAATTTATTTGACTAAAGGTTATTTCAGGAAATATCTCACTATGAATGATGAGAGCGGAGTATCACAGATTTTGAATCTAAGAAAGCATAAAAATATCATTTTTATATTAAAACTGAAGTACATTCTTTATATTTTAATAGAAATTAACTTACCATCCTGACTTACAGAAACTTAATTTAATATATCTAAGAATAAAAGGAGAAAATGTAATTTCTTAATTTTTTGTATTAAAATAAATTTTCTAAATTTAAAAATAAGTTTAAAAAGTACATTTAAAAGTGATAATAACTAATGAGTTCCTATTTTAAATAAAATATTGATGAATTACTTTCCAGTTGATAAAATTATGCTATTATAAATTAGATGTAGTAAAAGTTATTTTATTATTAGCATCAAGATTTTGAAATATTACAAGAAATACATCAAGCTATTAAAAATTTTAAACACATAAATAATAAAACATCAATTTGTGTTTCATTCTTTTTCCATTAATATATATATATATATATATATATATATATATATATATATAATTATAATATCTATGAATTTCAAAAAACATATCAAGTTCTATTATCATTCTACTTAAATGTCCAAAGAGATAATTAATGATATTGTGTATACAGAATACCACATAGCTAATAATTAACATGTGCAAACATAATATTACCATAGCTTGTGCTTCAATGGTAATTGGCCAAATTTTACTCATACCTAAAGAATATTGAAAAAAGAAAAAAGAAATAGAGAGAAAGGAAAAAAAAAAAAATTATAAATTGGAGTTGCAATTAAGTAAATACAAATGGATTAATAAATTAAATATGAACCATATACAATGGAAAATTGGACCACATGAGAATTAAATATGAATTGGATATGAAAAAACACATGCACATGTACTCATCAGCCTGGATGCACCCACATGTGTTTTAAATAATAATTCAGTGTTTCATAATTCTACTGGCATAATGCTAAGATCAGTAGAATCATCCAGGTACACTGAATTATTACCAGACAACAATTGGAAATATTAAAATTTGGAAATATTTAAATAGGAAATAAAAAACCATTAAGAATATACAATATATTTCACTCACATCGATATATATATATATATCATTAAATGTTAAGTGGTATTCGGTTGCCGAATATTCTGTATTTGGCTATTCGGCCAAATTACTATTTGTCTATCTCTAATTCTTATATAATTTAATGCATCTGCTCCAATACAAAATTTCTAAACTTTGTTTCGATACCACGGATTTTAAGTATGCGGTTAAATACTACAACACTTTTTGCTTGTATTTTTTTAATAATATTCTAAGTAAAAATATGGCATTTCATTACTTTTGAAATTTTGATAAATTATTTTTTTTATTTAAAAAAAGTTAAAAGAAAGTGCCAAAAATCTTTCTTTCGCAAATCACTCTTGGCGACTGATTTGGCGGGCAATCTATCTCCCTCTCTGGAACGGTAACTGGAAAGGTCTCTGTCCGGACCGGAGTGCGTGCGAATGTCCAATCTCTATGGATGATTGGCAGCCTTCATTCAGTTTTATGCTCCGACCTTGGCGGCCGTTAATGAGGGGAGGGGGGGGGGTTACCGATGCAAATGAGAGGCTTTCTCAGGTAGGTGTTTTAATGAAGGAAGGCTGCTGGATTTTTTTGCTGGAGGTGACCTCTTTGCCTGGTATCGTAAATCACTCCACAAAACATGCCATGCTCTGTGTTTTTTCTCTGTAAAATGGCCCATAAAAAAAAGGGGGGGGGGATCGCTGACGCCAGTTTATTATAATTCCAGGTCGTATATCTGAGATCAAATGTTATGAAGGATTTCTTTCTCTCTCTCTCTTTCTATATATATATATATATATATATATATATATATATATATTTCCCTTTTAATCTCAACTGAAAGTAATTTTATTTTAGTTACTGTAAACGTGAAAATCACATATGAAAAATTATAACACCACATTAACGTTAAATATTATCATTTCTATAAAATGAAATCACTTCCCAACTTGAATTTCAAAACCAGAGAGACCGCCACACCATATTAGAAGATGCGAGCTTTCATTCACCCTTTCTGGCACAGTGGTCCCTCTCCGGGAACACCTAATTTTAATTCCAAACTTGCATTCGGCACCAAGAATATTTTAATAAAATTTTTCTTCTACAATGAAAGCTTAAAATAAGGAGTTAATATTTTCTAAAAAAAGTCGTTTGTAAATTCCGGTGTCAGTCAGTAATTTCGTATTTTACGAACAGAATTTGTCTGTGCCGGAAAGGGTTAACCACGTGCTTCTCAACTTGAATTTCAAAACCAGAGAGAGTTCCACACCAAATAAAAGATGCGAAGCTTTTATTAACCACCCCAAAAAATTATTACGCAAAAATAAATAAATAAATAAAATAAATTTATAATGAATATTGACAACGTTACTTAAAATAAAGACTAAATTTCTTTTATTATAATTTACATGATATGTACAAGAATATTTACAAACAATGCTGATTACCACTGACATACTATTAATTAAACCAACCTTAAAGAAGGGGCTACGGTCGTCTTTTTCAAATGAGGGATAAACAGACCGGGACCATCGTTTAAAGTGGAATCAGACCCGCTACAAACAGTCGAAATCCGAACCCAGCACCTTTTATCCAGTAGCCAGCGCTCTAGATATGTAGATAGACCTTAAGGAAATAAAATGGAAAGAAGGGAGGAAAAGTGTTGCTACAGATACAGCTGTGTCTTAGAACACAATAATTAATAAGTATATTGTAGTTATTCACGGGTTTTGTTTTTGGCTGTTTTTTCGGTGCCAAAAGTAAGAGTGGGAGATATAATGGAGATTTTTATTTTGTTTTATTTATTTAATAGTTTAAGTATTTATTCGTGTTCCTTTTTTTCGAAGAAAAAATTGGAATAACAAAATAAATGACGATTTTTAAGATCTATGTAACATTTTAATGAATAAATAAATAATGTAAATAATAAAAACAGATGTTTGTGTAAATGTGTATGCTGTTTTATGAAGAGACCACTGCGCATAGAGCTAAACAATTTGGCACGAAGGTATGTCTAAAATTGGGCACATCAAAGGTAGTTTTTGGATTTTTTTTAGTGATTTTTTTTAATTTAATTTTGTATGAGATCTTTAGAGTTTTCTCGTGTTGCGCGGCGATTTTCTCCCATTAATGAAAGGAATTCTGTTTCAATCTTTTAGCTTAATTTAGTAAATTTTGTCCTCTTTTCAATAAAGTTTATTGAACGAAATGCACAGCAACGTCTTGTATGGACTGTCAATGACTTAACTTTTAGATTCTGTAATTATATTTCCAAACTTAACGTAATGTTTGCTTACTACAAAGGTGCATGTATAAAATCGTACTCTTGACATGAGGTTCTAATCTGAGTACCAGAGAATAAAAAGTCCAGTAATTTATGTATTTTGGACGCATTTGTAGATATATTTTTCCTTTTATATATGACGTGATTTTCACTCACTGAAGCATTTCACCTCGCTCTGAGATTAGCGTCTCAAATTCAGTATCAGAGGAATGAAAAATATAGAAATGTAACAGCTTTATGGGTGAAAATGAGTGTTTTTTTAAACAAGACGTCATTTTTTGTTAATTTTTTAAAGTTATTTTTAAATACGATGAGAAAATGGAATCAGTAAATATATAGTAATTCCCATTATTCCCTTTATGTAACTATGGAAGTAATACGATTGCCACCAATTTGGACAAATTTCATTAAAAACTTAAAAAAATAAAAATAAATTAATAAAAAGGCTAGTGTGGGTTCATCTACAATGATCAACTTTCAATATATATAAATATTCTTCTAAGCCACTGCAATCGCATTAAACGTTTGTGTTCCTCCCATATTTTATAAGGTCTAATTTACTCAAATTAAAATATACAGCTCTGTCTTGTAACTTCCTCCTTGGTTTTTTATTTCTTCATGGCTTAAACATTAAAACATTCATCTAATTTTACCAGTATGGGCAATAAATATGTATAAAAATTATAAAATTGAAAAAAAATTATGGAGGGTGGGCGTGGATTGCTGAAAAAAAATAAAAATTTTATGTAAAAAATTATAACAAAAAAATAACAAAACAACAAAATTTCTCCCCCAAAAAATTATAAAATCAAATGCTATTACAGAAGGTTGAATCGGGACTGCTAAAAAAGGCTACACAATTTATATTTTTAAAAAAATGCGGGTTTCATGCATTTCATACAATTTATTTGTCATTCCATCATTAATACATTCATAATCTTATCTACATTATGTTTCCTTCTACAAGGCTAAATTTTGTTTACAACTATTAAGTTTAATTTGTTCTTTATAACTATCTAAATCGTATTTAGTTCCTTTAGTTTTAATTACTTTCTACATTTTATTTACATCAATGACTACATTGTCTGTTATTTATTTTAAGCAAACTCTTTGTAGTTCCAGTTTCTCCTTTTATCTGATAGATGGCAGCACCAGGCTTTATTATATCAATACAGTTTGTAGTTTCAGCTATTCTTTTTTATTATTTAAAAGTAGATAGCAGCACCAAATATTTTTCCTCTTCTTTTATCATAAATTTTTACAGTCATGAGATGACTCAACTTTTCAGTTCTTCAGTGTTCCATGGAGATGCGAAGTGCTCGAGGTAGTAAGCATTTTCAATCCTGTTTCATCCCATACACTCTTTGTTTTTATGATGAGTTATATCCACTGATTTATGGTAGATTATATATCGTTGTTCTATCATAGATTATTTCTTTATTTAGTTAGTTATTTGATCTCTTTGGGTCTTAGATACAGTGGCGGCCAAAATTGTAGACACATTTTGGGAAAAATACTTTTCTGAAGTTTGATGGATCACAACACCAAATATTTCTTAGTAATAGCATAAAAGATATATACCACTGAAAAGATAATTTAATCAAGAATATTATGCAATACAGTTTTTTCAATTATAATTATTTTATCAAAGGTTATAGCCAAATAATGGGAAAAGGGCATTAAAAGCTGTTTAGGTCGATGTGAAAAGTACTTTTCTTTTTCTTGAATGTAGCCAATGTTTATGAATGTTTGGAGTAACAGACAAATTCCATTTTATTTGGTAATGTGCCAATCAAATCTAGGGCAAGATTAAAAAAATATATATGCTATATTTTAGTACTTATAGGAGAACTGTTATCACTATTTTTTATGATTGCTATCAAGTTGCTAAAGTTTTTTACCACCTTTCAATTTTTGAGCTACTTAAAGCATAATAAAATTATGAAAACATCATAAAGTGTTGGTTAGTTACCCAGAAGTCAATGTATAACAATACTGTTAAGTGTAGAAAGCTATGGTTATGAAGAAATTGGAAATAAAATTGGAAGTAAATTAACAAAGGGATGTCTAGTCAGGCAAAACAAGACTGATTAAAGCAAGGAAATATACAGGTGGTGCAATTGGTGGTATTTGAGTAAGGTTCCTGGTTTAGATGACAGAAAAAAATACCTGTGAGTGTGCAAAATGAAATGGCGCACTGAAATATGGAGTTGAATCAAAATACAGTTCTGTAGAGATTGTAGTATTTTGGTCTAAATGCTAGAATTTCATGAAAAAATAAATAAAAATAAAATAAAGGTTTAAAATATTAAACTGAGTGAAGAGACATGTTCATAACAGAGAAATAGTATGGCCATGTTATTTGGAGTGTTATTATTATTATTTTTTCCCCATGAAATTCTAGCATTTACATAAAAATACACCACTCTTTATAGAACTGTACTTTGATTCAATTCCACATTTCAGTACGCTATTTCATTTTGAACACTCTCAGGTATTTTTTTCTGTCATCTAAACACAGGAACCTTACTCAGCTACCACTAATTGTACTCCTGCAATTTTTCCTGCCTTAACCAGTGTTGTTTTGCCTGACTTAGACATCCATTTGTTAATTTTCTTAAAATTATACTTCAAATTTCTTCATAACCATAGCTTTCTACACTTAACAATATTGTTATACATTGATTTATGGGTAACTAATCAACTCTTTATGATGTTTTCTTAATTTTATTATGCTTTACTAGCTCAAAAATTGAAAGGTCGCAAAGAATTTTAACAACTTGATAGCAATCCTAAAAAATAGTGATAAAAGTCCTCCTAGAGGTACCAAAATCTGGCATATATATATATTTTTAAATCCTATCCTAGATTTGATTGACTCATTACCAAATAAAATGGAATATGTTTGTGACTCCAAACATTCATATGCATTGGCTACATTCAAGAAAAAGAAAAGTACTTCACACCAACCTATACAGCTTTTAATGCCCTTTTCTGATTATTTATTGATAAAATAATTATAATTGAACAAACTATATTGCATGATCTTCCTGATTAAATTATCTTTCAAGTGGCACATAGCTTTTATGGTATTACTAAGAAATATTTTGTGTTACGAGCCATCAAACTTCAAAAAAGCATTTTTCCCAAAAGGTGCCCACAATTTTGGTCACCATTGTATATACATATCATTATGGTTTTTCTCTATGTTATAAGGGACATAATATTGTCATCTGTAGACTTAATGCTGACAATATTTGAGGAAATAACATATATACTATGAATTATTTTTATGATGCTCCTCTGAAGAATCCTTAAGATATTCTTAGTATTCCATTCTTGATTTTTCTTTTTATTAAGTTTAATGTTTTGCAGTATCCTTTCCACTGATTATTATAATACCTCTTCCTTTGTTTATATATATATATATATATATATATATATCCACAATTTTGGTCACCATTGTATATACATATCATTATAGTTTCTCTATATGTTATAAGGGACATAATATTGTCATCTGTAGACTTAATGCTGACAATATTTGAGGAAATAACATATATACTATGAATTATTTTTATGATGCTCCTCTGAAGAATCCTTAAGATATTCTCAGTATTCCATTCTTGATTTTTCTTTTTATTAAGTTTAATTCTTGCAGTATCCTTTCCACTGATTATTATAATACCTCTTCCTTTGTTTATATATATATATATATATATATATATATATATATGCCCAGGGCATATGACGAAAAAACTCGGCTTGGGGCTTAAATATATAAATATTAACAAATCTAAATGAATCTCATTAATCTTTACCAGATAAATCAGATGATGAAGTAGCATTATGGGTTAAAATTACCACCTGCACTCGAGAGTTAGACAGAAAGACGGACAGACATAATTGAAAATAGCAATAATAGAAATAAATATCATTTAAATGGTATACAACAAATAAATCTAAGATATTTTCAAATTTATAAGACACAGCAAAGAACATTTGAAGGGAAAATATCTTCATAATCACCGGGATATAAAAACAAAAATTTTCAAAACTAGTAGCAACAACCTACACATATTAATTTACAAGTCCGGTCTAGAGTTTCGCACCTGACGCCAACGGAAGTCACTAACACCATAAAGCATCACTTCACGGAAATTTAGAATCCAAACTTTACTTTAAAATGCCACTTGCATTGCAAATACTGGCGGCAAAAAGGTTAAAAATGCAATTAAAAAACACATGTTGCCATTCTTTTTCTTTCATTTTTTTTTTCTCATTTTATTTCTGGTGGCCACTTTTTTTTTCCTTCTTTTTTTGTGGTAAACACGGCAATCTGTACAACGCTATTGTTTCAGATGTTTTTCGCAAACGTTTGAGATTTGTAGGGATTAAAAGTAATGCAAATCTGAGAGTTATAAATATTGAAATCCAATGAGTGATATATATGCTAATAAAGAAGGGAATGAGAGGCGGGTGTTTATGAGTATGAGTTGAACTTTTGAAGGAGGAATGTGGCTTGACGAGTCATAAAAGACGGATTCGGTAAAAAATATGCAAGGGACGGCATTGTAAGACGGTGAATGAATTGCACAGAGCAAGAAAGACAAATCAGATCAAATATTTGATTACGTGACACATAAAAAACAGCTTCAGCAAAGGCACATGTTACCTGAATATACATATAGCATATGAGTGCTTCAAAACTTAATACAGAGCTCCCTCCTTCAGAGTAAAAAAGAAATGTCTGATATTATCACGTGTTTGCAAAAAATAATATATGACGAAACGATTCATTAAAAGATAATAATGAAGTATCCTATGAAGGTGACAAATTTTATAAAATTTTTAATACAAATCTCTGGAAGAAATTTCATTAAAATTTATCAAACTTAGTTAATATCGAAATAAAAATTTTCATTCTGTATCCAGACAAAAGAAAAGAAAAGAAAAAAAAAAAAAAGAAAGTTGCACACAAACAGAGATACCAAATAAAATTCATGATATTTAAATAGTGAAAAACAACAACAACAAAAATTATATAGAAAATAGGTAAAAATGATTCTGTTACCATCGTGTTCAACGTTCTTTTCAGGCACTTCTTCGGAAGGGAGGGGGAGGGGGCGTACACCACGGGAGAAGCCGGTATTCAGCCTCCAGCGAAAATTTTCGAATTACATTACAGCTAATGAACTACATTCTTTAAATTTATGCACACCCTCACGCGTACCCACCCAGGAACAAATGGTCTGATAGAAACACTGACCGTGTTTTAGTGGTCAGTCAATAAATTTGAGAAAAAAAAGTAATTCAAGTATGAACAATGATATATTGTAAATTATCATTCATAAGAATAAAAAAATAAATGAATATTAATTACTAAAATAATTCGTATAACTTTCAAAATCATACCTAACATTGCGATGGATATTCCAATCCATCGCAAAAGAATCTAGAAGACTTCACTTAAGTAAGATTTTGATTACTATATATTTTTCTTTCAAATAACACAACTGTCTGCAAGATATTTGCCTGTATATACTACAGTCAGTCCGCACACAATAACTTGGCCGATACGTGTCGCAAATTTAGTTAATTTATTCGTTAATTAAACTAATAATCCCTATTAGCAACAAGCAGAATCTAGTTTAATTAATTAATGCATTTCCTACACTGTTTGTGTCAGTTAGCTACTTTCGTTACCCGTAGCATCACGAAATCTTTGAAGGTCATCAGCCAAGTTATCGCAAGTGGAGTATATTAATTTTGACCATTTGTTTATATAGGTTCTATCAGGGAAAAGGGGCAGCATTCATTATGTAAGAGAACATACTTTCTTTCTCCCGCCTCCTGTTCCTTCCCTCCTTCGAAAATAACCTTTAAGTTAGACACGAGAAAAAAAACAACAACAGTTATATCCTCACAAATTTAGCGCATTTGTCTACTTACTCGACTGTCAAACTCGAACTTGCAATCCTCCACTTCTGAACTATCCAGAAACAAACCTCTACGTTATTGCAGACTTAGTTAATCATGTGTAGTCAAATATACATACATAAGTATTTTAAATTTCTATTGTACGATATTATTTTTCTCAGAAAATGAGTTTTCAGAAATAACTATATATAATCCTTATATATAAGAGGTACAAAAAATAAAACAACTCTACAAGAGGATTTTACAGTAAATACACAAATGCACAACAAGTCTTCCTTCGCGACTAAACCCAGGCACGCATTCTGCCTCACATCATCCCAAATCTCCTTTCAAAACAATGGTCTTTACATCCAGCACCATTAATATGTCAGGCAGTCAGGAAACTGAAGCATATATCGCTCAGAAATGTCAGTCCTGCTTATTTAGTATTCCCTGGAGGAAACGTGCGAAAGTGTCACAGAATTTGTCGAGGGGAGATTTTAAAGTGCCCCTTGTGGATAGAAAAACTCAGATCCGTCATATGACACATTGTATATGAGATGGGGAGCATTCTGTCAACGGGGGATATCAAATGCTAATATTATTTAATCATTAGCAGATAAACAGGGAAAATATCTAACGTGTGGCAACAAGAAATAGATGCTGCTCAGAAGAAGAAAAAAAAAATAATATAATGAATACGAAGGAGGAAAAGTTGTGAAACTGACGAATTTATAATCTTTTTAAATACTGATTTTATTTATTTATTCATGCATATTCTTACCATACTATCAAGACTTCCAGCCTTTGTGAGAACTAATTTATAGTTCAAGCTAAGAAAATGTGTAATTTTAAGGTATAAAATGTCGTTATAAAATTATGTACAAGCTCAAAGCAGAAAAATCCAAAAGATGATAATATTAAATTCAATTTTTATTTATGTAGCACATTAAAATATCTAACATTAAAATCTCACACAGCACAAAGACAAATGTCACTAATAAAAATACAAAAGCCTTATAACAAATAAATATATCTTCATTAATACATTGGCTTCCAAAAGTTAAAGTACAACCAATTGTCGTTTATCCAATTTGTTAAGATGGCGGGCAATCGGATGAATGGAAATGGAGTTATCACAAGCTGGTGCTGCTAGACGTCTTAATGTGTCTCGTAGTGTGGTACAAAGTCTCTGGGACTCTTTGAATCCGAAAATTAAGTATAAAGAAGACCTGCTACAGACCAACACACGTGTTACAAGACTTGGGCAAGATTGCTTTCTAGCCCTTTCTGCCTAAAGGAGAAGGAAGACTACTGTGAGTCAGCTCCATTGACATCTCATACATTTATATTAGAAGTCAATGGTCAGCTCCTTTCGGATTATTATAAGGGACATGCAATTTTCACAATTATGGACTCTATTCAAAGCAACCCGTTGTATATGTCCCTCTTAATCTACAACACAGAAGTACTCGTTTACGTTGGACAAGAGAGCACGTTACCTGTACCAGATAACAATCGACCGCACCGCCGTAGCGAGACAAAGCTACTGGCGCAATAAAAGTCTCTCAGGACTTGGGCGCGGTGGTCGGAGTGTTTGCTCGGCGCCCCCGTGGGCGCCTTTCGGCGCAACCTAGTACCAGATAACAATGGGCTTCTGTACTCCTTATACGAGCCACGAACTACTTTGGAGAGCGATTCAGGTTGTGTGTTGATCTGATGAGAATTAGGCACAAGATACTACCAATGTAACATTGTTGAAAGACACAGTTGTAGAGAAGGTGGAATCATGCTTTGGGCTAGAATCTTTCTGGGTGGTCACCCTAACTTACATGTGTACCATGGAGGAGGAAATTTGGCTGCTGTGAGATATGCGGACGAGATCCTTGCTCCGTATGTCACATCATACGTTCATGATCGTTGTGATGAATTCATCTCAAAGGATGATAATGCTCGATCTCATAAAACTAGGCTTGTTGATGAATATCTTGAGGATCAAGGTTTGGAGCGAATGGAATGGACAGCTCAATCTTCCGAACTTAAACCGAAAGAGCGCCTTTGGAACTACCTTGGCAGACACGTGGCTGCCGTAAATCCTCCTCGGAAGACGTTAAATAAACTGGAACAAACATTGCTCCATATATGGGCGTTGCTTCCATTCCAGTATCTGACAACTTAATTAACAGTATGGAAAGTATCTGTCGTCAATGCATTACAAGTAGGGTCAGTCACATTCCTAATTAAAACCCATGTATTTTTTTTTCACAAAAATCTGTGATTTATTATTTTTATCAAACAGTGGACTTTTGAAAAAAAATGTAATTTTTTATTTTTAAATCATGTTTGATGTTAAAATTATGTAAAATTCTATAAATAACTGTTTAACGCCCAATTATTTTAAATTTCACGGTTTATGTTCATTTGTTTTACAATCAGATGCAAAATATTGGTTTGTAAGTAGAGTAAAGTGTCCTTTTTTTTAAAAAAAAAAACATCACAAGATAAAATTTTGGTCAAAAAGTATCAATTGCATATTTTTAACTTAAAATATTTCACACAGTACACAAAGCCCTAAACAATATACATTTTAAATCATAATAAATTTATAATGGGAAATTTATATATGTTGAAAAATGAAAACGGAATAAAGAGCATGACAAGACAAAAGTATCTCTCGTTAAAAAGCAACTTGAAAAACAAGGTGTATTTTCCAGTAAGCAATGTGTAGTGTGTAGTAGAAGCAGGCCAATGTATAGTTTCGATACCTAAAGTGTAGTAGTTAGCAGCCTTGCATTGTAAATGGTCTAACCATTTTATTTTCTTTAAAAAGCATTTCGGTATAAATATAAAGTTTATCAATATACATTTAATGTTTTTCATAGTCTGTTTCTTTTAAGGATTACTATATAAATACATTCACTGTTATTTTACTGTTTACAATGGCGTAATCTTACCATTCAAGGCATGGGACATATTTGGCCGAAATGTAATGGGCACCTCATTAAGGAGCCACCACATCGATAGACTTAGTGGGTTCTCATGAGGTGCTCCACAAGTTTGATTGTTGCTATAAAGAAAAAAGCTGATGATTTTGTACCTCTCTGTGAGGTCTTTCTACACTCTCTGTGATATGATTTTTCATTCTTACGATCAAGGCCTGATTATCTAAAAGACACGTGAAACATAAGCTCTCCCTCTAAAATTTAAGGGCGCCTTAAAATAACTATAAAATGAAGCCTAGAATTCCCATTTTTAACACTTTCCAACCTAGTTGTTAACACTTTCCAACCTAGTTGAAAAGTGTTTATGACTTCGGTTTGTCTGGCCGTATGGCCGTCTGCAGTCTGTCCGTGCTCTAACTCCCGTAAATATGCTCGGATTGCTCTGCAATTTTTATATGTTATAGTCGTTATCTATAGCATGTTCCCTATTTCAACGGAAGTGTGTAGCACTTATAGTTTTTTTTACAGGGGCACTCAAAAGAATTCCGTTACATTGCGGTCTATGGGGAAAAATCATTGACGGTTTATTTAAATAATGTTTCACTATTTTAAACGCATTGAAATTTATATATATCACTAAGGTGCATTAGAAGAAGCTTAATATGGAATAGGGTGTGCATAGCACTTATAGTTACTTTACAGGGACAGTCAAAAGAATTCTGTTACATTACGTCTATGGAGAAAAATCGTCTGCGGTGTATTTAAATAATGTTTCCCTATTTTAAACGCATTGAAATTTATATATATCACTAAGGTGTATTTCAAGAGGCTTACTACAGAATAGTGTGTGTACAGCAGTCATCGTTCATTTACAGGGACACACAAAAGAATTCTCTACTGTAAGTTAACAATAATTCCTGGAAGTGCGTTTTAAGTTACTGAACGCGATTTTAAATTTAACTCATTTTTTGTCTATTACGTGGTGTGTATAAATTCTGTAGATCATATACAGGGAAGCACAAAAGTTCGCGAACACATTTCCGTTTATTGACAGAAACTCCAGAAGGAGAATTTTAAAAATTATTTTTTACATTTGTATTTTTAAATTTTGGAGAGGAAACTTTGCCTAATGCAACAGAAAATCCACACAACTTCAGAAAACTTATCTAACCGGGAAATCTGAATGTGATCAATAAGGTATAAACCAATCATATTGAATCCTGATTTGCTGGTTAGGGGCCAGCCGGGTATCTGAACGTTATAACAACTAATACTACACATATACTGTATCGTATCTATAGTAATATGTACGGGGACATAAAACACTGCTTAATGAAATACAAGTGAACTCGACTAAGCCAATCGAGTGAATTATATTTATAGCACTGATGAGTTTCCGTTTCCATGAATGAAGATTTCCTTCCAGAAAAGTTTTTTCCCGTTTGAAATCAAACATGGAGGAATAGGGATGAAATAAGGACTCAAAATTATACCGCGCTTGTGCTAGCTTCAAAGGTTAGTCGGGCACAACTTACGATTTAAAGTTCCTATCTATGGCTTATATATGGCAGTATTCCATCTTTTAAGTTTCAACCGGGAGCCTGTATTACGAGTAACAATAAACACATGACTTTAACAACTAAGCTATTGCAAATTAATATGCGAGTATGTTTATGTTTATCATTCCTAATTATCAAATATCTTAACTAAAAAAAAAAAAAAGACAGAAATTAAACAGCTATTCTACTTAGAGTATTCGATTCTTGTTATTTATTTTTCTTACCATATAAAACCATATAAAATGCATTAAAGCTTTTTACCGAGGTTTTTTTAATTCATTTTTTACTCCCGAATCGAAAAAAAAAATTAGAATGTAAATATTTGATGCTGCTTTTGATAAATCATGAACAGAAATCATTCAATTACAGAATTTCACGAACAGCAAATTAACTGACTTGAAATGCTAATAAATAAATATAAGTATTAAAATGCCTCGCAGCAATTTCGAGGGATTAAGGCTACTTTTTCTATTTGAAATAAAGCATCACCGTACAAAAAATGATACACAAAAACACATAACTGAAAGAAGTAATTGAACTGAAATGATGATAATCTTTTCATCCGTACTAATACATGTACTCATTTTTCCTCTGTTCTAAATGTGTAAAGGATTCTAACGTTAATAACTTTACGGACCACGTATCCACTAGTGGATGCACTTTCAGCGAAGGGTTTAATCTCAACTTTCTATTCCTTTCCACATAAAAAAATATATATACATTGAGGAATATTCCTATTTTATGTCAGGAGTAGATTAATCAATGATTTTTTTTAAATTTAAGAATCACAAATGAAAAAATTGACCTTTCAGTTATTTTTAACTGATATGAAATCGCAAAGTCCTTCTTTTCTGGCAAACACAGATTTGATGGGTTATAACACAGAGACAACACACTGAAATCCTAAGTATATATAGATGATATCATATCCAGAATAATCAATGTTCGCTGGACGATTGAAATTGTCCAGTAGACAGTCACAGGATATCCTCTGGTTGTCGAAATGCCAATGCCACACCTGTAGACGTCCAGCGCGTTTGACAATTATAGAATTAAAGAAGATGGAAATAAACGAAGGAAGAAAATTACTGCGTATATGCGTCAAAGTAGAATTCACGGAATTTTCCAAGGAGAATGAAATTAGATAATTCGATCTCCATATCCTCTGGATATCCTGTAGATAGTTCAAATGGGATATGACAACTGCAGGATCTATAGGATCGCTGTAGGACGTCCGGAGGACGATTATGATTGTATGGGGAATTTATTAAAGCTGGCGCAGGATATTTTCTGCCTGAAGAAAATTGCATTTTTTAATTTAAAATAATAGTCGAACAAGCCAGTTTCGTACCACAAGTGTTGAAGAAATTTAATAATTTGATAAAGGCTTAAAAAAAAATCATATTTATGTAAGTAGGTAATTATATGTATTGAAAATATGCGCACCACTAAATGTTTTACAAGTACATAAAACGCGTGCTGGTGTGATACATTTTTCTTTTTGTAAAATTGCTTGTTTTATTTATCACGTCCTATAAATCTAATCAAAATCGTTATAAAACAGTCAGATTCTGCTTGTCAACTTTGCTCCGAGTTTCTGGTCGAGAACGCATTAAATTGACGTTCATGAATACAATAATCCCCTAAATGAAGATGTAACACCCGATAAACAGCACCTTTGCACTCATTTAGCTTTGTGATTAAGTGTACTCGTTTAATGTAACCGTGAGATGCTAAGTAATCGAAGTGATCAGAATCAATCCTTTGAGAACCGAACAGAGAGGTTAAATTTTAGGATTTTCTTTATATTTAATAAGAAATCAGATTTCTTTATTTACAGAGTTTAACTGGAAAGCATTCATCACATAATAATATAGCCATAATCGACATATTACAGAATGAAAATTTTCCTCTTAATTATTTGGAAAATAACTATAAATATAATATGCAGAGACTATTAGTATCATATTCAAGAAATTGACATTAAAATAAGCAATATAAATACGTTTCGTGCAATAGGAAACATTTAACATTATAATCTGTCAATATCAATACTACATAACCAAAGTTGAAAAATGGAAAAATACAAGCTATCGATATAAAACATTTCAACAAGGTTTTTTTCGACAAAATCTTTATGCACTAAAAATGTATATACGATAAACCAGTTTATGCATGAAAACTGAATTTCTGGAACATAACATCACGGTAAAAGCATTTCTGTCAAAACTTGCCTTTGCGAAATTCTCCCGTTCTTTCCTATATTCAATCCTACATCACTCCAAAAGCTTCTTTCAAAACAATACGCTTTAAATCCTACACTATTGATATGTCAGTCAGATTGTTGAAAAGGAACACACACGTGAAACTTTGGCATATACCGATCAGAAATGTCAGACCAGCTTATTTGGTATTCTCAGAAGGGGACCTCCAAAAGGGCGGCAGAATTTGTCTACAGGGAGTTTTTAAAGTGCCCTTCGAGAAAAGAACAAACTTTGATTCATCATGTGACACTTCACTTTGAAATTTTGCGATCAAAGGTAGTGGAGGATGAAGATCACATGTGTGGTAAAAGTTTTGCAGGTGTCACAAGTTTACATCAAATCAATGCACATAATGCATTGATACTCCAAAAAGATATATTTCAATATCATCTTTTTTTTTCTTTTAAGATGCAAATAACTTTAACAATTTGAAAATTAAATTAAAGCGATTAATAAGAAGTTATTTTTGTTCGTAGATGTTTCTTGGTGCACCAGATTTATGCATTCATATGACAGCTAAGCAAACAGCTTGCAGTTCCGCATTTAGTTGCATAACACATTTGGTTGATGCACAGTAGTCCAAAAAGCCGCTTTTATAAAAATTAACACGTTTTATCTTAGTTATTTTTTTTTCTTTACATATTTCGAATTTAGACCCGTTGAAGTTTAATCATGCATAGGAATGTTTTCGAATGGCTTACAAAACCAACATGTAAAATATATTGCCAAACGAGTAAATAGTACGATTTCGAACGCTGAATTTTATGTTCGATATAATGAACTAGTGATTATGTACATTTTTACAGCAATAATACTAGCAGCATCTATTAGTTCACAGTTCAAATATGAAATTAGATTTATATTGATAAAGAATGTCAATTTAAACTTAGAGCGCTATCAAACTTAGTAAAATATTCACCCTGATAACAAACGCCTAATAATCCAATATTGTGTTAATAACGTATTTATGAACTTTTCCTGGAATTATTGTAATACCAATATTGAAGAAATATTGCCATATTTTTAGCATTTTACACGAGATATTTCAAATATGACGCCAACAATCTAGCAATACTGGTTACATATTTGTAAGATATCAGGTTTATATTACCAAAAGGTAAATCTATATTATAAAACAAAAACAAGTCCGTGAGTAACACTGACATCATATTGACAATGGCAACAACTTGATCAATAAATTTCGCTGCAATTGCTGCAATTTTACTGCAATTGTTTTAACTTTTAAACATAGGACAATTTAAATTTTTAACCGGCGAATAGACAAAAAGAAAAAAAAAATGTATTTTCAAATGCAATTCATTTGAAAAAGACTTTAATTTACTGATTTTTTGATGGATTTTAAAATAATTTGAAAGCATGAATATTTTAAAATCCTCGTACAACCCAATTACCGAAAACTAACCCGTTTGTACTTAAAACAATGTAAATAAATCAGCATTGATTTGTTTCCATATAAAATTCAATAAATAAATTATCAAACGAAGTTGAAACTTTCCAAATAATATGAACAAAACACGAATTTAACAAATATGTACAATCGAATAACACTGAAACAATTAAAACACTATCAAAATTAACAACACTTAAACAATTAATACGAAACTACAATGTTTTTGGTGTATGTTGGGCAATACGAAACTACAATGTTTTTGTGTATGTTGGGCAATCTACGAAAATATACTAAATATAAAAAATGTATTAGCATTTTAAACTAAAAACGATTTTCTTGTACAGTGGGCAGTATATTGGACATCTTTAACAAGGGTAATCCGGGTTGGATTCCAAGGTATCTTTAAAATTAGTAAAGCATTGTGAAACATTATCCCAATATTTAGTCATTTTCATCTGAACAGTCGTTATTGATTTATATAATGTAATAGGAAGCCGTTTCAAATAATGATTTTTACATCCAGGATCACTGACATTTCATTCAATCGATAAAAAAAAATAGCGTTGTCGTGAGTAATTGACAGATGCCTTTCAAAATGTCAGATATATTATTCAGTAGAAGGGGTTCGTAAACATATCTCAGAAATTGTCAAAATAAAAATTTTAAGATTGTCGAGTAGAAAAACACAATCTTAACTTTTGACAGACCTTACGAAATTTAGAAAGATCTGACTACTTAATTTTAGATCCTATTAAGAGTTTTGGCATCCAAGAATTTCAAATACACTGCAAATCTTTATACACTTATCAGAACACCTATTTTGTCACCTTTTTTAGTACACTTTGAAGTGCACATTTTGGAACAGTTTTTAGAATACTTCTGAGAACAATTCTTTTGTTCAGCACGCTTTCTAGCGCACTTTTTGAAAGCGAGGATTTCACAAGTGTGCCCAAATGTGCTCCCAATCCTTTCTCAAATGTGTTCCCAGGTTTATATTTAATAAATATCCTGAGCAGAACACTTTCGGTATACACTTTCAGAACACTTTCTTTATAGTGGATCATATTCAGAACACATTAAGGGAACACATTTTCAGTACACATTACGGTAACTGGAGCACTTTTTTTAAATCAAAGTGTTCCAAATGTGTGCTGGAAATTCGCAGTGTAATCAGTAACACAGTCGTCAATTATTCTGTAATAAATTTCGAGGTGAACTTGTAAGAACAAGATGCTGATGAAAAACAGCAACTATTGCCCAGATGTAAAAATGAAAAACCTTCTTTCAAAAGGAAATAATGAATAAATGATAACGCGAGTAATTATAAGTCTATCAATGTCAGATACTTATTAGTAGATCATACTGATATGTATATTTCCCCAATGTAAATATTCTTAAAATTAGCAAAGTATTGAAAAACTTAGTTCAATACTGAGTCAATAACAGAAAGGTTGTTTATCAGACTTACACTGTAAAAAAAGACACAACTGTTTCTTAATCTACGAAAATGTAATACAGGGTGTCCCAGACGTCCTTGACACATTTTAAAATTCAATAAAAGATCAGTAATTGGCGTACGAGAGTGTGGGTTGGACGAAAACGCTTCTTATGATCTGAAATTTTGTTTAAGCAAATAATAATAAAAAAATGGTTCCAAAAATTTCTCACAAATGTTCTTATAGATACATAACAGTGGCGAAAGACGCACACTGTGTGTGGACAGTTTTAAACCACATCCCAGAAGTTAACAATACTCGTCTATCCATCCTCACTCGTTTAATCGAACTCAGGAGGGTGAGTAATGTTAAGTTCTGGAATGTGGGTTGCTATAGTTTGGACAAAAACTGTGCATACGCATTGTGCGTCTTTCGCCATCGCCATTGTTATGTATAAAGGCACTCTACCTATTCGATAATTTTCTAGAAGCAGCGCCATCTATGAGAAATTTTTTGAATTATTTTTTTATTTGCTTAAACAAAATTTCAGATCATAAGCAGCATTTTCGTCCAAACTGTATTCTCGTACGCCAATTGCTTGATCTTTTATTGAATTTTTAAAATGTGTCAAGGACTTTTGGGACAGCCTGTATAACCACGAAAAAAAATATGCAATAATCTCTTCCGAGTTACCCAGATTGCGGAAAGCGTTCTATATCTCTAGAACCCCCCCTCCCCCCCCCAAAAAAAAAATCAATATATTTCCCAGATTTAAAAAAGCATTTATAAAACCAAAGTTTCTTTTGCAGCAACTGATTTTCGGAGTTATTTTTATAATGTATAAATCAGTTTTCTCAAACATGAATACCAGTTTATAGGATGCTATTCATTCTCAAGTAACCATACATACAAGAGTAACAAAATGTTAATTTTAATATTAATGCTGTTAATTCATTCTATTCGTCTGTAAAACACGTTTGTTGAATATGAAAATGTTTACTTGAGAATGTATAGCATCCTAAAAACTAGTCGTTGGGGGGCCACCGTAATACTTACCCATCATGAATATGCATAATGTAAAATATGAAAATAAAACAAGCGTAAACTATTTATAAAATGCATTGCAATTCAAATAAAATCGTGGCTTGATGACGTCATAAACTTTAAAGGCTCGATTACTGAAATGCTTGAAAGAGGTTTTACCTTATAACTCCAAAACTAATAATCCTATTAACTAGTGCTTTATTGCATCTGATTAAGCGTCAAATTTCCAATTAAAATATATCTTTGAAGTGAAATTTGGATGAAATACAGGGTCATGAAAAATCGAAGAGTGTGGGAAATAGGATTCCAAATATCTCGGCAACTCATTATCCGATCGACTTCATGCTTTATGCAAAATTTATGTTTTTTTATTGTCTTTTATATTCATTTCTTAAAATAAACAATTTCAAAAATTTTTATATACCTTTTATCAGAACGAATATTTCGAGAGTCCGAAAAAAAAATGTTCCGGTTAATCGAGGTTATTGAAATGAAATAGGCTTCTTCCCATTATTACATACTAAGTACATACCAAATGGCAAGTCTCTATCTCAATTTTGTCGGGAGATAGAGCGTTTAAAGACACACAGACGGACGGCAAATTTTTTTTCTAAAAATATGTTTTTTGGAATCTCCAGTGTCTGAAACGTGTAAATCCGTCAAAAAATTTTTTTCGATTTTCAAAACGATTACAAGACTTACCCTATACTACGTATGATGGGTAAGTAAAAATTGATATTACGGGTTAAGAAAACTGATTAATAAGCTATAAAAACTACTCGGAAGCGTTTCCGAAAATCGGTGGCAGCAAAAGAATCTGTTTTAATAAATGCTTCTTTAAAATCTCGAAAATATACTGGTTTCAGGGGTTTCTAAAGATAATCAACGCTTTTCGGAATCATTTGTAATTCGGGAGAAGTTATTGAGTATTTCCGTTTGTGGTTATATTATTTTTTCCTATATTAAGTAGTTATACCTATTTGCAAAGTCGAACAAAACGTGTATTTTTGGGTTTTTTTTTTTTTTTTTTTTTTTTTTTTTTCAGAAAAATGAAACAAGAGATTTGAAAACTCTTTTTGTATTTTGTTTTATTACATTTTAAAGAAAATATATTGAGTTTTGTGATTTTTGAAAATCAATGGCAGCAAAAGAAACTATGTAAATAATTCTTTATTAATAAATGTTTTTTTTTTTTTTTTTAATCTTCAAAATAGATTGGTTTCTGAGGTTTCTAATGATAAAGAGCGTGTTCAGAATCGTGTGTAACTCGGAAGAGATTACAGTATATTTTTCGTTCGTGATTCTATTATTATTATCTTAGATTAAGAAATATTTGTCTTTTGTTTTACAGTATAGTTTGTAATATAATAAAAAGGCGTTTTAACAATAATTTTTTCATCTAGCATCACGAACACATATATTCCATCGATAAAAAACATCGTTGACATAAATAATTGTGAGATGCTTTTCAAGACGTCAATCTATTATTCAGTAAGAAGGACTTCATAAACATATCCCGAAAATTGTCAAAAGGAATTTTTTAAGATTCTTGACAGAGAAAGACATACCTATGTCTATCAGTTGTCACACCAGAAAGGAGTTTCAAGATTCAAAATTTCAAGTAATTAATAATACAACCATTAATAATTCTGTAATAATTTTCTATAGATTAAATACTACGAGTAATTACTGCTAATTTAAAAAAGTTATCATTCCCCAAATTTAAAAATTAAAAACCTTACTATGAAATGATTTATATTAATAAAATTTTAAATACAAAAGAACCTCATTGCTCCTATAGTATCTTACAAATTAATAGTTTTGAATTTTAAAATTCCCTTAAAAGTTAAATATTTGCTTTTAATTTTTTAAAAATATTTAATTTTTGATATTGATCAATTTTTTTAATATTCACATATGAATTTGAAACAGTTGAAACATATGATAAAAATGAAAAACCATAAAATTCAGAGTTATTATTATTTTTTAAATAAGAAACAAATAATAATTAAGGAAATTATTGAAAAAATATTTTAAAGTGTTTTAATAGAAAATGAGGCTGTTTCGTATGTAACATGTTTTTCGAGGATTGGTAATTAATCAGTATAATTATAGTTCATGATAAAATTTTAGCAATTTTTTAAGGATTCTTTCGTCCTGTGATAAATTTGATTTTTTTTTTTTTTTTTTTTTTTTTTAATATAAAAAAAAAAACTTCACAGTGTAATTTTATTAAACATATTAAGGTTTACTGACTAAATAAATACACGGAAACTAAACGTAGAATTTAGAGTCAATGGCAGGAATGAGGAATGACATATTTTTTATTTTTTTTTTTTCAGTTCGCATTCATGTTTAATTATATACAAAACCTCAAATTTGTGAAATGCGACCTTTAAATATTTGCAAAAGCTAGCAATCTGTCCCCCCACATTTCCAAACACAGAAAGACAGCTATTCCATCCCCTAGTGCCAGTATCGACCGGCATCTTACTGGCATGCCAGTCACATCCGGGCCATTCCAACTCAACCTCCCTCCCTGCTATTGTTTGAGGCTGGACTGTCAATCATCCGTCAGTCCCGAATGTCATGCGGGACACACTGCAGACTCCCAGAGAAGACACTGCGACGTGACAGAATGGAGCGAAGAGACAAAAGGGAGAAGAGAAGAGAGAGAGAGAGATGCTACGGGAAGGGAGGGAGGTGAGGAGATTTGCATGCAAAGTGTTAAAGTTTATATCCAGAGAATGTGTGTTTTTGTTGGGTTTGTTGTCGGCGTCTTTTGAGAAACGCCAGGGGATAGGTGAATAGTGTGGCGGTATCTTTGTTCCGAGGTTGCGGGAGGTTTTGGATTTTGTTTCCTTATTTTCTTATATGTGAGATTTAATTTAAAAGAGAATCGTGTGAATGAGAGATGTATGCCAGTTAATGAAAGCGTATGCATTCATGATGGAGGAAAATAAATAGTTCAGAAATCATTATAAATAAAGGTTAATGATTAATCGTTTAAAAATGTTAAATATCATTTTGTATGTTAACTATGTTATGTGTTTTGTTGCTAAATATCTTTAAATAGACCATATTTCTAATGTGAAAAATAAATTTAATGTACCTAAAGCTGAAAAAGGAGATACACAATGACTAGTCAAAAATTGTGTAGAAATGATAAATTTTTCGTAGGGATGATGGGAAGAAATACTTTGGAATCATCTAATTAAAACTTTATAAGAAATAATATTCTGGGATTTTTTTTTTCTTTCTTTTCTTTGTAATTCTTTTAAACTTTTCATGTCAGGATCAAAAAACAATTTTTATACACATTTAAACAAAATTTTGATATATTCTAATTCAAAATCCAGTAACGTGACTAGTGTAGCAATATCTTTGTTCGGAGATTGTGGGAGGCTTTGGAATTTGTTTCCTTATTTCTTACATGTGAGATTTAATTTAAGAGTGAATGGTATGAATCAGGGATGAATGTCGGTTAATGAAAATGCGCACATTCATGATGGAGGAAGATTAATATTTTTTTTCAGACTTTCTTTTTTAACGCAGGTTATATTTCTGACATGGAGCATTCAAAGGGGATCAAAAGTTCATAAAACATTATCCGCAGATATTTGGAGGTACAGCCAATGGACTCGATGCATTTCAATTCAGAATCATGTGAAAATCGCCTGATCTGTGTAAGCATTTTCAACCTATTACTTGGTTTGTTACGGCACCAAACAAATCTTTGTCTATTGGGCAAGAATTCATCTCAAACTCGGTTATCCCTTTATGTTAGAATGGTACTTTTAAGTGTCATTAAAGAAAATGTAATATAAAATTTATTTAATACGTCTTTAACAAAAGTAGATATTACTTTTCATACAAAAAACTCTGCTTGATCACATATAGAAAGCACAGCAAAACAGTCGAAGCTAAATATATATTTTTAAGCGGTTATTTTCTCAATCGTTTAGATATCTTTTCTCTTATTAAAAAATATTATACGAAAGAATTCCAACGACAGAAATCTTTCATTTACACACAGGATCAAAATGCATTTAATGCATTATTTTTATAAGAAATTCAAGATTTCCATAAAAGTATTATTTTTTTATTATTAATCAAATTAATTCTATAAATATTTTTCAAAAAGAGCTATAGCTAACGATTTATTAAATCAGTTTTAAGGCTGTTCTCAAATTACTTTATGACATATTTTTTAATTACTTTTTGTCCGGAAATGCATAAGAGTGGCAGATGTTCTTATTCAGAAACTTTGTAATCGAAAAACGTTTTCCATTTTTTTTTTTTTTTTTTGTAAGGTTAGAAGATTTTTCAGAAAATACAGTCAAATTCGGCGTTTTGAACCGAATTTCTGATGCCATAGTTACGAGAAGGGAGAAAAACGTGACACGTGGCACGAATTGCTTTTAACTCGATGAGTAATTTATTTATCAAAAAATGGAAAATTCATTTCGATTCCAAATCGCTTCCATAGTCAAGCCTGCCAATTTTATGCCTTTGCGTTTAAAAATGACTCAGAAAATGTGTCAAAGTTTCGCGTTGTCGAGCAGTTCAGTTGAGAACCATCTAAATGTCATATTATTTTAGTGTAAATTTTCAACTTATATCTTCAGACAATCAGACGTTATGGAAAATAATTATTGATATGGATAAACTTCTTTATTCATAATTTGGGACGTAAAGAGTTAAACAGAAAAAATAGACTTGATCCATAACTAATCTGAACGCCTCATATGTCGTATTTAATTTAAAGGAGATTGATTCCAAAGAGATGTACGCTGATGTAAAACATTTATTCTTCATTAATTTTTTGCATTACGTGACGACAAAGAATAATTTGACCTTAATTTCATTCCAAATTATTGAAACATGACACGATATATATATTTATAATTTTTGCATGCAAAGTGTTAAAGTTTATATCCAAGTAATGTGTGTTTTTGTTGGATTTGTTGCCGGCATATTTTGAGAAACACAAGGGGATAGGTTAATAGTTGTGGCGGTATCTTTGTTCCGAATTTGAGGGAGGTTTTAGATTTTTTTTTTTTAACTGAAGAGAGAATGGTCTGAATGAAAAGATGTGTCTCTCTCGACGAAAGCGTACGCATTCATGATAAATTCCTCGCAGCGTTCAGACATTATTATAAATAAAGGGTAACCCCTTTATTTATTATTATTTATTTTACCCCTTGATTTATATTTTAAAACTTAAAATGTGGTTTTAAAGACTGTTCTTAAAACAAACTATATTTTTCATATATCAGATTTAAGTTAAAGTAGAATGATCCGAGAAGGATATTTGAATTATTTACTGAAAACGTTATAAGTCTTCTCAATAAATTATTTGCAGAGGTGAAGAATAAAATGCTTTCCTTCATATAAAAGTAATATTAAACTAGTGATTTCTTCTTTAAAACTTTTAAGGCTGTCCTCATATCCAAAGGGCTACTTTCTGACACATTTTTGAATCCATTTTTGTTCGCAAACGTATGAAATTGGCAATCGAACAGTTTTTCCTATTTTTCGATAAAGGCAAAAGGACATTTCAGGTAATGTTTCCAAAGTTGGCGTTTTGAGCTGAATTTTCGGACGCCACAGCGCGGAAAAGGAAAAAAAATTGCCGTCACGAGATTTATAACTAAAAATGCAATTCATTTATTGAAAAGTGAAAAAAAAAAAAAGTTTTTCTATTACAAATAATGAAGTCAGAAAGTTTTGCATTGCTAAACTGGGAAAAATATATTTTTTAAGAACCGCCTTAAGACTTTTTCTTAGAGATTACTTTTGGCAATAAATCAGTAGATCAGTCAGTTAGCCTTTGTCTATCCCTCTCTTTCGTCCTAATTGAAAAATATCTTTACCAACACATTACCCATCAATTACTCCAAAAAACATTTTTGGCACTTTCGTATTATCCACATGCAAGTGATCAATTGCGAAGCATTTCTCTATATTTTGTAGCTCATTCTCAACATTTCAGTGTTTAAGCGCGTAGTACGATTTCATATCCGTTAAATTCATGTTTAATTTATTTACTTATTTATTCATTCATTCATTTATTTGGAAAGTTTTAAATTTGTTTGAAAATTTCGGAATGGAATTTTACACAGAAACGAAGAAATGCTGAGTTATTTATATTGTTTTAATTGCAAACGGATCAATCTTCTGTAAATGGGTTGTATGCATCAGATTTAAAAATATTCATGCTTAAAATTAAAAACCATACAAAATCAATAAATTCAGATACAGTTTTGAAACAAATTGCAATTTAAAGTACTTTCTTTTTTCTATTCGACGGTGTAAAAATTGAAATCTTGGGATGCATAGAAGTTTAAAAAATTACAGTAATAACAAAATTCGTTCGTCAGTTTGTTGTGAGGCAGCGTCAATAGGACGACAGTGTTACTTACGGACATGTGTTTGCTTTATAATAATAGATATAGATAGATATTGTTTCTTATATGCGAGATGTAATTTAAGAGAAAGTGGTTGGAGTGAGAGTTAGATGTCGGTTAATGGAAGTAACACGCATTTCGCGGAGGTAGAAAAATAAATAGTTCAGAAATCACTATAAATAAAGGTTAATGATTTATATTTTAAAGTATCTAAATGCTCTTTTTAAAAGTAGCCTTAAAGAAGGTTTTTTTTTTCCTCCATGGGAAAGAATTAATATATCAGAGAATAATCCGAAATAGTGGAAAGATAATTTACAATTATTTCATGCAGAAGTAATTACCCATAGCCAATTTCTTCTTTAAAATCCCTTTGATTAATTATAGTTTTTGTCTTAGAAGTGTTTCAATTTTTGTTCTCAAATGAGAAGTGCTAATTACAAATTTGTTTGTCATAGTTACAGAAATCATCTCCACATATCCAAAATTTTTATATATTCTGATTCAAAATCCAAAAAATGGAATAATGAAGTATCAATATTCGGAGATTGTGGGAGATTTTTAGCTTTTCTCCCTCGTTTTTGTATAAGTGGCATTTAAATAAAGCTAGTAAGAATTGCGTGAGAAAGACTTGTTGGTAAGTTAAAATATATACATTGTAACAATTTCAGTAAATCTCTCACAGTCTGCTAATTAGGCAGAGTAATCAAAGATAGAAGTTCCCAAGAGTTGGAAAACTTTTCTCACGCTTAGCTGTGGGGGTGACAAGAATGCCGGTTACTACAATAGGAAAAGATGAGCTTCGATCAATCTTGTGAAACTGAAATTGCTAGACAGCAAATATTTCTCTGATCTGACCGTCTATATGTGGGGTCTCAGATCGTGGGAATTTCCTGCGTGAACATTTAAAAGTTCAGTAAGACCTCCCTAAAAAGACTTTATCCAATGACGTAAACTAAAACTTTTTTGATTGGTGATCGGAGAATCTTTTGTTCGAGCAAACGGACCGGAGAAGAGGATCGAGAGGAGGTTAGTTAGAGTTTCGGCAGGAGAACGAGTGTTGGTGGAAAACACTCATCTCAGGACGGTTTCCCTTCTTAGTAGGGAAGGACAGGTTTGCTGACAGATTTTTGAATGAGAGAGTGCGATCTCTCTGAAGTCAAGGCAACAGCCTTGGATTTGACCTTTCGGGGAGAGTGAAAAGTAGCACTAGTTAAGACTTTAAGATTCTAAAACTACTGTTTGCTATAAATTACAAGTCGAGCGAACTCAGCTAAAAAAAATTGTTGTAAATAATTTTTACCTCTAGAAATTTCAAGAACGCTTTTTTAAATAAAATTTGTTCTGAAATATTTAATGAAGGTGATTCATTGTGAAACGGCTCCACGCTACCCCATTTCAAAAACACACAACATCGTGGATTCTTTACAGCTGGTGGCAAGCGAGTCGGATATTTCGACAAAAATTTATTAGCATTAGTGAAGAGAGTCCAGACAGTAGCAGTGACGCCCGCCCGCATCTAAGCGCGCAAGATCTGACGCCAGTTCAGGAGAGGAAAGCAGAGACCGAAGCAAGCCTTGCAGTGTCACGACAGACCACAGTTCCGTCCTGGAAGCAAGCCCGTGTTTACAGAGAACAAGCCCGAAGCAAGCCCTTGCATTGTCACGACAGACCACAGTTCCGTCCTGGAAGCAAGCCCGTGCTTACAGAGAACAAGTCCGAAGCAAGCCCTTTCTAGGAAACATCAGGAGTCGACAAACCGAGATAACCTGTGAAATCGACGACGTCTAGGCCAGACCCGAAACCGGCGACAGATAATGCAGACAAAGACTGTAGAAAAGGTAAGCTCAATTCATTTTTGAGTGGCTCTCATTTTGTTTATATATTCTTTAGTGAGGAAAATTCATTTCTGAGAAATTTTTTATGTGAATATTGATATATGATAAATTATGATAAATTTTTAAATCTAATAACTTTTAACATATTTGGAAAAATTTTATGTATATTTGTTATCAGCATAAAATTTGATAGTGTGAACTTTCTTTTGGCAGTAAAATTATATAAGGATTGTCAGGCTAAATGTGTATATATATAATTTTTTTTTTCCCGAAAAAAAAAAAGAGATAAAAATTTTGATTTTTCAAATAAGTCGATTGTCTATTCATGATTGAAAGATTTCAAAGGTGTACTTTTTTATATTATTAGTGAAACAATAGATGTTGTTGATAATCAAATATTTTGAATATGTGATGTTAGGAAAATTTTTTCAGCAGTTGCAAAAAGTGGTCATTTTGTTACCTGCGGGGTCAGAAATATCAAGTATTGGTTGAATTATGAACACAGAATTTCAAATTTCTAAATTTGTTTTAAATTTGTATGATCGACACCAAAACGTGTCAGTGTATTGAAAATTTTACAATATTGAAAATTTATTTTTATATGTATACTATTTTTATTATTCCTCAAATTGAATTGTATTTAAAATTGTTAGTATTATGTGGGTAGTAGCAGAAAATTTTCCATAAAGTGTTAGAATCCCTGTTGCATAAGTTAGCGAGCGAAACTATCATTTTCATCTTTATATTGTATTTACATAAAATTTTAAAATGCAAGAAGTAACTGATCTGAAACAGTGCAGGAAAATTGATTTGCAGAATTTAGCGGAAGAATTGGGAGTGGAAATAGGGAAAAATGACAGGATACCGGTAATTATCCAAAAAATCGAAGCTGCCGATGATTACGATAAAGATTTTGCATTCACGCAAGCTGCGAATATCATAAAAGATCGAGAAGAGAAGATAGCCGCGGATAAAGAAAGGGAAAAAGAGAATAAAGAGAGGGAGAAAGAAGAAAGAGAAAGAGAGGAAAAACAAAAAGAACGCGAATTTACGTTAGAACAACTTAGATTGACGCAAGATGCAAATAGACGTAGTTCAACTAACAGTACCGGGTCGGAACGCCCACCTAAATTGCCGCTTCGAACAATCATGCATCGATTTGATCCAGAACGCTCGGATATAACTTTGTTTTTAAATTTGTTCGAACGACAGGCGACCAAAGCGGAAATAGAGACAGGTGACTTAGTGACGCATTTATTAGCTTTAGTGCCGGTAGAAATTGCAGAGTTAATTTTAAGGGAACCGCAAGATCAGACGGATAACTTTGAATACGTCAAAAAGTTTTTGCTTGAACGATTCCGTATGAGTCCAGAAGCGTATCGTCAAAAATTAATGAAACATCCACGCAATCCAGATGCCCCATGGAAGGACATTATTTTCGAGATCAACAGTTATTTAGAAGGTTGGTTAAATGGGTTAGATGTTACGGATTTCAGTAGTCTGAAAAATTTATTGATAACTGACCAGATCAAGCTCCGTGCTTCTAGTGAAATGAAAGAGCATTTCATTGATTCGTGGGCAAACTACAAAGACCCGTTAGTTTTGGCAAAATGTCTGGACGAATACGAAGCAGTGAAAGGGATTTCAGATAAAAAAGAGAATGCGAGATCTTTTTATGATAGGAAATCTGAAGAAACGAAACTCGAGGGAAATTCTGGAGAAGAAAAAAATTCCGACAAAAAAATAAATTGGCGAGACAAGGAAATTAAAGACAGGGAACGTATCTTTGAACGAAAGAGGCGTTGCCATACGTGTGGAAGCGAATTTCACCTAATGGCACGTTGTCCGAAAAGACAAAGGGATATTACGGAAGTAAAATCTTTCGAGAGCATAAATCACTTAGGCGATATAAGCGAAGACAAAAGCTTGTTCCGACCTTTTTTGAGTGAAAACAAAATAAATGGGAAGAAGGCGTGTGTACTTAGAGATTCAGGTAGCTCGTATTGTGTTTGCCCATGGAATTTGGTAAATAAGAGCAAATTAGGCAATGAATATGTTTGGCTTAAACAGACATTTGATAAATATCCAAAACGATTTAGAGTGGCACGTATAAAAATGGAAATAAAAGATCTCGGATATGTAAATACGAAAGCGGCAATCCTGCCTAGACACTCTAAAATTAAACACTATATCTTAGGTAACAAGACGCAGGCTTTAATAAATGAAAAGATAAAGCGAAAGCAAAAATCGCAAACTAATTCCAGTTTTGAGAACCCGGGGATTGAGATAAACCCTTTAACAGATCCACAAGGGCAGGAAGAAATTCTTTCGTCATTCCCCCCCGAAATGAAGAACCACCGTTCTCAGTGTATTGGGGAAAAAGAAACCCTTTTGAAAAGGTCAAGGAAAGTAGATGAGTTGGTTTTCGACCGGCAGGGTAATTCGAAAAATAAACGCGAAAATATGGAAGTGAGTGTTGACAGGAAGGGTTATCATTCGAAAGTTAATCTGGAGGAAGTGAGCGGATTCACAAAGAGTTTTCTAAAATCCTTCGAAATTCTGTTGAAAGAGAGTAGGGACAGTGGAAATTCACGCCTTTGTGACACTCTTGCTAAAGAAATTGAACGGTTGTGTAAAACGTATTGTTCGGCAAACACAAGTAAAGAAATTCAGTAGTAAGTTTTTGAGTAAAATCCAATCTTTTGTACATATTTGATTATTTTTAGTTTTATTGTTATTTTGGGCATGTGTAGTAAAAAAGTACCTTTCAAAAAAAAAAAAGTCTCTAAAGCTAGATGTTCAAGAAATGGTAAGCAGTATATAAGAAATTAGGTCACTGATGTATATAGTGAGGTTAAATTGAAATGTTATTTGAGCCACTCAAATATGTTGAGCTAATCCTTTTTTTGCAGATTTTCCGCGTTTTAACCCGGAAAATGTTTTGATGGTGGGGGTGTTGTAACAATTTCAGTAAATCTCTCACAGTCTGCTAATTAAGCAGAGTAATCAAAGATAGAAGTTCCCAAGAGTTGGAAAACTTTTCTCACGCTTAGCTGTGGGGGTGACAAGAATGCCGGTTACTACAATAGGAAAAGATGAGCTTCGATCAATCTTGTGAAACTGAAATTGCTAGACAGCAAATATTTCTCTGATCTGACCGTCTATATGTGGGGTCTCAGATCGTGGGAATTTCCTGCGTGAACATTTAAAAGTTCAGTAAGACCTCCCTAAAAAGGCTTTATCCAATGACGTAAACTAAAACTTTTTTGATTGGTGATCGGAGAATCTTTTGTTCGAGCAAACGGACCGGAGAAGAGGATCGAGAGGAGGTTAGTTAGAGTTTCGGCAGGAGAACGAGTGTTGGTGGAAAACACTCATCTCAGGACGGTTTCCCTTCTTAGTAGGGAAGGACAGGTTTGCTGACAGATTTTTGAATGAGAGAGTGCGATCTCTCTGAAGTCAAGGCAACAGCCTTGGATTTGACCTTTCGGGGAGAGTGAAAAGTAGCACTAGTTAAGACTTTAAGATTCTAAAACTACTGTAAAAGACTGGACTATTAGGTGATTTGCTATAAATTACAAGTCGAGCGAACTCAGCTAAAAAAAATTGTTGTAAATAATTTTTACCTCTAGAAATTTCAAGAACGCTTTTTTAAATAAAATTTGTTCTGAAATATTTAATGAAGGTGATTCATTGTGAAACGGCTCCACGCTACCCCATTTCAAAAACACACAACATCGTGGATTCTTTACAACATATTCATGGTGCGTTTTTGCGTAAAGGTGGCAAAATAATTAGTTTAGGAATAACGACAGGCAGTAATATATAAGTATGGTGATTTGTTCTCTAAAATTACCTTATTGTTTAAAGCTGTTTTGAAATGTATGCCGGTTTTGATTTCTTTGATTTTTTCTTAAATCCAAATTCGCTACCTTCTGAAATGTTCGTGAAGTCATTTTCATTCGTAAATACACAAATTTTTAAAGTAAATATATTTTTTAATTTGGCGTTTTTATAATTACTATTTTATTTATTGGAAATGTTATTCTTTCTCATTGCATTTTATTTGCAGCCTATTTAGCTTTAATTATATATCTCGAAAAGTTAAAAAACACTCCCGACTCTCAATTGAATTAACGGCGCAAAAATTGTAATGTCATGAAAAATGTTACAAACAGACTTAGAATAAAGACATTCATTATGGAGATGCAATAAAAAAAAAACTAGTAAACGTATAATTCAACAAATACTTTTTTTATAAATATTATTTATTACAAGACAAGTTAATCAAACAGCAGGACAATTTATAAAAAGTACAATTTATAATAAATATAATATACAATTCAAATAAATTTTTAAACATATTTTGAAATGTTCATACCTTAAATTCAAAATAACACAATACAAATTCATAATAAATAATAAAAATACTATTAGCATTAATATCCTAGATCGCAATGAAATGAACACGAACAAAAATTGTAACTAAATAGAAAAAAAAATATATATCGAAAGTATAAAGCAGTTCTGTATAACAATATGTTTTAAGTTTTAAAAAAAAAACTGAGTGAAAGTAAAAAAAAATATATATAGATAAGAAAAGCGATTTTTAATGAAAGTTCTAACTATTAAGGAATAATGCTTTTGATATAAACTGAAACCGAAGAAATGAGTATTTAGTTTTTAAAAAGTTAACAAAAGGAAATTCTTAATGTTCTCTCTCTTTCTCTTTTTTAAACAAAAGGTAGAATGGAATCGAGCTGTTAATTTTTATTAACGGCTTCTACTTATCGATATAAGTATAATTTAATTAATAGCAATTTGGCAAAATAATCAAGAAAATTTATACCAAAACAATGGAATATGCCAAAATGGAGAGTTTTCACAATAATATAATTTCAGTTAACAACAATAAATGAATGAACAAAAACAGAACATTATACGTCAATCCAAAATATATTTTACTTAAAAGATTTAGAAAAAATTATTTATGGATAAACATTGAAGACGTAATTTACCTTACAAAATACAATATTAAATTTATCTATATATATTTGAATACGAGCAACAAAATTATTCATTTCATCGTTTGTTCTTCATTATTATAAATAAAACAGTTTATTTATCTATTAATTACTTATTTTAATGAACATTACTTCATCCAAATAAATTTACAATGACTTTAGAAATATTGTGAAATTACCTTTTAAATCTATTTACCGAAAAATAGCCTTAATTTAAATACGTCAATTAATTAAAAATCGTTTGCGTCGTTATAAAAAAGTAGCAACAATTCTGATCCACTGTTACTTTAATGTGAAAAATATTAATGCAAATGATGATACATACACATAATTCTCGACGGGCGATGTTGATTTGTTTATCCAAAATGTCATGTAAAGATTATAACATGTAAGTGATTTTGAACAAAATAATACTTATAAAATGTCCACTTAAAACAAAATTTAGCCGCTGTTTTTAAATTTTATAAGCATATACGTATGTTAAAGGAAAAAAATATTGATCTAATATTTACTAATGCAAATACTTCTAAAATAATTTTCATTTTCCATGCATATTAGTCTTATAACGTTTAAAAAATGCATAAGTTAAATGAAGAGAGGCTAGAACATGCAATTGAGTGGTAATAAAATTCAAAATTAAGGAATTTCTTAAGGTGTTTCAATGTTAAGGAATTTTACAAAATTTGCCTAAAGCAAAATATTAATTGATTTTTACATGAAGTTAACAGAATTCAAGCGAAATATAAAATAATATAAACAGAAGTTAAATTCAATCGTGTTGCATGAAAAAGGAGATACTATCTAAATTAAGAATGATGTATAACAATACCAATATTGTAAAATATATTAAACATTAAGATATTTTAGTTTGTGCGATATCAAAATTAATTGTGCTAAGAGGTAAAAAGTACACACACACAAATTTTCACATTAAGTTATTATAGAAAACTGGCAATTTCTAATCGAAATTAAACTAATAAAAACAAAATATATTAATATTTGGAGTATAGTTCATTCTGGCAAAACAAAAAAAATTTCTTATTCTAATGCATTTTATTAAACACCACAAAGTTTTACTGTAGCAATGATAAGACAAGAAAACAGGAGAGAGGGGGGGGGGGGGAGATCATTCGATAACTTAATTTTAATTAATAAATTTTTTATTAATTTAAATTTATTAATTTTTAATTAATTAATTTTTTATTAATTTAAATTTATTAATTTTTAATTAATTAATTTTTTATTAATTTAAATTTATTAATTTTTAATTAATTAAATTTTAATTAATTTGATTAATTTTTTTCCAAACAGTTCCAAACGTTTCATTATGGCATCAACAAGTTTAATAATTTTTCATATGCCTTCCCCCCCCCCCCCCCCCCCCGAAAAAAATATATGTATGTATAGCTGTTTCCTTTTATATCTTACTAAATATTATTTATTACCATTATTATTACGTCATTTTTGTTATCCGTTTACTGGTTTGAGTTTACTAAACAAATAAAAAACAAAAGTTCTTTTTATTTTTGGCAACACTAGACTGACTGGCGTAAAATCTGAAAAAAACTCACTAACTAAAATATTAAAATAAAATTTGATTAAAAAAAATCGATATTAAAACTGTGCTTAAAAAAGATTACATTTAAAAACATATGTGAATAAACAACACATACGCGAAGATATAAAAATGTTACAGCAAGCACAATATTACACTCATCAAATATTAACAGTTTTCCAAACAGCATTGAGATGCCATAAAATTCCATAATCCACAATCCAAGATCGAAAGGGGAATTTATACGAAGCTATCAAATTGAATCGACACCATCCAATCCAATTCGATTAATTTTCTTTAAAACAAACCTTCAATCGATACCCCAACAGGGAAATTTCTCGCACATTTTTCTAATTCTATGCGCTACCTCCGTTGTACTTTACGTTCATAAAATACATCTTTGACGTTTATACCATTCTCCGAGTCTGTTTCTCCTGTTTTAAATCAAGCTGTAAAATTAAAAGACAAAGTATTGAAGAAAAAGCCTCAGAAATTTACACCCTCGACATAAGATAACCACTTTCTATATATCTATTCGCACAAACCCATATTTAACGCTGGAACCGTTCAAAAATTATCCTCTCCTTTATCTCATAAAAAGGGAGTATCTATAAATTAAGCTACCCCACGTAATAAAAAAGGCGTAAAGTCGAAAAGAAAAGGGATACTGGCGAGCTCAGGATGGCTATAATTTAATTGCAGCATCCCCCAAACCACCCCTGCTTTAATGAAGCGGGCGGACTATGGGGTCGTGCAACAAAAGTGGGAATCGGGTGTTAAAGCTTTTTATTTTAAAAAGGTGCGAAATCTTATAAGCTAAACAGCATTAATGTTCATACATTCTCTGGAGAATAGTAACGAAAATTTAATATAAAGAATTCCGAGACATTCATTCGGAAAAGAGTGAAAATAAAGCGGGATCGTACAACAAAGCTAAGAATTTGACATAAAATATTAGAAAAAAATCAAAGATTTTTATTTTAAAATAATGCGGAAGCTTATAAAATAAGCAGCATTGATGATCATTCGTACCATCAATAATTAAAGAAAATTTAATATAAAGAACTCTGAAAAACTCGCTAAAATAAGAGTATGAATAAAGCGGGTGGGCTATGATGAGTTCAACACAGCTAGGTAAAAGAACTTAAAATGGTTTGAAAAATTAATCCTTATTTAATAAAAAAAGTCGTAAAGAAAAGGGGATACCAGCGAGCTCCTTATAACACTAATTTAACTGCAGTCCCCCCCCCCCCCCCGACCCACCCACCCAAATCAAAACATCTCTGCTTTAAAAAAGAGGCTATATACTATGTATGTACTATCAGGTCGTGGAATAAAAATGGGAATCAGGTGCTAAAGCTTTTATTTTACAATGGTGCGAAAGCTTATAAGATAAACAAATAGCATTAATCTGATGTCCATACGTTCTCTGGAGAATAGTCACAAAAAAATCCGAGCTATTTACCCGAAAAAGATTGAAAATAAAGCGAGATCATACTACAAAGCTAAGAATTTAACTTAAAATGGTACGAAAAATTGAAGCTTGTTAAAAGTTTTTTAGTTTAAAATGGTACAAAAGCTTGTAAATTAAATAGTAGTAATGACCATACGTACTATCGAGAATGTATCAAAAAGTTAAGTTAAAGAGCTCTGAGAAGCTCACTCCAAGAAGAGTGTAAATCAAGCACGCGGACTATACAGGTCGCGCAACAAAAGCTAGGAATTGAATGTTTAGTTAAAATGGTACGGGCGGTTGTAAGCTAAGCGACATTAATGTAGATCAGCCATACTCAACCTTCTTTTCTAGCGGGCCGCAAACACATGTTTGCGACGTTAGGCGGGCCGCAACACACTTGTATAATAATGCTAAAAAAGTGTAATTAAAATAGTAAGATGACAAAAGTAGTATAACAAAGCTTTTTAACAAAGTTAATATAATTAGTAGGATTAAAGGTTTGTCGCGGAAGAAATGTTACAAAAAAATTTAACACTACTATTTCCAAACAATATACTTCGTAGCAGATTCTGTTCATAATGATATAGAAATATGCCGCGAAGATTTTTGTTTGGAATTAGTGATATAAAACTTTTTTCTGCCGCAAACGTTTAACCCTAATAGGCATTATTAGCTATATGATAAGTATAAACGTAATAATATAACAATGCAGCATTTCCAAGTTTCTAAAAAAAAAAAAAAAAAAAAAAAAAAAAAAAAAAAATCAAGTGATTTTTTTTAATAAAAGTGTCATTATCTCAATGCAACATCTTTTTTAGGAATATATAGTGCAAATTTAATTAATTTGAAATAATGTTTGTTCAGTGCTGAAGATTAAGAAATATATGCACCACTATAGCACAAATAGAATTAATTACATGTAAAAAGAACTTCTGACTAACGAAACGGCCTTGAACGTGTTTTAAGATAATTTTAAATTAGTCATTATGATTAACAGGGCAGATTTTGTCTTTCCATGAAAACATATAAATGAGCAGTGAAGAAATTTTTATGTACTTCTCAATTGATTTTTTAAATAGAAATTAATGATTGTGGTGTCGCGGGCCGCATATTAAAGGTCGCCGGGCCGCGGGCCGTAGGTTGAGTATGGTTGATGTAGATAGTATGGTCTGTCGGGTAGTAATGTGAATTTTTTAAAAAAGGTAACTGAAACAGAGGACAGTGATTCATTCAAAAAGATCAAATTTACCTGTTTGCAACGAAAGTAATTCAATGAAAGACCAAATGCTTTTTTTTTTTCGAGGTCAGTCTTGAGCAGTTTTTCTTGTATGTAGTAAGTTAAAAATACGAATATAAAGGATACTAGTGATAGAGCTTGGTACAGCTCTCTACTTTAATTGTAGCATCCCTAAAATCGTCTTTCCTTTTAAAGCAATTCTTAATAAAATGTTTTTCCGAGCTCAATAACGCGAAACTTTATGACACATTTCTCATTTTCATAATACTTACAAGCGTGAAATTTTAAATTTATTTACATCTTAATTTCTAAGGCGTTGCGTTATCATGACGACTTTTCTCGGTCTGTAACGTCCGAAAATTAGACTCAAAACGCAAAATTTGACAGGCATTTTCTGAAATATACATATTTTTTACTTTATTGACAAATAAGAATCGCTATTCAATTTCATAGTTTCTAAACAATAGCACCTGCTAATTTCATGCATCTAAGATTAAAATTGACTTTCACGGATGTGTCAGACAGTTTCGAAATTGTACTCGAGAACTGTCCTAATGAAGAGGGTATACTATGAGATAGTAAAACGAAAATATATATATATATTGGCTGTTAACCCTTTCAAGAGCGGTGTTTGCATGGCGCGAATACTTAATTTTATTCCCAAACTGCAAATGGCACCCAGATTTTTTTAATAAAATTTCGCGGTCATATTTTCGCGGTCGCATTTCACAGGTGAAATAAATTTGTTCATAATTCTGGTGTCATTGAATTATTTCTACATTGTAGCAGCAGCAAGACTTTGCCTCTGAAAGAGTTAAAAAAATTGTACTTTAAAATTTGTACAAAAAGCTGTAAGTTAAATTGCACTATTGATAATTTTAACATGAATTGATCTTAAATAGTAGACACATTTATTAATCATAGTAACAAAACAGAATGTCTACACCCCTTTTTTAAATTTATTTTTTACTTTAAGTACTAATAGTATATTTTAATTCATTTCCTTATAACATTCGTGATGTGAAAAATAAAATGTATTACAACCCCTCTATTTGCACTACCTCAAATATAGGCAACGGATTTCAACATAGATTCACGTTCATATCCTACAAATATATCAATTCTATTTATTTCAACAATAACCGTAGTAACAAAGACATAAAAGGATAAATTACCACTGATGAACACTTTAAAAATTCTGTTTTCTCGCGCCTGAGGTGTAGGTAAGGTATAACAAAATAATAAAGTCATGAATATGTTCAAAGAGAGAGTAGGTATAGTGGAAGAGAACGAAGGGAAGAGAGATGCTGGAGGAGTAGCAGAAGGGGGTGCTGTCACGAACTGCACATGGCGGCTGTCAATTTAATGATTTCCCTTCAAGAGACGTTTTGACAAGTGGACGGTGGGTTGTTTAGGTGCTGAAATACTGGTAAGGTCAGCTGCTGAACTGAAGACAGAGCAGGAAGAAATGGATAAAAAAAAATTGAGATGTTAAAATAGACGTTTAGGTTTAGATGCATGTGAAGGTTGTCTGCTCTATAGTAAAATAAAACCGTTTGCATCATATAAGTTGACAAGAAAATCCGCCCAGGTAGAAAATACATGCATGCAAGTATGTATGAAACATACATACAATATACATACATACACATACAATGTACAGTTGTGAGAAAAAAAATATACTCGTACTTCCCAACTAAACTCAGCTGCAAATTTTAGCAAAAAGAAATGTTCTATTGGAAAATAAAACCGTTTGGATAACAGTTGGCAAGAAAATTTCAACCAGGTAGAATATGCATGTATGCAAGTATGTATGAATGTGCCTATATATACACATACATACAATATACATACACATGTACACTACAGTCGTGGGGAAAAAAATACTTCCCTACTAACTCTGCCGCAAATCATAGTATAGAAATGTGACTTGTACTAATCGATTGGGAATAACATCTATTTACTAATACTATACTTAAATTTTCTTAGGGGTCGTCTACATATATGAAATTTTACAAACTTCAAAATTTTCTATGCAAACACTTAATTTTGACATCATATTTGGATTCTTTGGTAAATTTTGCCTTTGGATACCAAATAAGAAGTCATTCGGTCAAATAGTTAGGAATTAGGCAGACATTTGGAACTCCTGATGTTAAATTCATTTTTAATCATTGCAAAACAAATTGGAATGTGGGTATTTTAATTAAGGATAACTCAGAAACTACTTGCCAGTCAGTTCATCAGTCACACTATATATTGCTGGAATGAACTGTCACTTTGGATTCGCATATTTGAAACTTTTAAGAAATCGATTTTTGGTCAAAATTTTTTAGGTTATAATTTCTAGTTTTTTCTCGAATATGACTTTCAAAATATATATCGTTTGAAATTAAAGTTTAAAAATATAATATGAATTCTAACTTAATAAATTTTTTAACAGAAATCAACTTCTAGAAGCCTTAAATATACGAATAAAACATTATAGCTAATTCCGCCAAGTAGCTTTTGAGTAATGCATAAAAAACTACACGCATTGAAACGATTAAAATGAATTTAATCATTGGAAGTTCCAAAAAAATTTAACCTGCATAATTCCTATATTACTTGACCGGATGACTCCCGGTTTGGTATCCGAAGGTCAAATTTACCGAATAATTCAAAAAATATGTCAAAATCAGATGTTAGTATCAAAAATTTTAAGGTATGATACAATAACTATATGTACACAACCCCCTGAGCAGGGCCTGATTATGCGAAAGGCACGTGAATCACGAGCTTCCCCTCTAAAGTTTAATAAAGGCCTGAAAATGATTATGAAATGGAGAATATTTCTCATTTTTTATTGCATTTTTATTTAATTATTTACTTATTTATTTATTTTGGTGAAAAAGTTTGCTACGCAAGATAATAACCACACTACTTCAGGAAACTTATCTAAATGTGTTGAATAGGCTGTTAATCATATGACATCTACAAATCAATCGTGTAACCAAAAATACAACATACATATATACACTATAATCTATACTCTATCTGTAGTACATACAGGGAACATAAAAATAAAGCTGTTGAATGAAATATGTGTGAACTCGACTAAGCCATTCCCGACACTAATATTTGTAAGCATTTCCGAAATTCCATGTAAGTTGAATTTAGAAAAGATATCTTGAATTCAAGGAGCCCACATATTGGTACTTACTGTGCTTCCCCTAACTTCAGAGGTTTAGCAGGTCCAGCCCTTAAGCAAAATTTAAGTACACTATTAATAAGTAGATGTTATTATTAATCAATTAGTACCAGACACATATTACGGCAGAGATTTGCGGCAGAGATAGTAGGAAAGGTATATATTCAATATTAACACGAACATAAATATAATGCATTATATAAAGCAGATTTTATATTGAGAAGATACATAAGTTCAATAATTCAAACTTTTATTTACATAGAAAAATTATGCATCACCCCTTGAAAATATTTCTTAAAATATACAATGCATAAAAATGCTATTGAATACACAATTTTCAATACAAATAAATAAACAAGCGTGAATTTGAATGCATATTTTGGGCAGTAAAAATGGTGAATTAAATAGAAAAAAAAAAAAAAAAAGAAAACTTTCAGGAACCTCTTTTCTTACATACACCCACACAAACATATATTAACAAAAGAATAAGTACAGAAATACATCCAAAAATATCAGATTATAATTACAGTTCTTGCTCACATTTAATTCTGGTCTAATGATATGAAATAGATCAGCAAATATTCAAACATAGGTATGGTATAACCCCTGTTATGTCCATCGCGAAGCAAGTGAGTAACGCATGATGACCGGTACTTATAATTTCACCTCTGAATCTAATCAAATGCCACCATAGCAGTCACTTAGAGGCCATCAATGTTGAATGCCTGTCAACCAAATTGAAGCTCCAACATTACTGCTATCAGAATCATTTGAATCTCAATGCTATCTACACAGCAGTTCTGTAAAGGACAGTAATTTCAATGCACTGTTTAAACGATACTCCACTAGTGAAGTAAATTCGAATTTAAGCACGATGAAGCCTCCCTATATAATAATAATATATAATACATTAAACTAAAAATTGTGGATTTTAAAGTCTCAAGCGAAAAAGTTATATGCCTTGAATAGTCCGTTAGTTTGGGAAAATTTAAATAATATCAAAGGAATCTTCAAATTAGTAATTATATAAAATGTCGAATTTTATATAATTACTTAATATAATTATTTAAATATATATCGAACGCATGAGAATTTTGGTACCTTTATTTTGGAATGTAAGAAATTTAATGTTTCAACATCAAATTTTCTTTCTATTAACAGAAAGTAAGAAGTCATTAATACTAGTTTAAATAGATTAATAATTTGATATTATTATTAATGCAAAAATAGCAATAAAATGATCTTCTTACTTAAAGTACTAGATAACATACAGTTCTGGATTAATTCAAAACGAATAATGAAATTATACCATTTTTTAATTTAAAATTAAATAATTTAATTTAAAACTACAATTTAAAAAATAGTTAAAAATTCTTCATTTGTTTACAAACTTTCAATAAGATTACTAGTTTTTTAAGCATTTCAAGCAATTCAAAATAATATAGTGCCAGTTCAATTAGAATACACAAAAATGATTGTAATAAACTTTGTTCTTTTTTTAAAGATATGAAAGAAACTATTTAACGTGGAGTTAACATTCACATTAATATTAATATTTTTAAATCTATCAACTGACATAAAAAGCCAAAAGAATGCTTATAGATATTTGGAATGTATCACAACAAGGTTATAACTCATGCCAATACTTGTAATAAATATAAGTTCATGCTTGAAACACATATAACTTTATGCGTGAATGAATTTATGTTCACTTAAACTTTATAAAGTAAGGTAATTTTATTTATCAGCAATATATATATATATATATATATATATATATATATATATATATATATATATGCAGATCAAATTGCTCAAATATTTTACTATAATCACGAAAACTTCAAAATATCTTTATTTTTACACTTTTAACTGCTTCTAATACAATCTTTGTAGTTATTGAAAATAATACCTGAATTTGGACACATTATATTTAAGAAAATATAACTTTATAATTTAATAACTAATAAACATTGTGTTTAGTTCAAATCAATATTTTCAAGAATTTTCTTTTCTTCTAAGTTTTTAAAACACACGTTTTTTCCCCTCCATAATACATCGTTAATAAAACTACCTAAAAAGAAACTTGAACATATAATTAGAAAACTTAAAACAGTGGTTTAATACTAATTCAATTATGATGATTTTGTAAAACTTCATGGAAGTTTTAGGGGAAAAAAAACATTAAGAAAAACAAAATTAAGAAATAAACATAAAGTTAGAGAACAACATTAAGTGTTAGTAATATTTCTACTTCTAAGTTGAAATATTAATGAGAAGTTTTAGAAAACATTTGTAGTGTCTTAGGAATTGACTAATTTTTTCATACATTATATAATTATAATAAAAGGAATACAATAAATAAATATTATATTTCACTTAAATTAGTTATTAAAGCTAAGAATGTGGAAAATAACTTAGACATAGAAAACTAGAACAGAAAAATAAAATAGTTTAAGGTTTTCCCCTATTAATATAAAACTATTTGTAGCATCTTCTTTTAAGACTATTGGGAGTAGTGGAACCTACATTTAATAGTTTTAAATTTACGATATAAAACTATTAATGAATTTTTAAAATACAGCAGTTCTAATAATATCTGTAATTTATGTGCCCAGATTCAAGTATTAAAAAATAAAAATATCTTGAAATTTTTTTTTTCAGTTTCATATATTATAAATACAGAACTAGCAAAAAATATGTATTCTTACGATAAATAACTTTAAAAAAAACATCTCTGTTAAAAAAGAAAATAACCGATTTGTTTTCCAAAATCTTTTTTTTTTTCTTTTGCAATTGTAAAATTTATTAACATTTTAATAACGGTTAGAAACACAACTATTCCAAATAGAATAAAACTTAATTAGCACCTTCCATTTAAAAAAATTATTAAAGTATCCCAATAAAAATAAATAATATATAGGGTGTTCTTAAATTATTATAGGGGTTTCATAACTTTTGATTTAAGGAAATGGCGAAAATTTTATTTACATATTCGTAAAGTACAACACAAAAAGTGTTTTGAATAACACAAACAATGTTATATATGCGTAAAGTTGCAACTCAAACGTTATTAATCAAATAATGATTATAATCAAATAATAATTAATATTAAAATTTTATCAATTTTATTAAAAAGTTATTAATGAATTATTAGCACGAAGTTAGATAGTTTCCACATAATACTTTCGATTTTCTTTTTTTGATAAATTTGATAAAATTAAAATTATTATTTGATTAAAATCTTTATTTGATTATTTTCAGTTTTCTGCATATGTAACTTGGGTTGTGTTATTATTAAAAAAAAAAAAAACGTTTTTTAATTGTACACTTTACGAATATGTAATAATATTTTTCGTCAAGTTCTTAAATTAAAAGTTATCAGATAAGGAAACCTCGACAATAATTTATGGACACCCTGTATGGCTACGAATAAAAGAAAACATATTAATAAAAACAGCGATAATAATATAAAAAGAAAACAATACTATTAAGAAATGAAATGATATGATCGTCGAAGAGAGTTACAGAAGAAAACTTGTTAGTTGAAAAACAGATTTACGTATTTTCCAGCCTCATAATGATTCTTGTTGCAAAGACACATTTACAGGCAAACTAAGGTGGCGCTTAATGCTATCATCACAAGATGTGTGGGGTTGGTACCGATCAACGTAACCATTTTATTTTTTTCTCAGCAACATAATGTTTATTGTTGAAGAGACACGTGTGTAGGCTAAATAAAGTTTGCAGGCGGCATCAATACCATATACTGTTCAAATGAAATTTTTTCAAATATGTAATTAATAAATTTGATGTAATGTTTAAGTGCAAATAAGACTTTGAAGTAAATACATCAAGAGATGAAGGCTGAAAAATATTTTGTGCTTCAAAATATTATAATAATAAAAATAATATTATTATTATTTTTTTAGAATTCTTTTTTGCATTTATACTCAGCATGATTATTTTTTTTGTCAGTTTTTGCATTTTTCCCTACTTTTGAATAGCAAATGCATATGCTCATCAATATGTTTTACGCAGTATTTTAATTGCGATAAGCATTTAAAAATAATTTCAAATACACGCACAAAATCAATTGTGTGCCGATTAGTATATTATTTTTTTTTCAGCAACATTATGTTTATTGTACAGGATCGGCTTCAGAGGGAGGCGAGGTCGGGTGACCAACCGGGGTGCTAAAAATTAAGGAGAGGAAATTTGCAGTAAATGCATTTTAAAAAGAACAAGAAAAAAAAAGGTGGTAAGAAAATGTTTTTTGTTTCAAAGTATTGTATTATTTTTCGATGTCACCCCATATTGTACTTTTCCAGCAACATAATGATACTTGTTGCAAAGACATATTTACAGGTAAACTAAGTTTAGTACAATATTATCACCATACAATTTATCATGTTGGTATCCATTTTTGTTTAGAGGCTAAATAGTTTGAAGAAAATGTTTTCTTTTAATGTACTGGCAGTACTTACAATTTAAGTGCGATGATTTGACGCAATGTTTCATTCTATTTAAGATTTACAATAAATGCATTAAAAAACTTGAGGAAAAATTATTTTATATTCCAAAGTACTATATTATTTTTTAAACTCACTCCATACTGAACTTTTCCAGCAACATAAATGAAAAAATACTGCATATTAAACACAATCTAATAAGATAAAGAAAATGTTAATTACATGTTGGTTCAATTAATTTTGTGGAATACTTTGCTATAAAATTGATCAAATTTAATAAAATAAATCAGTTATTGAATATTAATTGCATTATTATATTATATAATTTCACGATATAACCTAAAACTTAATAAGAAAAAGAAAAAAAATCATGCTAATATTTTTCAGGAACCACATAAAATTTTAACAGTATAATGACATTCAAAAAATTGTTAAAATTTAATTATATATATATCTTTTTTTATTACTTGTAATTTTGTATTTGACATTTTTAAGTAATGTAGAATTTTGATCAATATTGTATTTTTTACTTTTTATATTCATACTCCTGTAAATTAAGCCATATATGTAATCTGCATATATTAAATGTTTTCATACATATAATACATAACTTGTTTTCAACAAGTCATTTCATGCACAGTTTTCATTTCTTTACAAAAACTTGTTATTTCTTTATATGACTTTTAAAAAATAAGATTTGGGCATATCAAGGCATTTTACAGTTTTATATTTCTACTCCAATTTCGCAAAGAGATTATAAATTAGCAATGACACTGCCATGTGAAAAAATTATATTTTAAATTTTACTGAAAATATAAATCTATTTTATAATTACTATTTAATACATTATAATTTAATATTAATACACAGTTGTTGCATAAGTCATGACATGTCATATTAAAAGATGTTTAGATATATAATTTTTAATTGCACAAAAGTAAGACACATACAGTTGTGAGTATAAATATGTACATTTTTAATATAAAAAATATTTCAAGAAAAGGGGAAAATATTTATTACTTAAAAAATATGTGTTTTTAACATACAACTTGAAATTGATTAAAAGTGGACAAAATAGACAAAATTATATTTTCTAAAGGATGGCGGTTTTTCCTATTTGATACTAATTTTAAAGCTCATTCATTACTATATTTGGATTAAACATCAAAAGTTTTGTCTTTTTTTTTTAATTGTCCGTTATATTTGTAATTACAAAAGAAACATTCATTTTTTTTTCTTAAGTAGATATTTAAGTGCAATAAGAATTTAAAATACAATATGTCAAAATACATACATGAAGTATTTTTTTTTTTTTAACTACATATTATGATGCTTAAAGTTAGTTAAAATACTTTAAAATAAGATGTTAACTGTTTATCAGAAATCTTTAATTTTTTTTTTTTTAAATATGGAATTTTGGTATAAAGGACACAAAAAGACAAAAATAGATTGCTGAAATTGTATCGATTACTAATAGCAAATTAATATTGGGGTAATATTATTTGTATTGGCTACATTTGGACAGTTATTGGCAATATTTTCCAAGCAATCTTTATCAATACTATTATTATGCCTATACTTAGCATGAAATAATGCTCCAACATTAGGATGTTTCAATATTACATTTATATTGCCAAACAATATTTCACTATTCCACTACCAATATTTCTGCAATTTTGGCAAATATTCCCATTGTAAAGCCAATATTTGACCAATATTGATATTTTTTGGAAACATTTCCGATAGATGCAACATTAGTACGATGTACGACCAATATATCCAATATTAGTTTAATACCAGAGATTGAAAACATTAAATATCTTCCTCTGAAATGGTGTTAATTTTCATTGAGTAACAAATTATTTACAAACGGAGAATTATTTACATACCGATGATTATTAACATAGCGAAGAATCAGCATGAAATTGTAAGTGAAGCTTGTGATTAGTTGGAAAATCATATAAGTGCAATAACTATAGCTACAAAGAGCGAATAAAGAGCAAAAATAGATTAGTTTTCGAAAAACTACAATGCTAGCAAAACAGTTGAAGCAAAGTATGATATTAATGAAGTTATCAAGGACAGATGTCAAAACTGTCATGAATCAAAAGGAAGTGACGCATTTTTTATCTTTAACTTTGAATGAGAACCCATACAAACTACACAACACATGATCGGTTAAGCTCGTAAGCACGTAAAGTTATCCCCGTGATCGTTAAGCCTGTGAAACGTAAAAATGGTAATCCTGTTAACTTTTGACCAAAAGTAATTGATTATGTCGCAGCGTTCGATTATCCCTTTAACGATATTATACAATTCAAGATACTTCAATTCTTATGTAAAAGAAAGGGACTTTTATCAAACAAATATATAATTTCATTGGGCTGTCCGATAAAACCGTCACAAGAATTTAAAATACAAACTGGTTAAAGTATTCCTGTTTATATTGCTTTAAATAAATATACAATGGTCATAAAACCGTTAAATCTGTATAACATGCATTTCAATATATAAGGGAAGCAACTGACGTAAAGTTCGTTTGAATATTATTAATATTTTTTCATAAAGAGCAAACTGTATATAAAGGATTTGCATAACGGAACGTTTACTTCTTTTGTCGAGACCGCTTGTCACCCTTGCAAAATGCTTACATATGTTTCACATTCAAGTTTTACTCGTCGGTAGTCGCATATTACACTTAAAATTCGTACGCAATATACATCATGAACCTGAAGTTATTTTAATGAACTAAGACTCGTTTTACAGCTGCATCTCTAACTTTCACTCCAAACGGTCATTTTAAAATTTGTTTATTTATTTTTGGATTGTGACATTCGTTATCCCATATTTTGACCTGTATATCAAGTAGATAAGCTATGACGCCCTTATGACTTTTAAACCGAGATACTTTAATAAACCTTTAAATTCAAGCTTAATTGCAATATCGTTAAAATAACAATAAATTACTATTAACCCCCATGAACTGCAATAACACTTTTGAAAAAAGTTTGCTTCTTACCAATAGTTTATGATAAATAGCCAATACTACAGACAAAATTCAATATACTATATATATAGCTTTATAAATTTAAGGATTAGAAAATGGTGCAAAACATACCACCAGCAGAAATTTTCAAAAAAATTAGATGTAATCAGATATTGATAAAACAGAAAAATCAAAGTACGACTTACACAGTTTTTCTAAATGAAAAGCAAATTCGTGGAAATTCAAATTTTAATTATTTATGGAATATTTCAAATCACTTAGCATGTACAGTCTCGTTGCATTTTTTGCAAAGAGTAAAAACCGATAATTTCGCAATTTTTTTAAATATAAAAAAATTGCGATTGGCAACCAAAAAAATTTATAAGATAAAATAAACATTCTAGTTTTCAACAAAAATGTTGTTCATTCAAACATTCATTTTCATAAGATTATATATATATATATATATATAAACTTAATGTAAAATTTAACCATTGAAACATAAGAAATTGACCATACACAATGAAATCACAATACCATATAGCAAAGTCAAATTACAGATATTGGCATATCTTATATTTTCATAATATATATACATATATATATATATATAGAATCATCATTCTATCATTCTACTTAACCTATTGTTATTTGTTTTTGGCTATATAGAGTGGTTAATGTAAATGTATAATTGTGTTTTATATATATATATATATATATATATATATATATACACACACATTTTACTTATATTAGTAGAATATTGCCCTTGAAAAAGTGTTCCACTATATAAAGTTTCCAATTGCTTTTTATAATAATTTTCACTTTCTGCACATTGGATTTTTTCTCTACATATCTTTAAGTATTTTTCCCACTTATTTTAATTTTGAGAATCTTAAATTTTTGGATATATTTATGTATTGTATTGTAATTATCGCTTTATCTACATTGTCGATTATTTATGTGGTTTAATGGTTGTTATTTACAAAAGTTTTATTATATATATATGTGTGTGTGTGGAAATTCAAATTTTAATTATTTATGGAATATTTCAAATAACATGCACAGTCTCGTTGCATTTTTTGCAAAGAGTCAAAACCTATAATTTCGCCATAATAAACCATATATATATATATATATATATATATATATATATATATATATAATTATAATATCTATGAATTTCAAAAAACATATCAAGTTCTATTATCATTCTACTTAAATCTCCAAAGAGATAATTAATGATATTGTGTATACAGAATACCACATAGCTAATAATTAACATGTGCAAACATAATATTACCATAGCTTGTGCTTCAATGGTAATTGGCCAAATTTTACTCATACCTAAAGAATATTGAAAAAAGAAAAAAGAAATAGAGAGAAAGGGGAAAAAAAAAATTATAAATTGGAGTTGCAATTAAGTAAATACAAATGGATTAATAAATTAAATATGAACCATATACAATGGAAAATTGGACCACATGAGAATTAAATATGAATTGGATATGAAAAAACACATGCACATGTACTCATCAGCCTGGATGCACCCACACGTGTTTTAAATAATAATTCAGTGTTTCATAATTCTACTGGCATAATGCTAAGATCAGTAGAATCATCCAGGTACACTGAATTATTACCAGACAACAATTTGATATATTAAAATTTGGAAATATTTAAATAGGAAAAAATATATATATATATATATATAAGGTGCGTTTCCGCATCATCAGCAGGTAATGAGTTAAAGGTCTGCTAAAACAATTTTATATTTTCCAAATTTTAATATTTCTGCATTTTTAGTATGAAAGAAAAAGCAAATTAAAGAGAAAATAGATTCTGTTTTTCTTTTAAAATTTAAATTATTATCAAGAACAAATATAACAATGACAAGAGTCAAAAATTACGTGAAAAAAAATTATTTTGCATCATTGAAGGCACTTTTATAATTTTATTTTAAATATAAGGCTTAATGTCTCAGAATAATGATAACCTTTAAACAAGAATTTAATTTTTCAGTATTGACAAATACCTACGAAATAGATTATATATGTATAATACCTTTAAAAAAAAAAAAAAAACATATATCTAACAAGTTCGTATAAGAAATTGATCGAATGTATTATTAAAAGATGGCATGTAATAATATTTTACATTAATTGTTAAAGTAAGAACAAATATCTACTTGGAAAACACTTTAATAAATCTAACCTACCAGGAAATCTCAGCGTATTAAAATTCCTTAACATTTTAAAGGTAGATGATGAAAAACATAAAATGAAATATAAAAAGGAATGAATCATACAATGGAACAAAAATTGAAGGAAAAAATAATATATATATAACAAAAATGACCTAATCTATTACTTAAAGATGGCATGCGATATGTTTTATTTATTAAGATGTTTCCTATATGTATATTTTTTTACTATATTTACTAAAAATTAATGTTAAATATTCATACATGCAATCTTTAAATAAGAGATTCGGTCGTTTTTGTGAAACGAACTCTTAAGATTCAAAGGTTTCTTTGGGATTTGATTTCAAAGGTATTTTATATATTTGACATTCTATAATATCCTGCTACCTTGCGTGAATTTGTATTATTTAATTTATGAACATTTTAAGTGAATTTTCCATTTGATACTATTTTTATAGCCCAATTTTGGCTCTTAAATATCTATTGATCAGCTTATCTTTGTTTTTCACACATGCGATTTCATTTGAAATTATATATAATAAACAATAAAAGACTTCCAGTGCTCTAAAAAATTCCCATATAATCTTACAAATAACCTGCAATATTTTACAACATATACATTCATTATGATTGAACTTTACAAATGTCAAGTAGGAAAATAACATGGGGAAAATACGCAAAAATACGCACAGATAATTATAAATAATCAAATAAAAGTATGCATACAAATATAAATAAACCTGATTCAAATTTATTTAATGGGAAAACCATAAATGATACACTGAAAGAAAAAATATTTTTGACTTAAAGGCAAACATCTAGACGTAGTAAAGTATCATGTATTTTAGCAGGAAAATTTATATTTGTAATACATGTTATTGTAACTGATTTATTAACTTCGTTTGGCCTCATTTCTATTCTAATTTGTATGACATAAATAATGGGCATTATTTAAAAATTTTAATTTTTAAATCACATCATGCCTCATTTGTGAGAAAATGGAATCAGAATATAAATGATTATATGTATTTAATATTCATATGCGCATATCCTGTATTGATCATATGCATTTATTATTATCTCAGAAAGCTGGATTGACACCGAAAGAAACTTTTCATGTTGTAGTGAGTTATTTTTGTACTTCATCAAAGAACAAAGAATAGGAACATCCAAAAGAAAAAAAGCAGTTGACCTTATGCATTTTTGGCTACATAACACATAACTCACATATACTAAGAAGCATCATAAATATATGAGATGAGCTACAAATCAAATGCATATCAAGATCATTATAATTTATTATTCCAGAAACAGTAAAACTTCTCGATGTAAAAAACAGCTCTAAAATGCAACATTTAATTTCATCTGGGAAAAAGAGCAAACGTCAGTGATAAATGCATCCATTGTTTTCGCTTCTTTTCGAGCTAAACAGACCGGTCTAATAAATTTGGGATAAAGCTCTAAATTGGTAGAAAAGACAAATCTTCCGGTCACTTAGACAATAACCCGCGTCCTGGCTTTTGACCAATTTCCACTTCTGGAAAAGGATATTGCTTGGAATTTCAGAAATGAATAACCTAGATAATTATTTTTAACTTTGTTAATGAGATAATGTAATTTACATTGTTCTAAGAAAAAATGGGAACTGGAGATTTTTTTTTTCTTTATGTAATTTTTAGAAGAAGGTGCTCACGCCAAACTTGAGCGATAAATCGCAGGAATGTTACTTTACATATATTAGAATGAAAATTTCGCTATATTGGTTTATTTTTGGTGTGAAATTCAGTGAAATTTCGCCACACTTGGCGAATATTTTGGCAAATACGTGCGCGCGTGCGTGTGCAATCTCTATGTTACGATGTAGATGCAAGCACTAATGTGCAAAAATATTACAGAGCGATGGGTTATTACATTTCTTCATTTTCGATGTTTAAATACAATGACGTTATCATATAATGTGACAGTATCAAGTCCTCGGTGTTACTGATAGAAGGACACGCTTGTGCTTTATATAAAAGTTCTAAATAGGTGAAAAAAGACAAATCTTGTCAGTTAGACAATAATCCCTGTTCTGGATTTTGACCAATTTTCATTTCTGGCGAGGAATACTGGTAGAAAATTAAGAAATTAAAAAAAAAAAAAAGTGAAATTGGGAAAGTTTATATTTAATAAAACAAAGATAAAAAATCGTGTGAAAAAAAAAACTGTTTCACAAAAATATAAAAGAGCTATTAAAAAAAGGGAAGAAGAAGGATTATATTATCTTAATTTTCTTTTTCTTTTATAGCTGTTACGAAATAGAAAAAAAAATAATACGGCACTATCTGTTTCTTGATAGACAAAAACAAAACTGTATGACAAATGAAAAAAAAAAAAAAAAAAAAAAAAAAAAAAAAACTAAACACGAAGGAATCTTTTCCCTTGCGCTAACCAAGATTACACTAAAATGAGTTTCGTATCAAAGAAAATTTAACCTCTTAAACATTTATTAAAATGAGTTTCGTATCAAAGAAAATTTAACCTCTTAAACATTTATTAAAATGAGTTTCGTATCAAAGAAAATTTAATCTCTTAAACATTTATTAAAATGAGTTTCGTATCAAAGAAAATTTAACCTCTTAAACATTTATTAAAATGAGTTTCGTATCAAAGAAAATTTAACCTCTTAAACATTTATTAAAATGAGTTTCGTATCAAAGAAAATTTAACCTCTTAAACATTTATTAAAATGAGTTTCGTATCAAAGAAAATTTAACCTCTTAAACATTTATTAAAATGAGTTTCGTATCAAAGAAAATTTAACCTCTTAAACATTTATTAAAATGAGTTTCGTATCAAAGAAAATTTAACCTCTTAAACATTTATTAAAATATACTTTTTAATCAAAAACTACGCTAGCGTTATTATAGCAGTGTTGAATTCTGGGTATGGCCATGTCGAAATGCCCCACCTCCCCTTTTCCCAAGGATGAGTTGGAATTTTATATTTATTAGTGATTTAGAAGTGCAATACCCTCCCCTCCCCCCTATAATTTTGGATTAGTCATTTTTGTTTCTATTAAAAAATCCACACACAAATTATTTGAAAATATGACCCCGGTGGAATTGGCTGATATTTTGGTAATGTTATAGTTCATGCGATGCACAATCATGAATAAGTTGGAAATTGTACGTTAAACGTGACATGTGAGGTGCGTTTGTTTTATAACTAGTTTCACAATAATTATCCTTATTATCTCAGTGAAATGAATTATAATATCGTCTGCTATGAGCGAAATGAGCATTTCTTATTACGTATGTCACGTTTACAAGTGCGAATTGTTTTTTCTACACCAAACAGCACTGCAAAATTTACCATGGAGATCTTGCTTTGCGAATGATTACCTCCATGGTTTAATATTTTTATGACTCACAATGAATGAATCTATTGTGTTTATTTACTCTAATGGATTGAGATATTCGGCTGGTAGCATAATTTCCACTGAAGTTCTCAGAATCTATAGATTTTTTAATGTAACTCATCTCTCAAGCAAACAATTTTTTTGAACAAGCTTTCTAAAAATGTAACTTTTAGGCAATTTTATTTTAAAAAATAATTTTGAATAAAAATGGTTTGCCTGGCATATGAAAAAAGAAGTGTTTTGCCGTATTTGTTTCCCTCAGTTACATGACTTGCGCTTTTATTATATAGATTACGGATTTAATAGAATAAAGAAAACTTTTTATTAATATATTTTTAAGGTTTGGTTCGATTTTCATAAAATTTGAAATGACTCGACAAAATTCTGCAACGATATATTAAATTTCAATCTATTTCGGTTGGGTTAGTTTTTGCGCTGTTATATGTGGACAGTCGGACATACCAGACGACGACTGTTGGTGCTTTCTAAGGGAACCTAATCCGTATTAACGAGAGATTCGAAGAAAACCACGGAAAACTCCGAACGATCAGGCCGACGGGCGCGATTGGATTCGAACCCAACACCTCCCGTCTACCAGTTTTGAGAGCAGAACCTCTCGGCCATTGGTGGGGCTGTATATAACAGTAATAACTTGTTAGTTAATGTGCCGTGTAAAGACAGTTAATATTCAGCCGGTCCCCAGCTTTTTTACAAGAAAAAAAGGAAGGAGTGGGGGGGGGGTATTTCTTTTATTTATTACAAACAATTATTCTGTATAAATTTGTGTGATTTAACTGATGATATGAATCTTTTTTCTCCGAAACCTTTAATTTGTTTACCGTCTTGACAGGTACTATCTAGTCATCTTTGTTAATTAATCGTTAATTTAGATATTAGAAACCAAAGTAGATCAAGTCCAGTTTTTCGTTCAACTGAATCTGAGATGACGAATTCTTCCTCTATCTAATATATAAAAATTTGTCTGTCTGTCTGCACTTCTATTCAAATCAACAGTTTAGAAGCCAGAATTGTGAAATGTTACGTATATAAGGTGCATTAAAACACGACCGAGGCAACTAAAATAATCCGGAATCGAAATAATGTATAGTTAATTTTTAATTAAAAAACCCCCAAAAATCTAACAGCCTTTTCCTATCAAATTTAAACATTTTTCGTTAAAGCAGTTGCCAACAATTAAAAATCCACAATAAAATTCTTTCTACAATAATTAATTTTCTATTGATAGATTTCCACGTGAAAAATGAAAATGAAATAAAAAGTTTCAACAATTGAAATAAAAATTAATATGACGTTATATTTGTAATATAAAGGAAATTTTCAAACATTTCTCAATAATACAAGGAGTATGAGTATGTGTAAGTACAGAAAGCAAGTTAATATGACGTCATTAGAGAATTAAAAAGCAAAATAATATGACGTCATATTGAAAGTTTAACGGACTTTTTCAAACGTTTGAGAATCATACAAAGACAGTATCAATAAGATTAATAGAGAAAGCAAGTAGATATGACGTCAGCAGGTGAATATAACGTCGTATGGGTTTGAGGAACGTATTGAATCATGATAAAAACCCGATTATGGAAATATTGATATATTTTAACATTTTGAAGTTCTCTGTACAACATATTTAATTTTGATATTTATTTTTCTACAAAAAGATTCTTAAAATCCCAGAAACGCCATGTACTTCAGCTAGTAGGCAATAATTTGTCTGATGCCGTAACCATAGTAATAGGTTGAAAATGTGAGCAACAGATAGCGCTATAGTCACCAATGATTCTGGATGAAATGCACGAGAGCCAACTTTAATCCAAATGTCTCTGGATAAAGTTTTGTACACTGTAAAAAAAAAAAAATCTATAATTTTGACAGAAAAATATTGTATTACCAAAAAAACTGTTTTAAAGAAAAACAGTTTTTTCCTGTAAAAAAAAAAAAAAAAAAAAATGTGGATTTTGTAATTTTTACAGAAAAAAACGGTTTTAATGAAAATATACAGATATTTTCTGTAAGTTAAACGGTTTTCGACTGGCGCCGAAATCGGCAGTTTCTTTTCTGTCAATTTGAGATTTTTTTTTTTTTTTTTTTTTTAAACAGTGTATGACCTTTATGCATTTCAATTTGTAATATACTTGGTTACATTGCGTTTTCGGATTTATATATATATTTTTTTTTTCTGATCTCCCAGCAAAAGCTATGTAATGGGGGAAATGGAGGGGGGGGGGGGTACTGTGGTTATACCCTGTGCTTTTTTTATGCTGAAAATTTTTCATTAGCTTTCGTGCTAATAGTTTTCATGGACTCTTCCTAGCTAATTTTAAAATAACTTAGTAACTTTTAGGTGGCTCTGCGGTGAAAAACAAAAAGAAGCGCAAAGATCGGAAAATTATTAAAAATACAACCCTCAATCTTCAATCTCAGAGTACTCTGTGGTCAGACGCAAAAATCGCAAGCGATCCGACGAAAAAGTTCCGCATCCCGAACAGCAAATAAATAAACAATCCCGAAAAGATGAAAGAAAAACTATCCATTACATACATGACAAATTATTGGCAAGGCAAGCGGAAGCATTCACGTATAAGTATGACTGCATGAAGAAATGCTAATTATTAGCAATCAAGGACACATAGCTTACAAAGATAGAATGTTTATTTTTAGTAACAAAAATAATACAGTAGTATCCGTTATATTGCGCCTCGTTATGCGTTCACACGGATATATCCCTCTATTCCCGTATCTTCCTCTCTCTCTCTCGAAAAAAGTTCTTTTTAATCGCAGTTGTATCTCAATTCTTTATGGCTAATTTTATTAAGAAAATTATAATATATGTATAATCTAACATTTTGGAGAATAAATATAAGAAAATTATTTTTAGGATATCATCTTTGTTAATTTTTAATACCCTCGATTTTATCACGTTTTTAGATGTTTCGTGTTTTTTTTTTTTCTTATCTCCCAGGAAACGCCGGATATTGATTGTAAATCGATTTGTAAATGATGGAAATTTTTCTTTAGTTCAGTGCGAAATAATTTGCGCGGATTCTTGGTTAATTTTAAATTAATTTAGTAACTTTTGGATGATCCCATAGCGGCCAACCTTTACGGTTTTTTTCAAAGTCAAATAAACATAAATTGAATCAAACAAATTATTCAAAGAGATGTTTCTTGTTTCTAAGTAGTATATTTTATTTTTAAAAAAAATGGTTTTATTGGATTTTAAAACAGACGGGAGGTTGGAAACTATGCGACTTTTATGTAGAAAAGAGGAGTATAAGAAAGCGAAAATTTATTAAAAATACAACCCTTTCTCTCACCCTCAACCTCGGAATACTCTGTGGTCAAACGCAAAAATCGCAAGCGATCCGACGAAACTGCTCCGCATCCCGAACAGTAAATAAATAAACAATCCCGAAAAGATGAAAGAAAAAAAAAAAGAACTATCCATACATCCGCGACGTATTGTTGGCAAGACGAGCAGAAGCAACCATGTATATGTATGACTGCATGAAGAAAAAGCCCCCCAACTTCGCTCTCCTGACTGACTTGGATCAATAGTAGCACGTTAACTCTGTCAAGTGTCTTGTGCCCCGAGTCAATGATGCAGCGGGGTTGAGGTCAGTTCTGTCAGTCCCGCAAAAACCGATCTACACACACATACACACTCTCACACACGCATACACTCGTGTATTTTTTTCTCCATCGCTCTCCATCCTTCGAGAATTTTTTGCTGTAGTTGTTTTTCGCTTTTTGACACTCTCTTTCCTTTTTTTGATGCTTTATTCACAGTGGGTTTCTTTATTTTCTGGTATTTTTTTCCCATCTCTCTCTCTTTTTTTTATTTCATTTTTTATCCCCCCCCCCCCTTTTCGCTCTATACTAGCTCTCTGTATTTTGTGATATCTTCAAGGGGGAGGGAAAGGAGTTTTGAGGGATCAAGCATATATTGCTGAATTTTTTTTGAGGGACGTTGAGCTGCGGTTTTGAACAAAGTGAATTTGGGTTTAGTCAAATACACAATTTACATTTGTAAATATATTTGTAAGCAAAGTGGGGTTGAATATAAATGGAAAGAACATAATTTTAGGTTAAGTTTAAATTTCGATTTTTTTTGTTAATTTTTCCTTTTGCAATGGTAATGGAATGTTTATATATTGAATTCATGCTGTATATTACTTAAGTAAAACATACACTTTAGGTTCCTATTGACTAATGATTAATTTATCACAAAGAACTAATTATTGCAACGTCAGGTGTATTTTAAGTGTCAATATATTTTTAACATTTATTGTTTATGTTACTGTTAAGCAGGGTTTGATAAATACGAGGTAAAAACTTGTTTTCCTGTTTCACTATTTCATCGATCTCCACAGCAGATATAGATTTTGTAGCATTCAACTATCAGGGCACTTGAAGCACTCGGCAATCAGCATTTTAAGAATATGCCTGTTAATTTATCTTTTGCAGTATTTCTTTTCTTTTCTTTTTTTTTTTTTTTTTTTTCCCAAATATATATAAATTTGATAAGTTTCATTACAAAACTTAGTGTATATTATCTTTCTAAAGTATGTGACTAATAATTCTAAACTATGCTTGTTACTATTTTCTCTCAATTCATAAAAACTTTTATGCTTTTTGAAAATCATTGACGGCGAAGAGAGGGGGATAAATATTTTTTACTGCCTACTAAAATGTTTTGCTAGAAACCGGATTTTATCAAATTTGCAAAGTTTTGCTTATTAAGAATATTTTTCAAGAGATATTATAAGGAAAATTTGGGATCGAGACTAGGGGGCGGTAAAATCAGAGAAAAATAGAGTCTGTGTGTTTAATTTCAGTGATTAATGACAAAAGAATATGTTAATTATAATACTGCACTTCTGGTAAATCAGAATGCGCAGAATTTAAATTAAGATCTCATTCCACCACATTTTTCTCTTTCCAGTACAAAATTTTACCACTTAAAAGTTCCGTATTGTTAATAATAATAATAAAACAAAAACTTAGCTAGTTTATGCCGAAAGGAATATTAGAAAACAAAAGGTTCGTGTGATTTTTAATTTGTTTTATTTGTATTTAATCGGAGGGTTTTTTATTAGAAGTTTGATTGATACAAAGATGACAGACATTCTCTCAACATATTTAAAAAAGATAAGTTTTTAAATAAATAAAATAAATAATTTTACTTAATTATAGGTACTACTTTATTAGAGCTAAAATTAAAATAAATAATTGGAGAAATTAAAATAGACAATTTCTGGCTAATGCTTGAATAGCCTTGATATAAAATTTTAAAAATCTGAAAGTAGAAAATTATAGAAAACTAAATTCATCCATTATGCATAAGCTAAGTTGAATTATCTTTCTGCAAATACCCAGTATTGGATGCATGCAATGTAGAATTTATAAATAAAAATCAACGAGAAAAATATTTAAAAATAAAAAAGTCAAGCAATTTTTATAAAATATGTCACGTTTCATCTGAGTTTTTATTATTAATGTGCATGCATGTATGTGTTCATATGACCTTCTTCAATAATAAATTTAAAACATATTATAATTCATAAATAGAAACTCTTCAGATTTTTTTTTTTCAGTTATTCAACATAAGTATTTAGTCAGTCTGATAATAATGATGTGGAAAAAAACCTATATTATTTTTAATTATTTTAAATAATTAAATAATAATCTCCAATTAAATAATGTATATTAATTTTAAAACTATTATTACTTTATTCTTGTAATAGCTTATATATTCTGGTAGAAGAAATCTTTTTTTTTTTTTTTTTCTAACGAAAAATTTAGCCTTGCATTCTGAATAATATTTTGTCAGATGCAACGGTATGAAAGACAGTACATAAGTTAGAAAAAACAATGGAGGCGGGTGAAATTGACAACAGATAGGTAAAAAGTGTCGATGTGTTAAACAGATGTCAATTTCAAGGTATATGAACATAGCAGAAAAAAAAATAATAAAACTTATTTCTCAACTATGTTTTTAGCCAAAATAATTTATTGGAAAAAGTTGCAATGAATAAATACAAATGAATAATTGAAACTATTGAAATTAAAAAGCATAGTTAAAATAAAGAAACAAGCAAACAAACAAAAAAAAAAAGAAGGGCAATCTAAAAAACAATTAATCAAATAAAAAATAATACTAAATTTTGTAAGCATTATATTCTCTAATCAGGCTGCGTATGAAAATTACCATGGAATTTATTAATTAAGTACAATTTTAAAATAACGATATCGCGAAAGAAAATATTTTCATATTTATAAAGAAAAGAGAAAAAGAGAGGCTGAATGAAGAGAAGGAGAGGGAAAGTGAGAAGGGAGGGGAAGAAGGAAAATGCTACACACAGCTTTTTCCTACATAAAACTGCAATGTTGGGTAACATGCAGCCAATAAATGCAGCGAAAAGGGAAATGTCATAACCTATTAATAAGAAATTTAATTTGTGACTGATCCCCGTTTCTATCTGTTGGTAGAGAATTCTGTCGGATAAGCGCGTAGGCGGGGGAGCAAAGGATACAGATGAAGAGAAGAGTGAATAGGAAAGGAGGAGAACAATTCGTGTAGACAGTTTCTTGGATCAAGAGAGAGCCACGAAACTATGGGATCGCGAGGGGGAAAAAAATATTTTAACTGAAAATCAAATCCTTCGCCGCTTTTGATTCTCTATTAAACTGGTATAAAATGGTCTACTGAGCATAACCCATTAGCGACAATTTTTTCAAACGTGTTTCTTTTTATTGTTATGTATGCCGAGAATATACCAGGGATAGTGAAAAGACTTGTATCAGTTTTGAAATACTTAGGCATAAATTGAAAGCACTTAAATGATATAGTGTGGATATCTGGCTGATGGATTTTTCATAGGTTTATTTTAAAATTGATTGAAAGGTTAAAGACTGAAAATACATTAAAATTATCAGTAAAAATAAATATATAAATAAATAAAATGAAGGCGTGTGCTAGAATTTTAATTATGATTATAATAATTTTGCAGGTTATCGGCATACATTTTTACTATAAGAAAAATTGGCAATCGTAAAAAGTAACTTGTGCATAGAAAATAAACAAACAAAAATGCATATTGGCTGAAACAACTAATTTTTTATTATTTTCTTCTACTTTTAGAAGTTTCATGAAAATATTGTTTTAAGGCTTAATCAAAAACACTTGTAGATTTTTTATTAAAGTATTTAGACTTTTTAAAAATGCATATTAAGTTTGGAATACCCTAAAATCAGGAGGCATAAGAATTAAAAGAGTGCTACGAAACTATGGGATGGCGAGGCATTTTTTTTTAAACTTAAAATCAAATCCTTCGCCACTTTTTATTCTCTATTATAAAATGGTATACTGTATAAAATCTAGTATAAAATGGTATACTGAACGTAACCCATTAGCGATAATTTTTTCAAACGTGTTGTTTTTTTATTGTCATATGTACGTCGGGGGCTATAAGATAATTTAAAGCAGTTGTATCAGTTTTAAAATATTTTAAGCATAAAATAAAACACTTAAATGACAATATGTAAAATAGAGCTTTTTTTTTTTTTTTTTTTTTTTTTTTTTGTATTTTGGCTTAAATTGTAGAATAAAAAATAAAGTAAAAAATAATATTAGTAAAATGCATTTTGTTAATAAATTTGTTATATTCAATACACATATTTCAAAAAGGTGAATGATTTTGCCTATAATAATAGCAATAAACTCTCAAGACATTTAAAATTTTAAAGTTATTATTTTTATCATTCATTTTTCATTAACATTATTTATGTTACTTAACTTTTCTCTTCTTTCCTTATTTATTTAATATTCTTCCTTTTTTCCCCCTTTGTTATTATTATTATTATAGAAGAGGGGAGAAGGATGTTGCAATGATATTTCACATACGAGCATTATTTTGAATATAAGACTTAACTTCAAGTGCAAAAGCTACCTTTAATTGCTTTAATTTATTTATTTTTCATTTATTATTTGACAATTTTAATAAAGAGTTTATTATTAACTTTTTCGTTATTTATTCTGTTTCGTTTATATTTACCATTTTTATGATTTGAAGCCGAATATTGTAAAACAGAACGTTTTTTTTTTTTTTTTTTTTTATATAAATATAAAGCATTACCATACAATATATTCTTAATATTACAAACATAAAAAATATAATTAAATCATATATCTGCCAGCCTTCTGTTTATTATTATTATTATTATTATTATTAATCAATTAAAATCAGAAACTGTATTAAATAAATTCTCATAATTTAAGAATAGTTTTAAATATACATATTACTTAGCGCTCTGCCAAATTAGTATCTGCCATAAACGATATATTAAAATGTAGAAAGAATTCGAATAGAAGAATTACAAAAGTAATGACAAATAAAATTATATAGACAGAGATATTGAGAAAGATTAGCACAATCGCAATGCTAAAAAGTTAAAAATGGAAGAAGAAGAGTGAAAAATTCTTAATACAGAAACATAAATAAATAAATAAATAAATAAATAAATAGACGGAAAATGAGAAAAATTAGACATCCCCAAAAAGTACAGAGCGGTAAAATAATGGATTCGCGGAACTTCGATCAATGAGAGAGAACACAGGCAGTTTATTTTAATAACAATTTGGGATATTGCATTGAACATAAATAATCAGAAAAATGGTTGAATTTTTCGGTATAACTAAGATGATGTGGACAAATTCTTTGATATAACTAACTTTATACATTTTAAAACTATCACGGATATAATCCAATGTATATACGTAAATATGCATACATCAAAGCCAATTAAAATTCTAACTTTAAACCATAAACATTAAAGAAAACATAAAACAATACTTCCTAACACCCCGACATAACCGAAGACAAAAGAAAAATCCTCTCCTAAAAAATAAAAGCAAAATTTTCTTAAAAATAATTCCGGTTGATATGATTTCGCTCATATACGTTCCCCTATTACTCTCCGCGATCTCTCCCATCTTTTACGCGGCGGGAGGAGCCGTGCTTACCGCAGCGTCCACTCCGAAGCTCCGGTGGCCAATAAATCAACAACAAAGCTTGCAGCCACCTCCTCTGCCCAGAGACCCAAGAGCGCCCTCTCTAGAGCGGAGGGATACAGTTAGGAATAAGATGACGTAACAGGTTTATATACATAACAGGTGGCAACAAGGAAGGGGGTGCAAGTAAATAAGAGGGCTCTCAGGTTAAACAGGGAGGTGCAAATGTGAGAGTGAATGTGTTACAGGGAATATTATAGGAGTTAAATAGCCGAAGTATAGTTTAATCGTTTTTAATGAGAGTTTTTATCACAGAACAAATTTTCAGCAAATGTATAGATGAACGAATAAGTATCTCATCTATATGTGTGTTTGCTTTGAAATGAATGCAAAATACGAGGCTTTGTTATTTTTTAAATTTTTATTTTAATAAAAGTATAAAATATATATTTTTCTTTTCGCTTTCTTTGTTCCTGCTCCTCCCCCCCCCCTTTTCATTTTTACAGTCTTTTATTACACTCGACCTGGTTTTTGTATGTAAAGATGTAATTTTGTAATAGATTTTTAACCCACTTCTTGATATGCTGGAATTATAAAAATTACGTTCACAGGTGTTTTTCCCATTACAATACAACATTTTAATATGTTTAGAACTTAATTATAAACTAATACAGTGATTTTAAGGCATTTTTCCGTTAGCCCGCCACAGACGACAAACCGGCAAATATTCTCTATAACTCGTACAAATGTATAGGCATTGAAACAACAATGGATTTAATTATGCGCCAATACGCGTTCGCCAAAATATGCCAAATGGAAAGGAAATTGCAACAGTGACACATTTTAAAGGCTAAAAAGTAGAAAATAAATTATAAATAAAAAATGAAACGTGTAATATTTAGAGAAAAAATACGCTTTTCAAGATGAACATTGAATGTTTATAAAAGAATGGTTTAAAATATTAATTAAAATTTCTAAGTGAAAATATTTCAGCCACTTTCACATTTTTCCTCCAATAAATCCATTTTTATAAAAGCAATAATAATAATAATAAGAGGACACAATTTATTATTATATTTTTAATGAAAAGAAATTTATTTCGAATGTAAATACAATAATTCCAAAATATCAAGTTAAACGTTAAAAAAAGTTGATAAAAATTCAAACGGTCAAAAAGTTTAAATGAAGTAGTGAAATCTACTATCATAACAATAAAATATATACAAAGTGTATCTCCGAAGCAGTATTTAGAAAACGAAACTCAAAACTAAAAATTAGCATTAGTACTAATATACAACCGATATCGTACCTACAATAATAAAGAACTTTGTGTTATGTGCTGTGTTCTAAAGAGACCGCTGCACGCCAGAGCTACAAAATTTCGGAGGAAGATATCTCTGTATCTCTAAAGTAATGCACCTTGAAGCCCGATTTTTTTTTTTTTTTTTTATTATTATTAGATTTTTTAATTTAAATTTTCATGCGATTTTTCTACATTAGTTTAAAAAGACTCCGGTTTCAATCTTTTATCCCAATATAGTAAATTTTGTCCTCTTTTCAATAAAGTTAATTCGGAATTCGTACAGCAATTTTTGAATGTTTTGCGAATTTTTTTATGTGATTTGTATCTTTTTTTGCATTTCACGGCGATTATTTGACATTAGAAAAAGGAATTTTGTGTCAAACTTTTAGACTAATATAATAAATTATGTCCTTATAAAATGTCGAAATTTTTGAATTTTTCGCGATTTTTCACGTTTTGCGGCGAATTTTTTTGCATTCATGAAAAAATTACGGTTAAAATGTTTTAGCAGCCCATTATAGTAATTTTGACTTCTCCCATTTTGAATTTTTATCGATTTTTAGTGTTTTTTCGCATTCTACAGCCATTTTAGACATTCGTAAAAATAATTCTGTTTCAAACTTTTAGCGTAATATAGTAAATTTTGCCTGTCGCTATTTTTGATTTTTTTTTTTTTTTCGTGCAATGTTGCGATTTTTTGATATTCCTAAAAAGAATTCGGTTTCAAATTTTAGCCTAATATAATAAATTTTGTTCTCTACGATGTTTGAATTTTTCGCGATTTATAATGGGGTTTTCAACGCGATTTTTAGCACTTTTCAATGTTCAACGGTGATTTTTTGACATTCGTAACGAATTAATTCTGCTTCAAACTGTTAGTCTAATATAGTTAATTTTTTTCGCTGCTAGTTTTGAAATTTTAACATTTTTGCGCGCTCCGCTGTGATTTTTTGACACTCATAAAAGGAATTCGGTATCAAACATTTAGCCTAACGTAGTAAATTTGTACTCCGCGATTTTCGAATTTCTAGCGATTCTTAATGTGAATTTTCAATGCGATTTTCAACTTTTTTTCGCGTTTCGTGGCGATTTTTTGACATTTGTAAAATAAATTCAACGTCAACTTTAGCCTAATATCATAAATTTCGTCCTCCAAGATTTTTGAAATTTTTGCCATTTTTATGGTGATTTTCAATGCAATTTTTGGCTTTTAGGCGTTTCGCGGTTATATTTCACATTCGTAAAAGGAATTCAGTTTCAAGCATTTAGCGGAACATATAGTATACACTTTGTCTTACGCGATTTTCAATGTGATTTTTAGCGATTTTTCGCGTTTCGTGCAGATTTCTTGACGTTTTTGGAAGAATTCTGATTACAATGTTTTAGCCACTGATATAGCAAATTTGGTCCTCTGCAATTTTTCATGCGATTTTAAGCGGGTTTTTGTTTGCGTTTCGAGGTGATTTTTACACACATAGTATAATGAATCCAGCTTTAACCTTTTAGACATACAGTAAATTTTTTGTTCTCTTTCTCAATAAAGTTTATCCGGAATTCGTAGAGCGATTTTTGATATTTTTGAGAATTTTTTTGTGATATTTTTAGTTTTTTGCGCGTTTTACGGCGATTTTTCGACATTCGTGACAGAAATGCTGTTTTAATATTATATAGCAACTTTTGTCGTCTGATATTTTAAATAAATCTTAAATAAATATACGACATTTAGCTTTTTTTAAAGATTTTAATCAAATTATGAGGTTTTTCATGCAAAAGTTTATCCTTTTCGCTCACAGTGTTTCTTATGCAGGATTGCAGTTCGGCCTTTTTTTAAATTCAGAAATTCCGAAAAGTAATTTTTGCTTTATTTAATGACACACATTTCTTGAGTACAAAAAGTAAAAATATTTTTTTAGTAATTTCCGGTATGAATTCGGAAAATCTGAATTTTTAAAATGCTAAACTGGCAACCCTATTCCTATCACAATGCTTGTTTCTCCTGTGCTAAGCGATACATCTTTACAATGAACTGAAAGTGCCGTTATCTTACTTGCATTTCACTTTTAGGGAATTGAAAAAAAGTAATAAAAGATATCATATATACCAAAATCAAAGTGCTTCAATGAAAGCCAGATGGTATATCAATTTTTATTAAGTATTAGACTGCCTATTTAAAATTTCTTGGACATTGCGTGCTCCACTGCAGTCAGCAGCACTGGGCAGAATGTAACTCTAAAGTACCTTTTAAACTGACAAATTACGTGTAAAGTTGACGCAAGTATGAATTGCAATAACTCCATCATATCTAATTAACTTTTGGTTATGAAATTTCAAACACACATTAAAAGAGATATATTTGAACAGTTAATGTTATGAAAAAGAATCTAGATAAGCATAAAGTTTTAATAAATGAATTCACCTCATATATTGCGTTGCGCGCAAGATATCTCATAATTGAACTGCCAGAGTGAGACAAACAATTTTTTATTGAGTAGAAACATAATGAGCAGAGATATAATATGTGTTTAAAATGACCTACACTAGAAAAAGTATAATAATCAGTTCTTGAGGAAAAAAAAATAAAATACGAAAAATTTGATTAAAAATATATATATAAATTTAGTCATAATTTCTACATTTCTCACTTGATGGATATAAATAGATCATTTTGTGCATCTTTAAAGTTTATTCCTTCAGTCAAAATTACATGAAATTGTAATCCGTCATTTCTTAGATATCGTGCGCACAATGACCAAAATCACAGTTTTGAGTAATTGACTTCAAAGATAAAATTATCAGTTGATCATATAAAAAAAAGCTCAAATTGTTTTGGACATAACTTTTTTCTAAAGCGAATTTTTGCATGGGGTTTCCTTTAAAATGCTCCTAAAAATCAAATTTTAATTTAAACTATTAAAAAAAATTACACTTTAAAAGGTACTTGATGCTTTAAATCTATTCTGAATTCATTTAGTACTCAAAAGGGAATCCGCTGATAATTCTTAAAATAATCAATCCAATACAAATCGTATGTTCTGTTATTGTCATGGAGTTTCTTTTAAAATGTTCCTAAAAGATTAAATTTTTAATTGAAACTATTCAAAAAAAATATTTTGGACATAACTATTTTTCTATATAGTACAGGTAAAATAGGGTTTTTCAGAGACAACTATTGGTTATTCCCCAAAATTTGAGAACTTCGTTTTGGCCTTACTAATGAAGATCCGATGTGTGCTCAAAAGATAAAGTTGCTTCACCATGTTTTTAAAGGGGAGGGGTCACAAAAGGGGACATTTAATTTCAAAGGGGAGGGGGTCAACTTTTATTAAGTAGGTCAATTGGGGTATGGTTTACCATGTATTTTACAATTCTGAATAGTATGACACCATCCACAAGTCGATACGATTATTTGTTGCAAAGTTACGGTAGGTTTTATGAATAAAAAGTCGAAAATTATATTTTAGTTCAGGTAAAATCAGGTTTTACAACAACTAACAATTAGTTGCCATTCACGAAAATTTGGGAAGAACTTCGTCGTTTAGGAAATAAGGATCCGACTAGCCCCCCCCCCCCCCCCCCCCAAAAAAAAAAAAAAAAAAAAAAAAAATAAATAAATAAATAAATAAATAAATAAAGTTGTTTTACTATGGTTTGGGGAAGAAAGGGAGGAGTTTTAACTCAGGTGAAGAAGGAACTCAACTTTTTTTTTAATATAAATTGAGTGGGGTATTGTTTACCATGTATTTTTAAATTCTGAATCGAATAACACCATTCGCAAGTCGATACAATCACTTGACACAAAGATACGAGAGGGTTTATGAATAAAAAGTCCCAAAATTATATTTCATGAAAGAGTAAAACTTTATTACATTTATTTTACGTCCACAATTTTGATGACCTTGAAAAATAATCAGATGACCCTGATTTTGATTATTGCTTTTTTGAGGACATTTTATAAGTTTAAGATTATTCAATATGATAAAATGTTATGAACGTAAAATAAGCGTAATAAAGTTATGCTCTCTCATAAAGTACAATTTTGGACTTTTTATTCATAAAATATAAAACCTGTTTTGTACAACTTTGTAACAAGTGATTGTATTGAGTTGCAGATGGTGTCATTTAATTCAAAATCTTGCTGCAATATCTGTTGCACTGTTATGCAAAAACGCATGAATGCAAAATTTATTTTATGTGCAGATTCTCATATTATAGTTATTAATTTTATTTTGTGAAATAAAGTTGTATAAAGTATATTTTAATAAAGTATATTTTAAGTAAAGTATATTTTAAGTAAAGTATATTTTAAGTAAATAAAGTATATTTTGTGAAATGAAGTTTCAATACACTTTTACAAACAATTAATTACCATTCTGTTACATTAAAATAATACTATGTGTAAATATCCAATACAAGAGAATGTAAAAAAAAAAAAAAAAAAAATCATTGTTATTATTTTCCTGAAAAAATGAATTATATCGTTTGTTATTATGATATGATTAATTTCCGTAATAAAATAAGTACATTTTAAGTTGGCAAAATTTTATCTTTTGTTGACATTTACTGAAACTTAAGCCTAGCTTTGAAATTTTCAGAACTTGAAATCCATATTTAGACTCTTTTTCCATTTAATATCTATTTCTACGAAAACACTATCGGTAGATTATATGATTGCTATAATTAAACAATTTTAGTATACAAATTCGGTTTTTAAATTCAATAATACGTAAATAATAATGGTGATTCATACAAAGTTTTAATATTTAATTGTGTTTTATCGCCAGTTTTTTGGTGCTGTTTCATCAATATGACTCCTTCTTAAATATGACGTAATCAACATGGCAACCTAGAATCATTACCTATCATGGGAAATCATTGAATTATTTACGTATGATGGGATTTAATAGAATGAAGAAACTTTTATTTATATCGTAATAAGTTTTGATTCGATTTTCATAAAATTTGAAATGACACGACAAAATTCTGCAACGATTTTATATATTGAATTTTAAACCATTCGGTTTGGTAGTTTTTGCGGACCAGACGACGACTATAGGTGCTACGTATTTATATAATTACGAACGAACCTAAAAACAATTACCACTTTTAAGCGAAAAATGTATTAGGATATTACAATGAAAACGTATACAGACAATTGCTTTTATTTTCTCCTTATTTTTCGTAGTGTGTAAGTTTCACGCATTTTTTTTTTTTTTGTATGTGTGCGTGTCTAAAAATAATTAGACAAGTTATCACTGTTAAAAGAAAGACAATATACAGTACGGAATAATTAATTCAATAGTAATATATTAATCCAAATTCGAAAATAATGAAAAATATATATTTAAAAAATATTATCTCAATGATTGATATTTTTAAACTAAAGCATTAGAAGTTGAAACAGCAATACAATAATTAGGAAAATAAAGAAATAAATAATCTAAATTTAGCACGTAACACACAATAGGATGTGTTGCAATGCAATATATTTTGTAAACTTTAATTATTTCAAGAAACATATAGTTCAAAATTATTCCATTATTATATATTTTTTTATTATTATTATCAATGTTTTTTAAAGATTACTTATGCTCCTAAAAGATGTGATCCATGCCTTGCAGAAAGCAACAAAATTATCTTCATCAGATAAAAAACATCTCTAATATTTCACGTGACAAAAAGCCATCAAACATTCGTGCCAAGAACTGCAAACAGGATCTACACGGTATAATTCAGCAATTACGAATACCATCACAAAATCTAGAAAAAAACAAACAAACAAACAAACAAAAAAAAGATATGCCAGATATTTTAGAACTCCGACAGTCAGCAAATACAAACTCTTCACGGTCAAATACTAATAATCTTCATTCTTAATTTGCGATTAAACAAACGAACAAATCCCTCCGTTTAACGAACTCGTCTTTAAGATGGCAAGCGGCTTTTCGCTAAATCATCGTATAAATCAGACGCCTTGAATTAAAAGTGAAGTCCTCATCCCGTGCTCATTATACTGAAAAGCTCCTGATCACGATCTACTTGGTATCCGCTTGGGTAAATCTCTAAATTCACTCTCTCGTTGTGCTTATGGTGAGGTGTAATGAGCAACGCACGTTCTCCAGCAAGAGATGGCAAAGATCCACGGCAAATTGCTTCTTCTTTGATTCTAATTTGGTCTCTATTTGAGTCACTGTATTCAGATTAGCTTCATTTGAGCACGAAGGCATCACAGTGACAGTTGCAGTGTTTTGAGAATTTGGATATTTATCTAAGGGAAGGGAAATGGGTTGCACTTGCTTCTGTTTGTGTAGTGTCAAAGTGCTTTCTCATAAAGAAACAGTTGTGTCCAATTTTGAGAAAATTTATTTACTCGCTTCACTGCATGGAAAATAAAATAAGAAAGAAAAAAAAAAAGAAAAAAAAAAGATACTAAGATTGCAGATAAATTGTTTGAGGTTTGAATAAAATGTTTCAAAGTATACACTGCAAAAAAAAAAAAAAAAAAAAAAAAAAAAGTGTTTATATTATAGTATAATACTGACACCCCAGCTGCCAGTATTATACCGTAAAATTAACAGTAATAAACAGTAAAATCAGCAAGCGTATTACTGCTTATTTTACTGTTTATAACTGTTAATTTTGCGGTATAATACTGGCAGCTGGGGTGTCAGTATTATACTGTAAAATAAACACTTTTTTTTTTTTTTTTTTTGTAGTGTAGAGTTAAACTTACTTAAGGTGATTTAAAAAAAAAAAAAATCCCGCTCAACAACGCGTAATTTTCTGACTCATATTTAAACATTAAAGAATGATACTTGCAGGCATGACTGTTGATGCGATTTGTCAATTTGTCATCGTACAATTTTTTTGTTTCCCGATAAATTAATTGCATCTTGAGTTATAAGCCATTGTTGTCTCAGGATGGCAGTTTTTTTCTTTCATGCGTTGTCGCATCCCGAAGTTCGGTTCAAAAAGCTAATTTTCACAGAATTTCAAAAATCTTTTGCTTTTGCAGAAAAAAGAAAAAAAAATTCGATTACATTAGTTTCTTAATAAGAGCACGTGCTAATATTTGATACGCTTGCGAACAAAAAATGAATTAAAAAATGTGTCAGAAAATAGACAGTTTGGATTTCAGAAAAGTCTTAAAAGAGAGATTTAGTTATGATCATTTTCAAACTCAAACTGGGTAGTTTTTAACATGTTAACGGAATAATTTTTATTTTTAAAATTAAATAAAATTTGCTGGCACTTTAATTCAGATACCAAACCGGGATAAGTCAAACTGTGTGGTTTCTGACACATTAAGGAAATAATTTTCAGTCTTAAATGATTAAAATTCACAGTTATTCTCATCCGGTACCTGGGCATTAAAAAGTGGTTCTAATTTTTCTATAAAGGCAAATAATCTTTCAGAAAATGTTGTCGAAGTTGGTGTTTTAAGCCGATTTAGGGTTAAATGGCAGGCAAAGAAACTCTCCTTATGCGTACAAACCGATTGTAATTCAAGGTGTGCCACATTTATAAGGAAATGAAAAACGTTGTTCGATTCTGTGATATTTATAATCTCTGCAAAATTCATAAAATTCGTAAAAATGACTTCATGAATGTAGCAGTTTATGAATACAACAAAGGATGTGAATTATCACTTACTATATGCAGCGTACAACCAACAGATTGAAAAATGTCCAGACCGGGGATCGAACCCGGAACCCTTGATATTACGCACTGATGCTCTACCATATTTCAAATACGTTGAATTTTAAAAGTGAGGCATGTCCACTTTGAATAAGTTATTTTTTATGTTGCATAATATTAATAAGCAGAATCAGAATTTCATTATGAATATTTTTAAAATATTCACTATCTAAATTAAGAAATATAATTATTATATATACAACTTATTACCGACTAATTTTTTTTTTCAATTTTTCTATAAAATTAATTATTTTTTTTATTGTAACATTTCTAAAGAAGAATGAAATATTGAAATAAAATAAGTAATTAAAATAAAATATTCCATTTTTACTATATTCCATTTTCATAAAATCAACGTTTTCAACGATTATTATTATTATTTTTTTTAAGTTAGGCAAATCTTTTGGCGCATACCAAAACCATAGATTTTTTTCAGCTAACACGTGTATTTTTTGCATTAGTAAAATTTCATGAAATAAGACCACAAAAAATATATAACTAGTCTATTACTTCTTACGAATATTTTAAAACCCATTCAAATGCAAACTATTAAATGTCTATTAATATCATAAAATAAACATGCCCACTTTCAAAATCAACAGCCCATGTAGAGAAAAACAAGAACGAAAAATCATCCACCAGGCATAGATTATGTAACACTTTTCAACATTAACAGAATTTTATTAAGATTTTTTATTTTTTTTCATAAAATGAAATGAGATGTATAAATAAGTAATTTAAATAAAATACTCCGCAAACGATTTTTACTAATAGAACATAATGAAGTAGATTCTTTTTTGTGTGTGTGTGTGTATCCCTGTAAACGAACTATAAATGCTACTACTTTCATTTTCAATAGCGAACATTGTATAGTGAATCTCATTAACATATAAAAATATGTCACTCCGAGCATATTTATGCGACTAAGATCACTGCCAGACGGACAAATCGAATTCATAAACCCTTTGAACTATGTTGGAAAGTGTTAAAAATGCATGCAACCAAAGTCTAAAATTACTTAAAAATTGCATTATGTGTTATTTGAGATCTACAAGAGGCTCATAGAGACTATTTTTCTTAATTAATCTTCAAGTTGGGGAAACAAATGTTTGACCATATATATATATATATATATATATATATATATATATATATATATATATATATATATATATATATATATATATATATATGAAGTTTAAATGAGTATTTACCTTTTTATACAGGCGTTAAAATAGCAAACGATCTTCTTTTATTTGAGTTAAAATATCTAATTTGAGTCAACGAAACTACAGCAAGTTTGAAGGGGGGAAAAAAGAGCTAATATAAAGCATGGCGTACTATTATTTAACTTTCGGACATAGTCTAAACAGTTATAGTGGTTTTAAAAACGCAGCAAAGTGCACAAATAAAGATTGTGAAAAAATGTATGATATGAAAAGAAAGAATATTCATAAATGCCAAAAATACTAAAGTCTAAATTAACAGTTGGATATTAATCCACTTATATTTATCATGAAGTACACGGTATTCTTAGTATCATAATTTGAAACTGTATCTTGATACACAATGTTTCCATTTTTATACATGGCTTGTTTCTTAAAACAAACTGCGAACGTGAGTAATACACCTTTTATGCGGCTTTTACAATTCATGTTGTTAGGTAACCTCACTTATGTCGTCATTTTGACAAGGCAAGTTATTATTTTGAGCGAGATTATTAGATGAGAATTTATAGATTGAAGGGAAGATAATAGATAGTATCATTTGATTATTGTGTGAGACTTCATGCTTGCGCAACGAAGGATTCGGAGACGAATCTCTAAATATGAAGAATTATATAAACGAAGACAGTAGAGACGGAGTACAAAAATAAAATATAAGTTACATGATGAATTACTTAAAAAACTTATTTTAGTAATTATTCTTTAATTCGACTACATATTCAAATGGGATTTTTTTCTTTTTTAAATAGCGTTGGAAAGTTTGAAACATCGAATTTTGTGTCTAAATGTAGCAGCTTTAGGTAACCTCCAATATTAAATTCTACTACCAAGTGTTTACTTGGATTAATTAAAAAGTTTAGATCTATACGCAACTTATTTTAAAATATTTATATATGTATTTTTTTTTCATGCACAATCAATATATTTGAAAACATAGCACATCACAGGCGCTCAATGAAAAGCGATTTGAATCGTGACTCTTCACATATGGAAGCAAAATGTGGGTTTCTTCTTCCTTGGTGAGTACACCAATTTATTTGTTTTTTACCAACTCAGACAATGACAAATAATGCAAAGTATTTTTGAATACAAACAATTTGTAGATAAAATGTGTGGCAATAATGTCATTGGTCAATGGAAATTTTTAATACGTGGATGTGTTTTGTCTGATTTTGCATTGCAATCTCATTGATGATTTTTAATATGTGGTTTGTTCGTTCGATTTTGTTTTGTAACCTCATTGGTGATATTTACTATATGGATGCATTCGTGTGACTTTTGTCTTGTAACCTCATTGATAATTACGAGAGATTATGTGAAATTAACATGAGAAGCTTGAAGCAGAAGTGTGGGCGTTCAATATGACGTGGTCATTAGCTGGTTGAATGTTTATTGGCTTACACAATTATCGTCACAACAAAGATTAAATTTCACTCATTTTTACTTAGAAAGTGCTTTTTTAAAGTAATTCTGCCGATAGCAATACAGCCGAAGGAAAATATATAAAAAAAAAGACCACTCCTTAATATATCGCATATCTTCTTGTTTTTTCGACATCTTGGCTGAAATCACAGGAGATGGTATAAAGTTTACTAAACACTATTTAGTTTTCGGCTAATATTTATATAGTCTTACTTAGATATCTTATAGATTTTATATATTTATTTAGAGATTTGGATATATTTCATGCACGATTAGTCTATTTGAATATATCGAAAGGAAGGGAAGTTCACTAAAAAGCGATTTGAATCATGACTCATTCTATGGAAGAAAAATATGGTTTCCTCAACAATGTGATTCCACCAATTTATCTGTTTTTTCCACCTCCAGACAATGACACATAATACAGAGTATTTTTTAACACAAACAATTTATAGCGCAGATGAGTGACGATAATGTCACTGGACAACGGGAAATGGAAATCCTCAATACGTGGAGGCGTTCGTGTGATTTTGTAACCTCACTGATGATTACGAAGGATTGTGTGAAGCGGCCTTGTTCTGCTCAGATATCCTCAAATGTCATTTTAGAATAGTAATCTGTCAAAGAAGTTTCCCATTGTTTGACATTAAAGTGGGTCAACCTGTCAAGAATGCTCTTTCTGCGACAGTCGTTTGACAAGCAGGTTGTCATAGGTGTTCCAACTAAATTAAACTTTCCAGCGAGTATCAGTTCTACTACGATTTTAAGTAAAAAATAAAATGGCTTGTTTTTTCTGTTTTTTTTTTTAATCCTCCCACTAAATTCTAGAAGTGTTTCTTAATATTTTTAAATTGATTTAATGTCGTGAGAATCTTACGTGTTTGATGGAATAGTTTATTCACATAATAATATTGTTGTTTTTTAAAGTTTCGTGATATTTCTCGTAAGTTTTTCAAAGTTCAGTAATTAAGATGCTCAAAAATAATATTTATTTGCGCTTAAATCTGTTAGAATGTATAGAGTGATGCTTTATTTAAACTGTTTTAAAATGTTATGTGACATTAACTTACATATCTAAAATATCTTCATTAAAATTACAGCTAGGTGAACGGGTGTAAATGTTGGTTTAAGAGATTCAATTGGGAAAATTAAATAATTTTATGTTTAACTTGGGTTAGATAATTGTCTTCTTATGCATCATTAAGGCTTGGTGATTAATTTTACTGGTTGTATTGGGGCTGGAAACCCAACTTTTACCAGTTTTCAGTTGGTTCTTATTTTATTGCTGCGGGTCAAGTCGACTAATTCCTCCCACCCCCAGCGGTTTGGCTTTGAGTATACAAGATGTTTTAAAAGAAATTCCAGCATATTGTTTCAAATGAAAATTGCATAACTGAATATAAACAAGTATACTTTCAATTCACTTTATTTCATAATATACTACTACTACTTCAACTAGATACTACTACTACTTCATATTCACTTTACTTTCAGAAGATACAATTAATTATGAATATTTATTATTATAGTAGAGTAGTGTTTCATTATCCCATTTAAAAAAGGAATTTTTTTTTCCGTATTTGAAGATAGGATTAGGGTGTATTATATATATATATATATTATATATTATTATTATTATTATATCAGATTTTTTTTAATTATTATTATTTAAATCGAATTTTTATGCTTTTGCTCATGCGTTAAGGTATTCAATGGCTACCAAGAATTATATGCTTAAAAAACTATCAAATTTCTATTTAGATTATATTAATAAACCTATTTTATAATTTTATGGTTTCATTAATAATATTATAATTAGTAATAATAGAAAAAATAAAAATTACAAATAAATAATTTTTTTAGTTAATAGCACAATTAACAAATCATGCAAATATCATGACAGCACTTCTTGCACTTTTTTTTTTTTAAATAATTGAAATCACATAAATCTAAATGTACACATATGTATGTGCAATTTAATCAAAAAATTTAGGAATAACAATTATATCTATTGACACCATTACATCTACTATACATACAAATACAGTAAGTATAATCATAAGAATGACCAATCATATCTGGAATTCATTTAACTTAAAAAAATAAATAAATAATAAATAAATAAACTTAAGTTATTTCTAACGTTACATATTATGTTTAATTATAATAATTCAATATATTTAATTAAAATTTTGTCCTTATATATTTTTTTTCTTTTTAATTTTTATTGCTTAAATAATATAGGGCTGTGTATGTGTGTATATGTACAGATATAACCATATTTACACTAATTTTTCTTTCAATTAGTTATTAATTCCATTAGTCTTAAATTTAATTAATTAGATATTTAAATTTTTATTTTACATCAGTTATAATCTAATAATATTTAGGGCGCATATTTCAATTACTCGCATGATTTCACTTTTATAATTTATATTTTTGAGTTGCCATAATACTTGTGATATGTTGTAATACATTTAAAATGTATGATTCACCTTAACTTAAATGGCATTTCCTTTAGATTTAATAGACTAACCATTTTTTAATCTTATTTTATTTATTTTTTTACTTTTTAATTATAATTAAGTTTTATTATTTTTTATTAAAGGTTAACTATTTTAAAGGGCGCTTTAGACTATTTTAAAATGCTACACGCATATTTATTTATTATTTTTTATTAAAGGTTAACTATTTTAAAGGGCGCTTTAGACTATTTTTATATTTATTTATTTTTTCTAATATATATAAAATTAATAACTATTTTAAAATATAGATGAAAGCAATGTACTACCAATAAATATCATTTCAATGTAATTATTAATATATTCAATTAATCTGATGCCAAACTAGCATTAATTGAGTTTTAACGGTTCTTAATATGTGGTTAAATGTATCGTTTAAAAATTACTAGTACATAGATATGTAATAAGATTAACTGAATATATTAATAATTACATTGATATGATATTTACAGGTAATACATTGCATATTGCTGCCATCTATAGTTTAAAATAGTTATTAATTTATATATATTAATTTATATATTAATTTATATATACATTAGAAAAAATAAATAAGTTGTAGCATTTTAAAATAGTCTAAAGAACCTTTTAAAATAGTAAAACTTTAATAAAAATAATAAAACTTTGTTAAAATTATAATTAAAAAAGTAAAAATAAATAAAATAAGATTAAAAAATGGTTAGTCAATTCAATCTTTTAATTCACTCTCTTCGATTTTTATAATTTTTTTTTCCAAATAAAATACGTCGGGTTTCGTTTACTTCGGTTATCGTCGATTTTTTCCGCGAAAAAATTGTTTCGGTTTTCGTCGGTTGCTTCGGATTTTGTTTATTTCCTGTGTATTTTTATGCTTTTTTTATTGATTGCGAGTGCTCCATCATGGAACGACAGAAAGTTTCTTGTAAGTAACTTGTTTATTGATAATGTCTTGCCCATTTTAGGCAAATCTTAAAGAGGCGGCAGAAGCAGATCACTTTGGACAGCTTTTTTGAGAGACATATAGTCCTCTGACTCTGAAGCTAGTCCTACTGTCAAATGACCAAAAAGGGAAGTGACCCCAGATACAGTGCCTTGATATCATACGCTAAGAATTTATATTAATTTCTTATTGTTTTTAGTATTAAATGCTATACTTATTCTCTATAAAACGTCTTTTTGAAATGTATTTTGGATTGGGTTGGGTTGATTATTGACGGCCAATTATCTACACTAGGGATATAGGCCCGGGGGGAGTGCCCTTCGTGGGGGTCTTTCTAAGGGAACCTAATCCGTATTTACGCATGGATAAATCCACGGCTCGAAGAAAACCACGAAAACTCCGAACGATTAGGCCGACGGGCGCGATTGGGATCGAACCCAGCACCTCCCGTCTACCAGCTTCGAGAGCACAACCTCTCAGCCACGAAATGTATTTTGGAGTGTTGAGAACGAATTAATTAGATTTGCATAGATTCATATGGATATAATTTGCCTCGGTTTTCGTCGGTTTCGGATTTCGCCGATTGTTTTCGAACGGATTATTGGTGAAAAACGAGGTATCCCTGTATATAGCTTTTCATTAGTCATATAAATCAACTGCAAGTGTGTCACTTTTGCACGTAGAGGGCAGCACTGATGCACTGAATATTATCCACGGTTTTGGGAATGTGTACCACGAATTAAATTATTCGTATTCATTATCTTTCTTTTCGTTCTTTATTGGGTTAATATCATGTTTAAAAGTTAATAAATTTGTTATAAAAACGAAATTGGTAGCTTCGACCTTTGCTACCGCCCGAGGCTAACGAAAAAGACAGGCTACCGCAGTGCATTCCACTTATCTTTCTTTACAGAGCGCTGGAGTGACGTGATGCTCTTTTCGTATACCTGCATTGGTGGATTCGAGCATCACGTGACTCCCGCGGTCTGTAAAAAAAGATACGCGTAAAGCACCGCGGTAGCCTTTCTTTTTCGTTAGCCTCGCTACCGTCCGAAGCTAACGAAAAAGAAAGGCTACCGCGGTGCTTTACGAATATCTTTTTTTACAGACTGCCGGAGTCACGTGATGCTCGAATGCACCAATGAAAGTGTACGAAAAGAGCATCACGTCACTCTAGCGCTCTGTAAAAAGAGATAAGTGGAATGAACCGCGGTAGTAGCCTGTCTTTTTCGTTAGCCTCGGCTACCGTCGATATGACGTCAGTGTTGCTCACGGACATGTTTTTGTTTTATAACATAGATTTGCAATCTAAAAAGTATTTTTCTCGTTAAAGATAATTTCTATATGCATCCTTTATATATTATCTCACTTTCAATCATTCCTATGTATCGTATAGATTCATCAGTTGCCAAAACACAATTGAAAAGTGAAAAAGAATTGAAACGATTCATTCAAGAAAGAGACATTTTTATTCTAATTCGATTTCAACTTAGTCAAAGCGAAGCAATGCGAGTTAAATCCCGTCTCCAAAAGAAATAAATAGATGGACTTCTTGGAAAGGTGAGGATTTGCTTCAATGCATTAGCGAAACCATATAATCATCACACACGTAGATTAACTTGTCATAAGATGAAAATATACGAGTTCTGCAAATAACATCAATGAGGATGAGTTTTGCTCTCGATAATATTTTTGCTCAGAGGTTGTCATATCTGGGGACGATTAAGGCTAAAACGGAATCTCCGAAATCACACAAGAACTTCCTGAACAGGGATAAGTTTAAAGCGATGAATGGAAAGAAAGATGCCAACTAATAAATTAGACCGTGAAATTTCGGGAGAAAAATGCATAAATTTTTATCACTTCAAAAGAAAAAAAAATCTTATGTATTAAAATAAGTTACAAGTAGTTTTGGTACTTTTTTGTTACTTTGTTACTTCTTTGTTCTTATAACGGCCCCCACGATTACAACTCAGTTACAGTCAATTTCACCAAGGTCGTAGCCAAGCTCTTGAATCCCGAAAGTAGCGTGCACGACTAAAATTATGGTTCTGTTCTCAAACCTAAATCACAGAAATGGATGTCTGCACACATAGTTTGGATGTTATTAAATTAATCCATTTAATTAAAATAAAATAAGAATTTTTCCAAATTTTATGATTTGTCGTGTGGGTATTCAGAATTAATGTTTGCAAAATTTCAAGTCTCTAACTTATAGAGTTTCCGAGAACGAACTCTGTGACAGACAGACAGAGGAGTGAGACGAATAGGGTTTCGTCAGATGAACTAAATCCTAAAACTGAATAATGACAATTTATGGAACATCCCTTATCATCCAGCTACTTCTGGAAATCAAATTAAATTCAGCTTACTTTATCGCCGATATCATTCTGAATTTTCACAATATTCGACTGGTTTTTTTGTATAAAATACTCCATATTATGCAAAATGTAAAGGCGAAAAAAAAAAGTCGAGGGGAGGTCTGGGGATATTCACCGTGGGGCTGTTTCTAAGGGAACCTAACCCGTATCTACACAGCGTTACGCAGGTTCAAGAAACCACGGAAAACTCAGAACAGTTAGGCCGACGAGCGCGACATGGGTTCGAACCCAGCACCTCTCAGCCACTGGTGGGAATTCTTAAAGAGAGATTCAAATAAGTGTAAATCTAAACACAAATACAAAAGAAGAAAGATACTCCTATTTAAAGACTTTTTCTTCAATGAAAAAGAACAGAAACAAAGTAAAAAGTGGGATCATTCATGAACACACGTGCATATGATAGTTATTAGAAAATTCAATCATTAATTTCACTTATTCTATTTTTTACGAAGAATATTCAAATTAAACTGCATCTTCTCTGAAGGCTTAAATGCATCTTTCTATTTTTTAATACCAAAATAATCTGCAATAAAATCTTTTCTAAGTAAAATTTTTACACAACTACTAAGAATGATATGTATCATAATAATAATAATAATAATAATAAACTATGATATATTTCGTCTTAAAATATCAACAAAGTTATAAAGGTAACATAATAAATATAATATGTACATAAAACTTGTGGTACATAAGCAAATTTTAAGAAGTTCTACAGTTCAGAGGTACTAAAATATACTTAGACGAGAAATCTGTTCACACGAGTTACCAAATTGGAAGCCTACGATTTAACGTACTGTAACTTGGGATTACTTGGCCCTAGAAGAGGGCTGATTGGGCGCCGCCCCCACTCACTCACACACACACAAAGTGTTAAATCAGTCCTGGATGCATTGTGTTATTCGATAGTGGTGTTACCTGCAGAGTATTGGTGAATCACATAAATATTCTCAAAACAGTACATCCAAAACCGATTTAAAACACTTTTATGTTTTGGATCCAAGTAACCCGAATTTACAGTATTTCTCTTCTATCATAGAATCTCACGTTTAAAAAAAAAATCCAACTTTACTTACTATTTTCCCGGAAAATCACAATTAAAATTGAAAGTAGCCCAGAAGAAAATTGACTAATGACGTCATCCTCCACAATGAGTTATAAAACTGTTGCAAAAGTACTTCTGACTAAAAAAAAAACCCAATCAATCAAAACAATACAATCCACACAAAGAAAAGAAATTTTATCTGTATGAGTGATTTATGATTTTCCGACAATTAATTCAAAATCATCCTAAGCCACAACTCCACATTTTTCTTCCCTTAAAACAATGACTCTGCATATACGTTACATGAAAAATCCTCTTTAACAAGCAATCTAGACTCTAAAAAAGAATATGGTTATTTTTTATCGTTTTCTTTCCTCGTAATTTAATTGTTCCCCCTTTTTTTTTTATCTATTTCTTTGCGTTCGTGGAAAAAGAGACAATGACGGATTATGAAGTCTTGTGCAGAAGGACTGATACACGATACGTCAGATCTTTGCTACTGACGGGTATATGTATTTTCTTTTTTCGCCTAGGAAAATTAGGCCAGGTGTCATAAGTAAATCGTCATTGGCTATTTTCGTCAGAATGTATCGTGTGTCTCTGTTCAGATACACCCTAGAAAACTATTAGTTCAGGATGGTCACAGCTCATGATTAAGCATAACAGCTCTGCATCTGTCTCCAAAAACAATAGTTAAAGGGGCAATTGTAGTGGAGGGGTTAAATTAACAATGCACCAGCACAGTATATTTTCCTCATTAAGCTTTAAATTTGATAGTAGAGGAAACAGAACAACTTTTTAGGGTTCCGTACTTAAAAAGTAAAAACTGAACCATTATAAGGAAACTTCTCTGTCCGTCTGTCACAGAAAGCTCTTTTTCTCGTAAATTATGGGACGTGGAAAGTTCAAACTTGGGAAAGCTATACGGGATTTTTACCCACATATTTTTAGATTATTAGCCATTAACAGATGATATGTTTAGGAAAAATTTAGGGGGCTAATTACTTGGGGATTACTAAGTTACTTGGGGAAAAAAAAGTTTTGTTTTCGTCTATCGTGTGGGGTATCGTGTGAAAGATATCGTAATACCGAACTCAAAAATTTATTTTTTTTAAATTTTTGGTATTATATTTTCAGAGATGCCGTCGAAAATGCACTGAAAAAATATGCCCCCCCCCTCCCCTTTCTATTTCCGAATCTACTGAAACTAAAATTTTGAAAAAAAATAGGGATATTGGGACTTAAATTATACCTTGCAGGAAAACTATAGCGATTTTCATAGGTAACATAGTTTTTGAGAAAAACGTATTTTTTCGTTACACACAAATTTTTCTTTTTGGGCGGTCAGCTAGGGGATTTAATGTGTGCTCGAGGTATCTATCGGCGGAGAATCATCCAAGGGCATTTGATAAACATTTTCAAAAAAAAATGTCGGTAATTAGCCGAGATATTAATTAAGTTACTTGAAAAAAAATTACTTTTATATATCGTGTAGGCTATCGTTCGAATGATCTCGTAACACATCGAACTCAAAAATACATTTGTTTTAATTTTAGGTATTATATTTTCAGAGATATCGTCGAAAGTATATTACTGGGGAAAAAATAATAATATGCGAACTGAAAATGTATCTTGTTACATGCGTCTAATGCATAGCGATATTTTTTGTCTTAAACATTTCTAAGAATCTATCAGAGCTTAGAAAAGCAACACTTTAAGATGAAAATTGTAGTTTAAAATTGAAAGCTGATATCAAACGTTTTATAAGTATATATCTATTTTAAGGAATTTTGTTGCATTTTTCTTTAAGTCAAATAAATGTAAAGTATATTTGCTCGGCAATAAAAACTATTTTTTATTGTAGCGAACTACAATAACTTTACCGGAAATGTAGTTAACTACAACTACTTATTTTTAAAAGTAGCGACTACAAACAACTTTTCAAAAGTAGTCACTACTTTGCTACTTTCAGATTTTGTCAAAGGATTGAATTTATACTTGAAACTGAAGACGTGCATTAAATAATATAGTGATTTCTCGGTATATCGCATCTGACGGGATACAATTAAATAAGTGCTATGTAACAGAGGGCATTAAAAACTTAAGAAAGATAACATACAAGAAAATGTTTTGTGTTTGCCTCCAAAATGTTAGTTTATACACATATTAAAAATGTCTTAGCGACATTAAGAGAGATACAATCAATATTGAAATACAATTATTAAAAAAAAAAAAATTGTGATTCCACTTGGCTTTCCGAACACTTTACAGAACACTGTGGGTTCAAATAAATAGCAATATCACAATAAATAAAAACTTATATCCTAATTTTTACAAAGGTGAGCTCAGGGGACCTGAAAGCGCGAGAAAATTGTAATATATACACACATACATCCACATATACACATGGAATCATTGTAAAAATAGCTAAAACCGATCCAGGGTACATAAAATGTAAAAATATACCGATATTTCCATAATCGGGTTTTTATCATAAGTACAATACTTTCCTTACACTGCACGTGCATGGAAAATAAACATGCGTTTGAACTACAGCTTTTTTTTTTCCTTGAGGCACATAAACAGAGCTATATATATAATATGAACGGGTCACTCTCGGAGCATATCTGAATATAAACGAATAAAAATATCTACACGAATTAAAAAAAGCAAAGGTTTTAATTAAAGAAGCAGCAGAAAAACTTTATTAGTAACAAACATTACTTATAATAAACAATTTTAAGTAAAATCTTAATAATTAATATGTTGCCTAGATTTAAAAACACTTAGACAAAAACTGCTTTCACTTCTGAAAACCATCTTGTTACTAAAAGTTCAGCTTATTAAAACATTTTTTAACGATGAATATTTAAAACTCCTGTCTCCCCGCACCTAGTGTAGCCCAAATGCCCCTCATTTTAATTATTTACGCTGTATTTTGTATAGCGGAGTTGTTGGCTCTTCTTCCTCTGAGAAGTTTTATTATTATTATTATTATTATTATTATTATTATTAATTCTGCCAAAACAATAAATAATTACCAGTAATGGAATTTAAACTATTAAAAAAAAAGAAGAAGAAGAGGAAAACGATCGGCTACAAAAATTTTTAGCCTACTTCAAAAAACTGCAAAGAAAATGAATGAATCCGATAAGTTTTATGAGTAAAATTAATTTTCAAATCATAATACTGGTGCATTTTTCATAACATTAATATATAGAAATGTAAGATTGAACAATATTTACTTTTTTCTATGAAAAGCTTCTAGGTACAAAATAATTTCATTAAAACTTGTTAACGGATTTTCATTTATTCCACACGGTTGAACTGCATTAAAAAAAATTCGCGTTCGATGTTAAAATAGTTTTTTAAAACATGAATATGCTTGCTAGCTTATTCGTTGATCTAAAAATTTAATACTTAAATAATCAAATGTTTGCAATCTTCATGCAGATCACTTTTCTTTTTTCAAATATAATGACCGAAATCGGAATTGCATAATTCAGTAAAATAATTTAAAAGCAAAATATTTCTTACCTGAGACAAAATTTCATCAAAATATTTTTTTTATAGTAAAATGCCAACTTCACTTACCTAGAAAAGAAAAGAAAAAATCAATACAAATCATGTATCTCCATTGAAAAATAATTATTATGCCTATTTAAAAATAAAGAAATAATATAATAAATATTAAAGTTATTTAAAGTTATATCAAAGTTTAATAAAAAATAATTTAAGAAGCAATTATAAGAGAAGGAGTCGCCCAACACTGAGTTCTGTCTTAAACGGAAAATACCATCGTCCCGATTGGCAGAATACCATACAATTGAATCTGCAAAGACGGAAACGTCTAAAACGATAAAATTTTCTGGTCCCTCGTATTCCGTTTTCACAAGTTATATTGTATTACTCAGATATTGCTTATTTACTTATTGACATATTTAAGGAAGGTAGTATATATATATTAATGAACTAATGGTAAATATATATCTATTTATCTGCATTACGCTCTTTCTTTACGAGCTTCATTACGCTCTCAGATTATAATTGCAAGGGGATAAGAAATAAAGAAGAAAAAGAAAAAAGGTTATAAAAACGAAAGCAGAACAAGAGAATTTAAATTAATGAAACAAATCACTAATATAAACTTGACTCATATATGCAGCCTTTATTAGCATAATTTCAGCTGCAGAATAATATAATAAATGTAACGAAAATATGTCTCGACTCGAACAGTTTTCAAATTTCTAGGAAAAATTAACTTACATCAATATTTATGACATGGTGCATGACAAGACAAAATTAATTTATAAATATATTATCGTGGTAAAAGAACTTCTACTAAAAGAAAATAATCTTAACATAAGATTTTCATAAAATTAGGACTGCAATCAAAGTATTTCACCTAAGCTTGAAAAATTATAAAACTGCCAATTCAATAATATCAAAAGAAAATATCAGTTTGTTACCATGAAGATTATACAGAAACTTTTATAAAGTAATTTTCTTTGCGTTCATTTTTCTTGCAGCCAGAGACAACACATCTTGTCATAATTTTATCACGACAGAATAAATCTTTCACGAAGATGATGTGTGATGTTTTCAGTTTAAGATAGGCTTTTGGCAACTCCCACTCCCACTTAAGAAAATAGAAAACAACAAATAAACTTGTGATTAAACAAGCTATATATCACTGAAACTTGCCTCTAACTAAATCCTCAGATCAGACAGCCATGTTTCATACACCAAAGTCAAAAATTACTAAAAAAGTAAAAAAACAAAAACTTATCTTTCCTCTCCCTACGCCATTTTTAAACCCCATTTTCTCAAAACATTAACCAAGCACCATGCCATCTTTTATCCTTCAGATTGGCAGCTGTTGAAGAATTCTAGCCGGCGGGTCAAGCTATGGAAGACTTTTTATTTATATACAGCTCATCTCTGGAAAAAGCGATTGAGCTTTAGATTTGATGCTTATCTCCAGCTTTTTCAACGATTGTTGTTTGCCGACAGGAGTTTGAGAGAAGATGAATGAAACGCTCAATCCCAGCATTTCATCTAGCCAAAGATAATGTGAGGGAAGACATAGTTCTCGTCTTCTGCAAGAAAACTCATCTTGGAGGATAAATTTCAATGCTTGAAATTGTTTCCTCATTTACACCATGTTTATTTTTAGGATCAAGTGAGATCTTTTACAGAAAAAGCATGTAGGCACTGGATATTCAATCAAGAACATTACAACAGGAATATTCCTGGAATTTTGTACTATTAAACAACACACAGAAAATATTTCATAAATATTTATAATATATATATATGCGACTATTTTGAAAACGTTTAAAATGAAGTTGCGCAGGAGATAATTGCTTATGATCATGTTCTAAATTATTTTGCAGTATTTCTTTTGCAAATAATAGTATTAGTATTTATGCAATAAACTGACATTTTAAAAATAATAATAATCTAATAAGTAATAGTAAGAATTTTTTCAATGAGATCAGATTGCAGGCATCCAGAAAACAGAAAATCAACGAAAAGTTTTAGAAATTTATAAGATGTCATTTTCTTATTAATAAAATATACGTACAAAATTATATGCGAATCAAACTTCAGATATATTTAGAAAAGATTGCAACACATTTCCATAAAATTAAAAATCACTAAACAAACGGATGTTTATCCCAAGAAATCAACATAAATTAACTCAAACTTAAGGGAAACATAATTTTTTGGGAATGTAATAAAGAGGCTCACGGTTTCGAATTGAAGAATTACATAAAAAATACATTAAGAGATGTTTTTATGAGGCATCTCCGTAAGATATTCAACTAGAAGAGAAAAGCTAAGTACAATATAATGCTCATTTTTTTAAAAAGAAAAAAAATCATGAAAAAGAAATCAGAATTAATCGTTATTATTTCCTAGGAATCTGTGCTTAAAACACCACTAGTATCTTTATTTATGCTGAATTTTTGTTATCCATGAATATGAAAATGCATATGGGAATGCATGTTAGACCTTACAGAATATCTTCTACTTTTGATTTTTTTTTTTTTTTTCCGATTTTCAATCGTTACCATTTTTAGATTATCAGTCAGTCCAAAATAAGTGAATAACCACTTTTTTTGTTAAATATTTTATCTAAAAGGAAGTTATTATGAAATGCAGGGATATTCACACACACACATATGATTGAACTGAGAGTAATTCTAAACCATGATTAATTACAAATAATATCTGCAGTAAAAATAGTTACGCCGATTTACATTTGCACAGTATCAAGTTTCACAGGGGCGAGAGAGAGGGGGTATGTTCTGTATCTTTCATCTGCTGTGCCAGTTACGTAAGAGACATTTATAAAAAACGTAGTCAGCAGGAAACATAAAATATACTCTTCGTGAAAACTGGAACTCCGTCAAGAAAAAGACAATTCACACAAATCTCAAAATCTAAATAGATCATGATAAGAGATAATACGAAAGATTAATGTTATATGAAGCCATCAAATCGAAATCAAAAAGCAGTTTTCTTCATCAGATAATTTTAACTATACACCTGTCAGCCGTAAAACTAATAACCATTGCTCTCACATGTGACAACAACAAAACAATTGCTAAAGTGATTTTAAACCTTTCTTTTTAAGAAACATAATATCAATCAAATGGTAAACTTCTTCTTCTTGAATTCCCTTCACGAAGTGTACCAGAAATTTACAACACAGATAAGCAAGAAATAATTTCGTTGATGCGATTTTTGGCGTCCCTTTGGAGACAATCAAGCAACATCCTCTCCCAGCAAAATCTACCATCCAGAAAATACTACAACACAATGAACCTTTAAAAAAAATCCCCTACTGCCTTCCCTATATTAACGATCTGTAACAATTATCAGAACGATGGCAATGATGAATCTGTTCATTGTCTTTTAAAGCGCATCAACACGCCTTCATGACAAACTGTTGTTGAATTGGCAGAATGGTTGCCTCATATGCACTGCAAACTTGTCTCAGAATTATTGAACAATGCGCGCTAATCTATCATTCATCGTATTTTATGAAAGTGGGATGTCACATTGTGTAGATGAAGGCCTTTTCCTGCCAGGACTGAATTCGACATTTTTTGAAGGCGTGGTTGGACTTCTGATTTTCTGCACTTCCTTGAAACGCTTGGTTAGTGCAATGTAGTTTTACTTAATTTTACTCATTATCAAAAAAGTAGTTTTTCACAAAAGTAACTCGGGTGCTTAATTTTTGACATAAATTTACTTTCAAACGTTTTTCTACATAGATATATAATCAGTTCTGTAGCCTAAAAAAAAAAAAAAAAAAAAAAAAAAAAACCTAGAGGGTATACGCTAAGCAGAGGATATGCCCAAGACAGTATACACTATAGCTTTGTTTCGAAAACAGAAGATATATGAAGCTTTTTAAAAAAATCCAGAGGGTATACGGCACATACATACCCTCTACAACGTCCCTGTATATGATACTTTCAGGAATGAAAAGAAAGTCAAGAAAGACCTGGAAAATATACTTTTCAAAAAAAGGAAAAAAGAAACAAACAAACATATGGAAGAAAAAAATCAAAAGTGGAGCAAATTAACGTAAGGATATTTTCCATTCTCACTCAGAAGATAATTCGAAAAAAAAGGGGGTTGGTATTTAATCATTGGTTCGCACAATCTTGTTAAAAGAAATTCAGATATTGGAAATCAATTACTGCAGAACTAAAAAATCATTTAAAATTATATATAGAAGTTTCTCAAATTTGCAGTTAAGTTTACTATGTTTATGTAAAGCACAATATGATGAGGACAATAGAAAGATATTCTGGTAAAAAACAATAATCAATGATGAGCCTTAAAACGCCTACATGAAAAAATTGAAACTATTTCTCAACACACCAGTGCTCAATCTCATGTACGCTTCCATCTGTTGAAGATAACTGTGAAATTGCGAAACGAGTTCTCTTTATTTTCTATATAAGCACATATATGAGCACGTAACCCTTTAAAACTAATCTGTCGCAAACCATCTGTCATAATCGTTTTAAATTAATAATAAAAGAACCCTCATGATGAACAGAAAAACTCTCCACAGTATAATTAACTACTGGAATAATATGGCAAGTCTGTTGCAAAGCAATCGGTTATTTAATATTCCTAAAGCATTATAATTATTGTTCACAGTTCTACAGCTCACATTATTAATTAAACTTGTTCACAGATAGAATCGGATATGATGCAGAAACTAATTGTGATGCAAAAAAGTTAAATTAAGATTTTATTTTTTCCCTTTTCACCAATTTTTCCACTTTTTTGTTTCCATTTTATTAATTTTATGCACTTAAAAGCTTTGAAGAAGTGAATATAAATTAAAATGTGTGCTTATTTTATGTTTGTCGCTTTCAAAAGTTGTTACGAATTAATATCCAAAGATGGGCTTTGAATAGATTTAAAAAATAAAAACAATTTGAATCTGTCCTTTCAAAAACTACATTTTTTTTTTTTCGAAATGCACATTGTTGTTGCAAACGTTTCTTTGAAGGTGAGCTCATATGTGTAGACCAAATTGCATACGTTCCTTTATCCGTTGGCACTCAAAATTATCGTTTTATTGCAAAAAAATTTGTCAAAAATAATAGAAAGGTACACTGTATGGCCAAAAGTCACCAGACAGTTTCGAGTTTAGACGTTTAGTCATGAGTCTAGAGAAATACTTGACGATTTTTTTATAGAACTTCAAGAAGAACATGCTTGACCTCATGTTTGTCAGCGAAGGTTTGGTCTCGAAAGCAGTTAGTGGACTAATAACAAATGGAATTAAAAAATGCTTGTGATCACCCAGTAAAGTAATGTGGGTCCTTTACAACGTACGTGTTTTCATTTGTGTAAAAATAGCACCTATAGGGGGAAAAAAAGGGATTTTTTAAGTATTCAAGAAATTTTTGCAAGTTTTTTGTTTGCAATATGCAGGATTTTTTAACTAAATCTAACACACTTTCGGGAAACATGAAAAAGTATTGTAGAAAACAACATGCAGCGATTAGAATTCAAATATGTTCAGTATTTGATGAGCATTTAACTGATGAGCATTTGTATGAATATACGAGTATATATATTTTTTTGCATAATGTAGTAGTCAACTAATACAGATCAAGTCATATAAAAAGGTCAGTTGAATATCGTGAATGTTAAGAAAGATATCGGCGATATAGTGTGTTGAATTTCATTTGATTTGTAAAAGTAGCTGGATAATAAAATATTTTTCACAGATTGTCATTTTTTATTAACTGACTTCCAACAAAGGAATATGTACAGGGTGATCATAAAAAAAACTTTGTCGATATATGAACTTGTTAGTGACTCTAGCGTTCAAGGAAACGAGATGTCATTCGGAACGTGATTATTTTATGGCAGGGACTCGAGAATGAGGTAAAGTCATTGAGATTAACGGTCTTTATCTTTTACAGAACATCACCGACCATAACAAAAAGCCGAAAAAATCGAGATCTCAGAGTTACAGTGACAAAATTTCGAAATCAAATGACAACATAGATTGTTTTTTCATTGTAAATGAGGAAAAACCATAAATAGCGTTAAAAAACGAATTGTAGCTGTAGAAATGGCGACGTAAAACAAACGCAAAGAAGACCATTTCGTGTGAGCACATTACTCAGAACTGAGAGAATAAATTGCTGAAATTTTCATCTGCCACCATTTCGTATTTCTGCGGTCGGCAGGGTCCCCCAAATATACCTCAATCGATTTTTGTCACGGGGTATTTAAAATTCTTAGGTATACACGTCAAATCCTAAGTGAGTTTGGCATGAAAAGACATCAAATTTTAGTTTTCATGCCCATTGACTAGTAATATAAATTTTATATTTATATTTTTATATATATTTATATATATATTTATATATATTTTTATATAAATATATTTATATAAATATATTATATATATATTATATAAATATATATTTATATATATATTTATATTTCTAGTCAATGTTCATGCCATAATTACTTTCTGCCCAAAGTCTCCCGCATGCGATGTGTCATCGCCTGTCAAAGTAAACACTTAAAAATTTTTGTAATCCGGGTACAAGTATTTGATTTTTGTTATCTAAGAGTACGTATTTGTTCTTCTCTTTCCTTTTCTTTGCGTTTGTTTTATATCGGTATTTCCACTGCTAAACTTTTTTTAATACCATTTATGATTTTTCTCCATAAAGAACATTTCGCAGTAAAAAAAAAATAAGGTGTTGCCATTTGAAATTTTCGAAATTTTGTTACTGTAACTGTAGCTGTTGACAACTCGACTGTTCTTTTTTACCTTATTCTCGAGATCATGTGAAAGGCTCATGTAGCGACAATTTTTTTCTTTTATTAGCAGCCTGTATTTAACGCATGCCAAGCGTAGCTTTTGAATGGATGCTTCGATTTTGATAATTCTTTTATTTTTTTTTTTCGAACGGTCTTGTTTGACGATCCTTCCAAGGACAGCTAAAGCATCAATAAAAATGACAATAAGAACAATAATGTTATAATTAATAATAAATAATAATATTTTGTGGAAAATCTCTTATTATCCAACTATTTTTATAGAAAGCCACTGAAATCCGGCTCATTATATCGCTGATATCTTTCTGAATATTCATGATTTTCAACTGACCTTGTTATATGAATTCCCCATAGTTAGTTGACTATTAATTATGCAAAAATATTTTGCGATCGCCCGCGCATGCGCAGTTGTAATTTCATACAAATGCCCATACTTCATCTAACATTTAATATGTTTATATTCAAATTATATGTCGTTTCTGCTATACTTCGTCAAGCTTTCTGAAAGTTGTGTTGAATTTGTTTAAAAACTCTACATGCTATAAACAAACAAGAACGAAACATCATGCGTCAAGCATAGATTATGAAACACTTTCCAACACATTCAGAAATACTGTAACAAAATTTTAATCGGTTAATAAAGTGAAAGTTGATGTCTAAGTAAACAATTTGAAAAACGCAAAACACATTTGAAAACCTGATTTCAGCAATTACCATGAATAGTCGGAAAAATATCACTTTTGTGCAGCTCTGTATACGATCTGTAGATTTGTATATATACTACATAGTATACTAAAATTTAGTTCAGTTATAAAACGCATAGCACAGTTAAAAATACCTATTCAGCGATTTCCGTCAATAAACCGAAATATATTTGCTAACCCTTGAACTACTCTGTATATGATCTACAGCATTTGTACACACCAAGTAATGTGTGAAAAATTAGTTAAATTTAAAAACGCTTATCACAACTTAAAATGCACTTCCAGCAATTATTTTTCATGGACAACTGTAACCGAATTCTTTTGTTTGACCCTGTAAATGAACGATGAATGCTATGCCCACCATATTCAATAGTAAGGCTGTAGTCGTGTACCTCAGTGATATATATCAATTTCAATATGTTTGAAATAGAGTAACATCTTTAAAATACACCGCATATGGGGACATATTTTCCAGTATATTTTTGACGATATCTTTGAAAATATAATACCTAAAATTAAAACAAATATATTTTTGAGTTCGATGTTACGAGATTTGTCGAATGATACCCTACACGATGTATAAAAAGAAAGTTTTTTTTTAAAGTAACCTAATTAATATCACGGCTAATTAACGACAATTTTTTTCGAAAATCATTATCAAATATCTTTTAATGATTCTGCGTCGATAGATCCCCGCTGATTGTCCGGAAAGTAAAGTTTGTGTGTAACAGAAAAATGCGTTTTTCTCAAAAACTATATTACCTAAGAATATCACTATAGTTTTCCAAAGTTTAAGTAAACTTCTACTGCCCCTAATTTTTTCATAATTTTAGTTTCAGTACATTCGGAAATAGAGGGGGGGAAGGCATATTTTTGCATTGCATTTTCGACGATAGCTCTGAAAATATAATACTTAAAATTAAAACAAATATACTCTTGAGTTCGGTATTACGATATCTTTCACACGATACCCCACACGATATACAACAAGAACGAAAAATCATGCGTCAAGCATAGATTATATAGCACTTTCCAACGCTTCCAAAATAATTTTACAAATCATACCGTTTAATAAGCTAAAAGCTAACATCTAAGTAAACAATTTAGAAAACGCATAACATATTTAAAAACATAATTTCAGGAATTTCCAACATATACAATATTCGGGAAAATATCCGATTACTTTTATTCAGCCCTGTATAGGATCTATAGATTTGTATATATACTACGTAGGATGATAAATTTAGTTCAGGTAGGAAACGCGTAGCACAGTTTAAAATTCTCTCTGGAGTTTGTCAATAAACAGAAATGTGTTCGCGAACTTTTGTGCTGCCCTGTATAGGATCTACAGAATTTATACACACCACGTAATAGACAAAAAGCAAGTTAAAATTAAAATCGCGTTCAATAACTTAAAACGCACTTCCAGGAATTATTGTTAACAGACAGTAGATAATTCTTTTGCGTGTCCCTGTAAATGAACGATGACTGCTATACATACAATATTCCGTAGTAAGTCTCTTGTAATGCACCTTAGTGATCTATATAAATTTCAATGCGTTTAAAATAGTGAAACATTATTTAAATAAACCGCAGACGATTTTTCTCCATAGACGTAATGTAACGGAATTATTTTTACTGTCCCTGTAAAGTAACTATAAGTGCTATGCACACCCTGTTCCATATTAAGCTTCTTCTAATGCACCTTAGTAATATATATAAATTACAATGCGTTTAAAATAGTGAAACATTATTTAAATAAACCGCAAATGATTTTTCCCCATAGACCGCAATGTATCGGATTTCTTTTGAGTGTCCCAGTAAAAAAACTATAAGTGCTACACACTTCCGTTGAAATAAGGAACATGCTATAGATAACGACAATAACATATAAAAATTGCAGAGCAATCCGAGCATATTTGCGGGAGTTAGAGCACGGACAGACGGCCAGACAAACCGAAGTCATAAGCACTTTTCAACTAGGTTGGAAAGTGCTAAAAAGACTTTTTGTTTCAAGTAACTTAATTAGCCCTCTAATTTTTTCCTAAACATATTTTTGAATGGCTAATAATCTGAAAACATGTGGGTAAAAAGACCTTATAACTTTCCCAAGTTTGAACTTTCCGCATCTCCTTACGAGAAAAAAAGGCTCTGACAGACAAAATGGTTCCGTTTTTACTTTTCAAGTATGGAACCCTAAAACTACCACAAATCGATTTCTAGAAGCTTCAAATTTGTCAATCCAAAATTGCAACTCATTCCGCCTAGTAATTTTTTACTTTTGTGTTATACTTAAAAGCTACACGCATTTCAGTTTGTTTTGTGACTATTAAAAATGGATAACATTAGGATAATTCTGAATAATTCTGATCTTTGAATCGACATAATTCTGAAACTTTTTCACCGTGTGACTTACCGTTTGGCTTTCCTATGTAAAATTTTGCAGAAAAATTAAATATGATGTAAAAATTGGGTGCTTGTATTGAAAATTTTACACAATTTCTATATGAAGGAGACACCCCCCCCCCTCCCTCCCTCTTTCTCTTTCTTTTTCTCTGCCTTCCGACAATTTTTTTGTTAAAGAAACAAGTTGGAAATTGTACGTCAAACGTTACAAACGAGGTGCGTTCGTACTATAGCTAGTTATATAAATATTCAGATCTGGATGATTTTTAATTCTGTGAAATGAATTATATCGTCTGCAGATTAATTTCTGTCATAAAATAAGTATCTCGGTCGCTTGACGATTAAACTTCGAAAGATCCTATAAAAGAAAGCACCGATTAAAAAAAAAAAAATCAAATTTCTTAATAAATGTTTTTATTAATATTTTCTAAAGTTTTGATTCGATTTTTTCTGCAGAGATAATATACCTTAAATTTCAAACCATTCGGTTGGGTAGTTTTTGCGTTGTTATATGCGGACGGACGGACAGACGGACGGACCAAACGACGACAATAGGTGCTACGTATTTATATAATTACGAACGCACCTAAAAAATGTTAAAATTATTCAATAGGCGTTTTCTATTAGTAAGCAGAAAATTTATCACCACATGCTTTAAAAAGTTAGTAGCTAAAAACATATTATATTAAAATTTCGATGTATTTAGCGAATAAATATTTTCTTGCATACATGTAGAGTATGCACAAAATAAAATGTAAACAAACAATATTACTATACAATTTTCAAAAACTATATTTTTTGTTTCGATTAGTAGTTCAAAAATAAGAAAGCATTTCGCCCATTACATCCACGCCCATAGGTTTAACATTAGCGACGGGAAATTTGAGATCGCAGTGACCAACATCCTTAAAATAAAATAACATTAAAAATAATATATATGGCGATAGTTGAAATTATTTTAAGGTAAATCTTGTTTTAATTTAAAATTATTATTTTGGTTCAGTTAAAAATATTACAAATTAAGGACATTTTAATATGAGTGAATAAAAATAAAATAAATTTTTTGGTCGATTAAAAATTACCCAACTCTTTAACCCAAACTTATTTTTTACATGAAAGTCGTTTAGGAATTTTAATGATTCATGAATCAAATATCCTTAATCTTTACTAATGTAATTTTCAAATGCTATTGAGAATTGGTAGTTTAATTCCTCTATGAACAGTTTTGACGATTTATTGCCGTAATTCACGGCCAAGCATTTTATCTATATCGATTCTTCGGAGATTAATAATGCTTTAGCACGTGAAGGCAGTTTGGAAACACTGTCAACAAACTCGCGAATCAGAAGAGAATGCGAATTTATTGTCCCATACTTCTGCAAGCTATAAATATACTCCCTATTCAATTCTCACAGTCGTATGTTCAGCTGTCAAATTTGTGGACATTAAGAATGTATTGTTTTAATCAACTTGTTAAACCATCGTCACAGTCAAGAAAATGGTACAATTAGTCTTCTCAATTCTGGTATGCTTCTGGGTGATTAGGCAGTTTTGTTTTAAACCATTAAACATAGTCGTAAGGAACTAAGTGTTATTGCACATGATTCAAACAAGGTAAATCTGCTCTTTTATTTTAAACGATCGCTTAATTTAAAGACAGAAACAGAACAAAAGTTCATCTATTCCCAAGTGAAAAAATGCACAAAAGAGAATAAGTAATCAAGCAGAAAATAATTTCCTTACATCAGGAATGATCTTGAAATTTTATATTTATTAGTCAAAATCTTCGTTACCATTTCGAAATGGTTAAAAATTGTTGCTGAATGATATTATAATATGAATATTCTTAAAATTTTATACTCACAGCTGTCAAAAAATACAAATTTTCATGGGCATTAAGAAGAAGTTAAAAAAACAAATCTTCAGTTTATAAGCTGTTTTCAAACCCAAACTGGCTGACACTTTTTAAAATTAATTTTTGTTCGCATAATGCATCAAATTGGCAGGTGCTCTTATTCAGAAACTACTTAATCGAACAGTATTTTTTTCGGTAAAGGCTGAAGATTTTTCAAAAACTGCTATCAAATTTGGCGTTTTGAACCGAATTTCTAGACGCGACAGGGCGGGAAAGAAACTACACTGCAAAAAATAATTGTTGATTTTACAGTATAAAACTGGCACCTCAGCTGCCAGTATTATACCGTAAAATTAACAGTATTAAACAGTAAAATAAGCAGTAATACGCTGCCGTGCAAGCAGTAATACGCTACCGCGCATGCGCGGTAGCGTATTACTGCTAAAATTTTTGCATAACATAGTTTTGCATTTACTGCATAAAATTTTCAAAGTTTTTATAAATATTTAAATTTTAAAGAGACATTTTTATAAAACGCACTTTACCGGCATCTGACGTTTATTTTCTGATAGTGGAAACCGTATTTTGATAATTATATTAGGTAATGAGTAATCACGTATTTAAGTTTTCCCATGAATTAACACAGGTTTTCGTGATCCGAGAGCTTCAGTAAAGCGACCGTCTTCCCCATTCTTCATTGGATAAAAAATCTAAAAAATGACGGTTCGCTAACTATTATGACACAAGAAAAATTGCATAGAAAATTGTACAACAAACCAACCATATAATATCTTTATGGCTTTAAATTTAATGGAAATTAGTCACAGAGGATGAGATCTGACGGTCAGCGTCTACATATTCCTACTTACTGAACTTCAGCCCAAAGGATAATTTAGCAAATGTTAGAGATTCCATGTATATGTTTATGCGTGATATGTTATTTATGTATATGGTTATGCCACGTATATGCACTCCATACAGCCGTCAAGTCGTATGTCCATTTCAGGTTTTAATAAACTCTTCAAGTTTTAAGAATAAATCAACAGTTTCAAACAGAACAACAAACAAACCTACTATAGTTTTACTGAAGTAACGGATTCTTGTTCGTAATTTTAACACAAATGAAAATATTTTAACGAAATTTTCAAGAGACTTACCTTGTTTTGTGTGAAATGCTATGTCATCGCATAAAATACTGGAAGTATTCAGTAATTTGGTGAATGAAAATGTATTTAATGTCGATTATATTCCGAAATATTTATTGGGTAATTCCACGCTATTGAAATGCAAATGATGGTCATTTACACTACTTCGTTACATTTAACATAAAATAAGGTAATACTGTTGACAATTTCCTTAAAATATCTTTATTTTCGCTTAAAGTTACGGGTTCGGGTATCGGGTTCGGGTTGGAGAGAGACAGCATGTAGTTTTGAATAAATAAATGGATTGTGATCCTAGTTTCCTAGACAAAAATTGTTTGCTGTAGTGCTACCAATCACTTCCTAATTTTTTTTCTATAAAAAATAACTGCATTACCGAAAGATTCAGATTTTTTAACTTTTTTTCCCCCTTGCATATCCAATTGGATTTCTTTAAAGTATGCGATCTTCAAAGGGTCCTCTTCATACCTACATTATTTCATTTTTTTAAACAAAATTTTGCTTCTAATTAAAAGAAACAGGAATTCAAATGTAAGTAAAACAGTATTAATAAATCACAATAATATCAATAAATTTTATAAACGGTTTGCTCCCAAAATAATTGTTCCCAGCGGAATCCATTACATTCAGCAACAATCGTTCGAAGTATAACAACCGCTTTTCAACATAAACTCTCATGTTTTACTTTTAAAACTCCCTTTAATGCAGTAATATGTTAAGGCTATTTATTTATATTGATAGTTTCAAACATACCAAATATTTCAATTTCTCCCTTCTTTCTCGCCGACACCCATTTGGGAATCATTCTTCAAATCTTGAATCTCAAAAATTCAGAGCACCCAACCTCAAGGGCAAACGATGGGTTACTAGCAACCACCATTTTCATGCACCATCGCCTACCATTCGGTTACTCACTTTCGCATTTATTTACGCGAAAAAAAACAACTTGTGGTGTAAGTAAGACCCCTTGGCCGTCTGACCACCTTGATTTATCGCCCTTATGGTCAACTATTCTGAAAGAAAAGCTAAAATTTACTGTACATAATAAAAATTTATAAACCATGCGAGCTGGCAGTTTTTTATAGGCTGCATATTTTTTTTTATTTCGTCGTATTTCTACTTTGGCCGGCAAAACACTGATAACAATAACTTTTTTTTTTCATTCAGTGGAAGTATCTAACCACAAGTTACACCAAAAAACTGCCCTTCCCGCAAATACCCCTCCTGTCCGTCTTATCACGCCGTTTGCACGCGTTGGATACAGGATACCTCTGTTTTACCCTTATATCATAAAGCATTTCGAATATCTATTTGTAACAGCACTGCCGGGTTATATATTTTTTAATATTTCAGCCACTTTTTCAATGTATTATTGTATGGCTGCTTGTTGATGTATTGAAAGAATAATGTCATATATTTATTTTGTTATGTTACTTGGTTATGAAGAAATTTTTTGGTGGTTTAGTTTGGGGGAAAATAAAACGTGAAAAGAGATATTATTCTATTTATGCGAAACATAATGCGCTCATAACTTTTTTTTTGAAGGAGAGAAGTAAGCTTGCAAGTGAATTTTAATTTATTGCAGATTTACCTTAATAAATCATAAGAATGAAATAAAATAAATCATGAAATAAATTTAAAGTATCGACATGAAATTTATAATACTGCTAATAGTATTAAATTAAATCTTAATAAAAAAAAATATTCAGCGTCAATTGAGCAAAAACACATTTTTAACTTTAAAAAACAAGAAAGTTCCTCATATTTTTTTAGCATACAGTCGAACTTGGTTGTAACGAGGACAAAGGAATTCCGATATTTACTCGTTATATCAAATTTCTCACAACAGCAAAGTTTGAGAGTTTTATATTAAGGAAAGACCAAAATAAGTAAAAGTTCAGTTATTAAACAATGCCGAATGTTAACTGATATGGACTATGTTTATGTTTCAGAATAGCAGCATGAAATCACACAACTATAATCATTATTTAGCATTTATTTTGGTTAATTTGTAATTTATAATTTCGTAAAAAAAGAAAAGACAATACAGAAATAATGTAAAAAATCACACTTGCATATTATTTTAAGCAAGATTTTTTTTTTTAAGTTAAAAGTTATTATCTTTTAAACTTTTTTCTAAGTCACTAATACATAACATTTTTATTTATTAATGTTATCTTACTTTGAACATTTTTGCAATTTACGTTGTTCTATATTTATCTGCAACAAGCAAAAACTGGAACATGTTCCAACTTTTTTGGAACACGCTGTATACCAATTTTAGACAGGTTATTGATGCAGAAACTAAATCAGTTAAAGTCATAAAAATCCAAATGCGGTTTCTTTAAATTTCTATCTCATCTTTCGTAAATTAATATTGAGATACTGAAGAAGTTGGCAAGAACCCTTACAAAATATATATATTCTAGACTACACCAATTCATTTACGAAAAAAAGAAAAAAAAAAAAAACACTTTCAGAAACATAGTCAAGGAAAACTGGAGTTAAGTTTTAGCTGCTTTAATACAAAATAAATGTATGAAATTCACTCCCACACATATTTTAAAATTTATGTATTATTAATGAATACTAATTTTTTATGGGAGAGATCATTGTCAACTGAAAACTGTAGGAGAAATGCACATTAAATCGGATGTACATTCAGTAGAAAAAGGAGATAAATACCCCGCCCCATCCATTTTACAGGCAAATAGACACAATGAAAACAAAAATAACCATTCTATTTCGAATTCTTTAAATGCATCATAAAAAAAAAAAAAAAAAAAAAAAAAAAAAAAAAAAAAAAAGTTTAGAGGACTATTATGATTCAGATATACCAAACTAGAAATTTACATAAGAGCATAATTAAAAAAATACTTGACGGAATAAAATAAACTTTGGATTCGCATATTTGAAGCTTCTTGAAGTCTATTTTTGTCAAAATACATTTTTTTTTTTTCGAATATCAATTTCATAATATGTAAATTAAGAAATTCATATTCGAAAAAAGAATATAAACCTATAAAATGTTTTACAGAAATCGATTTCTAGAAGTTTCAGATATGCGGATCCAAAATTTATTTTACTCCGCCAAGCATAGTTTTTGATTTATGCTGGAAAAACTACCCACATTGCAGTCTCATTTGCAATTAAAAAAAATTGAATGTAACATTAGCAGTTCAAAATTTTACATCTCCCAAATTTCTAAACTACTTCATTGAAAGAATTTCCGTTTGGAACGCCAAGGTGAAATTTATCAAAGAATCGAAATAAGATATCAAAATTAAGTGTTAGTATTGAAAATTTCAAAGTTTGATACAATATTACTTACTATGAAGACGGTCCTCTAAGCTTATTATTATTATTAACATACATTTAAAGAAAACATGATTGCCAATATTTTCGTTTCCTCTGAGTCTATTTGACAATAAAATAGATGTAGTGTAAAGCCTTATTATTATTTTTTTTAATCGACTGTGTATATTTTTAACGATGACGGTCGTTCAACACATATACATTCGCACTGTAAAATGAAATGTCTGAAACAAATGGTTCAAAAAAGAGGCACTTTAATGTGTCTTATTTTTTTAAGACACTTGTTTGCGTCTGAATTTCAGACATTTGAAACGTCGTAAACGCGGCCATTTTCGACATGGCATTTGTTGACAACAGGCAGCCATTTCTGACCACTCTTTTTTTAAAGCATTAAAATCAGCCATGTTTGACCACATTGAATCCAAAATGGGAAATGGGAATAAATGGGAAAATATTTCACCATAAAGCAGGTCTGGGTTTGTTCTAGAAGCAGAATCTGATTAAAGCACGGGCAAAATGGACCGTGACCCTGTCCCCAACCATGATTTTAAGGGTCCCAAATTTGGTATCCAGTTTTAATAAAGTTGATATTTTAAATCTATTTCGACAGTACAATGTCGAAATAGATTTAAAATATCAGCTTTACAAACATTGCATACCAAATTTGGGGCCCCTTAATAAATGGGACAGGGTCACGGCCCACTTTACCCCTGCTTTGCCCGGGCGAAATTTTTTTAGAGGCTCCAGAGAATCGTTGCTTAAAAAAATATAGCATGCAATTATAATAGTTACTAAGAAAGAGGCGCAATATTCAGAATTTCCCCCTGCGCACGAAATACACTGTACGCCCCTATTAGGGGGAGGGGGGTATGTCTGCCTTCTTTTAACATAATCACCGGGAGGAAGTGGGACTTACTAGATTTTGAATTTTAACTGCATTTTTTTATGTCTGTATATTAAATAATATAAATAAATAATATTTATATAATAACTTAAATTATAGGAATATTCGTTTGAAATATTATTACATAAATACTTATTAGATTTTGATTAAAATGTAATAGTTCAATAATTTTTAATATGCTTACTTTTATTTTTTTCTATTTGCAGTATTTTTACCAAAATAAAGCCGTCTAACGCAATTCATTGTTTTTTTTTGGGTTTTTTTTTTTAATGAAAATTAATTAATTAAAAATTAAACTAAGAACAGTTTATAAAAACTGCTGGTCTCAGTTATCAAAAATTATATTTATGCCCAACTCTCCAGCTGAAAATCATGATTTATCGATCTAAGCGTGATCGACTTATTGGCCACCCCTTGTCTACTAGACATTGCAAAATAATAACATGCATTCATAAAGTTTGCATGTTTGCTGTTATCTCTGCTTGATGCAAACCGTTTTTATGTCCCTGTCTTAAAAAAATAAAATGATATCACGACAGAAGCAAAAGAATTTATGTCGTGCAAGTTCGAATTCCTATAGGGTTTAGATTTTAGAATCCTTTCAAGTCAGAATAGAATAGAAGAATTTATGTCATTTCGCTGATAAGATTCGTAAACTTGGAGCAAAATAGACGAAGACTGCGATCTTAATCATATCATAAAACCATCAACTCACTCTAAACTAAGGTTTCTATGTGATGATATTTGTAGTATATCTCGTTTTGGAAAACATCTTCTTCTAGAAAACAATAAAAAATGATTATACTCACAAAAATGAGTGCAAATGAATTTCATTCTTTTTTTCTTTACTTTCTTTTGCTCATAAATATTCATGATAATTTACACCAAGAACATATACAATTATTATTTGCCATTTTAAAGTTCACTTCATGTAGTAAATAGTCTCATCATCGGCAAACAACTTAATAGCATAACAGGCTTGACAGGAATTAATTGAAGCACAAAAATTTCACAAAATGCTGTTGAGACAGTTTTAGATTTTGAGAGTTTACCACCATTTAAATAGTGTTTACTCATTTGCCCCACACTTGTAATTTCATGCGTGAACACACTATATGGCTAAAAGTCATCAGACACATTCAATTTTAGACGTTTTGTCAAATACCTTGAGAAATACTTAACGAATTCTTCTGGAACTTCGGGAATATAAAATATATATATATATTGACTTCATATTTTTCAGCGAAGGTTTGATCAAGAGGTCAATTAGGAGAAAACAACAAATTTAATAAATAATAATAAAATTTGGGATCACCTTGTAAAATAAAATGCTTGAAATTATCTCTAGTTGTAGCATATAATTATGTGGATTTCGTACAACATTTGTGTTTATTTGAGTAAGAATAGCACGCATATGTATGAAATGAAATGAAAATGAAATTACCCTCTCTTGGAAATTCAGCCGTTAAGCATGGGAACTTTTCTCCATGAGGGGAAATGTTTATTGAAAATTCATATTTTAGAATACAGATGTTGAATATTTACATTAGAGATTAGAATAAAATTAGTACAAAGTTGGTTTTTACAATACTAGTTCAGATCACAACATTTCTCAATATTAATATATATATATATATATATATATATATATATAAACTTATTGCAAAAATTAACCATTGAAACAGAAATAACTGACCAAATGCAATGAAATTATTACCCCAAATAGCTATGTCAAATTACACATTATAAAACATAGTCCTAACAAATGAAGTATTTATTCAAAAAGTGAAACATAAGTAAAAAAAAAAAAAAAAAAAAAAACACAAATGCAAGCTTATAATGTAATTTACTTTTTCAAGGGCTGGGAAACCACATTATAAGCAAAGAATGATTGTTTTCTGTAACTGTCACAAGCTTAAAGCCAAAATTTTGTGACAATTCCAAGCCCTAACAATCATTGGAAAGAAATTGGAAAAAAAAAAAAAAGGATACCATTGAAAATAGAACACTACAAATCAAACGGAAGAAAATAAATCCATTTATAAACAAATAAATACAAAGGAAGACAAAGAAAATCTATAAATTACAACATAAATTTGTCCAGAATCCGAAGCCAAAAATGTTTTGTGCTAAGCACATGGTAAAGTGAATAAGTGAATTCAAACGTACAAGTTAAAATTACAGTTAATTTTCTAAAAGTAGCAGTTATTAATTTAACCATTGTGATTTTAACTATTTCTAATTTAAAATATAAAAATACAAATAAATAATATAAAAACTATAAATTCATTTACTAAAAATATTTTTTAACTTAAATAATTTTAATATATATATTATATTATTGGAATATTTAAAAATTTCACTTGATATATTTGTATAAGAAAAAGTATAAAAGAAAGTAATTAGAAAATTTATAAAAAGAGTATTTAATAATAACACAACTAGTACTTTTGCATGGCTCAAACAGTAAGCTGAAATAGAAACAGTATGAGTAATTGCGGGGAGATTTCGTCGTTATGAGAGATGGTTGGGGTTTTAACACTTTAGCATTAATAGAGGATATAAACATGAATTATACATATTTTTAATTTGATTGTTAAATATAAAATATGAATATTATATTTTCAATTAAATTCGAGAAGAAATTTTTACTTTTTTGAGTAAAATATTTTTTTATACTGTTATATATATATTTTTAAATGTGTTCGTTTAGAATATATTTTAAGTGCGAGTGTGTTTTTTTTTTTTTATAACTTTAAAAAATAAATTGGGATAATTTTAAATGGATAAGAAAATTAATTGTTACTTTTTTTTTTTTTTTTGTATTTGAAAGCACCATATCTGCTTTTGTTGGTTTTAAATAAATTAGAAATTTTAATTTATTGAATTTTTAGTTTTTCATTTTGAAAATAAATTCGAACTTTAGTATTAATAGGGCCAATACGCAGGCGTGAAGGGAATAAACGGAATTTTTCCCCTCTTCTTTAGACTTTCGGAAGGAATTCATGGAAAAAGCATGTTTTCAAGAAGTACGGAAAATATTTAGTGAAGAATAAGGAATAATTTAGTGTATATAGATGAGTTTTTCTATGTGTGTATATTATCCTCTGAGTGAGTGAGTGAGTGAGTGAGTGGGAGAGTGTGAGAGTGAGCAAAAAATCTTGATTCTATTAAGAAGAATGGTGGCAATTGAATTCTTTTCCCTCATAAATATTTACGGTATTTTTTTTTAAAACTATATTTTACATTTTGAACAGATAAAATTATTATTTGACCTCTTAAAATTCACTTGATGCAGCAAATGGTCGCATGATCGGCAAACAATTCAATAGCATAAGACATTTAAAAGAAAATAAGTAAAAAATTAACATTCATTTCAACAAAATTCATTCAACAAAATTCATTTGAAATAACTTGAGATTTTCAATTACCCTTACTCCATCCATGCTGTAATTTCATACCTAATTATTTTTATAGTAAACATTCTTATAGAAATGTTTTTTCGCGTATTGGTACAATAAAATTCATACGTAATGATTTTTGTTGTCCATCTCGTTTTGAAAAATATTTTTATTATGGGAAACAATAAAAAATGATTATGCTGATGACAAATAGTGAAATTGAAGAAGAATCAAAAACTTTTGGTACATAAATAACACCGACATTTTTATCAATATTTCTATGTGACACACGAACTTAGAATGACGTATCAAATTGTCTCATGATCGGCAGACACCTGAAGAATAAAGCAGGTATGAAATGAAATTGGTTGAAGAACTAGCATTTCTAGAAATGCAGTTGAGATATTTTTAAATTTCAATTATGTTTACTCTTTCAATTATGTCAAAATCTCTTCCACTTATATATATTAATTACTCTGTCAATTATCTCTTTACTCCATATTGTATTATATTTTTCAAAGTTAATTACTTTTATCATTTAAACATTTATAGAAATATCATTCACTGAAAACAAGCTTTTGAGAAACGTTTCATTGGAAATGCTTAGAGGGTGATTAAAAAACTTGATCTACTGTTGTAGAACTTATCAGTATTTGTAGAAGATGGGTATGTTAACCATGGAAAAGAATGGTTAACGACTGTTCGTAGAAATTGTAGAGCCCTCCAAACCGTGCAATAAAATATTATTAATGAAAGGTACAACGTTTTAGCGAATAAAATTTACATAAAGAAAAGTACATATTTTCCATAAAAATTAATATAATTGAATTTTTATGGGAATAATTTAATACTTAAAAATATTAAATAGGAATTTTTTTCAATTCTTACGTGAAAATGAATATCACAAAAATTCCTTGAAAATTCTTAGATCCAAAATATTTAATTCAGTTAAAAAGAAGAGAAAAAAAAAAACACGATTTAAAACTTTGTCTCAGATATAAAACTACTCCATAATAAAAATGAGACAGAAATAAATATGAGCAGATTAATTGTTCACGAGCAGCTTAACAAAAACCATAACTCTTCTCATTCAAATTTTTATGAGTCCAGAAGCAACCAGGTATCAGAGAAATTAAAGTAGCCACATGTCACGAAATAGCCCCATGGGCTATTCACGCTAATTTCTTCAACTTTCGCCCGCGTTAAATAACAAAAGCACTTCTGAAAAAGGCCCGAGAAAATTAAACTTTTTTTGGCAGTGAGCATTTTCGCTGTAAATTAGGCGGAAAAAACAAAACCACCCCTAATTACGGTCAAAAGGAAAAACTACATAACTACTCTCAGACACAACTGTGTTGGTATTCCCCCTACTTTTTTTCAAAGCGTTTATAAATCATCTTCATCATGCGCAAGTGTCCTTCAGAATATTGCAGGGGTCTCCTTTTTGGCAAGCATCCTTCTTAGAGAAAGAGAGGGAAAAAAAAGAGAAATGAATATGTAGTGTCTGTTATAAGCACGAAGAGAAGTCTAATAAATTAAAGTTTTTACGCGAGATAACGAAGAAGCTACTATAAATCAAGGTGGGTGATTCTTCTTCAAGCCGCTTGCCACACGCTATATTTACATCCACCAGAAGCAAAGGAAAAGAAATGGGTCCGCTCAAGGGATCGTATATCAGATCAGATAAAGTTATGTGCAGATCTCTAATGAATTTAACTTTAAATGGAATACATACAGTTAGGGGTATAGGACCGAAACTAAGATTTTCTTCACCCGGGGCAAGCCTGAATATGGACGTTCTTTCCTTTCCAAAATAAAATCATAAAGAGAACTTTTATCCCATTCCTTTTATTTCTATTTTAAATAGCAAATAATTGTGAGGAAGTATATTAATCTTAAGATTTTTAGGTTGACTTCTTTAGAAATCGACCTATTACAATAACTTCGTCTTTATATATATTATATATCTACATAATATATATAATGGGAATCTTGTCATCACGAAAACACCCAAAATACTGAACCAATTCGAATCTAATTGGAGCAATGTATTGAACTTTCGAGTACCTTGGATGAGTTCGTTAATCAAGTATGCATATCTTATAGTTTGTTATTCCTACCGTTAGGGAAAAAGGACTGAATATGAAAATCGGGGTAAACCCTCTTATAGAAAGATATCGCAATATAGTAAAATCTGTTAAAGCAAAATCACTAAAGACCAGCAAAAATCTTAGTATTTTTAATCAAGTTTTACTGTATAAGGCACTGGCGCAGCGAAGGGTAGATTTCGCCGTTAAAACTCCTCCCAGAGCATTTAAGGTACTGTGAGGAATTCGCTATATCTCCCTCGTAACCCTTGTTTTGCAGCCTAAATCCAGGTATAGGAAAATCCCATGTATTTCGGATTTTCCTCAAATTTTAAACTAACTCTACAAATCGGCAGGTGGACTTCAAAACTTTCGTTCAATCATAACCATCTTCCATCTTGAAGGCTTTTAGACAGCTTGAAGAATGGGACGAGCATAGTGGTGAGTCTTTCATCACGCCAACGATCGCCCAGGTAACGTGGGAACTAAGGTGACAGCAGCAGTAGAGATGGAATGTGAGAAATCCTTTTCCACCAATCATAACAGACTTTCTACGTGATCTCATCTTTAAGAGCTTCTAGTGGCTGGGGAAACACCTATTATTCCAGGCGTAAAACAGAGGTGATATGAGGAGAAAAAACAATTAGTTAAGCAGGCAAGCTGAACCTAAGGAGACGGAGTCATAACTTCCGGTGAAATATTTTCGGGTGATTGCTAGAATCAACGGGTATAGAAAGCATTTCTCTGACTTATAGTTTTTAAGTTGTTACAAGACAGTCTTGTGTACTAAGTGTGAACGGTTCCAATTTCGTTAGGACGGTGAAAGCACTTATTCCCATCCCTTATTCAAAAAAAATATTGACATGAGACTCTTTTGTGGAGGGTCAGACTAGCGAGCCGTTTTCAGCTCCCGTGTACCCACTTTGGAGGGGACTTTACATCTGTTTCGTGTTGTAAACGCAAACTTTGATAAACACTGGACTCTTCTGCAATTTAACTATGATTCATAAGGTAAAAGAACCCGCATTATAATATAATTGTTGTGCAATCTCATTAATCAAAAAACATGTATTTTTATTTGTTTGACGTACTGAATTTAATAAATTAATTTGTGTGATATACGAGAGCGGTTCAAGTGAAGGCGAACGCTACCACTTTGTAATTAACACCAGGACCCATCACAGTTCAAATAACTATACCTCGCATAATTTTGGCCTAATTGAAACGCAAAATTTGCAGTCTTGGATTGATCAATTATAGATAAACTTGAAACATGTAATACACAGAAACAATAAAATAAACCCATAGAAATAAATTAATACTGCGAACTATAACACATTTGTAACAACAAACAAGACAAAAAGTAATTGATAAAAAGCAAAATAAAAAGCATTCTAACATATTTATAACAAATTTTGAAATAGAAGCCTAAAATTTTTGATTAATAAATATTACTATAATTGACATTCCCATACATTAAACCACTGGCGCTGCGAAACTCCTCAGAGCACTTAAAAACAGATAAGATGCATACCCTTTGTGTTAAGATAAAAATATGATGTGTAAAAATCAAAGTAAATAAAGTATAAAAGCCAAAACTTTTTACTATTCAACTGTTTCAAGGCTCTATTTCAACAGCAGATTAATGAAAGAAATAGGCAATAGCAGAAAAGTACGAGGGTAAGTCATTAAGTAAGTCACAAAAGATAATTAAATAATAACTTACAATGATATTCACTTCAAAACTATTTTTATTTCTCAACACATTCTCCACCAATATTTATGCACTTATATCACCGTTTTATCAGTGCCCCAACACCAGCTGCATACAATTCCTGGGGTTGCTGTCTCAGCCACATTAGGACTTCAAGTTGAATACAGGAAACAATTCAAAAGTTTGGTTGGCAACTTCTTCAACATCCACCATACAGCTTCGACTTAGTTCCAAGCGATTTGCATCTGTTTAGTCCACTAAAAAAACATCTTGGAAGCAAGATGATGTTTACAGATGATGAAAAGGTTCAACTTGAAATCATAATGTGGCTGAGACAGTAACCCAAAGAACTGTATGCAGCTGGTGTTGGGGCACTGATAAAACGGTGATATACGTGCATAAATATTGGTGGAGAATATGTTGAGAAATAAAAATAGTTTTGAAGTGAATATCATTGTAAGTTATTATTTAATTATCTTTTTTGACTTACTTAATGACTTTCTCTCGTAGTATATATGCTACTGCTAATTCCTCTTTTTATCTCTTTTCTTCTTCTCCCCCCCCCCCCCCCATCTGAAGATTGAAGGAGGTATTCTTTTATGAATCCTTTAAACACATAAATGCTATATTTATTAGGTTTGTTTGCGCTTTTCATTACGTTTGATTTTATGTTTCACGTATTTATTAAACCCCACCTATGGACATGTAACACAACAAAATTCTTCATTTTATGAGCTACAATGGTTCATATTCCCTTCCACATGAGGATCCCGTATAAGGTAAACAGCCACCTTTTACAGTAAAACTTGCTGAGACAGAATCGCAAGGTACCAGAAGAAAGTTCTATTTTAGACAGGTTTCCATCTTAGAAGGCACACTATTCCATATAATTGTACTACTGTATTTTTTTCTTCAGAACGATGGCTTTTTTTCGTTTAAAGCAGGCATCCAGTATACACAGGGTGCGTTCTCACAGGTTTAATTATACATTAAATCTGCACCCAGGAAAATAAAAACACCAAAACCCAAACTGTAGAAGGTAAATAACAAAAGATCCTTTGACAGTAAAAATTGCTAAGACAGAATCGCAAGGTAACAGAATCGTAACAGAGTCGTAAGACAGAACAGGTTTCTGTCTTAGAAGGCACGCTATAATTGTATTGTATTCTTTTCGCCAAAACGGTGAATTTTTTTCGTTTAAGGCAGGCATCCATTATACACAGGATCCGTTTTCACAGGTTTAATTATACATTAAATCTGTACCCAGGAGGAAAAACACCAAAATCCAAACTGTATAAGGTAAATAACAAAAGATCCCTTTACAGTAAAAATTTCTAAGACAGATTCGCAAGGTACCGGAATAGATTTCTGTCTTAGAAGGCACGCTATCCCTTATATAATTGTATTGTATTCTTTACGCCAGAACGATGATTTTTTTTTCGTTTAAGGCAGGCATACATTATACACAGATTCCATTGTCATTGGTTTTATTTATTACACATTAAATTTGCACCCAGGAAAATAAAAACACCAAAATCGCCTTTCCCTCGCCTCCTCTCCCACTTGTCACAGAACTATATTTTTTCAAAAGTCGGGAAAAATCCAAAGTTTAATCATACTTTTAAATAATCCGAGAAATACTTTGTAAATGAAGAGATTTTATGTCATATTTTCGCAATCAATTTAAAGCTTTTATTTTTGACCTAAGTGCGATTTTTTATCTTTTAAAAAATATATGAATACTTTTAATATAATATATATTGATGTGCCGGATGAATTTAATTTCAAGGGCGTAACATTTTCAGTTTAGTTGTAAATAAAAAGAATTTGGGGGGAGGCGGCTTAGCTAATAATAGACAATTCTTTTCACGTACGAATCAAGACCTAACAAAAGCGAAAATGTTTTTATTCCAGCTAAATAACGAATCAGTAAATTAAAAATAAGAGTTTTGAATAGCTCTTTAGACACTCTTAAAATTTTAATAATAATACTAATAATGGAACTGGTTTTAAATCTGATTCGAATTTAAAATTTAGTAAAAATTACTTTTTTTCCTCTCTCATTGATTGCTAATGCATTTCAAATATGAGAAGAAAATTACTGGAATAAAATCAAGTAGTTCATTATAAAAAAGTCAATCATACAATGAAATCTAAGGTATTGTTTGGGGCGATGAAACAAAGCAACATATTGAATATTTGCTCAACAACTTAGAAGTTGCATATAAATAAAAGACATCAATAATCAATCCTATTCTTTTAGGATCATTGTAGAAGATCATCATTTGTCAATTTTATATTAAATTTCGAATATCTGACTTTATTAATTCTAGATTTTTAATTTTATTCGATAATTTCAAGTATATTTTCCTCAATTGTAACTCTTTCGTTCGACAGGACTTTGCAGCAATTGAAAAATATGCACGTGATACACAAAGAATAAATCGAAAAATCAAGTGGTCTGCGAACATTAGCGCACATTTTTCCATTTTATTTGGATTAATTACTCAAAATTTAAAGATAATATACATATTATAGCAAAGTCAAGAGCTCATTTTTAAACTAAACAGTTGAAAAAATAAATACAATTTTCTGGACATTTCAATTACACAATCGCGCAGAAAGGTGAAAATATTGTCAAAGGCAAGTTTTTTTTCCTTTAAAAAAAAAAAGAAAAGAAAAGAAAAGAAAAAAAAAGAAAGAAAAAAAAAGAAAAAGAAAGACGGAAGTGATGTGATGATTGCGCCGCGTATAGTCCAAATTCTACGACAAGAGCCATAAATTATTTCTTTGGGCTTTTTTTCTCCAAATACTCTGTGGTCAGTTGTGATGTTTTTCATTCCTCTTCAAAAGTTTCGCACAAAATCAACAAAAAAAGCAGCGATAAACATGTGAAGGACTATCATCTACCAATGTCGCATTCTGTTGCCGTGTGAAAAAAAGAATGACTACATCAAACACCCCGAAAAAGATCCGATGCGTTGGTGCATTTCACCCAAAACTTATTGTTTGGAGGGGGGTGGGGGATGGGGGGGCGGAGAACCACACATGTTTTAAACCCCGATTTCGTAAGTTAGTAAGACATGAAAAATAACTAATTGCCAATCATGGACGCGTTTGAATGTTCTAATTTCATCCAAATTGTGATTAACGAATTTTCGTCGTGATTTGTTTGATAAACTTTGTTTGATATAAAAGACGTTTCAAAAGCATTGGTCATAAACATATTGTTTGACACGAAAATATATACTTTCCCGCAGGATAAGGTGGATATATGGTAAAGTTGAAATAAAACAATTAGAATTCAAGGAATGTGTTAATGCACAATCAAGGTTAAAAATAATCATAGGGGAAAATAATTACATGACAAATTTAATGTAAGTAAAAGAACCAGAACAAATCTAAATTCAGAAAAAATTAGCATACAGCTGTTTTGCGATTTTATACAGGAAAAGTTAAAATAACAGGAGAGTGAGAAACTGAAGAAAGAGTTGAAATTTTGAAATAAGTTTAGGCTTTAAATTTTAGTTGTCTTTTTCTTGGTGCTTTTGTTAGATTTTACTCATTATATATTTGTCGTGAAATAAAGGTATTTACAATTATATTAGAAAGAAATACACTTAAATCTGCATTTAATGTAAACCAATTTGATTTTTGATTTCTTTTTAAACACTGGTGTTATAAAAGAAAAAAATGCGTGATGCACTTTCTATATTAATTTTGGGAATTCTAAATTTAAATATGAAAGTGACAAAACAAATAATCGATCAAGTGGGAGTTTTACTCGCACACTAAGGGTTCCGTACAATAATTTTTTTAATTACTAACGGCAATATTACAAAAAATTGTTTCTAAAAGAATAAGAAGATTTTGTAAAAAAAAAAAAAAAAAAAAAAAAAAACCTTTAAATTATTCTATGAATTGTTTTTCAATAATCGTGTTCAATAATTGAATTCAATTGAAATAGAAAACGTTGACTATGATTCGCCTTACCTAAAACAAAGACCTTGTAGAAAGTTTAAACTTGGTATTGTACCAAGCGCACGCTTCGAATAAGGATATCGCAAAGTTCCAACGTCGCTTTGGTCCGTGCCGTGTTTTTCTAGATAGGGTTTTAATTAATATATCGGCTAATTAACGACAATTGTTTTCGAAAATCATTATCAACAATCCTTGGATGATTCCGCGTCGTGCGGTACTTCGAACGCCCCACAACTCCGCCCGCTGAGTGCCCGCAACGTAGAAACTGTGTGGAATGGAAAAATACGACTGGGGGATAATCGCCATAGGTTTCATACAAGGTTTAAATGAGCTCCCCTACTCCTAATTTTTTCATAATTTTAGTTTCAGTAGATTCGGAAATAGGGGGGAGGGGACATATATTTGCTGTACATTTTCGATGATATCTCTGAAAATATAATACCTAAAATCAAAACAAATATATTTTTGAGTTCGGTATTACGAGATCTTTCACACGATACCCCACACGATATACAAAAAGAAAACCTTTTTTTTTCCAAGTAACTTAATCAGTCTCCTAATTTTTTCCCAATTTTTTCCTTAATTTTAAAGCATATATTTGTGAATGACTAATAATCTATAAATAGTTTTGTCAATAGCCTTTATAACTCTGCCAAGTTTGAACTTTCCACGTTCCATAGTTTTCGAGAAAAATGACTGTGACAGACGGACAGGCTGACGGACGAGTGACCTGATAATGGTTCCATTTTTACTTATTAACTACGAAACCCTAAAAAGCGAGAAATATCAACAATAAAAGAGAGAAAGGGTCTCAATTTATACGTCCCTTTTTTATTAACACTTTCCAACACACTGGAAAAGTGTTTATGAATTCGGTTTATCTGTTTGTCTGTCTGTCCGCGCTCTAATTTGCGTAAATATATACTCGAATTGCCTTGTAATTGATATATGTTATTTAGGTTTGCCATTACATGTTCGGTATTGGAAATGGAGTGTGTAAAGCATGTATAGTTCGTTTACAAAGGAGCTCAAAAGAATTCCGTTACATTATGGTCTACGGGGGACTATCGTTTACAGCGTATTTTAATTATGTTAAACTATTTCAAACATATTGAATTGATATCTATCACTGAGGTGCACTACAAGATGCTTACTGTAGAATATGATATGCATAACACTTAACGTTCATTTGCAGGTTCACACACACACACACACAAACAGTCGTTTATAACCAATAATTGCTGGAAGTATGCGTTTTCCATTGTGAAAACGCATTGTTTTCTATCTTTTCTAAATTTAACTATTTTTTTGCGTGTATAAATTCTATACATCATATACAGGGCTTATACATCATATACAGGGCATAACACTCAACGTTCATTTGCAGGTTCACACAACCACACACACAAACAGTCGTTTATAACCAATAATTGCTGGAAGTATGCGTTTTCTATTGTGAAAACGCATTGTTTTCTATCTTTTCTAAATTTAACTATTTTTTTGCGCGTATAAATTCTATACATCATATACAGGGCTGCACAAAAGAATTTGAGCACATTTCCACTTATTGGAGGAAATTGTTAAACGGAAACTTTCAACTGTCTAACTGAACTAAATGTTGGTATACTATGTAGTATCTATAGTTCATATAAGGACTGCACAAAAGAATTCAGATATTTTTTCCGACTGTAGATGGTAATTGCTGAAATTGCCTTTTTAAGTAAGCTATACGTTGTCCACATTGTTTACTTAAGACATCGTTTTTCTCCCTGAGAAGTTTTGTTACAGTATTCTGAATGTGTTGGAAAGTGTTTCATAATCTATGCTTGAGCGATGACTTTTTTTTCTTATTTTATGTCTAAACAGTTTTGAACGAAAATTGCTACCAGTAAGCATTAATGTTTATCTAATTGAGGAAGGGGGGGGGAGGGGGGAGGTAAATGCTTTAGAACATAAATCGTCGAGATTTTTCAAAAATAAAGAAAAAAAGTGGAAAGTTGCAAATTTGAGGAAGATTTTTTATCATTGCGAAATTCAATACTTTATGTCTGCGGCAAAAACTGCTAATTAGGGCCTGCTCCCCCGCATCTAACACTGCCAATTCTAAACAGAGAATTCTTTGTTAATACGAAAACGTATTAAGCTTGTTGTAAATAAAAGATAACATCTTTAAAGAAAGAGTTTAAAAAAAAAAAAAAAAGTAGAAAGCCATAGTATAAAATTGCGTTTATCTTAAATACAAATTATTTACATTACTGCGTATTATGTTGGCCATTGAAGTTATAAAGAAAAGTTTTATGTTTAAACTGAAATTACTTGAATATAAAAAATTAAAGAACTGCTCCATTAAAAACAGAAAAAGTGCATAAATATACAAGACCTAACAATAAAAAAATGTACATATATCTACACAGTCGTGAGTAAAGAAAATTTAAAATTCGAATAAAAAAAAATAATAGTCTACTTTGTTTTAGTAAAATTTCACTTTCAAGAATATTTGCTATTAAATGAATTCCTTGAAAGAAAAAAAAAAAAAAAAAAAAAAACTAACACGGTACCCTAGTTTGTGTCTTGATTCAACTTCTTTTTATACACACGAAGATATACAACAGAAGTAGGGGGGGAAGGGGAACGGAAAAAACTACTGAAATCCACGTGTTAACAAATTGCCAACAAATTATCTTTTAACCCAACAAAATCACGCTCATAATATCTTATCTTGCTTCCAAATCGAAACAAACACGTCTTTGTCTATCTAGAAAGCTAAGTGAAAAAGTTTGGTGCAACACTCGAGAACTGTGAAAAAAAAAAAAAATTGTCTTTACCACATCACTGCGGCATTTTTATCAGCTTCTCAAATCAGAGACCGGACAAAACAAAATAAACGCTCTCAAACACTTTCAGCCGTCTTGGACAATCTATCAAAAGTCGGCTTATCCGATTTCTCCGCCAGAGGTCAGCACCACACTCTCCGCCCGAGCTGTTGCCAGATTCGGAAGCTGAGATACAAGAACTCCAATTAGCGCCAGCTACGACGGCTCATTATCAAAGTAGAATGAGGCTTTGCTACGGATAAAACAGAAAGAAAAAAAAAAGTGGCTAATGTAAATAAAAATAATAAATACGAAAAGGGTAAAGAGGAGGAAAGCTTCTGCACTCTTAAACGATCTTTTTAGCCTGTCAGATGACTGTCAGTCTTGGAAACATGTCGTTTGCTGTCTAGCGTTGTTAAGATTATTATTACTGCAGGTATAAGATGCAGTTTTTTCGCATGTTTAATATTAAAAGAATCTCGGCCCTGGCTTTTCATACTTATTCGAGTTTTTAATCAACTGCGAAAAGAACAGCACATCTAGAATGTCTTTATTTTGCAGGGGTAGCGAGAAAAGGGGCGACAGCTAAAATTGGAATGCATCAAGCAAAATATGATTTTTTTTTTTTTTTTTGTAGGGGAGGCATGATGCTATTTTTTTTTCTTTTGTGCAGTTTTAATAAAATTTCATCTCTCTTTTTTTTTCTTTTTTTTTTTTTTTTTTTTTTTTTTTAAATCTGTTACTTGTGCGGTTTTTGTAACGATCATCGGGTGAAATGTGTTATGACATGTTGCTGCGGAAAAAGAAATGTTGAATTTGGTAACTTTGTTTTGTGTTATGTCTAAAGTAGAAAAATTAAAGAAATAAAAAGAAGAGTCAAGTGATGTGTCATGAATTTTTAAGAGTGACAATTTAAAATAAAAAAGAAATCGGGGAAAAATACATAGGTTACAGAACTGGAATCTAAAACATGATGCAAGCATTATTTTAAGAATGGCATTGAATTTTTTTGCTATATTAATAAGTTTCCATTGATTTTTTTCCCCATTGTTAAAAATACTTGAATGCAAATATGAACTTAATGTACATGGTACCGCAAGTTGTTTGGTTAAATCGCAGAATTCCATACACAGATATGTATTATATGAATTGAGCTATATTATGTTATTAAATGATTAAAAGATTAAATAAACCCCAATAAAATACGCATTTTTAAGTGCTTCTCCCATGAGTATTATATCCAATATTCAGCTACAGCACTTTTAGCTTTCAGATTTTAGCAAAAAAGATGATGAGAAGAGTGAAAATGGAGAAGGAAAAGAAGAAGAAATAATGTTAAAATAAGAGAGAAACTAATCACATCGTCGTCGTTTTTTTGTTTTTCTACATTTTTTTTAAAATACGTTTTAGTTTCATTTATTTATTTATTTATTTATTTAAATAGAAAAGTTTTTAACAACTTTACTCCCGAAGAATCGGAAATATAATTATTTAGTCTATAAAATAATTGTATTTTCATTTTCAGATGAAAATAGAAGCCTGCAGCGTGTCAATGTGGCCCCTATACTTATTTTACTCCGCGATCTTTAAAAGAAAATATTGCATAATTCCTGATGCTGAAATGTCTGGACAAATACTCAAAAATATCGTACATAAAATACTCTTTATTGGAAAAAAAGAAAAGAAAACAATGACCTCTGCATTTTAATCACCTAAAATATATAGCTAAATAAATAAAAATAATAAATAAATAAATCACACCTCCCCCACCCTTATTATAGTTTAATAGCGCAGCCTTAATGGTGAAACTAACTATTCTGGAGTCTCTCCCGCCTTTCTTTGTTTTACGAAAACTTGGTATCTGTAATAAACAGATTTTTCAGAAGAGCAGTTCATCGGAAACAAATATGAATAAAAAATTAGAATTAATCTATTATTAAAGATATACACACGCACATACACCAAATAAGAAAAAAAGTAAAATAAAGCAGCTTAAACAGTTCTTTTCTAAAAGTAATTATTTGTCAGAAATATTTTTCCAAACCAGCCCACCATAACAGTCAACGAATGACATGCGTCCATCACGAAATGTTGTGGGTCAAAGAACTGCTACGTTGTAACAGTCAACTCTAGAGGGGAAAAAATACCTCACTTTGTAGTAAATCTCTCACCGTAAAAAGTTTACATCACTTTTTCTGCCGCTTTATTTCTTTCCTTGTCGCAGTGTTCCGCTTTTCATTCGTTCTTCCACTGCTTTAGCACGCCACAAACATGCAATGGCGATTTATGTGTTTTGGTGAAGGTGAAGATGTGAGTTATTACGTTTTCTGGAAAACTCAAGAAAGACTGAGGGGTGTAGAGGTAAGAAACAGGGCAATGACACGTTCGTTTACCAGTAGGGGATTCTAATAGTAAGTTAGTTGAGTAAAACACAATATAATAATTCCAGAAAAAGAACGAAAACAACCACATTACAAATTTGGACACAAAGCCAATACAAACGAGTTGGAGAATAGAATAAAGAATTCCTTTCAAGTTATTTATTTATTTAATTATTTATTTAAATTGACCCAATTTAAACATTTTCTAACCAGCGATTCCACTTAACAAATTCTATAACAAAAATTCCAACTAGCACATGAATTTCAAAGCTGCATTTTGTCGAATCAAATTTCTGGCTCTAAACACATTTATTTCTCACGAATTAAATTGACGTTTGATGCTGTTTTAATGTTACATGTGAGAAAAATTTAATCCAGACATGTGCAGTTTTTACATTTCTAAAACTCACATTCAGCCTAGTGGTTTAACATTCAGGATATTAGGTACGAAAATATCAAAGTCGAAATTCGTAGTTTCGATTTCAAGCAACCCAAACGAGGTAACCTAACAGAACAGTCATCAATGCAACGTCACAAATGGTAACAAGTGTCATAGTTCACAACAACGACCAAAATGTAATAGTTTTTAATTCAGCACATTGTGACTCTCAGTTGACCATCATTTCATGACTCGATTGTGAAATCAAAATGACAAATTTCTGAGTCACTTTCGCCTCGTCCCAAAATAGGTCATCGACTTCACAGTGACTCATTTTCCACGCCACGTGAAGGAAATGTAACAGTTGCATTTCGACACGGTGCTTTTATACTTTGGTCGATTCCGGGTTACGTTGCTATTAGAGTTGATTGTACAAGTTTTTCACTAGCGGTGAATGAGTACTCTTTTAGCCAACTTGCCGACTACCGAGTACTGGACCATTTACTACTTGGCCGGCCACGAGTCCCTCTGAGTGGTTCCAAATGAGCTACATTCGGTGCAGGAGGATGACCGGGAGCTCAGCCGAGAACGTCTTAGCGGCATCAACCATTTTCTGAAGGATCCCAGACGGAGGCAAGTGTCGATGGAATACAAATTTCGGTTTCCTGACTATGTCACCAAGATCAAGTGTGTTCGGGGACTCCGAATTCCGGACCGTAGTTTGTTCTGTGGATGGTGGGACGCGGTTTGTCGTAGTAGCGAAAGCAGGTGGTTGTCTGTCGGGCGGATGGGCGAACGAACTACAGACGGCGCCAGTTCTGGCAGTTCAATATTTTTGTTATTTTTTTCCGTCTATTTCGTAGCCCTGACGCGTCAGGGCTAGTCACCCCTGGGTTGCGCAGGATACGGGGTTCTATTTTTCCTATATTTTATGGCTATCTTTTTATTTGTTTTTTACTAATATTTTATGTTTTTGGTTATTTTTGTCCGCCGGCAAAGAGCTAGTGGTTGCCTCTGTAGGCTCTCCACGATCCGGGCTGACCGTTGCACAATTCTCAGGTACTGGCTTCACACCAGTATCCAAGGTATGGTTCGCTCTTGTGGACTGCCACACGCTACTTGGGGTAGATGATAGGTCGGGCCTAGCTTGGGAACCGAACCTGCTCTCTCAGTCTACCGAGTGGAATCTTATCGCAACGGTCCAGAATCGGTTAATAGCCTTGTCATGTTCAGTATTGGATGAGTGCAATATGCAATTGGTCTCACTACTTGGCCGAATACCGAATACAGTGAATTAGTGTGTAAGGAAAAAACGCTCGTGCACACATAGAAGTAAACTTAGAGACAACACCCAGAAGATTAAAAAAATGTTACAAATACAATTGCATATATAGGTACAAGCACACACAGTTATATGTAAAAGTTCTGCATTGCTTGAAAGAATGCATTTTGAGAATGCAAATATATTTTTTTTAAATCATTTTAGTTCCAAATTTAATAAATCATACGCATTGTTTTAAAGAAAATTTTTATATGACATTCAAAACTTCTTAATGTTTTAATTACAACATTACCAGCAGTATTTGAAAAGTTATTAAAAAAAAGAACGATACACAAAAAGCACAACTAATCAATGAAAACATTAAATTGATTCTTCAACCCATTATCGCTCTTTCTGATATCAATTCTATCTATATCAAATGATTATTGCTTGCTGCAACAACTTTGAAATTAAGAATTTAAACCATATTGAATATAAAATATTTCTATTTTGCAATTTTAACTTATATTCTCTTGATTATAGAAATTACTTGTGATTTACAAACAATTATATAAAGTATGATTACAGTTCCTTATCATCTTTCATGTGCACAACATTTACAATGAAGTTATTTTAAATCTTTATTTATTTTTAAATATTCTCTTTAAAAATATTTTCAAATTCATATACATTATTTATAAACTTTACTATTAAAATTCCTTTTTATAATGAGATTATATGAACAAAATGCTGTTACGAAATGTTGCAGAATTTTGTTGTCGAAAGTCGCAGAATCAAGATATGTGTACACAAAAAAATCTTCGTGTAATGTAGAATGCATAAATAATTTAATAATATTTTTCTATAAATAATTTAAAATACAATAAATTTAATGTTTTTAGAAGCATTTATTGTATTTTCTATTTCTATGAATTATATATTTTTTCCAAAATCTCCAGTATTTTCCCTACTGTTTCAAAAATAATGACTTTTTTTTTTTTTTGTATTAATCTAATAATTGAAATTTTGCTATATATCAATTCTATTTTTTTTTTTTTTTTACTTTTGTGCATACACATTTTTATGTACTGGTAATATTTTTCTGAATCATTGCGTATATAATATATTGATATTTATTTAAATATTTTTTTACAAATCACTTGGGTATTTTTTTATGATGTTTACAACAAAAATGAAAACAAATTTTTACAAATACTCGGTATTTGTCGACTATAAAGTCAAAACTTGGCCGAATACCGAGTACTCGGTACATTACTATTTTTCACGAAATGAGGATTCAATGAAATGAGGTGCTGTGGATAAGGGTGGACACGCAAGACAAAAATTTCGAGAATCACAATTTAAACGTACACCCCTTTCATTATCCTCAGTCTGTCAGTTTGTTTTGAAATGCAAATTTCAGGGTATTACAGGAGAACTAGACTCTTGTAAGGAGATTGCATCATTTACTGCATTCTTCCATGTTATATTTGTAAAGAAAGATTATAAAAAAATCGACCTGTGTAGACTTCGCCCTTAAGATCCTATAGACACGCGACGACATTCGCAAGCTAATGTTAAAACCTATGTGAGCGTTGTTGGCACAGGATAGTTGAGGTTGACCACTTACCAGGAACTTTTTCAATTTTGGTAGCAGATATTTTAATTTGTATTTATCATTGTTTTTTTTTTTGTTTGTTTTTTTGTTGTTTTTTTATGAGGTCACTTTCTACTTTGGAACCAGCTTGAAAGTAAAAGTATCTTCATAAAAAAGAATAATAAAAAATAAACAAAAATAAAATAAATAAATTGAAAAAATAAAAAAAGGCCCGGTTAAAGATTGACCTCAGCTATCCTATGGAAAAAAATCATTTAAAAATATTAAAATGCAATTTGTAAAGAATGCTCCTATTAAGTTTGACATTAGCTTGCTAGTTTTGTCGTGTGACTTAGCATAAGGCTCTTAATATCCACAGCTCCTCAATTTACTTTTTCTTTGAAAATTCCTCCCTAAAGACATTTCTTCCAGGAAAATAATGCAAAAAGTGGCCATTGCCAAATAACGCCTTCTGTTGCCTCGATAAAATTCGCAAAATATTGCTGTTTTCCTCAATTATTCTCCTTTTTAGTGATTTCTATAAATGTTCAGCTTTAAATTTACCAAGAAAGTCAACAAAGTTGCAACTGCTTTAAATTATAAGATGAGAAACACTTTCAAGGTGTTTTTTTAATTCCCATCATGCATTAATTAAATTTTATAATGCTCTTATTAAATACATGTGGAGGAAAATTGGATAAGAACTACTTAGCTCAAACTAGAAGTCGTGTTTCTTTGAATAAAAATAGATAAATTCTGATGTCTGTATTTTATTTATTTACAAAGTTTCGCTTTATAATGCATCATGTAATGTTATTACATTTTTCATTGCTGATATCTTTAAGTCTCTAATAATTTTACTTAAAATAATAAATTATTTTTGTCATTTCGACAAATTTTCACTAGTTCTATAAGTAAGAGTTACAATGAAGTTCTGTTTATCTGTATTAATTATAATTTTAATACATAATACCTGTAATTATACCTTAGTGTAAGTATAGGCAATCTTTTTAGGATGGTATAACACTTTTAAACATTGCAGTAAACTATGAGTTTACATTTCATAGGAATACAGCAATTATGACTATATAATATTTAAGATGGTAATAATTTTCAAACATAGTAATAATTTAAAAGACAAATACATGACTATATATGTTTATAATAGTTTATATTTTTAACACTTTTGAATAGATAGATCTTTCTTTTATCCCAAAAGTATATTGTCTTATAACAATAAGAAAAGCTACAATTCTCTCATGCATTAAGTGGTTTATTAAAAGCGTACTTTCTACACTTTAAATATTAGTTTAAGTAGGGCTTTTTTTTAAGTAAATAATAAGCTAAATATTTTAATTGTATTATTATTTTTTTCAATCCGACACATTTTGTATTTGTAACTCTGCCTGCATTGTGACTATTAAACATTTGTTGTTTTTGCTCCAACGCCATTAACCTTTGCGCAATTAAAGACTTGGTATTGGGATTAAAAGCTAGATTTAATAAAGAATTAAAAAATCATGCATTTTTTAAAATAAATATATTTTTTCAACAAATGAAAGAAATGTCAGCATTAAATCATTAAAAGAATTTACGTCAGGCGAAATTAAGAAAAATATTTAAATGCAAGTGCTGAAAAACGGATTAGATAATGCATTTTTTGCTTTATAGTTACTGGAACAGGTTGTTTAAAAAAAAAAAAAAAAAAAAGAGTCTTATGTTTTTTTTGTGTAGGGGGAGGAGGGGGGAGGAGGGGGGTGAAAAAAATTCTTTCACCAGATTAAAAAAAATTAAGTAGTTAGTTACTATATGGTTATTAGTTTGTATAATAAAATTAATTTTTTAAAATCAAGTTCAATACCAATAACTTTATACATTATATTTGAATTAAGCAGCATAAAAATTGCGATAAATGTCCAATCTCAAGAATTTTTTCATCAGTGAAATAAATATTCTTATACAGAAAAATCTTATTAGAACAAAGAGAATTTTTTTACGTATAAGATATAACAATTAAAAATTTATACAAATATTTTAATAAAATATTTTAAAATTTGTTTCAGCTTTATTTATCGAAGTTTTATTTTTTCGTCTCTATACAGTTCCTCGACAGGATCCAAAATCCACTCTTCAGAATTTTTTCCTGTTATTTCCAGTTATTTTTCCAGAAGAGTCAATATATAAACACCTTATAAGCATAATCTTAATTTTACTTCACTCAAAAAAAAAAAATCCTTCATGCTTTTAAATACAATCTTTCTCTGGCGGAAAATATTTATACTTCTGAAAGGAAAAAAAAAGCATTCCAGTTAGATTTAATGCTTTACTGATCGTTGTGTAGTAACTCCTCTATACCGACCCGATAAAAGATGGTGAGTGGTAGCGAGATCGGATCGTTGGCACAGAGAATTTCTCGCATAAATTAGAAAGTAGAATTTTATTGTATAACAATGTTAATTCTAATGAAAAATATATACAAGACGTCAATACAGCATTTAATTATTTTTCGTGAGTCAATCGCTTATAAATTAATGACCTCTTGACTCCAAGTGTAACTGAAACAAACAAAAGTCTCTAAACATTACAGACAGTCGTGACTACAAAACAAAGTTCATTCGGACCAAGGCTCGTCCGTTCCTTCTCTTCGGAAGATCTACTAATGCTCGTTAATTCTGAGTCTAAGAACTCTCACTCTCGCACTTGGTGTGCTTTTTCACTTCGCTGGGATTTTCAGCGGATACCTGCTGTATCAATTCTAGAGGTCGGACCTCACTAGCGCTTACACCACGCTGAGTTAGAAACTGACGTTTCCTTTTCCCTTCTCCAGAGAGTCAACACTCTCCTTTTCGATCTCTCCAAAAAAACTGTCCTCTCTCACCTTTTCATTCTCGCAGGAGAACTTCTTCTGGGGGCGGGGGCTTTGTCGAGGCGGGCCCCTCGAAACTCTCCAGCCTCTTAGCAGCCTTGAGATCCCTCTGTTTCGTTTTCACTAAGTCCGTCATTGGACGTTCTAAGACAAAGGGCAAAGTTTCGGGCGCAAACCTAAAAATCGTGTGCAGAGATCGCTTCTCTCGCAGATGAACTCTTTCCCACGAACTCGGCAAGGATCAAAGCATAAGACCCCTTTTTGGGTAACGCCTTACCACTTCATCACTGTCCGAACTTTCCGCTCACAGTACAATAGAATTCGGCGTCTGCTAGTCTTCAAGGCAAAAATAGCGAGGGAAGGTATGCAGTTAAGTGTACTCACAGGAAATGCTAGAATGACACATAGTGCAGCTGGATGTCGAAGCTCAATTCTTTACAGCACCTCCTCCTCAAACGATTCTTAAGGGTGAAACACTAAGAATCTCTAAGAGTCGGATAAAGAATTGCAAGCTCAAATTACATCAGAGTGGCAAGAAATAAAACATACATGAATAAGATAATACTACCTTCCTTTTTTTTTCCGCGCTCTGATAAGAAATCATGAACATATAATGAAATAAAACACAGTGAAATAAAAAATAAAAAATCTTAAAATAATTATATACAAAAGTTTATCAAGAAATCTCCTTAAACTCGACTCAGACAATCAACATGCGGAATGTCTTTGCCTGCGCGATGAGAAATGGCATAATTATAAGGTTGCAGAGCTAAGGACCACCTTAATAATCTGGGATTATTTCCAGAATTTCTTTTTAGAAACACCAAAGGATTGTGATCGGTTTCGATAGAAAAGTTTTGTCCATCAATATAATGCCTTAACTTTTTTATCGCAAAAATAATCCTTGCACACTCTCTTTCAGTGGCGCAGAAACTTTTCTCACTATCAGTAAATTTTCGACTTAAATATATTATGGGGTGCTCTTCCGATCCCTCTCTTTGAGCCAAAACCACGCCAATACCTAAGTCACTAGCATCAGTTTGTACTATGAATTCTTTCTGAAAATTAGGAGCGTAAAGCACCGGTTCTTCAGTAAGTTTCATTTTCAAAGTCTCAAAGGCTTTTCCCATTTCGTCGCTCCATGCAATCTTTTCTTTTTTATTTTTCCCTTTAAGCGCCCTCGTTAATGGTTCTACAATCACTGCATAATCTTTTATGTACCGGGAATAATATCCAGCCATTCCCAAACATCTACGAATTTCAGTTTTCGATTTCGGAACCGGTAATTCCTTAATTGCCCTTACTTTCGCCTCAGCTGGCCCCCGTCTGCCCTCCACTACGATATGCCCAAGATATTTTACGGTTTTCTGAGCGAACTTGCATTTCGCCAATTTGATTTTTAGTTTCGCGTCATTAACCCTTTTTAATACTGTTTCTAGATGACGCATATGCTCCTCCCAACTGTCTGAAAAAAACGCCATATCATCTAGATACGGTAAACAGAAATTCTTAAGTGCGTTTATTTCCCGCGTTAAGATATCTGCTAACTCCACCCGTTTTCTGTAAGGCTTTACTAAACTCAAGTGAGAAATCTGGGATTTCTGTCGCGTCCCAAGAACATTCACAATACAATTCGTTTCCGTAATTATTGACTCCTTTCTTCCCGGCCCTATCCGACTATCTGACATTTTAATTGGCTTTCTGGTAGTTAAAACTAAAACCTCATCTTTCACATTAAGCTTCCGCTTTACCGCCTTTCTGTCAAACCAAAATTTCATCTTTTCTCGTTTTTCTGACAGATTTTCAACGGCTAAAACTCGACCTCTTTTTAACCTGTTCGTGATATTAAACACACATCCCTTAACGAATTTATTTTCCTCCGTTTCTCTTATCCATTCTCCAAATACTAACGCTTTCAAGAGCTTTCTAACTTTTCGATGCCAACATGCAATACTATCGCTTATTGTGCGACACACTCTCGGATTTTTCAATTTAACACCGAACCTTTTTAGAAATGCGGTAGTTAAATCGCTTATCAATCTTTTCCCAAGGTCCAAGTATTTTGACACATTTCCTTTAACTTTCCCTTTCCCTAAGTGTAATGACACTTTTTCTAGGCACGCGCCAAATATATCCACTCTATAATGCAATGGGACAAGCACCCGCATTCCCCCACTCATGCGATTGTCTCTGGCTTTTGCCACTATTAAAGAATCTCCTGCATTACAATGCGTTTCTTCAATTTCCCCTTTCCCTCTAATCTCTTCGAGAGATGGATACCTGTCATTTTCCATTTTACTAACCCCTCTTTCAATGTTTGCTAAGATCGAAGATTCCTCACATATCGGCAAAGGCGATAATCCCTTATCCACACTGACCAGTTCAATAGGGTTTTCTAGGTTTTCACTCTCTAGTTTTGAATTCAACGCTTCCGCTTCACTGCACTCGCGAAAAATTCCCCCTTCTTTTTCTTCCTCGGAATTCAAAGTTTCCGCTTCCACATTCCCGCTAGAAATATCCTCTTCTTTTTCTTCCTCGGAAATCATAATTTGTTTATTTACCGGATTCGGAGCTGGGCCACCCTTTTCCCTCGTTTGAGCGCGTGTCAAAACTGCATTCATCAATTCGGGTTTTTTCTTCGCCTGTTCTAACAATTTTTGAGTGTGATTACCCAACAAATAGTAAAACATATCTGAATCTTCATTGTTAACTCCCGCTTTCGTTTCAATAACCCCCACGCCTTCAATTTCTAAAGTGACCTCTGCTATAGGTAAACAGTATAATTTACTGTCCAGCGGAGTCTTAATCCATACGTGATCTCCATTCAATTTATCTTGACTGACCAAGTCGTATGCGATGATATCAATTTCACTCCCAGTGTCAGTTAAAGCAGTTGTCTGAATTCCATTCACTAACACTTTACTCAAATAAGGGGAGAAGGTTTCTTCAAGTGTCGGTTTACTTATTAAGTGACCGACCCGCGCAACATCTTTCTTTTTAATTTCCGGACAATCTACCTTGTAGTGACCGCTTTGAAAACACGCGTAACACTTGACTTCTCGCCTTTTTTCGTAAACCCTTTCCCTTTCTTTATGATCATCGCGATCCCTCCAGTTAAAGTTAGTCTCCGGATTTCTGTTACGGTTTCGCCCATTTTCAAAAGTCCTGGGTCTTTCAAAATTCTTCTCTAAAGGGAGTTTCGTATTCCAAGTTTTTTTTGACGGGCGCTTGATTGCCTCGTACGCATCTAAAAGCCTCACTAACTTTTCGGGATCTTTAATCTCCGCCCAGTTATCTGTAAAATGTTCGCGCATTTCTGGAGACGCTCTCCGTTTGATTTGGTCCGTGACAAGCAAATTTTTCAAACCCTCAAAATCCGAAACTTGTAAGCATGACAGCCATCCTTCTAAAAAACTATTAAGTTCAAAGATCAGGTCCTTCCAAACTGAATTAGGATTTCGGGGATGCTGACTAAATTTTTGTCTGTACGTCTCTGCATTCAAACGATATCGTTCTAACAATTTTTCTTTCACATATTGAAAATCATCAATTTTGTCTTCGGGTTCTCTCAAAATTAACTCGGCCATTCCCACAGGTAATAATGATAGTAAATTCGTCACCAACTGATCCGAATTTAGATTACATTTTTTTGCCTGTCTCTCGAATAAATTCAAAAACAACGAAATATCCGAATTCTTTTCATCAAAGCGATGCATAATTGTTTTTAGGGGTAAATGATTCGTTCTAACTGAGATGCTACTGGATGCGGTACTCCGGTCATCTGACTCTTGCGTCGCTTTTAACATAGCTAACTCATGTTCGCGCTCTTTCTCTTTTTGAAGTCTATCGTTCTCTTCCTTCTCTGTCAATAATTTATTTTCCCTGTCTTTTTCTAACAGTTTAATTTGCGCTAAGGCTAGCTCTTTATCAAATCCCTCTGACGACTCTATTTTTTTTATAATTTTCGGTACTGTATCATTCTCTTCTAAAATGACCTCAAATTCGCAAGCTAACGTTTGCAAATCAGCTTTCCTAAAATATTTAAGCTCCGACATTTTTAAAGTTTAAAATTAGAAATTATCTTTCCCACAATTATAAAACAATACAATAAGATTAAATGTAATTTCTACCAAGTGCACCAAAATAATACTGAAATATGCACTCATAAAAAGTACGCATAACAATAATATATAAGAAATATGCAACATATAAAATTAAGCAACCCTGTCCTATCGTCCACATTCACCTTGGTATCTTCTTACTTATAATAAAATCCGAAGGCAAGAAAGTGTCTGTAACCAATCCGGGCTGGACCACTCTGGTCTGCGAGTCGACAGTAGTTAAGCGCCATGTTTGGCTTACTGAAAAACATATACTAACACATGACCACTAAATGATAATTTCTTCTACTTGAAATAATATCTGTTCAGCGTATTTTCGTATAAAACATGTATATTATATCCAGTTATAATGTTTTAAGTTTTAAATTAAAAATAACAGATTAAACATCGCATTACCTGATGTAAACAAACAAATATTGTTGCCATTCAGAATCATAAATCCCATATCTAGAAAAACAAATGAATGACTCTTTGAACGTTTCATTAAAATATCCGATTATGCTCTTAAAATATTTGTAAAAGCATATTAAAGTCTTTAAATATATTAAAGGATTTCTTTAATTTATTTCTGTAAGCATTTTTTTCCCCTGTAAATACTTTTTCAGAAATAGCCCTGATAGCTTTTATAGAGAGGCTTTTTTTGCAGGAGTGGATCAAGACAGAGGATATTTGGAGCTCATCGATTACGTTTGTTGTTTTATCGCCATCTACTGGCGAATTATATAGATATATTCTATTTTTTATATTATTTGTTATTATTATTATAGATTCATTCATTGTTGCTTTCCTATTTTACATTTTTCTCAGTTTTTAAAAATAATTATCGTTCTTTACTTACCCCCTTAACAGTTTTTTTTTTTTTTTTTTTTTTTTTTTTTTTTTTTGACACTATAAACTAAAAATATCCTGATTTAAATCCTGAGTTTCTCCTATTTTAAAAAAATTCCTAAAGAAAACTACATGAAGTTTTTATCATTAAAAATCATAATTTTATTCCATAAGTAAATTGCAACTATTAATTGCTCTATTATGGCTTAAAATTACTTTTTTCACATTATTTTATTAAATTACAATTGTTTTTCTATCTCAAAGTTAAATTCAAGTATTATATTAAAATTATAATTTTATCTGCATTAATAAATCTGAAAATGTTTTTATATATTTCTTATATTTTTTAATTACATTTAAAAAATACTTATTTTATTTATAATGGAAACATAATGAAAAAAATTAAATGGATTAAAAGGTAAAAGTTGAAAAAAAAATAACAATTTGGATTTTTCATAGTTAATGAATATAATTTGTAAATATATTCATAAACTATGAAAAATTCAAATTGTGATATTTTTTTTTTCAACTTTCCCCTTTTAATCTAATTTTTTTTTTTCATTATGTTTCCATTATAAATAAAATGAGTATTCTTTAAAGGTAATTCAGAAATATAAGGAAAATAAGGAGTCTATATATTCCTTATATTTTTTATATTACATTTAAAAAATACTTATTTTATTTATCATAAAAACATACTGAAAAAAAAATGGATTAAAAGGTGAAAGTTGAAAAAAAAAATAATTTTCACAATTTGGATTTTTTATAGTTAGTGAATATATATTTACAATAATAATAATAATATTTTTCATTATATTTCATTTTATATAAATTTATATAATTTAAACTTATAGCAGTTTATCCCTAAATAAATCTTGAATTTTTTTCTTTATTTTTTTTCTTATTATGCCTAATTTAAAGAAAACTGTATTAAGTTATTATCATAAAAATATTTTTTTATTCCATAACTAAATTATTAATTACAACTATTAATTACATTAGTATGGCTGAAAATTATTTTACACATTACAAAATTTAATATTTATTATTTAATATTTTAATTACATTTGAAAAGAAATATTCATTTTTATTTACAATGCAAGCAAAATTTAAGTGGATATAAGCTAAATTTTTAAAAATTGATAACACTAAATTAAAATTTTATGAAAAATAATAATAATTTTCATGTTATTTACATTGAATAAAATGATACCAAAGTTATATGGCTTTTTTTTTAAATAAATGATCCTAAAATAATGCAATTTCGAGAGAAAGGGTTCTTAATATCAATTACCAATAGATGGCGCTACAATGATATTTAAAAAATTAAGTATAATCGATGATAGGAAGGATGTGTAATCGATGACGATTAGCTCTAAATATCCGCTGTCTTGTTCCACTCTTTTTTTTTTTTTTTTTTTTTTTTTTGCAATGATCTATCAGCAATTACATTCCATTCTGAAGTACTTTTCTGGCGCCATCTATTGGCAAAAAAATATAAACGAAGGAGGTTTCTGTTGTTTTTTATTTGATAATTGATAGTTGATAGTTGATATTTTATGTAACATAATAATACAGTTGTAAAATAATATAAAATGCATGTAAGCATATTTTTAAACTAAGAAAAATTCAGGGTGTATTGATTTATTTTAAGATCAACTTTTAAAAGCTTCAGCTTAATATAATTCCTTTCTTAAAAATTTAACTTGTTTAAATCAAATTTTAATCGCCTAGCTTATATCCAATTACATCTGAAATTTTGCTTGCATTGTAAAATGAATATTTCTTATGAAACACAATTAAAATATAAGGAATATATAGTACCGCATACCACATCATATGTTAATTGTATCAATGCAGATCAAATTTTGATTTTTAACATAGTAACATTTAAACATAACTTTGTAGAGAAAAAAAAAATTATAATTTAATAAGAGAATGTGAAAAGATATTTTTCAGTTATACTAATGCATTTAATAATTTCAATTTACTTATGAAATAAAATAAGAAGACTTTTAATGATCAAAATTTATTACAGATTTTTCAGGCATGTTTTTACAATAAGACAAAATCGGGTTTTACTTTGATGAATACTTTTAAAAGTTAAAGTTATATAATCTACTTTCATCGGTGTATTTCTTTTAAGTATTTCTTCATTATTGGAAAACTTTGTTTTTTTCTGTTATTTTAAATGGGATATTTTCCTACCGTGAATTAAGAAGCTAACATCCATAAACATGAAATTTTCTGTCTCTCTTTATGTCTTACTGCTATGTAGTTGTTTCTTCACGACTGGAAAACTTTGTTCTTGAAGAAATATTAAAATTCAACTCTATTAACTTATATTATACTATTAACTTAGACAATTTAAAACGAACAAAATTTTAATGTTTTGTGCAATCGTTAAACCATTTCAGGATTTGCATTTAATTTTTCTTATGTAACCAAACAATGAGCTGTAAGTCAAGTTCTTTAGAAACTCATTAATATATATATATATATTTAAAAACCTTTCGCACATGGATTATTTTTTAAATATTTTTGAATGTTTTGTCTAATTGTTGAACTATTTCAGAATTTGCATTTAATTTTTCTTATGTAACCAAACAATGAGCTGTAAGTCAAGTTCTTTAGAAACTCATTAATATATATATATTTTTTAAAAACCTTTCGCACATGGATTATTTTTTAAATATTTTTTAATGTTTTGTCCAATTGTTGAATTATTTCAGAAATTGAATATTGGGTAAAAGAAAATATCCTCATCATTTGTATTTGTAGAAATCATTTGCCATTCTTAAAATGTACTTTTCTACAATACAAACCTTTCAATAACAAAATCTTCATGCTGTTTGTTTGTATGAAGTCTTATGGAAATGAAACGCAGATCAACATTCCGTCATTTTTGACGGGAGTTATATACTAGTTTGGTTATAAAATACATATGGGATCAATTTTACACAAAACAACAATTTCAATTTCAAAAAGCACAGTAAAAATATTTTAAATTGCAAAAGTCTTATTCAATTCCTTTCTCTTTTAATCAATGGTGGTCTTAATCTCTGCATCCACTCTTAAAAGATTTAGAATAATTCACAAAAAACATATAAAATCAACTCTGTTATCTTAAAATATGACATGCGTTCGATATTTTTTTTTTTTTTTCAATGAACTCTCATTTATAGATTCAGCTAAAATTTGTAACACTGCACAACTCTCAGTTTGCATTAAATTAATTCAACAATAATTTAATTTTAACTACAAAATTTGTCTATTAAATAAGTTACAGTTATATCGGAAATATCTCATCATACTTTTTTTTTCTACCGGAAAAATTTCTCAAAATATTTACTCTCACAAAAATAAACATACAACTTTTTTTTTTTTGAAGCCTACAACACCTATACAGACACTAATAACAATTAAAGCCACTCTGAGTATAAAAAGAGCTTACCTCCATTACTAAGAGTCTTTCAGGGCGTCAAAAGCACAGACTTCAGAGATTCTCAGGAGCACAGACGGAGTTTCTATCACACTTTTCGGATGGGGACTCTTCCGGATGGGGGAACACTCTCCAGAATTCTTGGTAGATTTCTCTTTCTGATGGGGGAACACTCTCCAGAATTCTTGGTAGATTTCTCTTTCTGATGCTGTGTTGATCCACAGGGGCGTCTAAGGAGACTCAGGTCACAAGTCACAAGGAGACTCTTTCTTGGAGCACTTTGATGATTTAAATTTCGGAGTCCACTCTTTGTCTTTAGAGAATGTCATTAATTTTTGCTAATTAATCCATCACCGCAAGCCACCAGTTGTAGTAACTCCTCTATACCGACCCGATAAAAGATGGTGAGTGGTAGCGAGATCGGATCGTTGGCACAGAGAATTTCTCGCATAAATTAGAAAATAGAATTTTATTGTATAACAATGTTAATTCTAATGAAAAATATATACAAGACGTCAATACAGCATTTAATTATTTTTCGTGAGTCAATCGCTTATAAATTAATGACCTCTTGACTCCAAGTGTAACTAAAACAAACAAAAGTCTCTAAACATTACAGACAGTCGTGACTACAAAACAAAGTTCATTCGGACCAAGGCTCGTCCGTTCCTTCTCTTCGGAAGATCTACTAATGCTCGTTAATTCTGAGTCTAAGAACTCTCACTCTCGCACTTGGTGTGCTTTTTCACTTCGCTGGGATTTTCAGCGGATACCTGCTGTATCAATTCTAGAGGTCGGACCTCACTAGCGCTTACACCACGCTGAGTTAGAAACTGACGTTTCCTTTTCCCTTCTCCAGAGAGTCAACACTTTCCTTTTCGATCTCTCCAAAAAAACTGTCCTCTCTCACCTTTTCATTCTCGCAGGAGAACTTCTTCTGGGGGCGGGGGCTTTGTCGAGGCGGGCCCCTCGAAACTCTCCAGCCTCTTAGCAGCCTTGAGATCCCTCTGTTTCGTTTTCACTAAGTCCGTCATTGGACGTTCTAAGACAAAGGGCAAAGTTTCGGGCGCAAACCTAAAAATCGTGTGCAGAGATCGCTTCTCTCGCAGATGAACTCTTTCCCACGAACTCGGCAAGGATCAAAGCATAAGACCCCTTTTTGGGTAACGCCTTACCACTTCATCACTGTCCGAACTTTCCGCTCACAGTACAATAGAATTCGGCGTCTGCTAGTCTTCAAGGCAAAAATAGCGAGGGAAGGTATGCAGTTAAGTGTACTCACAGGAAATGCTAGAATGACACATAGTGCAGCTGGATGTCGAAGCTCAATTCTTTACAGTTGCATAGCATGGTATTCGCATTCAAAGACCCAATCTAAACTAATGCGAAGATCAAAGAAAAGCCCAATCTACTAAGACATTGGAAATTTCATATATACTTAAAATAAAGAAGACAATTATCATACGCCAAATATAGAATTCCAGTAATTAAGATTAAATTCATCAGTCTAAATCATTTTGTACATGTTACCACTTCTAAAGAAAAAAAGAGCATTAGTCATAATTCGCGAATCGTTTACAATAAAATCATACCAAAAGTGTCATTAAACTTAAAATTAGAATAATGTAATCTTTCATAATAAGAATGTAATAATTGATTATAACTAATTTCAACTTGGTCACATTTCTGCTTACACTCTAAAAAGCAACTTCAGTCTAAAAGATGCAAGATGCACAAAATACATGTTTACATAAAAAAGCAAAACATGTCCATCAGTAACGCTCACGTCATATTGACGCTGGCAACACCTAATCAATAAATTTCGCTTTTATTGCAATTTTTTTTTTTAAACTTGTAAACATCGCGCAGTTTAAATTTCTTGCATCGTCGAATAATAAAAAAGTATATTTCAATTGCAATTCTTTAGAACATTGCATCTCAATGATTTTTTATGGTTTTACAATAATTTTTAAGCATTTTTTTTATCTGTCTCTATCGCGTGCAGCCCCATTACAGAAGACTAACACGTGTGCACTTAAAAAATTATAAACAGTTCATAATTTGTTTTCGGCTAAAGTTCCATAACAAAATAAAAACTTCATCAGTAAAATAATATAAATAAAACACACTTTTAACAGAGAACTACGCGCTTAAACCACCGGAATTTTCAGGGGAAAAAAAACGGTTATTGTAAGTAGTGAAATCTTTGGCAATTTCTTCGGTTATTAACATTTGACATGCGGCTAATATGAAAGCATCGTTCTTAATAAAATTTCAAAACTTTATTCGAATGCACAATTGATATTTTTCATATAAAAATGCTCTATGGTGTTGTTACTGGGCAATCAAAAAAATATATTAAATTAAAAAAAAATCTATTAGAGTTTTCAATTAAAAAAAAAATGATTTTTACCTATTCTGTAATCCGGAAGACAATGGTTGAATTCCCTACCATAAAAAACGAATAAAATTGGCCATATTCAAAACGAGATATAACATATAGAAAACAAAAGGTGCCACATTATTATTATTATTATTATTATTGTTATTATTATTATTATTATTATTATTATTTTAGGTAACACCCAGTTTTCAGTCTTTATTTTATTTCAATTAAATTAGTCAGGAAAAATATATAATTTATGTATTTTCTTTAATCATTGAAGAATTGAACTATAAAATTTCAGGATCAAAAGGAATATGCAAATAACTTTCATAACAAAATATTAATAAATACTAATAAAAAAAAGACGTAATTACAAGTTTAATTCCACTTTTGAATTTGTTTCATTGGAAATAATTCGCAAGTAACGTCGGATATATACATATATATATCTTTTGATACTAGAAAAGTAAAAATTCCACATTTTATTTACTATAAAAATTCAACACTTCCTGATCTTAACCAAAATAAAAAGGCAACGCCGAAATTAAAATTTATATATTAATATTAGTCACGAATAGATATATTTTACTTTTAAAATTAAATAATTAAAAAACAAATAGCAAGATCGTATTTTGTACACATTTTGCATTATTCTGCTTTTAATTTATCAAAGTTTACTTATTAATTTAAAAACTAAAATTGAAAACAACAACTTTTAAAAATCTGCAAGAATTAAAAACATTGAAAAACATGTTATGTTTAAATACTTTTTTTTTTTCACTAAAGTTTAACTGTTGAGAAAATCTGCACAGATATGAATTTTTAGGGCATTTAAATTAAATAAAACTGGAAATATGTGTGTAACAAACTTTGTTTCTAACAAGTTCAAACTATACCAAAACATCGCAATGGTTCTAAATAGATTAATGTTTAGGGGGAAAACCTATGATAATTTTTAAATTTTATGTTTAATTCAATACATACATTTTCAAATGAAAAGAACACACGGCCTCTTATATGAAATTATAAATATCATTATCGAAATATGTAATTTAATATCTTTCTTGTTTTTAATAATTTCCTAAAATGCTCTTTAAATTACAAATAATGCCACCAATTTATATTTTACTAATTAGCTATATCAGGTTTCTAATACAGTAATAAAAGTAAAGTTGATATTAAAGATGCATAAAATTCGATTGATAAGAAAAAGGCAGATTCAAATCGAATTTTTTAAATTCAAATTTACATTATATTTTTAGGAAACGTGCATAAGCTGGAAACTGATGCATACAGCTTATTTTAAAAATGGTGGTACCGCACTTTTAAAATTTTTCATGCTGGTGTGTATATACACAGATAGAAGAAAAAATATTTCCAGTAATAATTTTTAAGGTAAATATTCACATTACAATATTCTTGAAATCTATCTCGCCATTTAGTCTATGACTTTTTTTTTTTTTTTTTTTTTAAATCAAGAGACCAATTCTTTTCAAAATAAATATTAGTTGATTATTCTACGTTTAAGAAATTTTCTTTATCTAAATATTTATAGCATTGATATCTGGAATATCTAATCTAATAGTATAATTATGTTTTCCCCTGACACTTTAGTACACAAAATTCTGGTCTAAAATATTAAAGTTGAGAGAATCGAGAAAGCAAATAACTTAAAATATTTTACATGGAGATAAAAGAATATTACATGTAGACCTCTAACAAATTTTTAAATTTCAAATATGTGGTTTCAAAACTTTAAGAATTAAGAAAAATAGTAATAACTAGCGAAAGGGGAAAATATGTTAAAACTAAATGTACACATCACAGAAAAAATTCGGAGAATGAAAATTTATTATTATTATTATTTATTTTCCTTTACTTCAAGTAAGACTTTTGTTACTGTTCTAACTTGATGTTTCCGACGAACTTCAAAAAGATAAGATTTCATTTTATACAGTATCCTCTGATAATACTGAACACAAAAAGATTCTAGATCTTTCGTAATAATTCTCACTAGAGTAGATGTCATGTAAATGAATCAGGTTTATGTCACAAATTTGAGATTCAATTTTAAGCAACTGATTGCAGTACGCGGCAAGAGCAGGGTTTCGTGTTCCGCCCGATGTTAAGACATTGTAAAAACTCCGGCGGGATTTATAAAATACGAACTGGTAGCTGTGGCTAGCCGGAGTAATTACTATAGTTGATTTTTAAACGAAATATTTCTTTATTCGTACCATCGACTTACAAAATATTTCTTCAATTAATTTCAGTATTAACATAAATTAAAGAGTGCGTGAGTGTGGTGATTATAAACAATGCTATACAGTCTTTTAGTCTCTCCTTACAAACTCTGGTCGAGATACTCTCGTTCCTCACTTTGATTCAGTTCTCTGTATTTGGTAATACTATTAAACAGGACAGGGTGTCCTTCGGGGAGCGAGCCTGCGTGCTCCTCGGAAATTCTCATTCACAGATCGGGCCGTCTGTCTCCCTCCGTTTTCCCTTCGCTGCTCGCTTCTCTGCAACACTCGGCTTTTCAGGGTCACGTCCTACCCTTTCGCCTCCAAAAAACCATCTCCCCTCTCGTCTTGTCTCGTTCCTCTCGCCTCAGAAAAAAGGAGAGGCGGGAGCAAATATTCATCCCGGCCTCCCGAACTTTCGGTAGCTTCTAGTGGGCGACCTACGGTTCTCATTTGCAGATTAAAAGAACCTCCTTTGGAGTCCGACTGTCTAGGAAAACTTTTCCCGTCCCGACCACACAAGAAGAATAATTACTTTGTTAACGACAGGTTAGTCGCCATGCAGTCTCAGGTATTGTTCATAAAATGCCCACACCATTCAGCAAAGGAGATTGATCGTTTCTTTAGGTTTGGCCCGACAACTTCGCTGGGATATGGGAAAATATCACCGCATTACCCCCTTGAGCAGATGAGATTTTTCAAGCATTTGGAAAATCTTACATCATTACTGGAGCGCTAGCCTTCCATACACACCCAACACACATGTTAATTCTCAATAGAGGCTTACCTTAAACATTATTATTCACAAGTTTATAATACACTTTACAGACACACATCGTTAAATTAAATTTCAATATTCATTGCATGATTCAAATACACAATTATTTCAATTACAAGATTAAAAAACTATATACAAAATTACTGAGTGGAATGTTATTTATTCCATTCTACTTAAACAGTCTATATGTGGAATTTGGCTACCCCTGGCCGATATCCTAAGGATCTGCGAATATTCTGCCCTATTCCAAAATCTCTAGTTAGTCTGAAATCATTTCCGGCGTCGCTTTTTAACTGTTTAACGTCGCTGCCTTTAGTTTCGTTATGCGGCGATAGGTATCCTGGGGTTTCTAACCAATTAGATCCGAAAAACCTTTTTCGCTTCCTTCCCAACGCACAATAACGGTTTACCCCTTTAGTTGATTTCCGTCCCGAAGATTTGAACCTGAAACCTTCCTTTCGCTTTAAGACTGTGTCTTTACCTATTTCCTCATCCTTACTTTCCTGGATTTCATTCCTTAAATAAACCACCCTCTCCCTTTCTCTATAATCCTTTTCCTTCATCCTTGTTTTGGGTAACGCGCGGATCGTGGTTGTCGCGAATTTCGTTTTAATGGAAGACTCACAAAGCGTTACCCCTGCACGTTGGCTAGGTGGGAAGGGAACAAAGCCTTTTTTTTCCTTCATGTCAGGATTTCTCACCTCGTTCTTTTGACAAGCCGGAACTAAGCGGTTCGTGGGGTTGGGGGGAATTGGGTGGTCACTCCTGTGTCTTTTTTTCGGTGCCGCACTCCCAAAGTTAACAGGCGGTTTCGGTTTCATTCTGTCTAGCAAATTTTGTGTTTTGCTTCCGAATAAATAATAATCCATTTCTACGTCTGCATCGACAACACCTGCTCTAGTCCTAATTATATTTCCTAAATCACACAGATTAAGCTCTATTTTAGCGAGGGGTAGACATTTTAAATCATTTTGTAGTTTTACCCACACCACTCTCCCTGTGTATTGCTCTTGGGTTACCTGGTTGGACTAATTAAATCTAGCGACGTAGCCGTGTCTCTAAAAATTTTGATTTCTTTCCCATTTACAATTCCCTGTCTTAAATAAGGCTGGAACATTTCATTTAATTCGTCAAGATCGGCCAACCGATTAACTACTTCGGGTATTTTATCACTCCATTTTAGTTCGGGGCAAAATTTTCGTATATGAGAAAAACTTCCACATTGGAAACAAGACCTGTCTCTTCGTTTATCGAGAATTATATCTCTATTTTTTTCATCTTCCCTCTCCCTCCAATTTCTTTTCATTTCCGTGTTTTGGGGTTCTATTTCTGATCTATCGACAAATCTGTTTCTCTCAAACTGTTTGTCGTTATTTGGATTTCTAAGCGGGGACTGTTTCCTCTCTGTTCTTCTAACCGCCTCATAATGATCTAATTTTTGCGTTAAATCCAAGGGCGTAATTAAATTATTCCAGGAATCTATGAAATGTTGTCTCATTTCACTAGGGACTTTCCGCTTAATCTTTTCCGAAATTATCAAATCTCTCAGTTGACTAAATTCGGTCACCTGAATCCCTTCTAACCACTGGTCGAAATAATTAGTCATTTCGTAAGCGAATTCTTTCCAGCTCTTTTCTGAAGCCCTATTCGTCGTCACGAATTTAATTCTAAAATCTTCCGCGCTGATTCGGAATTTTTCTAACAATTTCCTCTTTACAAATTCGAAATTATCTGCCTGTTCTATCGGTTCTCTTAAGATTACTTCTGATAGCTCGAAAGGTAGAATCCCCATCAAATTTGTAACCCATTGACTTTTCTCAATTTGGGCTCTTGAAGCTTGTCGCTCAAACAAGTCCAAATATAAAGAAATTTCCGTTTTTCCCAATTCAAATTTCAGTAAAACATTTTTAAAGATAATTTTCGGATCTTTCTCTATCTGGCTAGACGATAATGTAATCGTATCACTTTCTCGTTCCGCTCTGATTTTAGACAGTTCAAACTCTTTATCGGCCTTGTCTTTCTCAAGACAAGCCTTCTCAAGCCGATCCTCCTCAAAAAATTTCAACTGGCTTAGGGCCATTTGTTCTTCATAGTCAGGCGCCTCCGTTATTTTTTTTACTAATTTGGGTATCGTATCTTTAGGCAAAACTTCTATTTCTAATTCCGCAGCTAAAGACTGCAAAACACATCTTCTGAACGTTGCTAAATTCGACATATTTACAATTTTGAAATCCTAGCACAATAATTTACCCTACTCTATTTCATACATAAATGCGCTGTAAAAATTCAGAATTTTGACTCCACCACACAATATAAACAATAATTACAAACAAAATAAAATACACCCAAAAAACATAAATTCATGAAATTTTGACCGCCGATCACAGATTTTTAAAATTTTGAATTACAAGCAAACCAATTCCACATCTAGGCTACAACTTGCCAGAAAACAACATATATATCCTTAGTTTGACTGAATTACTGACAGACTTCAACTTAATCTTACAACTTATTTAAATTCAAAATGTAATTCCTTAGCAATCTTCAAAATAAGAGAAGACATTAAAAATTATGGCCGAAAAATACAATTATCATAATTTGCTTTTCACCAAAAAAAATTTTAATTAAAAAGATTAAAAGAATTTTTCAATTACTTGAACCAAGATTAATTTAAGGTTTGTTACACTATTAATTTACCTTCAACACAAAAAAAACATCTGTTGGTAATTAATATTTAAGATTTTTACTTATATTTCCGAAAACAAATAATTAGAGAAAAATTGCTTCCTGTCCAAAATTTAAAATATACACACTAAGCCTCCACTGAGAATAAAACAAGTGCTCACCTGGGTATAGCTCTGTCTGCGATTCTCGGCGGTGATTCTGCTTTCTTTTCTCTCCACACTGTCAGCAAAGTTCGGATGCTTCTGGTTCCTGGTTCGGCGGATGCAGTTTCAGATCAGCTCGGGTCTCTGCCCTGGCTTTGGCGGGTCGCTTTGGGGTCGGTGGGTCTTCCTCGATTCGGCGAGTTGTCCTACTCTGCCCCGAATCTGTCTACGGATCACAGGATTCTGCACGAATTCGGCGAGTTGTCCTGCTCTGCTCCGATTCGGTATGTAGATTCAGGTTCCCAACGGCTGGTCTAGATTCTGAAGAAATTCGGCGAGTTGTCTTACTCTGCCCCGAATTCATAAAACTTTGTCACGCACGTTTCTTTCACCACTTTAAATCCCTTGAAGCTGCCACCATTCTGTAAAAACTCCGGCGGGATTTATAAAATACGAACTGGTAGCTGTGGCTAACCGGAGTAATTACTATAGTTGATTTTTAAACGAAATATTTCTTTATTCGTACCATCGACTTACAAAATATTTCTTCAATTAATTTCAGTATTAACATAAATTAAAGAGTGCGTGAGTGTGGTGATTATAAACAATGCTATACAGTCTTTTAGTCTCTCCTTACAAACTCTGGTCGAGATACTCTCGTTCCTCACTTTGATTCAGTTCTCTGTATTTGGTAATACTATTAAACAGGACAGGGTGTCCTTCGGGGAGCGAGCCTGCGTGCTCCTCGGAAATTCTCATTCACAGATCGGGCCGTCTGTCTCCCTCCGTTTTCCCTTCGCTGCTCGCTTCTCTGCAACACTCGGCTTTTCAGGGTCACGTCCTACCCTTTCGCCTCCAAAAAACCATCTCCCGTCTTGTCTCGTTCCTCTCGCATCAGAAAAAAGGAGGGGCGGGGGCAAATATTCATCCCGGCCTCCTGAACTTTCGGTAGCCTCTAGTGGGCGACCTACGGTTCTCATTTGCAGATTAAAAGGACCTCCTTTGGAGTCCGACTGTCTAGGAAAACTTTTCCCGTCCCGACCTCACAAGAAGAATAATTACTTTGTTAACGTCAGGTTAGTCGCCATGCAGTCTCAGGTATTGTTCATAAAATGCCCACACCATACAGCAAAGGAGATTGATCGTTTCTTTAGGTTTGGCCCGACAACTTCGCTGGGATATGGGAAAATGTCACAACATATACGCCAAAATCTCATAAGTGTGATTTCTTAGTCCCCAGTATATATCTCGGCATTCCTTTGGAATATAAATTCTTATTTAATGTTAAAATGTTTCTCTGTGATTGTTCTGCAATATTATGTTATTTCTACTGTGGAAAAGTCTTTTTTTTTAATGGAATTTAAATATTTTAAAAGTCACTAACTATCTCTCTGTCCTCAACCCATAACTTGATCATTAAAACCATCAACAAACAATAAAAAAAAAAAAAAAAAGATAAAAAAAATGAAAAAGAAAAATAGAAAAAAATGCATTTATTTTAAATAAGAATTCCATGGAGCATAATAATACAATTTTTATATGAGGAGAATTGTGTAATATTTCTTTTTGTTATGTTTAACCCCTTGGGGATGAGCGACACGTACACGTGACGCATAAGATTCTCAGAATCCTTCATTATTCCCACCAGTTAATTTTTATTGTTAGCTTTGCCTTATTTAATGATAGCAGGTCTACGATTCAATTAGGCACAAATTTCTGTTTTGAAAAACCGGTGGTAAAAGATTAAAAATTCTGTAAAGGACGCTCGTGCGAAGGGGTTAAAGTAGTGTCTCTTTTATTAAAAAAGTCACTTTTTTGGTCTCTACTGTTCCGGTGTATGAATTTCATCATATTTCCACCCGATGGCAGTATGCAGTAATTTCCAGTATTGTTTCCAGTAGGGAAGATAATGTTGTTCTTAAAAAGTAGCCAGTGCTTGCTGTTGTTCTTAAAGAAGATTTTCTGGAAAAGAATGGGGAAAAAGTACCTTTATTAATCGTCACTACTGTCCCCATTGTTAATTTAAATATTGATATTTATAGATTGACCAATATCTAGTCATCTGATCGTAGGTCTGATATGTCTTTGAAACTAATGCATACAACATTTCAAAAATGTCCTTTTTTTAAGTAAAGTGGCAAAATTGCAAAAAATGTCACTACTGTACCTCTAACTTCTGTCCTGTGATGACTGGCGTCATCCCCAGCAATCATTACAGTCAGCTGGGGATTAAGCTAATCCCGTGAACAGAAGAAGGAATGCTTCTGTGAAGGTTATCTGAATAGAGATGGGATCTTTTCCATAAAAATCTCTATTGTCGTCTGTAGAAGGAATGTAAATCCTTTTCTGTTTTGTAGCACCTTCCTATATGGGGATTAGCTATTCAGGAAAAGAATTGTGGAGAACACAGTGGAAAATTCTAGAAAAATGATTCTATGAAAAGATCTGCGAAAGGGATTCTAGGATCTGGAGTAAGAAAAGGGATAGACGAGTGGTGAAAAGACATGTTCGTGAGGGGAGCCGCTAGCTGAGCAGTCATTTTGGAGAACGGTGTTTCAACAGAATGTGAGGTGCGAACTTTGTTTTTCCTCACAGAACTGTGAATCGTGTAAGTTCTATCTTGGATTGAGATAAGCCAGATAGTGTTTTTGGAATGCGAGAAATGACTCGTGCAGTTATCTGCGAACATTATTATCATCTTTTACTTATGTTATTGTTTTAAATAAAACAAATTTAGTTAATAATAACTTGTATGTTTGAAATAATTATATATGGGTGGACATATTAAGAGCTATAGGGCACGACATGACAGTTAATAATATACACCCAAGAGCCAAAACATTATGACCACCCCCACATTTTGCAATGAACTCGCCTGGATGACGTGGAAGGTACGTGATCAGGTGGGAGTGGTATTTAACTGCTGCTGGAGAGCCTGAGGAATCATTCTTGCACTTACTTTTGTATGTGATGGGAAAGGCGGCGGACCTAAGTGACTTTGATAGAGGGCAGATTGTAATGGCTCGAAGGCTCGGAACAAGCATTTCCGAAACTGCACGACTCGTGGGTTGTTTCGCAATCTACAGTTGTTAGTACTTATGGAAAGTGGATGAATGACAGTGAAACCAGTAGTAGACGCTCACAAGTTATCAAAGAGGACGTCGGAGATTGTCCTGCTTGGTGAAGCAAAACTGGCGTCAGACATTGGCTCAACTGACAGCCTAATACAATGCAGGTCCAAGTAGAATTGTATCGGAGCACACTGTTCAGCGGACACTGTTGGATATGGGGCTACGCAGCAAACGTCCCACTCATGTCCCACCAAGCGTCATCGTCAACTATGCCTACGCTGGGCCCGGGAACATCGTGACTGGACATGGATCAGTGGAAGAGAGTTGCCTGGTCAGATGAATCACGGTTTGTCATGTACAGCAGGTCATACACAGGCCGTTGGTGGCGGTATTATGCTTTGGGGGACATTTTCATGGGCGTCTCTGGGACATGTGGTTGTGGTACAGCAGACCATGCATGCTACGGAGTATCTGAACATCATTGCGGACTAGTTGCACCCTTACATGGCGTCTGTCTTCCCAATTGGAAATGGAGTTTCCCAGCAGGACAACACTCCATATCACAAGGCTCGAATTGCGTTGGAGTAGTTCCAGTAACATAATGCTGAATTACAGTTAATGTCCTGGCTGCCTAACTCACCAGATCTCAATCCGATAGAACACATTTGGGATGTCATGGAATGGCAGCTCAGAGTTCAAATACCACCAAGTCGCAATATCTCAAATTTGCGTGACCGTTGCTTAAACATCTGGTACAATATGTCTCTGGCCATCTACCAAGTACTTGTGGCGTCCATGCCAAGGTGGGTTGCAGCTGTGTTGCAGGCAAAGGTGAGCCAACTCGTTATTGACAGGTGGTCATAATGTTTTGGCTCTTGAGTGTATATATAATAAATAAATGGTGGCAGCGACGGAACAGTGATGTTTATGATAAGTTAAACACGGAACCTACGTTAACCTTTTATACAGATGAGTAACCAGGACTGAAAGCAAAGAAAGACGGTGTAAAATTTAGATGGCAACCAAGAGGGATTTTTCAAATGTCCAGGAATTAAGGACGGGTTGGTGGTCATCTAATGAGGAAGCTGGGAGTAATAAAGACTCAAGTGATACGTCGTGACATTTCTGCGGGAAATATCCGGATTATTGATTACGGAGCTAGCTTGCATCGTTACGTTAATAATAAAATTCAAGTGAATGCAGCCCTAGTGTGTAAAAGTACAAGATGACCTTGGTGCAGTGTGATGAGTACATCTACATTTCGGAGGTAAGCCCTTTTATGTAATTTTGTAGAGAGGTCTGTTTTGAATTTAATGTTGCGTATTTTGTTTGTTTTCGGGGAAAAACTATGAGAAAATAAAAAATTCTAGGGAAACTATTAATTTGGTATTTAAATTTTTAGATAGAATTTTTATTTTTAATTGTTTTCTGATATCTGTAAGGTATAATATTGGATTAGGAAAATTAAATGCTTATGTATATATTAAAATTTACTTGGAATATAGTACATTGTTATTGATTAATTTGGGTTATTAATCGGCAAATTTTAATTATAATTGTGTAACTTTTGTAATTAAAGTTTGGGTTATATACCTTTGTTGTTTATTGCTGTAATAAGATAATATTTTCAATTCTATGGGTATACTGTGCAGGATTATGATTAATGTTTAAAAATAAATTTATGTTATGCTGTATTGTTAGGTATGAAAATTTTATTTTGGGGATATACTCAGTTTTGAAAGACGTCATTCTTGCATAATAATATGGCAGAGTATTTAGCAAAATATACTAAAAACGTCTTGCTGTTATTAGCAGATGAATTTGAGACCAGTGTGTCAAAAACGGATAAAAATAAAGCTATAATTCAGGCTATTGTTGATGCATCAGATTGTGAAGAAAGTTTTGCTAAAATTCGCGTGCAAGGTCGAAGAGATGGCGGAACGGAAAGAGCAGGAAAAACAAATTGAATTAGATCGTAAAGAGCGCGAAAAACAAATTGAATTAGATAGTAAAGAGCGTGAGAGGCAAATTGAATTAGATCTTAAAGAGCGTGAAACGCAAATTGAATTAGATCGTATAGCGCAAGAAGATAAAATTAGACAATTTGAATTAGAAAAATTACGTATTCAAAATTCCGCTGATACTGTAAGTGTTTTGTCGAATGAATCATATTTAGATATGCATAGAACTCCAAAATTTAACTTAAGAAATTTATTCCCGCGTTTTGATTCAAAATTGATTGATATTACTCTTTTCTTCGTGATATTTGAGAGACAAGACGAAAAAGCCAAAATTTCTCAAGAGGCTTTTAGTTAGCCAGTTGATTATGTTATTGCCTGCAGACATTGCCGAAATCATTGTAAAACAACCAGTAGATAAGTGCGAGGATTTGCAGCATGTAAAAAAAGTTTTGTTAGATCAGTTTAGGCTGAATACGGGTCCATTAAAACAAAAGTTTGAAAATCATCAAAAAACCGGGTGAGTTGTGGGTAGATTTAATTTATGAGTTAATTGGTTATCTGGATATTTGGTTGGAATCTTTAGAAGTGAGAGATTTTGAATCGTTAAAAGAACTTATGTTTACGAGGCAGTTAAAAAAATGGGTCCCTTTTGAAATAAAAGAGAAATTTATGGACGAATTAGAGAAAATGAAGATAACTTTGAAACTCGCGGAAATGTGTGATAAATATGATAGTATCAGGAGAGAGTTTAGGAGGTCAATAAAAACTTGGGAAAAGAAATATTTTCAGGAAACTCAGAAAAGTAACTTTAATTCTAAAACTAACAGCGAAATTAAACCTAAATCTGATTTTGAGAATAACAAAGATGTTGCGAAAAATTATCAATTTAAGAAAGACCAAGTTTTCGAAAAAAAAAGAGACAAATTCATTGCTATTTCTGTCCTAAACCTGGTCACATTAAACCGGACTGTCCGGTGTAGATAAAAAGAAAAAGTCAGAATGATGTGGCTGATCATTTGGGAGATGACATTAATTTGGGAGATTGTTTTAAGCCGTATTTTAATCATAAATGGCGTAGAGAGAAACTATTTAAGAGATACAGGAGCAGGAATCGATTTGTGTGATAAGAATTGGTTAAAACTGAAGATTTAGTTGGTGAAGCTATTTGAGTACGACAAACTTTAGATAACGAGTGTAAATGTTTACCTGAAGCTTGCGTGACGATAGAACGGAATTTTGGGCGTATTACCACCAAAGTGGCAGTTAAACCAGATGAATTAAAACAAGGTCATTATCTGTTAGGTTACAAGACAGCTGAAGTCATTGAGAAAAATCGCGAAAGTAAGTTTCCGCTAAATAGGGTAGTTACTCGGAGTAAAAATGAGGCTTTGAAAATAATAGAAGAAAAACAAAGTGTGGAAAAAGAAGTTTTGGTTTCTGACAAAGTAAATGGGGATGAACAATGTGAGCGAACGGAAAAAACTGGGGAAGATGATGGTTTTAGTGAAGATCTTGTAGTTTTGTCGGAATGGGATAATAAAACGGATATAGGATTAAATAAAATTGCGTCGAAAAACTTCAGTTAAAAAAAAAAATCGTTCTACCTTAAAAATGTTATGGGGGGAAAAGCAAATAATTCGGGGGAAAATTTAAAGTAATGGAGGACAAACTTGTGAGAGTTTCGAAATCTAACAGTGGTGATGAGAAATTACAATTAGTTTTACCGGTAGAGTTTCGTAATAAAATAATAACCATCTGTCATGAAGAAGTTGCGGATCATTTAGGGGCAACGAAAACAAACGATAAAGTAATATGGTGTTATTTTTGGCCAAATTACTATAAGGAAATATAAGACCTTGTGAGAACATGTGAGCTTTGCCTTCTCAGAAATTTGGGAAAAATAGGGATAAGAAGAAGGCGCCATTAAAACTTGTGCCGATAATATCTGAAGTTTTCTCGAGAATAAATATTGACGGTGCGGGGCCCTTAAGTCTAAGTGAAAAAAAAAATAGGTATCTGATTACTTCAATTTGTTATGCTTCTAAGTATCCGGATGGTACCAGTGGAAAATTTCAGTTCTACGTCGGAAGTCGATGGGTTAATATTTTCTAGAACGGGGTATCCAAAAGCAGTCCAGTGTGACTAGGGAAAATATTTTACAAGTGAATTGACACCATATATCTTTTCATAAATTCGGTATAAAAGGTAGTAAATAGTTCTGTTTGTCATCCGGAAACGAACAGTGTGGAGACCCTCTAAGCGTTTTGCCCGTATTTTTCCGTTTCCAAAAACAACTTAAATCGGCTCTAGACAAAAAAAAAATTTAATAAAATTGTATTTTAAGATATGTGTAAAATAAAGAGATATGAAGTGTATTTTAGAAACAAACGGGGAAAGAAAATTTCAATTATTTTTTTAAGTTTTACAAATATTTTTATGAAAATGCAGGAAAACCTTCAGACGCTCAGAGCGTTGTGTTAAAAACCTTGTGCTTAGAATCGGGAAAGGATTGGGAGTCGCTTTCGCCTCTGACTTTATTTGCATTGCGTACGGTGACACATGAGAGCACGGGTTTTACTCCTGCCGAATTGGAACACGGAAAAAAATTGAGCATGCTACAAACACTTGTTTATGAAGATTGGATGGAAAAGGAGGACATAGATTAAAATGTAGTAGATTATATTTTTGATCTAAGTAACAGATTGAAACGTTGTCAAGATTTGGCGTGTGAAAGAATGACGGAATGTCAAGTAAAACATAAACAATGGTATGACAGGAAGGTTGTATACAGGAAATTTAACGTGGGTGATAAAGTGTTAGTGTTGGCTAATAGCAGTAAATAGGATTCGGTCGGGTACTATCACAAGGATTATCTCTCAAACGAATTACACAATTGACCTTCCAGATAAATGAAATAAATCGACAAATTACCATGTCAACTTGATTAAACCTTATTATAGTAGACCAGAGTTTGTAAATTTATTAATTGATGAGGAGAGTGAGCCCATTAAAGAAGAAGTTGCTATACCGTATCCAATGGCGGATTCCACTCAATTTGATTTTTGGGAATTGGTAAGAGAAGTGACTTACAGCAACGGGTATCAACAGAAGAAATATGCGATTTCCAGACGAGGATAGAACGTCATAAAAAAGTCTTCTACTGATCCCGGAAGTTCAGCTTAAGTTGAGATGGATATTATTTTGACTGATGATGATGATATATATACCTGTGAGATCAAAACCTTACCGCATGTCTCCAATATAAATGGAAATCCTACAAGAAGAAATACGGAGACTATTAGATCTTAGGGTAATAGAAGTAGGACAGTCGGATTATGCATCACCTATGATTTTCGTTGAATGTGCGGGCAAATAACCTCATCTATGTGTTGACTATAGGAATCTTAATAATAAAAAAACTAGAACGGAATTTTCCCCTCTACGTAATATCAAGGTGGTTGTTGAGAAAGTGACTGCAACACCTTACTTCACGATTATGGATTTGACAAAAGGGCACTTTCAAATTCTTTTAACAGAGAAAGAGCAAAGGTATGCGGCTTTTGTTACAACATTTGGTACATTTATTCCGAAGGTTATGATGTTTGGGCTCCTAAATTCAGCGTAATTATATTTGTAGGATGATTGCGATAGTTTTGAATGGATTGGAGGCTTTTGCGGTGTCGTATGTTAATGACATAGCCATATTTTCTTTAATTTGGGAACAACATTTGAAGGATCTGGAGACGGTAATTAAACAATTAAGGGAGGCTAACTTAACTGTAAAACCATCAAAATGTAAATTTGCATAAGATCACGTAAAATGTATGGGTCATGAAGTGGAGTCAGGGAAAAGATCTCCTGGGGAGGCTAAAATTCAAGCAATAAAAGTTTTTCCAATACAAACAAATAAAACTCAATTTAGGGCATATCTCGGGATGGTTGATTATTACGCGAGATATATTAGAAACTTATGGTACAATAGCAGTGCCGTTAATGGATGTGTTAAAAGGAAAAATAAAGAAAAAATACAAAGGGATGATGAGTGTAACGAAGCGTTTATTGGGCTGAAGGCAAAATTAACGGAGAGTCCAGTATTATATGAGACTGATTTTTCGCAAAAATTTATAGAGGTGCAAACGGCTGCGAGCTTAATTGGGGCTGGGATTGTTTATCTCAAGTAATTGAAAGCGAAGAACAGCCTATTTTATATCTACTAAGTAAAAAAATTTCGCAGTCTGAACAAAATTATAGTACGATAAAAAGAAAATTGGCACCTGTAGTTCATGGATTAAAAAAGTTAAATTATTTCTAAAATTTGAATTGCAAACCGATCAAAATCCTTTGGTTTATTTAGGAAAAATGGTTGGAACTGAACTGACTCTCGTTTGACACGCTGGGCTTTATTTTTACAATCATTAAATTTTGAGGTCAATCATAAGCCACAAAAGCTACACGGGAATGCAGATGAGTAAGTAGACAGGCATAATTTCATATACACACTTTCTGTCTTGGAGTATATTCAAAATTAAGTTTTTCAATAAAATATAGTTAGGAAAATTATGTAAGGCATTGTGTTGTACATAGATTTCTTATTATTATCTTTAAAATGTTTGTTATGATGTAATTTTGTAAACTGTATTTAGTATCGTATAGGTGTATTCTATTTTAAAATTGTTTCTTCTGGCATCAAAAGTGTAAATTAAATATAGAATCGTACTTAAATATTGTTATGAAAAGCTCTGAAAAGTCCTATTGATAGTGTATCCTTTCAAATCTGAGTATGGGGAAATGTTTGTATTCTGTATTTATTTCCTGTGCAATATAACTTTTGATGAAAAACTATGTTAAGATTTATGCATAGTGACCTCTCTGGAAGTTTATTAAAAGGGGCTTATTCTGTATAGCTGGTACATGACAAATTTCTTGCAGACATTTTTCCTTATGGGGAAGGAGTTATGATGACCTGGAGTCATCCCTATCAATCATTATAGTCAGCTGGGCATTAAGCTAATCCCGTGAACAGAAGAAGGAATGCTTCTGTGAAGGTTATCTCATTAGAGGTGGAGTATTTTCCCTAAAAATCACTATTGTCATCTCAAGAAGGAATGTAAATCCTTTTCTGTTGTGCACTACCTTCCTAGATGGGATTAGCGATTCACGAAAAGAATAATGGAGAACAGGATGGGAAATTTTATAAGAATGATTCTATGAAAAAATCCGTGAAATTGATTCTGGGATCTGGAGAAATAAAAGGGGTGGACGAGCGGTGAAAAGACACACTCGTGAGAGGAGCCAAGTGATGAGCAGTAATTTTGGAGAATTATGTTTCGACAGAATGAAGTTGCGAACTTTTTTTTTCCCCTCACAGAACGCTGAATCGTGTACTATGTACCTTTGATTGGGATAATTGGGATAAGCCATATAGTGTTTCGGAAATGCGAGAAATGATTCGTGCAGTTATCTGCGAACATTATTATAACCTTGTAGTTATGTTATTGTTTTAAATAAAACAAATTTAGTTAATATTAACTTGTATCTTTGAAATAATTATATATATATATATATATATATATATATATATATATATATATATATATATATATATATATATATATATATATATATATGAGTGGACATATTGAGAGCTGTAGGCCATGACATGATAGTCCTTTATGTGATAAAAAGTGCTGTATCTTATTTATTTTTTTAATAAAGTTTGTGTCCATGGACTAATTATTATTCTGCAATACATCAGTGGTTATTAAAAATTATTCAAGTTGAGCATAAAGTGAGACTTTTAAAAATCAGATATCAGTAGAAAATCAGCAGTAAAAAATTACAAATATGGGATTTTTACACATATGTGGGTTCCTACACAAATCATGATTTACAAATGTTATTTAATTAATAGTATTCGTTTCTTTATATACATGCACGGGATTCTTAAAACTTCGATTACCTAAATTCTAGAATATCGCGTAAATTTGCAGATGCATCATAATGAAGAGTATAATTGGAGTTCTCCTCATTTTAAAAACAAAACTGATGTAAAAATACTTGCATAACTGCTAAAATATTTCGCTTTTGTTTTATTGTTTGGTTATTACTATGTATACTATTTCATATTATTTTACTGATCTTGAGTAAAATTTTTTGCACTTTTTTTAAACTCACCTGACTTTAAATTTGCTTACGCAACGTTGGAATAGCTGTTATACCATTATTTATTTATCGAACTTGCATACTTTCATGTAAATAATTTTCCACTGGATAAATATTACTGGAACAGGAAAGCCGAAATCTTGTAAAATTTAAAGTGAATAAATAAATGTGCTTTATATTACTACATAATTTGTCTTTTTTTTTACTTTTTTTTTTTATTTTACATACAATTTCTGCTTCTTCCTTGCCCCTAAACTTGATTTCGCAACACTGGAATAACCGCTATTACCATGATTTATTTTTGGAACTATCATATTTTTCTGTAAATATTTTTTCTCTGCACGAATACTATTGCAAAGAAAAAGCTGAAATTTCGTAAAAAAGAAATAGAAAGGTAAGAAAGGAAATGCTTTTTATAATAGCATTACAATTTTATATATTTTTTATTTATATACTTATACACTTCATATATATATATATACATATATAAATATTATATTTATGTATAAATATATTTACATAATTTTATTTTCAATCATCTCACGTAAAATTTCTGCACTCTTAGAACTATCCCATTCCTAAATTTGCTTACACAACACACGAATACCTGCTATTTATGGAACTTACGTACTTTTCTGCAAATATTTCTCCCCTGCAGGAATAATACTGGAACAAAAAAGCTGAAATCTTGTAAAATCTAAAGTAAAAAATTACTACTGATCTGCGGCTAAACTTGCTTTCGCAGCACGAACACCTGCTACACCTGCTACTTACGACTGATTTGTGAAACTTGTATACCTAGCTGTGAATACTTTTTCCATTGGAATGAAAAAGTTGACATTATGTAAAGTCTGAAGTTAAAAAACAATGCGATTTATATTAATAATTATACCGATGTTATTTTACTTATCTTACGTAAAATTATACGCATCTTAAAATTCCCCTGGGCTAAACTTGTTTTTTGCAACACGAACACTTCTATACTCCGATTTATTTATGAAACTTGTGTACTTTCCTGTATTTTTTCCCCTATTTCGGTACTATTGGAATGAGAGGGCTGAAATAATGTAAAATCTGACGTTCAAAAACAGAAGGGGGGAAAAAAGGTGCTTTATTATATATTAATAATTTATACTGATATTATTTTACTTACCTTGCGTAAAGTTTCTGCGCATTGTAAAATTCCCCCACGCTAAACTTTATTTCGCAACACTGGAACACCCCACGATTTATTTATAAAACTTGTATAGTTTATTGTAAATATTTTTCATCAGCATAAATACTATTGGAACGGGAAATCTGTAATCTCGTAAAATATGAAGTTTAAAAAAAAAAAAAAAAAAAAAGAGAGAGAGAGAGAGAGAAAAAAGAAAAGGAAAGAAAAGAAAAAAAAGCGCTTTATATTAATAATTTGTACTAATATTACTTTACTTATCTTACGTAAAGTTTCTGAACATCTTAAAATTCCCCTTACGCTATACTTGCTTTCGCAACATTTGAACACTCGCTATGCTAAGATTTATTTATGGAAATTGCGTACTTTCCTGTAAATATTTTCCCCCTGCATGAGTATTACTAGAACGGGAAAGCTGGAATCTCGTAAATATGAAGAAGTAAAAAAATGCGTTTCGTGTCAGTTGTCATCTTTTTACAACTTTTGTTACAACAAATAGTATTTAAATATTTTTCGTCTAGTTTTTTTGGATAATTTCCTAATATTTTATTGGTTTTATAGTAATGATTTATAATATTGAAAGCACATTTAGTAAATTTCAAAATAAAATTTAACACATACAAAATGTATGTTAATATATATAAAATAATTAAACATATTTTTTTCCTGCAATTCTGGCATCTACAATATTATTTACAACTGTTTTTAAGTAAAGATGAGATTTTTTTTCTTTTTTTTCTAAATTCTTTGGCTTAAAAGTGAATTGATAATTATAGTTTATGTACATTACATACTAAATAAATTGTTGGTAAGTAAAAAGAAAAAAAAAATCGCGATTTGTTTTTACTAAAAAAAGTACTAACACTAAAAGTTCAATCTAAATTAATAAAAACTATTTAATATTAATAATTTATAAAAGTATATAAAGTATAATTTTATTTTTAAAACAAGCGTATACAATATTATGTAATTTAAAGAATCTTTTTGAATTTAGAAAGTAAGCATATATGCTTAAATTTTCCCCCAAGACATTTAGCCGGGGTCAATTTTTTGCTGTTAAAAAAAAGGGGGGGGGGCATAAAAGCATTGCAGAAAAGTTCATTTCACCGATATCTCATTTGGTGCAAATAACTTTTATAAACATGTTTATATCCCTTTTCTGCAATATTTAGAAAATCACCCTAGAAAAATAACAATTCAATAAAAGATCTTTAAAATTTTTCAAGGCACACCCGAAGCCCTATTAATAATTTTTACACATTCTATCCCGACTCAATATTGCACCGCCATATAGCAGCTGAAATAAACTGTTCTGTATCATATAAATCAAAATTGTCATTCATATTATCAAAATAATTGAAACAATCATAAAGAAACAGTGACTCTTTTCCGAGTTTGTAAATACAAATAAAAATTAATGAATAATAAAATAAACTTAATTTATTCTTTAAAGAATTGCAGAAATCTTTACGATATTAGGAAAATATTAAACAACTTCCCTTGAATTAAATCAAGATCCAAGTTTGATTTTTGCATCGTCTGATAAATTATTTGTTCATAATTAATCAGTTTTACAAGCCAGAAAAACGTAAACAAATAAAGCCAAATAAATTAATAAATTGAAATGTATATGTGAGTGAGGTGATTTCGTTAAAAGGGTTATATAGATGCGTACTTAGTTTTAATTTAAGTTCAAAATATAATAACACGCTATCTTAGTCCACCCCCCCCCCCCCCCCCAAAAAAAAAAAAAAAAAAAAAAAAAAAGAGAGAGAAAAAAAAGGAAAATAAAATAATAGAAATAATTTGCACAACCAAATTTAAATCTCAGGACTGTGAAATAAAATAGACTGTCAAATGCAAAACGTCAGAGAACGCAAATTTTACTATAAAAAATATAAACTTTTCAAAAATAATTTTAATTATTTTAATGAATAAATAAAAATCAATGATATAAAATTGGAGATGTTTCTACTTCCTACTCTTTTCATTTTCCTCAAAAAAAAAAAAATAAATAAATAAATAAATAAATAAAAAAGAAAGAAAAAAAAAAGAAAAAAAATAATAGAAATAATTTGCACAACCAAATTTAAATCTCAGGACTGTGAAATAAAATAGACTGTCAAATGCAAAACGCCAGAGAATGCAAATTTTACTATAAAAAATATAAACTTTTCAAAAATAATTTTAATATGTTTCTACTTCCTACTCTTTTCATTTTCCTAAAAAAAAAATAAAATAAAATAAAAATAAAGAAAGAAAAAAAAAAGGAAAAAAAATAGAAATAATTTGCACAACCAAATTTAAATCTCAGGACTGTGAAATAAAATAGATTGTCAAATGCAAAAAGTCAGAGAACGCAAATTTTACTGTAAAAAATATAAACTTTTCAAAAATAATTTTAATTATTTTAATGAATAAATAAAAATCAATGATATAAAATTAGAGATGTTGCTACTTCCTACTCTTTTCATTTTCCTAAAAAAAAAAAAAAAAAGAAAAGAAAGAAAGAAAGAAAGAAAAAGGAAAAAAAATAGAAATAATTTGCACAACCAAATTTAAATCTCAGGACTGTGAAATAAAATAGACTGTCAAATGCAAAACGTCAGAGAACGCAAATTTTACTATCAAAAATATAAACTTTTCCAAAAATAATTTAAATAGTTTTAATGAATAAATAAAAATCAATGATATAAAATTGAAGATGTTTCTACTTCCTACTCATTTCATTTTCTTAAAAAAAAAAAAGTAAGAAGGAAAGAAAGCGGGGAAGAAAGAAAGAATGCTGCCACAAATATTTCTTTAAATAAATTTCATAAGACTCAATATATTTTTAGGTAAATAGATCGCATAAAAGCTTTTATTCATTACAAGCCAGTGTTGTAAAATTGAAAAGTTCATAGAAATTACATTTAATGTGATCATTTTATAAATTTTTTATTTTATTTTCTAGATTTCTACTCCTTCAGAGTGCTCTCTATGCAAATAGCTTAATTTATAACTGGCTTCAATGAGTTGATTATTTTAGAACTAAAAACTATAGCATCCACATCCACATATAGAATACAGCAAGGACATTATGCAGAAATTTTTTATTATTATTCCCCAAACAACTTTAGCAGAAAATGGTCATATTAATGATTTAAAACTGTAGCCACTGCATAACGGAATTAAAGAAAAAAATTACAGTAAGTTAAATTAATTTATATACGTTTGATAGCCCTGTAATGAGCATTAACAAGATACAGCCAGATATTTAAAACTAAATAAACTAATGTCTCAACACATTTCATTTATAATAAATTAAGTATTTCATCGAAAGTTGATTTCAGATAAACCAAATATATTAAATAAATTCCTTCTTATTAAATTACCGTTACTTGCTTGTAAACTTTAAACGTAATCTACCGGCAAATGATGAACAATACTTCGAAACAGGTACTTCTTTCTTATTTATTAAACAACTGCGATCTAATATCATCTCCCGACATTCTTCTGAAGCGATATTTAATTACTATAATATCCGTCTACGCCAAAATATTCATTAAAACATAATGAATCCGAAACGAGAACAATTCGATGAAAGCCTCGAACCTTTCACTGGCTCAGGTATCTTCATTAAAATTCACAAACAACCCCACACAGAGCGATCACATATCTTGGGCAGCAAACACTTCTTAAAAGTTGCGATGCAAAGCTCGGGTTTAAAAGATAACTTCACGACAAGGCTTACACTACGATTGTAACGGAAGGTTAAACGCGGCGGAACATACACACACACAGGCGGCGTTATTTTTCGACGCACCCTCGATTGCAAGGCGGTTGGTTTACTCACGACAAGTGAGTGCTAAGTCCCGGCGTATTAAACAAGCAAAGAGAAACAGCTGGGGTACAAGTGATGCCAATCACTGCCTATGCTGACAGAGCCGAGAAAAGAGAGAGAGAGAAAGGGGGGCCGTGTTCACTTCTTCTCTCCCCTCCGAAAGGTCTGTCCTTTCGTCTCCTCCCTTTATTCCACACCACCCACTTATCCGTAATCTAGTCTCCGCTCCTTTGATCCAGAAGCTCCCGGAAACTCAAGAGCCAAACCGTCGTTGTGTCATTTTAGGGGGGGGGGGGGGGAGTTAGGAGAAAATTTGTGGGACTATACACAAAATTCTGCGCCAGTGCTTTGACAAAAATAAAATAGGCGCGAAATATAACTTTTGAATGAGAGGAAGAATGATGAAATCTCTAGAATATGAAAACAACTTGTTGACGTACAGAAATCACATTAGTTTTATTTTAGTGAACTAGCACAATTTTACTCACTCTGAGGTTTTTGTGTTTATTAAAAAAAAAAAAAAAAAGTGCACCGTGAAAATTTTTTTAAACTTTTATAAATTATCTTTTAATTAGTTGAATAACACAGGAGAGTAGGAAATAATTAAATACGTAAACAGTAATAGAAAGTCTATATTGGCCAAGAAAATATGGTAGAAAAAAAAAAAAAAAAAAAAAAAAAAAAAAAGAGCAGAACAACTTATTAATTTACAATTTTTTCCCATGCTCTCTCCATTTGAATTTTCTAGATATCATTAAAGCACAGTTCTGATTAAAACTGCTTTATCAATCAATGTACAAAACAAATGTGTCACAATTGGTTCTCGTTTTTTTCTTAATATTTTTTTGTTCCTTAGCCATCGAAATAGCCAAAAAAATTTAACTTTAGCTGTTATTTCTTGGCAATGTTATTTTGCTAGAAAGAGTTAATAGAAAAAGTTATTTTACAAAACTGTGGATGAACTACTGAAGGATTTTCCAGAACTAGATCTGATTTTAGGCCAACCATATGTTTCATGTTATTTCCGAAATACCAACTATTTGAAAGTAATTTATTGATTACTTTCTCATTGTGAAGATTAATCAATATTAATAAAAGGAAGTTTTTGTCTGTGAATGTCTGTTTGCTTGTTGGCAATGTTTATGAAATTTGTCGCTGTAGAGGTCAGCAAATTTGGTTCCGGACAAACGAAGACTGGTCCCAATGTACTCGAGATTCGGATTTTTGATAATTAGCCGAGATATTAATTTAAAATTTTCATCAAACTCCAACGAACGAGATTCAATTTTCCTCATTTCTCCGGCGTCATGATCATTTCCACGCAAGTTCTGGAAAAATATGTTTTTTTAAGAACGCACAGACGTTAGAAAAAGTTACGTTTTCCCTAGTGTTTAAATTCGCTATCGCTCGATGCCCGAAGGAAATTAAAAACAATAAATAAAAACACCTGCGAATAAGTGGTACCTTCTCGAAACCGATGGTACTTTTAATTAAATAATATATGAATATTTACTATTTCAAAAAATATATTTCTTTAAGATCTTTTTCATATTTTCCGTATTTTGTTCATTTTAAAATCGCAATTGCCGGTCCCGAATGGAGTTACATAGTTGCCAACCTCCCGATTTTTTTCATACCAGTATTTTTATGCAGAAATATTTGATTTCTTTAATCATACCATTTCTGCAATTCGATAAAGCGAAAATTTTTGTAAGATTTTATTGGTATTAAAAATATCGAGAGGTTGGCAACTATGGAGTTATAAAAAAACAAAAACAATTGTCACCCCACCCCCACAATATAGTATATATATATCCTGGATTAAAAGGTGCCCTTTTGTTATCAATGGTACCTTCCATTTAAAAAATATATGAATATTTACTACATTAAAAAAATATTTTCTCAAGATTCTTTTCATATTTTCATCTTTTTTCTGCACTTTAAAACTGCCATCCCCGTAGCAATAGTAGTAAAAAAAATCATTTATGATAGAAAAAATGATTTTAGTAAATGACCAGGGGAGTTAAATTTTTTACATTTCAAATTAAAGTTTTGTGCTAGATAAATATTTTAAATACGTGTATAAAATTTAAATTTCTTTAATACAGTGTCGCCAAAATTAAAACACCCCTACTCCGACCTCTCTATTTATTGAACTATTCAGTGTATAAGCTTCAAATTTTGAACACATTCTATTCAAGACATGGGGAAACTGATTATGTGAAAAAAAAATAGTTCTAGAAATCACCGATAGATGGCGCTGTACAACTGGGCATATTAGGGATCCTACATTAGAGAGAGATTGGACATTGACGAAAAGTCCGCCATATTAGTTACAAAGCAGGTGGAACGCCGTAGAACGCAATGCATTTTCATCCGCGTCCAACACTTTTTATTCTATTAAAATCACCAGAAATTCATTTCATATGCCTTCACAGAGGAATTCAGAACATAAACATAAGCACAATTCCGTTTTAATGAATAAGAATTCTCAGAAAATGCTTTTTTTTTATTCGGCTGAATTGCAGGGTTAACATTTTGGAAAGTTTCGGAGAAAATTTATTAGAGGGAACTCTTTTAATTTTATAAGGTTAAAAATATATCATTTAACACAAATTAAAAAAAAAAAAAAAAAAAAAAAAAAATTACTGAAATATTTAGAAAAGTATAAATTTTTGAAACATAATATTCCTAATATACCTTCTTTATTAATGTATTTACACTAATAAATTTAGATAGTTTTAAAGAAACTAATTGGTTGTATGAAATGAAAAAGCTTCAATTCTCTAGAATAATACACTTTATAATACTAAGTATATCTAAATATGAAAAAAAAAAAAAAACATTCCGAGAAACTGAATAAAAAAATTTACGCACATATGCTTAGTAATGTTTATTTATATAGAGGTTTATATATTGTGAATTTATATAATTTTGCAATTGCCAGAGTCTGCGCTTTTTTATTTTTTTTTATTTTTTTTTATAAGGAAAATTGAAATGTTTATGTCTTGTGCCCTCAAATTCCGCGGATATTTAAAAAAGAAAATATTAAAAAATTAACAGTTTAACAATTTATTCTATTATTCCTTATAATTTATAAACAATTTCATAATTTAAAAAGTGTGCACTATATACAATTTTATTCTGTATTACGTTCTTCAAATAAATGTTTCAAAATGTAAACAAAAATTCATCGCCAACAGCGTTTGCCAATTGCCGCCAACTGTGAAACTTCGGAACTCCAAATTATTTACAGGTTTTGCTCACTCACTACAAAAAGATTTAAATCAAAATCAGTTTTAAAATGTAAAACAAGAGACGCAGAAACGAAATTGCTTTGTTTGTGTTACTCATTTCGATAGTTATTATTTAATGAAGCTGTTTAAAGTTGACCGCATACACAACAATTGAACTCTGACAATTTAAAATATGTTACAAAATAAATAAACATTACTATACATTAAAAAGTAACTATAAACCAAAAAAAAAAAAAAACTTACCTATTAATAGTGTAGTACATCTTGATACAATATTTAAAACGTTGAATCTTTAAAATCCAAATTTTCTTCAGAAAGCAATACCAGCGTATACATACGACGTAACTAAAATGGCGGATTTGTCAAATCTGCCGGTGACGCAATGTCCAATCTCTCTCTATTCAGGATCACTAGGGCATATGGTCAAAAGAAAAAAAACACACGTGAACGTACCTAACATTTATGTGACAAGGACCTTGTCGACGCAGTGAATGCTGATCAATATGGTTCCCTTCTTGAAGATGTAAAATCTGCAGTCTGTGGTTAGCTTGCTCAACTGCGGATCGTAAGTGGTCGACTGAGATGCTTCTCATATTCAGAGTGATACCTTCTTTCAAGTCTGCCATGGTTACCTGACGCCCTCGATAAACAATATTTGTCCCCACAGATAAAAATTACACGGATAAAGATCCGGAGAACGAGGTGGCCATCAGATTGTCGGAAACGCATGACTGACTACTCTGCCATTAGTGAAACTTTTCTGAAGAAACTGCTGTTCACAGAATCCAATGTGTGGAGGCGCTCCATCTTGCATAAAAGGTAATTGAGTCAAGACATTGCCGCTCTTCCAAATGAGATACAATAAAAGTTTCGAACATCATTTTGAACCTGTTGGCGGTCACAGTGCATATCACAGGGCCTTTGCGAATACCTGTTCGAAAAAGGTCAAAAAATGACTGTGGCTGTGAATCCACACCAGACTGTAACTTTCGGGGAGTGGAGTGGAATCCCTTTGAAGGTACCGAAGTTTTCAGTTTCCCATATGCTAGCTACAATTATGGGTGCTCACTGTTGTTCTGTTGAGGTGTAAATGGGCCTCATCACTCCACAGAATCACCATGGCTATAATGCATCCACTTTAAAGGTCCTCTCCCCTCACGAGAAAAGACCCGCTCGCTAACGTTAATCCTATGGGGCATTGTTTTTCTAATATCTCGTTTACATTTCAATATTTTTAAAAGATTTTTTTTTTCTTAGTTTGGCATTGGGTAGCTGCTGAGATCAATCTCTATTTCCGCCGTTGATTACTTTTTCGATTTTCTCTGAGGATTTTTTTTGCGAAGATACTTTTACTTTCGGAACCATTAACTCTTCAACTTATACTTTTTTCATATTTTCGTTTTACAGCGCCATCTATCGATATTTCTGGAACTATTTTTTTTTTTCACCTTTTCCGTTTCCCCATGTCTTGAATAGTATGTTCAGAAAATTTTAAGCCTTTACACCGAGTAGTTTGATATATAGAGTAGGGGTGTTTTAATTCTGGCCACCCAGTACAATACAAAATTGATACTTACGAAAAAATATATATATATCTTGAATTCATGTTCATAATTTCAATTTTTTCCCCATTCGTTGTTAAAAATATGCATTGATATATCGCATTCAAGATCGATCAACATTAAGTATATCGTATCATTTCCTCTTAATTTTGTGCTGTAAATATTTTCAATATTTTAATTTCAAAATAGATTTCATTATTAAGATTAGATATAGTTTTAAATAAGATAAAAATAATGTATAGGTGTATTTGAATTATTTTTCAATTTGTTAAAATATTTTACTTATTTTATTAACTGTCAATGTAACGGTTATGTCATGTGTGCTTTTGTAAAGGTTAACATGGTTTTTGATAGTTAAGACGTGACTGGTTGGGTACGTTTTACTGCTTTATTTCTCTTTGTTTAACAATTCTTTATTCAATACGTTTTTGTTTTTAATAATGTTCTATATTCATTGATTTTTGCACGCATTTTTCAGTTATTCAATATTTGTCCATTTTTATTAAATTTTCTTTAAATTTGACTACGTAATTGATCGAGCAATTTGAGTTAATAAATTCGGTTCAGGCCTATTTACTCAAACAGAAATCAATTACATTTTGCTTATATATTAGTGGAATATTGCCGTAGAGAAAGTGTTTCACTGTATAAGTTTCCAATTGCTTGTTGTAATAATTTTCACTTTCTGCACATTATTGGTTTATCTATTATCGATTATTTATGTGATTTAATGGTTATTATTAACGAAAGTTTTATTATATATATATATATATATATATATATATATATATATATATATATATAATAGAAAACAGATAAATGTAAATGAAACAGAAAATGCAAATATAGGCCATTTAAAATTTCCTTTAAATCACTGAGAGATAAACTTTGATTTATTTGCTCACTGCAAACTTTCAAAAATTAGTCACTGAATCTTGCCCTCTAGGATCTTTCCCTCTGATTAGGCCTTGCTGCAGTGTTGCTTAGAAAATCAAATATTTTTTTTTCATTTAATGTTGATAATACGCAACTATTATCCAAAACAATGAGTAAATCACTAAAATATTAAGCATCTATAGAAATAAACGTTTCGTGGTCTAGAAATAAACAACTAGGCCCTGCAAAACAGAATAAAGGAACACTCATTTCTCAAAGGAGCTTGAAAAATTATTCTACACATATAATTTCAGAATTCCTGCCTGATTTTTAATTAGTTTCAGATAAAATTTTATGAACGTATCAATCACATGAGACTGCAATCTAAAATAATTTATAAAACCTTCAACAAACCTTGAGATTTTTATCATGAAGATAGCCAGCTTTCTGCACGAATGTAAATAAAAACAAAGCGCTTTGAACAGTGTCGGCGATAAAGTGTCATTACTAGTTACGACTCTCATTAAAAACCCTCAATTATTCTTAACAAGAACAACAAACAGAAACATAACAGTTATACTCTGTACTTTTAATTCTTTTCGATTTCGCAGTGGTTCGCCTTCATTGTGTTTTCCAATGAAACATTGCTACTGTCACCACTGGCATCTGCTAGTCTTCCAAAACATCGACCCTATCTGTCATATTGCACGCCAAAAAAAAAAAGGGGGGGGGGAGTGGAAGCCAAAATTTTTATTTTCCCCCCATTGTGCTTATGGAGGTTTTTTTTATTAGCCTCGCATCACAGTATCAGAAATGAAATTTCATCGCCAAATCAACAAAGCACTGCAAACAGAGGCGAGAAAATAAACAAACAAGGGCTGAACAAATAAACAAAGAAGCGCTAGAAGCTCAATTTTTGGTCGGTTAATTTCGCGCTAAAGGGGTGGTGGTCTGGAGTGTGTCAACGAGAAAGCAAGAGAGAAAGGGAAAAGGGAACAAAAATCAGCAGATAAGTGTTTTGTTTGATTAATAGGGAGTGTTGGCTAATTGCCAATTACAAGCGAGAAACTTCCAGCTAAAATGCTTCTTTGCTTACAAATCAAAACGTGGGAAATTGAGGAGACTTTTATAAAACAAGGCGGTTTGAGGGAAAGCTATCACACAACTGACGACGAAATAGCTTAAATGCCATGATATTTAAATTTAAGTTTAATGAAAGTTATTAGACATTAGAGAAAACTTAAAGTAGATAGAGTAAATATTATGGAAGTATAAGTCAATAAATAAAAGCAGCATTGAATTCAGGCATTTTCCTCTGGGAGGCATTTCTGAAGATCCGGATGGGGGTAGGTATTGGAAGGGAGACATTATGGAGTTATCGGGGGAAAGGGAGAATTTGTACTTCCAGACTATTAAAAAGCATAAAACATCATATCTTCTGGGATGAATAGTTTGACGCTCTAATGAATGTATCCCCGGGCACCCACGGAATTCATCACTGATACAAAGGAGAATTTTTTAAGTACTAGACAGCCTCGATCCGAAAGACAATAAGTAGCCTTTAGCATTCAAATAGTAATTTAAAGAAATATAGCATGGCGTACTTGGAAAATAGCAAGACGTAATCCGAAGACGGCATGGAAGCTCTAAAAATAGCACAATAGATGTCGCAAGAAAAAAAATATGCGTTGTCCAAAATGGCATGACGCTGCGCAACCACAGAGTACAATACATACAATTAAATAAATTTCTATGAATGTCTAAATACTACTTAAATAAAAATATTTTGTTTTCTATCACTTCGAAAGTGCGGCTTTTAAGTTTTAAAGATGTTTTAAATTACCTTATGGCCTCCAAAATAAATACATTAAAAGTGACACCTTTATTCCAGAGTTTCTTGCAGATCATTTGTTCGGGGGTGGGGTGTGGGGGGGGGGGGGGGAGGTATAAGTACATAAATATAAAGAATAATTCATTTGTTAAAATCTAAGGAAATATGGAATATACAAAAAGTAATTCTTACGAAACAATGTTTTCAGTTTTCTTTATGGACAACGGAGTATATATTACTTACCTAAAATAAAACAGAAAATAATTAATAAAATATTAAAATGATTAATTAAATTTACTAAATATATTATGCAATTAATTATTTTAAATCTTTAAATAAAAATATTTGTAACCCCATATTAAAAATTAAAAATAATAAAATTGTGTAAATAGCGCATAATTAGTTTATTAAGTAATAAGAAAATTTAAAACACATGAATATCAGATAATTAATTAAGATAAATGGTTCTAATAAATAATATACACATTTATAATGAATTTTGACTTACATATATGTAAAACAGTTGTAATAGCAAAATAAATTAATATAACATTACATTATATAATATAATAAAAAGGGAAAATGCAGAATTTCTTTTATACTAAAAAAAAATATTTTAAAGTTCATTTCATTTTTATAGAACCGATTACTATTGTTTGTAGAAAACATTCATAAGCAACTCAATTTTTTTATTTTTGTTTTTTGTTTTGTTTTCGATTAACATTAAAATCTACAAATAACATAAGCCATAAGGATTGAATTTAGCAGATTCTTCTGTCTGAATTTAAAGGTTCACATATATCTCACAAGAGCCCGGTGTTAACAAGTTTAAACATGCATTGGACTTAGCAGCTCAACCCCACCAAGACAATGGGGAAAATAAATGAACATAAATGATGCTGATAAATGACGTATACATTTGTAACCTATTTCTACCTACGCTAATAATGATGACCAGTAATAAAATAAATAAAATGTAATAATAAATAATATTAATAAATGAGAAAAGCAACGTTTTCATTATAAAAATATATATATATATATATATTTTAATTTCACCTTTCAGAACATATATATATATATTTATATTCTTTATTTAGAAAATATTCGAAAACAATTCTGGATATATATTTTTTTAATCTCCCATTTTCAAATTATTTTTTTGTCTGTTAAAACTGATGTCTGTAAAAAAATAAATAAATAAAATATAAGGGGAAGAAAAAAAGAAATACCGAAAAAAAGAGCACGAAATTTTGTTTTGTTATTCATTTCCTTTTATTCAAACGTAAAAGTTCTTCACCTGGACTTTTAAAACAATGTGTTTAATGTGAAATCTTAAATAAATTAAATTAAATAAGCTTAGTTGACATACAAAATACTTGTGACACAGATTTTCACTTGATTGTAGGGGAAAAAAAATCTACATTAAAAATTTACAAATAACAAGGAACATAAAACTGTAATTTAGCAGATGCTTCTCTCTGAATTAAGAGGTTCACACATAGCCCTGAAGAGTCCAGTGTTAACAAGTTTAAGCATCCATCGGACTGAACTTCGATTCTCCCACTACATATAACAAAACCCAAACACGCCTATCCCACAAAGTAAAGAAAAAACAAAAATAAAATAAAAATCCAAACAAATCTACACGCGCCTAACATTTTTACAAACCCCCAACTCCCCAGACTCAGAACCAAATCAACCAAATAAACAAACCCCAAACAACCTCCATCTTCTTTTCTGGAAGAGCGCGAAGGGGAGTAGGGAAAAAATAAAAGAAGGGGAATTTTCTCTCTACCCACATCGCTTTATATTTGCCGACATTTTCTACTAATGCAGTTGCTAACACGGGGCACGACCTGTGTGTGCGCAAGTTTCAAACCTGTCGTAGGTTCCCGTAGGCTACCGAATCTTTAATAGTTTGATCATGTCAGACCATTCACGATTAGGTCTCAGGAGTATCTCGACACCTTTTTCGGTTCGTTTTGTGTGACTTTTGCTTACTTTTTTTATGTCTCTTTTTTTTTCTGTAGCATTCTCTTCCTGGGGTAGAGAATTCTGTAGCAAGTCTTTGATTTCTTCTTTCTTTCATTTTCTTTCTTTTTTTCGTTCTCTAGAGGTGTCGTGAATACTGTCTAAGCTATTTATCTCGCAGTCTATCTGCCACAGGGACAAAAGACGATCTAAGTATGATTTTTGTTGTAGATTATTTATTTTTACTTGTGTTGTTTTTTATTTATTTTTTATTTTTTTAGAACAGGTGTGACAACTGCCGTTATCTTAAATGATGCAGTAATTGAAAATGGGGAATCCGACATTTAAAACTATTGCTGATTTTATCGTGGTCGTCTTTCTCTCTTTCTTTTTCCTTTTCTTATGTATTTATTTTAATTTTATTTTTTATGTTCAAATGAACAACGACTGTTTGAGATCATTAACAGTCATATGTCGTAAAAATGCCAATTAACAAAAGAGAAGTTGTAAAGGATATTCACGATAGGTGACACCGATTGCATGTGAAGATGACTCTAGGAAAAGTGGCAGTTTGAAAAGAGAGTGCGTGAGCAGAAAGGGGTAGTATTAAAAAGAGCACAAAATGTGTAGGAGGAAAAAATTAAAAACTGCCTTATTGGCAGATTTTATCTACACGCCAAAATGGATAATACTAATACAGTCGAACTCTGTTAATACGAGAAGCAAAGGAGTTATAAAAGTCCTCAAATTAAGCGTTACGCACAATACTCGTAAATATAATAAAAATCTTAAAAATACATATATAATTAAACTCATAACAATTATTATTGCTTTAATTATTAGCAATTACAAAAGGAGAAGAACAGCGTACACTAATGCAACTGATCACTACCCTTTTACCAGGAAAATCTCCTCTAACAATGCAATAATTAGTACCACTTTCGAACTGTTGATTTCACATATCCTTTTCAGTTTAACAGTTTAACAGTAGACATGAAAAGGCTGGTTAATATGGACCAGAGATCAGATTTAAAGAAAGAAAGGGAGAATTTATTCAATGATCCTTTGTTTCCATGGCTCAATTGTAAATATTACAAAGATGTTTGAAATGTCCTTAGCTCTTCCTTCTTCCTTTCGTTCTTTCAAGACCTTGGGGCAATCTTCTGCATTTTCGTCGGTGAGTGGTTGGGGGGCGGTGGCGGTTTCTTGAACGTTGAAATTATGCGTGGTAAAACTTATAAATTATACTACATTCTGACAGACAGTTGTAATGTAGAAATATCATCGCTGAGAGACAAAATGTTCGGTAAGAAAGGTATATATTTCTTTAATAATTCTATCCTATTTTTAACGGAAAATCACATTGAAATGAACAGATAATTTTCTAGTATTAGCCATGATCCTGCTTTTGTAGTTCGTAATAAACGAGAAAATCTTAAAATAGTTTGAATGAAAACCATTTTTGTGGTGCAACTTGCTCGTTTAAAAAATGCCCACGTATTAGCCGTGCTCGTATAAGGCGAGTTCGAATGTACATATTTTTCTTTTAATTTAAATAATATTTATGCTGAATACTCCATACTAAATACATTATCCCCATACAGCCTTTCCTTATTTTTGTGCGTAAATATATACATATTTACTTCTATTTTACAGACATACAGCCACCTTATACTATGCGTACAAATTTACGTATAAAAACTTTCAATACATACAGTAAATATAACAAACTTTTTTACAACAAAAGTAAGATAATATGACTGATGAGAAATTTTCCATAATCTTACATAAAAACAACAGTCACTACAACAATATTTTTTTCCATGATCTGGTGCTTTTACACTGCAAAAAAGTGTTGATTTTACAGTATAATACTGGCGCAGTAGCGTATTACTGCTTATTTTACTGTTTATTACTGTTAATTTTACGGTATAATACTGGCAGCTGGGGTGCGAGTATGATATGCGCGGTAGCGTATTACTGCTTATTTTATTGTTTATTACTGTTAATTTTACGGTAAAATACTGGCAGCTGAGGTGCTAGTATTATACTGTAAAATCAGCACTGTTTTTTTGCAGTGTAGCATAAATAATACATTTTCCCGACGATGATTCAAAGCAAAGGGGATTTGTGGCGTAATAAATCTTCTTTATCAGTAAATTGCACTGTAAAGCAAAGTGAAAAATGTTATAATTTTGAATGATTATATAGTTAGAAATCTAAGATTTCTGTAACTAGAAATATTACTAAATTTAAAAATAATCAAAATAGGAAAAAAAAAATTATTATTTTGCATTTGACAAAAAAAAAAAAAAAAAAAAAAAAAAAAGAAATCTACGATTACAGAGAAATATGAAGTCAAAATAATAAATGATAAATCAAAATCCTGAATGAGACACGTCAAATCTCAGTTGTTGGTAATTTGTTTTGTGTTATACTCCTACGTTGAACGAAGTATACACTCGTCATCTCTATAGATATGTTGCATCTGAGTTTGACATTTAATGGAAATACTGCCTTCAATTTAAAGCAAAAGGAAAAGAAATACCATGGAACTCTTCCAACAAAATGTATACGTCCATCAAAAAGTGACAACTGCATCTTTACAGTTTTTATTAAAAGAAATAAAAAAAGCATTAAATTTCAATTGAAATACAAACAGCCAGACGTCTAATCTAACATCAAACATCTTTTGCATTTTATTTTCAGAAGATGTAGGTTAAAAGTATGCCATACTGCATTTAAGTAGACGGAGAAATCAATTCAATGTTTGACATGTGTCAGTATAATCATAACTCTCTCTCTAATTCAAACAAATAAAAATTTGAAAAGAATAAAGTTTGCTTTAGAGATTTTTTTTTTCTTTTTCTTTTTTTTTTTTTTTTTTTTTTTTTGTATGATAACTGTATAAAACTAAGGAATGGATAATACAGAAAGCAACGAACTAAACTGTTTATTTTCAAATAAATTTTTAAATACTTTTTTATACAATATTGGGTTACATGTGACATTTTTATGCAGTTAAATGCAAGTGCAGTGCATTCAAAATAATTCAGATTTATGTTAAAGTACAATGAAGTATGGGAAAGTGTAAAATTTTAAACCAATCAAATGTTTCATATGCATAACCGTAAGTATAATGAAAGTACAACACACACACACGCGCGCGCGCGCGTACACAGGGTGCGTCATAAATTCGGGCAATCTTTAAAAAATCTTAATGAAAGAAGTTATGCTCGGAAAAAAAATCGGTTTGCGCGAATTTTATCGGAGGGACAAAAGTAACCGAAAGAAGGCGCTCACACGTCATACTGAGACGTTTTAGACAAATCAAACAAATACTTCATGGACGATCCTCAAAACGTCATACTAAATTTAGTATCCCATTGTAGGAAATAGGATTTTTTTGCGCCTTCAGTTCTTTCTCCGTGCGAAACTTTCGCAATGCAATAGTTGTAGATTTACCATTTTTGTAGAAGTGTTTAACCAACAACTCTTGATCTGGCAATGATAGCATGCTGCCGAGATCAAATGACGAATCCATTTCCAGCCAGGTGTTTTATTTCTAGCCTTATTTGCATAAAACGTCGCAGTACGACGTGTGAGCGCCCTCTTTCACCTACATTTTGAATGATTTTTTTTATATAAATGGAAAAAAAAAAATCCAATGGCCCTCTGATCATATTTGTGCAAACCATTTTTTTTTTGGCGAATTACTTCTTTTATTATTAATTTTTGAAGTTTGCACGAATTTATGACACATCCTGTATATATATATATATATATATATATATTTCATTTGTGTATGACATATTGTAATGTCATTTATATAAACTTTTTGCATAGCTATAATTAAATTTTGTGTGGCGCAAGAAATAAAAGTAAATTATTGTAAAATTTGTAAACAGTTCTATATAATTCTATATATCTATGTTATTTATTTCGTCGTAACGCATCAACTACTTATTAAAAATAAACTCAACTTTAAAAAGTTCATCAGCAACATCGTCATTGTATAACCTATTTAAATTCAGCATGCCAAAAAAACGTAGAAATACATATTTTGTAATTTTAAATGATTAATTTGTGAGATATAAATTACTGATAAATCAACCAAACAATATTAAAGAAAAACGTCGGTTATTTAAACTCAACTGCAAGAATAATTCCGGTTACATTGGTACTAACCTACATCGAATTAAGTATACGTTCGTCATCTCCACTGATATGTTATGTCTGAGTCTGACATTTAATGGAAATATTGCATACAATTTAAATGCCAAAAAATATATACCGTGCTGGAACTCTTAACAAAATGTGTATGTCCATCAAAAAGTGGCGAACTGCAACTTTACACTTTTTATTATTTATTTATTTATTATTTTTTTTTTTTTTAAAGGCATTACATTTTAATTGAAATATAAACAGCTATTAATTTAACATAAAACATATTTTGCATTTATATTTTGTTTATTTTCAGAAAATGTAGGTTAAAAGTATGTCATACTGCATGTAAGTTGAGGAAGAAATCAATTCCATAAAATGTTTGACATGTGCCAGTATAACCACAAATTTTTCCGAAATTCAAATAAATAAATAAAAATAAATGAAAGATATAAAGTTCTCGTAGGGGATTTTTTGCGTTTATCATTACTATATAAAACTAAAGCGTAAATGATATATAGAAAATAAATAGAATCTTTTTAAAGGGAAAAAAATCAAAATATAACATTAGGATTTATGTACATTTTTAAATATTTATTTAAATGTGTGTATATTCACATAAATTTCAAAGCTATAATTTAATTTTACGTTATACATACTGAAGTATCATAAACGTATAACATTTTAACAGAAACAGTTTAAAATCCAGGTATGCATAATTTTACGTATAAGCAATGTAGAGTAACAAATAAGTAAATAAATAGTTCAAAACGCTGGCTTAGACTAGAAATACCAATACTCAGCACAAAAATGCACCACAGAATGATGATATAATCGATAATATGTCAATATATTGTGGAAAAAAAATATCAAAACGAAAACATTATTTAAAGAAATACCAATGAGTGAAAATTTGCTACACAATAAAGGGTACGTGACAGTTATGAACGCAGTTAATCAATTCAATGCAAACTTAGCAGCAGACGGTTTTCGTTAGTCATACTCGTAGAGGAAGAGTACACTGCAAAAAATAACTGTTGATTTTACAGTATAAAACTGGCACCCAGCTGCCAGTATTATACCGTAAAATTAACAGTATTAAACAGTAAAATAAGCAGTAATACGCTGCCGTGCAAGCAGTAATACGCTACCGTGCATTACTGTTTAATACTGTTAATTTTACGGTATAATACTGCAGCTGGGGTGCCAGTTTTATACTGTAAAATCAACAGTTATTTTTTGCAGTGTAGAATGTAAAAAGCACCAATAATATAGTAAGTAAGTACGCTGGAGTGCACACTGAAGTGAAATAATCAGCTTTGTCATATTTTAAACTTTCTTTTTAAAGCCAAATTTTACACATAAATACTTAAATACACAAATATAATCGGTAACATTTTAGTATATTGAAAAAAAAAAAAAAAATGAAAGAAAAACGTTATTAGAAAAAAGTATAAGCTTATATTCATGAAAAGTTGCAATACTCATAAGTTAGGAAAAACAATGAGAAATACCTGACAGTTATGAACATAGTTATTCAATTCTACCATAACAGCAAATGACTGAAATGAAATGAAGCACTTTCATGGAGAAAGATTAGAATATGAAAAGTAATTGAAAAGTAAAATAATCTCTCTCTCTCTTATTTTATATCTAAAAATTACATATAATGAATATTATCTAAAAAAAAAAAAACTATTGCATATCAAAAATTGGACATACCGAATTCCGAGAACATACCAGCTCAGATGGTCCTAACCTTAATCTGGCTGAACGTAAGATAATGTAAGGTATACACAATTTGTATATATATGTATATTTGATCTGATTTTATCACTTCTTTTATGACTATTCAAACAATTAAGATTTAAAAGACATGTTTCTAATAACAAAAAATGAGAAATTTACTACGAATGAGCAACATAAACTTGTAAATAATTTGATACCGAACTCAAAACATTATTTATTTATTTAACTAATTCAGCATTTCAATAGCTAGTTTAAATTGGTTTCATTTTTCTTTTAAGTGATCAAAATGTTTTTCTTTCCTTTTTTTAAAAAATAAAAATAAAAATAGTAAACACTACACTATGAAAGCTATTGAAGTTTCAAATATATTAATTAGATGCAAACGTTTATTTACCCTATTATGTTTAAGCTTTTAAGTTCCTAATTAGAGAGCCCCATTCAACTGCGAACTTGACTATCCAAGTACGTGTGATCATATAAAAGCAGAATTCAAAATTATTGTAAAAATCTAATTAAAATGCATACATTCATTTTAATTGAATATCACACAGTCAGGTATATCAAGCATTTCTCAGAAAAACGTGTAAATATAATCCAATTTCAAATCATTTTATTACGAATCTGAAGATATATTTTCGTTTATGTTATATGTAATTAAAACGACACTACAATAAGAGCTACCTTAATTGATTTAATTCTTTTCTTATTTATTCAATGGGCTTTTTTTTTTTTTTTTTCAAGCCTTAATCAATTTATTTGAAAATAAACTGATGAAAGATTATATTTTATATAACAGAGAGACAATGTTTGCAGAAGCTAATAATGTTTTGCATATGCTTTAATAAAAAGCAAGCATTCAGAGCATTGCTAAAGAAATGAAAGATATGCAGTTATTTTGTATTTTTGAACATGTGGAATTCAGAGAATAGATGTTTCAGATAAAAGACTCAAATATGTGTTCTTTACAAAATATAGAATAACAATGCTCCTACATCGCTTAAAAATTGTAAATAGGTGCAAGAACATGTAAAAAAAACATCTAATTAACAACGGATGTGAATTTCAATGTGAACATGCATATTTTTAATTATAATTTTAAAATTCGAAAAGACATTTTCTTCCAACTCAATACTGAAATTCTCATTTTTACACTCATTTTGCCAGACACGTAAGAATTTTTATCGTTTTATTTATTTGTTTTTGATATTTTTCTTTTAAATACTAGAAAAGCGTCGAAACTGTGTTATATATATACTTTTGTATGACACCCTTATTCTTTTGAAATATCTCATTCTATTCAAATGGAATGTAAATTAGGCTTAGGTAGAGAAAAGAGTCGTTTAACAAGTTCACGCGAAAACCTCGATTGGTAAGGTTGAACAAACAAAAGCTAGTAGGATGTGTGAAGTTTTCTATCATTTCGTTCTTTTGTTTGTCTTTGAATGAAAATAAGACAGGCAGGTTATTTCAACCTCCATTCCTCCCCTTTACTCTTGCGCTACGCGACAAACACAATGACGTATTAAAGTTGATTAATTTTTGGCATTTTTCTTTGTCAATCATTACAAACTTTTCAGAAATGGAACCGCGCCGAAATGAAAACGTAAAAGAGGATGGAAAAAAAAAAAAAAAAAAAAAAAAAGAAAAAATGATTTCAAATAAAAGCAAGATTTGCGTATCTATGAGAAGTTATTGGATGTATGTGTATATGCGTGCCCGCATTCCTAGCTTCCTTTGTTGTTTGGAGTATTTATTCGAATGGAAAAATTTCACGAGGATGTTTCGATTAAATAAAATTCCACCCACCCCTCTTCTGGAATCGTGCGCAGTTTTCAAAACTTTTCCCATTATTTTTACAGTCTCCACTTAACAACTGATTAACTCTTTTGTCATTACTGTCAATGGTAGCTTTAGAATTGAGAAATGTATACAACTCGTGATGCATACCGAAACGGTATCAAAGCGCACTTATAAATGCAGAGTATTTTGAAATCTAATAATTTTAACCAAATTGCCAGAAATATTTTTATTCAATCTAATATGCTACATGAATAATAAAAGTGAGCTTTGCAAACACAGAAAGCTGAAATCAAAGTTCCTATCTTATTAAACATTCCGAAATTTTTATTAAAAGGGGTATTAATAAACCTCAAAGACCAATAATGAAACTTAGCTTTTTAGATACGTAGTGCTGTTTAATACGCTAATCTTTCATCAGCAAATAAATCCACTTTTATGCAATTCAAAACAGTAAAATTCACACTTCGAATGTTTGCTAAATAAATAAAACAGTGTGCAATATTTCACGCTCAGGCGGAGAAAGAAATTATGAGTAAATATGAATTTAGTGAAGTTTAAAACTATTAAGTACCAGTCAATATATTATCTATTACATAAATAACATGTTTTCATTAAATCTGAATTAATGGCGCCGTTTCATAAAAATGAAAATATAAATCTATGAATATAAAGTTAATGAGTTGAATTCACAACATTAATACATTATTTAGTGGGTAATTAAAATTCTAAGTAATTGCATTTATGCCTGCGCAATCAACTGCGAAATTAAAGAAAAAGTTTCCAAAACTGTACGGAATTTTATGAATGAGGTATCGCGGTATTAAATTAAATTGAAGGAAAAAATAATGAGGGAAATTACTGAATGTGTTCTATAAAGTAGGAAAGTTTTATCGAGAACTCATTACAAAATTTAATTACAATGTGAATGTTTATTTTTCTGAAAAAGTATTTACAATACAGGTATATATGAAACATAATTTCATTTATACCAACAAACTTTCCAGTTAAAGTTGATTTAAATAATTAAGAAGAACTTTCAGAATTTTCATTGATGCCCAATTTATAACAAATTATGCAAACACGATTTTTTAAAAAATACATTAAATTAATTAAAAATACAAATGGTAATACAAAATTAAGATAAATTATAAACACAAAAATGATTATAATACTGAGAATATGTTTATAATAATCTACATACAAAACATTATACAGCTACTTTATACTACTGAAGAACTGTTTTAGCTATTTCAAAATTCAAAAGCTTTTTAACTTAAAAAACTAAGCATTTTTTAAAAATATTCCTTATTTTTATCTAAAATGTTGTGAGAGATATTTAACTTAATACTTTGTTCAAAAAGCTAACTTTATAAATATTATGGAATATATTTTATTCCTTATGTCTATTAAACAAATCATGCAAATAAAACGCCTTTTAAAAAACGATAATAATGTATATGCCAATGTTAATCCTTTTCAATTTTCCAGTTTTGTTACCTTTAGAATCAACATAATTTAACAACATGAATATATTTAGCAGAGCAACTTATTTTACCCATATGTAAAAATTTAACAGAGAAAAAATTATGGAAAGTGAATAAAATTTTTACCTACGAGTACTATTTAATAAGATCGCTTTACTTTTTACTTTTTTCTATCTTTAAGAAGAAAGAATTGGATTCATGAAAATTTTCGACTTCCAGTTTTCGATATATTTATACGTTTTAGAAGATCCTGAACACGATTTGACTGTTTTTAGAAAATGTATGTCTGTGAGTCTGTGACTGTCTGTATATGACAAAAATTTTATGGGCGCTCTATTTCAAGAACTAATGCACGAAATTTAATAACCAACTTTATATTCAGTTAGTTCCTGATATAAATTGGTGCTGATTAGTTTCTGGTGAAAATCGCCCAACAGGTGGCGCTGCTATGCTGCATTTTTCGCGATTTCCGCAATAGCTATATCTCAAGAACTAATGCACGAAATTTCATAAAACTTCATATTCTGTTAGACCTTGACATAAATACATTCTGCTTACGTTTTGGTGTAAAAAGCCCAACAGGTGATGCTGCTATGCTACTTTTATCATTATTAACACGATAACTATATCTCAAAATCTAATGCACAGATTTTTATCAAACTTTGGATTCAGTTAGACGTTGACATAAGTTGTTCTTGATCTAAGGTTTTGATCTAAATGATAAGGTTTTGATCTAAATCTCTCAATAGGTGGCATTGTTATATTGCATTTTGCAGGATTCACAGAATTTTAGCAATAGTCATATCTCAAGAACTAATGCACGGATTTTAATAAAACTTTAGATTTAGTTAGACCTTGATATATATTGGTGCTGATTTTTTTTAGTGTATGCGAAACCAGTGTGAGATAGAAGAAAGTTTTGGGATTGACACATCTGACTAGTTTAAAGTAGGAATAGAAATTTTTTTTGACTATTATAAAAGAATATAAAAAATGCAAAACATTTTTGCACGTAATTTACGTTAAATGATAATCATTAGTTTAACATGAACGTATTTTAGTAGTAAACAAATATACGTTGGGACCTAATATTGTACCTAATATTGCTATCACAGGAAATATTTTGAATGAAATATAAATATTTGCTATATATTGACTTTGCAATGAAAATATTCGCAACGAAATACCATTAAAATACAAATGATGTTGATGGCTGGTACACGAAATAATTGCAATCATAAGATAAAACTGCAGAGATATTGGCTTTACATATGAAATATAAGCAATGAAATGGCGAAAATTTTCTTACCAATATTGGTGCAATTTGGAAAAAATGACAATACCTCCAATGTTGACAGTAATATTTCATGCCAATGTAGGTCAATATAAACAATATTAGCCCGCTAATGTTTTGATACTGAAGTACTGGCATAATTAGGAAATTTTCTCTGGGTGGAGGATGCAGGGGTACGCGTAACCCTAAATATTTTGTTAATCTAACGAAAAGAAATATAATTTTGAAAATTTTGGAATTCCCACTAAAAAAGCTTCAAAAGTATTGTGGAAACTTATGGGATGTATAAAGTTTTATATGTGTATATTTTGATGACAACAAAGATGGTTATATTTAAACTAACAGTGAGGATTTTTATGGTTGGTTGATTTGGTGTCGGTTGGTTATGGCCGATTATCTACTCGAGGGATATAGGCCGAAGCGAAGGGATTGTCCTCCTTGGGGGTCTTTCTGAAGGTGTACATAGATCAAATTCTGTGATGAGAGTCAAATCATTTCTCTGGGATTTCTTTTCCAAAAACTCTACGGTCAGTTGTGACCTTTTAGTATTTTCTCGCTCTTCAAAGGTTTGGAATCCGATTATAGAAGATTCAATCCCGGTTTTCGTTAATACTGAATTTGAATGCGAATTTCAGCATGAGATTTAGCATAACAAAAATCAGATTATTTCAAAATGTCACCCACCCTAGAATGTCAAACTCCAATATCTCAGCCATTTTTTAAGATATAGCCAAAACAAAAAATGTTCCGGAATCCTTATATCACGATCTAACACTTAATGGATACAACTTTTTCAATTTATAATTTTTTATACATCTTTATGAATTTTTAAAAATGTTTTTAAAATTTATCTTACCGTCATTTTGAAACAAGATGGCGCATGAAGCTGGTCAACGAACTCGGTCGAGACCTTGATATGTTCTGCACACATGATCATTCACATTCGTATCGGTTCATAAATACGAGAGTTACAGCATAACAAATATCAGATAGTTTCAAAATCTCAGCCATCCTAGAATTTCAAACTACCATATTTCAGCCATTTTTTAAGATATAGCCAAAAGAAAAACTGTTCCAGAATCCTTGTATCACGTTCTAACACTTAACGGAAACATGTTTTTCAATTTATAATTTTTTTGTACATCTCTTTGAATTTTTAAAAATTAAAAAATTTTTAACTGCCATTTTGAAACAATACACATCTATCTTATACTGGAAACTCTTCTTCTAAATAATTAATATTTATATAGTTTAATATCTTAAACTAGATGGCAGCACCAAATAAATTTTCTAAATGATCTAAAATATATTACTATATTTATATTAGATATAGTTCAATATTTTTAAACTAGATGGCAGCACCAAATAAATTATCCAAATGACTAATTGAAACTTGGAATACAGGTGAAATTTTTTAATTTTCCAATAATATAATATGTATATTAAATTTATTTAAGTTAAAATTATAGTAACTGAATTAATAGATTTTATATTATTTATTTGTATTTTTTAAATTTTAACTTAGAAATAGTTGAAATCTCTGTGGTTAAATTAATAACTGCAACAGTTACTAACAGTTTCTGATATGGAGGATGCTACTTAACTGTAAATTTCACCTGTTGTATTGAATTCACTTTTACCATGTGCTTTTCAAATTTTGCTTCGGAATATGGATAAATAATTGATGTAGTAATGTATGGATTTTCTTTATCTTCCTTTTTATTTATTTGTTTATACATTTATTTATTTTCTCCCCTCTTTATCAAATTGTTGGTTTGATTTGTAGTGCTCCATTTTCAATGGTATCCTTGTTTTTCAATCTTGTTCCAACGATTGTTTGGGCAAGGATTTGACACAATTTTTGGCATTAAGCTGGTATCAATTACAGAAAACAATCATTCTTTGCTTATAATGTGGTTTCCCTGCCCTTGAAAAAGTGAATTACATTATAAGCTTTCATTTGTGTTTATACTTTTGTTTCACTTTTTGAATAAATAATACTTCATTTATTAGGACTATGTTTTATAATTTGTAATTTGACAGTGCTATATGGTGTAGTAATCTCATTGTATATGGTCAGTTGTTTCTGTTTCAATGATTAATTTTTACAATAAGTTTATATATATATATATATATATATATATATATAAACTTATTGCAAAAATTAACCATTGAAACAGAAATAACTGACCAAATGCAATGAAATTATTATCCCAAATAGCTATGTCAAATTACACATTATAAAACATAGTCCTAACAAATGAAGTATTTATTCAAAAAGTGAAACATAAGTAAAAAAAAAAAAAAAACACAAATGCAAGCTTATAATATAATTTACTTTTTCAAGGGCTGGGAAACCACATTATAAGCAAAGAATGATTGTTTTCTGTAACTGTCACAAGCTTAAAGCCAAAATTTTGTGACAATTCCAAGCCCTAACAATCATTGGAAAAAAATTTGGAAAAAAAAAAAAAAAAAAAAAAAAAAGGATACCTTTGAAAATAGAACACTACAAATCAAACGGAAGAAAATAAATCCATTTATAAACAAATAAATACAAAGGAAGACAAAGAAAATCTATACATTACAACATAAATATATAAATCAACATTTGAACGGAGGGTGGTTTGGGGGTCTGGGGGTCATGATTGGTGAAAATATACCAAATTTTTTTGGAATTGCTTTCCTCCGAACGGCTGCAATAGGTAGCTTTTTTTAATGAAAGCTACCTAATAGCTTTAAAAAAAACTTCTTTAACAACGATCAAGATATTATGTATACTTCAATGACAGATGTTATTTATCCATTCACAAAAGCATCAGCATGTTACACGCGCGCGCATACACATGCGCATACATATACACCTATTATGCCTTAGCGTACTAAAAATAATGGTTGTCCAAGTGAATTCATTTGTATTTTAACTTCTCCTAAACCAATTTATATTTTAATGAGAATTCGCAAAATACATTCTGAAAGCGCTCTCTCTAAGGACGATTTCACCTCAATAACTTAATAACTGATCAACATAACCACAAGTTTGACGGTGAATTCAAATGATTAATGAACATTTGTAGATAATTATGACGAATAGAAATATCAGCAACTGATATTATCATTAAACTGAACTGAAGTTATAATAACAGTACTTAAACAAATTTCAAGTAAGACTGTACGGCACAATACATCAGAATAGTTAGTTATCTGAAGTAATTAAATTTGTCCACATCAGTGGTAAAGATATAACATGCAAAAGGCACAGATGATTTAGCTTAGTTGAATTAGTAGGTTAAAATTTGCCATCAACTGATTTGTCATCAGAGGTACTTTTGCCGCATTTGACTGATCTTCAAGGAATTGTGGAATAGCTTTAATTAAGTATTGCCGAATAGAATAAAATGGAAAGGAAAGGGGTTCATTGGAGGGATATTCCTTCTAATAAATCATAATTGTAAATGTACTAGATTTTAACTAACAACTAAAAAGGATTAAAAAAAAAAAAATAGGTACAGAAATATAAACAACAAGGTTAAAACAGATTTGGCTAAGTTTTTCCAATATTTTGTTTTGCATATTTTCACAAAGTTTTTGTCATCTGAAATAATTAAATTTGTGCACATCAAATGGCAAAGATATAACATGAAAAAAGCGCAGATAAATTAGCTAGCTGAATTAGTTGATAATAGATTTTAACCTATACTATGTGTCATCAAAGGTACTTTTGTCATATTTTACTGATCTTCAAGGAATTGCGGAATAACATTAATTAAGTATTGCAGAATAGAATAAAATGTAAAGCAAAGATATTCATTGAAAAAGGATGTCTTCGACAGATAGTAATTGTGATTATATTGAATTTTATTATAGAACTAAGGCGGAAAAAGAAAAGAAAAGGTTACGTACAGAAATAAATGGTGGGGTTAAAAATAGGCTGAACTATTCCTTTTTGACATTTACTTTGAATATTTTTAGAAAGTCACGAATATAAATGCATTAGATAGACCTTCCCTCCCCCAACCCCCCCCCCAAAAAAAAAAAAAAAAAATATATAGATATTCATTGAGGAAGGATTCCTTTCGATAGATCATAATTGTGAATAAATTAAATAAATAAAAAAATTATTGCTGATAATATCTTGTATATGGGCCGACACTAAAAGTATGTCTCTTTAAAATGCGCCACTATTTATACATTGATTTGGAAACATTGATTTGCAATGAAAATTGATAAGTTTCATCTTATAGTTTCAAATTATTAAATAAGTATGTAAAAATCATCCAATTTCTCAAAAGACATAATAAAATTAGCAAAAAAATAAAAAAATAAAAAAAATAAATACTGAAAATCAAGTAAAGAAATACGATGATCTCTGAATATTGTCAATAATTTGTATTAAAAAATCCAATAAAAAAAGTTTTACAAAAGAAAACATCTCCAAACTCAATATAGGAAAAAATAAACAGTTTCAGACTAACTTTAAAATTGGAGAGTCTGAAGCAGAACACAAATGCGGTCACAAATTTACATGATGCATACAAATTCTCATCTTTAAGCAGTAAACCAATATTGATAAAATATTACATGGGAATAGCATTTATTGGCTTTACACATGTAATATTTTCAATAAATATTGGTGTTTTACTAGAAATGTTACCGAATTAATTAAAATATTCTGCCAATATTTGTGTTTCATTAAAAATATTTTTAAATGAACATTATTAATTTACTGATATATTAAGTAAACAATTGATAACTAACAATATCTATATTTTTTCCAAAAATTAAGCACCCCGATATATTTAAAAAATGGCTCAATGTTACGTAGCAATATTTTCCTACTGGGGAAGCAGCAACTTATTTTTAATATAAAAATATTACATTTTTCACCCTTTTTAACACTTTCCAACCTAGTTGAAAAGTGTTTATGACTTCGGTTTGTCTGGCCGGATGGCCGTCTGGCCGTCTGTCCGTGCTCTAACTCCCGTAAATATGCTCGGATTGCTCTGCAATTTTTATATGTTATTGTAGTACTCTATAGCATGTTCCCTATTTCAACGGAAGTGTGTAGCACTTATAGTTTTTTTACAGGGACACTCAAAAGAATTTCGTTACATTGCGATCTATGGGGAAAAATCATTTGCGGTTTATTTTAATGATGTTACTCAATTTCAAACACATTGTAATTGATATATATCACTAAGGTGCATTACAAGAAGCTTAATATGGAATACGGTGTGCATAGCACTTATAGTAACTTTACAGGAACAGTCAAAAGAATTCCGTTACATTACATCTATGGAGAAAAATCGTCTGCGGTTTATTTAAATACTGTTTCATTATTTTAAACGCATTGAAATTTATATATATCACTAAGGTGCATTACAAGAGGCTTACTACAGAATATTGTGTGTATAGCAGTCATCGTTCATTTATAGGGAGACACAAAAGAATTCTCTACTGTCTGTTTACAATAATTCCTGGAAGTGCGTTTTAAGTTACTGAACGCGATTTTAAATTTAACTCACTTTTTGTGTATTTACGTGGTGTGTATAAATTCTGTAGATCATATACAGGGAAGCACAAAAATTCGCGAACACATTTCCATTTATTGACAAACTCCAGAAGGAGAATTTTAAACTGTGCTACGCTTTTCCTAACTGAACTAAAATTTAGCATCCTATGTACTATATATACAAATTTATAGATCATATACAGGGCTGAATAAAAGTATTCGGATATTTTTTCGAATACTGTAAAGGCTTCAAATTCCTTAAATTATGTTTTTAAATATGTTATGCGTTTTCCAAATTATTTACTTAGATGCTATCTTTCAGCTTATTAAACGGTATGATTTGTAAAATTATTTTGGAAGCGTTGGAAAGTGTTACATAATCTATGCTTGAAGCATGATTTTTCGTTCTTGTTTTTTTTCTTCAAATAAACGTCAGAAAAGAGACATTTTATTTTCTTCAATTACACTGCAATTTTTCGAATGCTGTTTTGGCATCGATTCGCTTTTTTGATTTAAAGCACCCGCATACGCATATTATTGATTGTTTGATTGATTTAATACCATGTTTTGATGAAAAGAAGACTACGGATGCCTGTCATTCTGCATTTCCCAAGGTTGTAGTAGACAGTTTATTTGGGACAGATCATAAACTGGACAAATCGCTTTGAATAATAATTGACTCCATAAAAGATTAAAAGTTGCTTAAGGCAGCGAGTTAAACAGATAGGAAAGATAAAATAGAATATGAAAAACGTCTGGAGGATTTGGAACTTGCTTTATGATAAAATGCTTTACGATAAAATTATGAGAAATTAAGATTATTCTGAAATCAAAATACGTTACTTTGTACCTCACTCCCCTCGTGCATAAATATTTTCAGGTTCTAAATAATTAAGCATTTTTTATTGTTTACATATAACCAGCCATTTATCTTTCAAAGTATTCGTAAAGTTGGTGATTTCAAGAAACTTTAGAAATACTCAAGACATGACCTACTATGTTATTTATTTCGAAATTCCTTCAAAAATATTTTGTTAGTAAACTATTCATCTACCTTATGTAATAAACAAGGAGGTAGGAATTCTAAAATTTATATTATGACGGCCAAACGTTTTTGTGCGTAACATTGACATCATTTTGACGTTGTCAACACCTGGCGATTAAATTTCGCTTTTACTGCAACATTTTTGACTTGTAAAAATCGTACATTTAAAATATTTACGCTGTTGAACAGGGGAAAAATATACTTACAAATGCAATTTATTTGAAAACTGTATCGAAATTTACTCATTTATTATGGTTTTTAAAATAATTTTCAAGTATGATTTTTATTTTATGTATCTCCATCGCATGCAAGGCGATTACAAAAGGTTAATCCGTTTAAACTTAAACTATAAATAGTTGAGTATTTGTTTCCAGCTAATATTCCATAACAAAATTAAAAGTTCATCGGGCAATAAATAAAATAATATAAATAAAACTCAAATGTAATAAACAGACATGTAATCGAACCACGCGCTTACACTGCTGTAATTATCATAATAAACAGGCTGCTATAGATAACTTCTGCCACAATGCCAATACAAAAGTACCCCTTTTAGTAAATGTCAAAACTTTATTTGAATGCAAAGTTGTAAATAATTTATATATTTCATATAAAAATGCTCTTTTTTTTGTGCTGTTAGTGGGCAATATTTAAAATATATAAGTTTTGAATTAAAAAAAAAAATTCCACCTACATTCTGTAATTCGAGAAGCCAGAGTTGGATCCCCTAATGTTAATGGATACAGAACGACGGAGAATGTCTAGACATTTCAGGAATTGAACTCTTAAAACAAGAAGGGATGGAAGGACATTAAAAAAAAAAAAGAAGCAAGGTCTGATGTGTTTTTACCTCTGCCCTTTACAGGGATTTTTTTTTTTTTTTAAGGAAAACAAAAAAAAAATCTGGATATTCCTACGCATTTTCAATCCTAAACTAGCTCCAGGATGTCTGAAATTTCGAGCTAACCCCATTTGATAGTTTTGTCCTTTTTGAAAGCATTAATTCCACATGGTCCAAGAATTAATCATTTCTACAATTAGGCTCTAAAACTTCAGCTGCCATGGCACTTCGTGAGAAATTCCGTTTGTCCAATTTATTTGTCGAGATCATTTCATTTATCCACACAGTGTTTATAGATTATAAGGACCAAACGATAGGCATCCATCAAGGCAATCGGTTTAATTTGCGACAATGAATTCATGCAGATGGGGTGCTTGACAGGGATGGGCTGAGTTCTCGCCAAGTGATGCGATTCATTCATCCTTGATGCTTTCGATGAGTCTAAAACATTCCGATTTCCCTGAAAAGTATCAATCGTGTGCGAATCGATTGTCGATCCGCCCTTTCGCCGTTAATCACCCTCGCAGAACCACAATCCACCGTAATTATAAGTCCCAGAGAAACATCTATACATCAAACTAATAAATCCAGCGAATCAGAACCATCCGTTGTTGGGGGACAATTGACGTTTGCAACAACTGTAGTTCCTTCACAACAGCGAGCTGAACGAAATCAATGCATTTGGTCGTTTTGAACTCAACTGATCAGAAGATTGATAACGATTCCTCCGCATCTATGATCATCGTAATCTCCATCAGTGGAAGAGAACTGATTTGTTGGCGTTCGCAATTATTATTTCAGCTTTTAAGTGTTGCGGCAGTTGCGGGCAGTTTTAAACGTGATTAAGAGGAATATTGATAATTTATTATGCGCGCCTGAAACAGTTAGTAGGCGAAAAGGCTGGGAAAAGAGGGAGAGGGGGTGAGTTTAAACTTTCAGCAGAAGATAAAGATTTAGTGATAATGGGTGGGAATTGAAACATAGATTTTGGTTTGAATGGGGTTTTTGTCTGGATATGTGACAAAGACATGAACATGAACTACAGATCTTATGGCGCATTCATTACATGGTAACAACCCCTGTTTAGCAATAGGCAATATCTCAACTTGAACACGCCCAATCACATGCAGCAACAGAAAACTAATGGTCAAACTAATTTTATAGAATTACCCTTATACTGATCTACAAATTGATAAATAAACGATCTGAATCGCGCAACAAGAGTCCAAAATTTGTAACAATTTAATAATTAAGTTTTGTAAGGAAAAATAAACGTGATAATAATTAATGACAAATATAGTAACAGTAGCTTTTTTTTTTTTTTTTTTTTTTTTTTTTTTTTTAAGGCGACTGACACAGGCTGCGACATCAGGCGGAATCTCCAAAAGCTGAATAACTATCTCTCTAAATTTTATACCTTTACCAATGAAATAAATTTCGTGAATGTGTCAGAAAGTGGCGAATTTAGATTTTAGAATAGATTAAGTAAATGTAATAATACATAGAAATGTGTAATGCGTCAGTACACAATCAAAAACATTAAACAATTTTAATTTTTATAAAATGTTCCTAATACGATATCAGAACCATCATACGCAATTTTCCAAACTGAGATTTTATATACATCCCACTTTAGTCTACTTTTAAAACTTCCCATTTTAATTTACATTTTGAGTGATACAAGTAAAATTAAAAAGTTGTACACCGCCAAAATATTTCCTCCAACAGTTAACGATAAAAAATGAAGAGATGGGGTAGAAATCTTTAAGAATACTACTTATAGCTCATTTTGTTTTCGATATTAATAATGATACAAAATATCTTACTTTATTTAAAACACTAAATTAGATTGGTAGTAATAAAATAAATCACTTTAACTAACTTAAAGAAAACGAATCTGTAAAGCAAATAATTTGCAGCACAATCTTTTACTGAAAATTAAAAACATACTGAATGTCAGCCAACCAAAGAAACTAAAATCGGGACACGATATGCTCGACTGTTTAACCTATCAATTGCCGTCTTTTCTTTCCGCAGCATTATTTGTTTAAGAATAATCTTGTTTGATATGATTTTGTTGGTTTGCCAGCAGCAGTTCGATAGTCATTTCCTTAATTAAAGGGTTATTTTAACCGTCAGTTCGCCTATCTCTCTGTGAAAATGACAGTCAGGCTCTTTACTGTCTTTTGTTCTCCTCTTTCTATCGCATGCCCTTAAAATATGCAAGCCCTCTGACACATTATTCTCAAGAAACTGTCAGTTTACCCATTGATTAAGGAATCCCTGTCACTGAAAGACAGATAAAAAAAAGTTCGCCGAAGCTGTTTACTCGGCTAAACTGAATTGGTTCTCGGTCATAATTACGTCATAAAAATAATGCGACGTGTGTGTAAACAAAAGGGAAAAGCCCCGGTAGCTGGGGGGCAACTTTGAGATAGGAATACATATTTGCCCAGCGCACCTTTTGAACCAATCAAGGCCGTTTAAACAGATTTAAGACACAACACAAAGAAAAGTTAAGAAGAAAAAGATAAAAAAGGGGGCTAAAAATAAAATAAATATATATATAATAAAGGGAAGGAAGAAAAGGCTGCCTTTCAAAGAACCAGAACTCAGCGCACCAATGACTGGCGTTATTAGTTTAGTCAACAATGACATACCCGCGAGGACTGGTGGCAAGATAACTGACAAATTACTGGCAATACGCGTGCGCCAAGAAATCTATCCCTTTTTGGATGTCGCACAGAGTTGACAAGACGTTGTTGCGTTATCGCCAAAACGTTGTTATAAGCGAGAGACTGTTTTGATGACGCTACATTAAGGCGAGCCGTTTGTTAGAGAAGAGAGAGAGAAAAAAAAATCCTATTCTTTTCCCCATCCCCCAGCCTTCGAAGTCCTTCCAACAGATAACGACTTAACCAAATGACAGTGTTTTGTTGTGCCTGGAGCTTGTCTCTCATTACAAAAATCCATGACTTTACTTCTCCCTCCCCCTCTTCTGGTGCAGAAATTTTAATTAAAAACGAAGTGCCTTGAGGAGTGACTGCCTTGAATGGCAAGACAGGGGATGATCGAATATCGTAAAGCCTTCAGCATGCCCCCTAAATTTTTCGCTACTAACGATGTTCTGTATTTTTTTTTTTCTTTCGCACCTCCCTGTCGATGTGCCTCCACTTTTTTGTTATAGCTGTAAGAAAAATTGATAAGCCGCAATCAATTTTTTTCACTGGCATTTTGTTTAAAAATCAGGGCGTCTTACAAAGCTTAGGTGTCGTTTAGAGAGAAGCGTTTGATTGCCTTATATTCCTTGATGGCTAATGTCTGATCGGCTGAGTAAACGCTTCCCATTTTTTAAAGGCTATCAGCCGTTAATTATTTCGCACTAATCCGCCTGGGGCCAATAAAACTTCTGTATCGGTGATCAACGTTGATCTTTTCGATTGCCATGGGAAGCAAGCCGTTCGTTCGCTTCTTAAGGATATTTCTCATCATCCCCTGCCCTCGTCAAAGAATCAGACATTTTTATTTTATTTTCTATTGCGATACAAGGATTATTACTTGTGTAAAATTGATAGTTTTTTTTTTCCAGTGCACTATTTAATGAAAAGTTGGTATATTTCATGGGAAAGAATGATTGAAAACTTTTTTAAACGGTATTAAGATTCAAGCTCTATCAATGACAGAAGTATGTAATGTTACATTAAAGGGCATAAAAATCAAGAACCAATAAAAAGGTTACCCGCTGAAAAAGAAAAGAGAGATAGATCTAAAGAGCTACGCGCTTTATGTCAGGATTTTCCATCGATACGATTTCATATGCATAAGTACATCCGAGATATTTATTTTATATTGCTACATAAAATTTGTTAAATTAAAGCAATAATAATAATAATAATAATAATAAATAAGTATTGAAAAATTTGTTGTTAGCATTTTTTTTTTAAATAATATTTTTTTCAATATTTACAACTTTCAAATAAGAAATACTATTCGGATTCATTGCATCATGTAAATCATCAATGGTCCACTCAACTCGAAGATTAGTAGGTTCGTTTCTACTATATCCGTAAATTGAAAGCTGCGCAGACTTTGTATAATGTTTTAAAAACTTTCTTTTCACGAAATGCGAATTTAGAGCACTTCTCTTTACAAAAACCCACCTTGAGGGCAATTTTCCATGGCAGTAACACCAAAGATTTTTGTTGCTAACTAATGCACTTTTCTCTTCTTCATCTCATCATAAATATAGTATTGCAATTAGAATGATTTTTTTCCTAGTGGTTATTTCTGTAGTATTTGATGTACTATTATCGAAAACATTCCCCTGGACACAATAAATGAATCCCGGTCAGCTCAATACGCAATTTATATTTAAAGACTTTTTCTTTTCAATAAGCAACAATTTCACGGTATTTATGTAATGATATAATGATCCATAATGACTGCAAACATTAATTTTCAGTTAGAAGAAATCACAATTCTTCAAGGAAAAATGTGAAGAAAATTTCGCAAGAGAAATAATGATCACACAAACACGCACATATATATATATATATATATATATATATATTCATTCTGATGGTTATCTTATGCAGCATTCTCACAAACGTAAGAGTTCAATTAAACATATAGACAGACAATTATAAAATCATTATCAGGTTCTAATTGATAGTTACATAAGACCATTTAAAACACATTTCTAGGCTAAAAATTTTCAATAATCAAAAACGGCGTACCCATGACAGACAAAGTTATGAATAAATGAACAACAACAACAATAATAAAAACATAGTAGTTGGACAATAATCAAATATTACATTTTATTGGGACCGACTGATAAAATAATTCTAGGAAAAGAGACAATTTGAAATTAGACTTTCATTATTTGCAGTTTTTCGACTTCTCAGGTACTGAAGTGTCCTAAATATTTCAAGAAAAATTCGTATTTTTACTAATATTTCCACGAAATGCCGACAGAAACGCACTCTTAAAGGTGTACCAGAAATTGCGAGTCAATCGGTCACGTCGATCTCAGATGAGAAAATGCTGATTCATTTGCATAAGTGGATTGTGGGAAGAGTTCTCAGACAGACAATACCTTTTAAGCTTTTGAGATTGAATTCATAGCAAAATTAAGCTAGCGGTAGCAAATGAATTTCACAATATCCATTTCCACAAATTTCTGTCAATCTAAAAGAAATATATGCTAAGTCATCCACTACAAGTGCATGTGTCAAAAATCTGTAAGGTTTGTATTTGGCTGAATAATAGATATTGGGACTTTTGGTGACTCTTGGAGGGGGAAAAGCTATCTATTTAATTTATATTATACAAAAAGTATATATGATAAACATGTAAAGTTTAAGCAAACCAGTAGGGGAAGACATAGTGAACATGTGGATGCAGTGGACCACCTTCAAAATGTAATTATTTTGCATTATTTTAACTTCATATGAGAACATGTAAATCGCAGTATAGTAATTAATATTTCCAATTTTAAATCACATGGTGAAAGTAACATTTATTCCTTTTAGAAGAATATTGTTGTTTTTAGCTAGAAAAAGTAAATTTTTTTCTTCGTTAGAATTCTAGATTTTTTTTGTTAATAAAGTTTGGAAGTATATGGTAAAACAATTGAAGTTTAAATATAATTCACTCATTTACCGGTATGTCTATGTAAAACTTGCTTTTGTATATCAATTAGTATATTTAAAAAATATATTCCATGGGTACAGAGTGAGCCATCATGACTGCCACCATATAAAAAGGGACACAGCAGACTCTTTTATACTGACTTAAAAGTGAAATTTTCAATAGAAAATGTAACTAAATACAAAGTTTCCTTTTTTTAAATTAAAAATTAAACTATAAGAAAATGTTCTAGTATATTACTTACCCATCATACGTAGTATAGGGTAAGTCTTGTAATCGTTTTGAAAATCGAAAATTTTTTTTGACGGATTTACACGTTTCAGACACTGGAGATTCCAAAAAACATATTTTTAGAAAAAAAATTTTGCCGTCCGTCTGTGTGTCTGTGTGTGTGTGTGTGTGTGTCTGTGTGTCTGTAAACGCTCTATCTCCCGAAAAAATTGAGATAGACACTTGCAATTTGGTATGTACTTAGTATGTAATAATGGGAAGAAGCCTATTTCATTTCAATAACCTCGATTAACCGGATCTATTTTTTCCGGACTCTCGAAATATTCGTTCTGATAAAAGGTATATAAAAATTTTCGAAATTGTTTATTTTAAGAAATGAATATAAAAGACAATAAAAAAACATAAATTTTGCATAAAGCATGAAGTCGATCGGATAATTAGTTGCTGATATACAGTAGAACTCCAATTATCCGAATCAATTGGGACCGGACCCCATTCGGATAATCAAAAATTCGGATAATTGGATTTTTTCCGAAAAAAGGATCTATTTTAATTAATTACTGTATGTATGTTGAAAATGGGAGAAAAAACTATTTTTAAACAAAAAGAGCTTTTAATTAATTAAATGAAAAGGCAACACTTTTACATGTTAAACGTACTTACAAGTGCTGTACATTAGTACAGTATGTACTAATAACTACTAGTATGTACCTTTCCTTTTCTTGATCTTCTTTTTCCTTTTTCTCCTTTTCCTTCTCTTCGTCAGTTGATATGCCTTTCAACTTATTCCGCGCAAGTTTTAATGTGACAGCTTTAACCTAGAGCTCCTATAATACAAGCTGAATCATACCGCCATTTAATGACCCAGAGGACCAAAAACCAAACTAAAACCGGTTAGCTTACCGTACTATAGTATAGTGGACGGCGAGTGACAGTAACGGGGACGTTGAACACCTGCTCAGGCGGTTTCCTAATGCTGAGTTAGGTCACAATATGGCGGTTATTTTGGGCAACAGAATGGATATGCGTCAGCTCTCCTTATAGGAGCCTTACTTTAACCAAGCTCCAAGTTTCCGCCACCATGTAAGCGCAAACTTTCAAATTTATTTTTTGTGTTTAGCCAACACACCTTCTTCGTCTTCCCCCTCTACCAAAAGTTTCTTTAAAAGTTGCCTTCGGCAATAAGGTTTCAAGGTTCGCCTACACTAGCTTCGCGGAGGGAAGGACAATAGCGCGCGTAGACAAAATCATTATTTTGCGAATCGCAGTACGTTTCCTTCTAATTTTTTTCTGAAATTCTGAAAGCGCTTCGGATAATCAGCGATTCGGATAGTCGGAGTTCGGATAATTGGAGTTCTACTGTATTTGTAATCCTATTTCCCACACTCTTCGATTTTTCATGACCCTGTATTTCATCCAAATTTCACTTCAAAGATATATTTTAATTGGAAATTTGACGCTTAATCAGATGCAATAAACCTCTAGTTAATAGGATTATTATTTTTGGAGTTATAAGGAAAAACCTCTTTCAAGCAATTCAGTAATCGAGCCTATAAAGTTATGACGTCATCAAGCCACAATTTTATTTGAATTGCTATGCATTTTATAAGTAGTTTACACATTTTTGTTTTAATATTTTACATTATGCATATCCATGATGGGTAAGTATTACGGTGGCCCCCAACGTCTAGTTTTGTTGTTGTTGTTTTTGCTACATGTTTAAGAAAAAAAGCGCAAATAGTTCAATCACTTTTGTGTTCTGCACAATTTTAACCCGTAAACTCCACACTAGCGCAAATTCGCCCCGAACAAAATTAAAATTTGCAATGTTGACAAAGGCAAAATTGCTTTCATTAATTTGCATTTTCCATTAACAAAATGAAATTTTTGATAAAAATAAATGTCACAGTTCGATTCCTCATTAAATTTCGAATCGGAATCATGCATTATATTTCATTATCACTATATTGCCAACAAAGTTATACGCAATTGAAGTTTCGGAATTCCAAATCGCACTAGTGCTGATTGGGGGTGGGGTGCTGAACATCACTGGTTAATATTTTGAAGAATATGTCTACCAATTTATAATAAATCGAAAATATTTTATTTAAAAATATATCAGTCATACATATAAGGCTTAAATAGCTAAGTCTAGTTGTGTACTTTTTTAATGTGCTATAACTGAAGTCATCCAGGATTATGGAGAAAAAATTGTTCTGAAAAAGTTCATATTTACATATTGTTTAAAACATGCTAAATAAATTTTCATTTAAAATTAAATATCTAAGTGAAATTTTGTTAAATATATTATTTAAGATTATATTACTATGCATAGAAATTTTTTTAAAGGTTTTTATGTGCGTGATGTCAATTCACTGTGACCTGCGCTATTTAATATAAATTTTGAAATATTATTTTTAAAAATATGACTAAAAGTTTCTAATAAAATACATAATTTGTCATTCACCATGCATGTTCACTATACCAAATGTGATATCCCACTGTATCCCAGGTGTGGGATATAGTAACAGTGTGACTCAGTTCTAAAACTTTTTAAGCTTTAAAAAGTATTTTTCTTTAAAACCTCCTAGACTTATGCTTTGAGAAAATTCACAAATAACAAAAATGCAGTTTTTTTTTTTCGTAGTTAAAAATTTCAGGAGGAAAAAAAAAACTTCAAAAGTGGTCCACAATGTCCCATCTTTCCTTAATTATTTCAATTTTTAAAATATTATAAGGAAAAGCGTATATATATTCAAGAAACTACTTTTTCTTGCAAATTTTGAATGCCAAAGGAAGTGACTTTCAATTTAGGTGATACAATACGATACCAATTAGATTTTTTTTTCTCTCTTGTTTGGCGATAATACAAAGCAATAATAAATTCATATAGAATAATATTACTAATTAATGAAATAATTACTAAAATGATTATACACAAATGTCGAATATACACACACACATATATATATATATATCTACCCTATATATATAAAATCCTAATGAAACGAATTTGTGAAACGATTTTATGAAACGAATTTATGAAACGATTTTATGAAACGACTGATTAAACGACTGATTATGTTTCTGGGCTATTTTTAATAAAATATTAAACGCTTGATGGTGAAATTAATACCAATTGTCCATAAAAATCCACGAATGTCAAAACTGGTAATAGAATTTTGAAATTGGGATTAGTTTTCGAGATATTAATTTTTTTCTAATTTTAATGACATTTCTGTAATGATGGCAACTAATTACTCAGTTTTTTTTGTGACAAAAAAGGGATAAAAATTGAAAAGGATCCCGATAGGGATTTTTGATTTCTTTTTATTCGTCATTTTCAAATTGAAATTGAATTTATCTTTTATTTCAATCGATAATGATGGCAAGCTTGTGATTAAATTATGTTTTTCGGAAAAATTTGAAAAAAAAATCACATTTCTATCTTCAGGTTTCAATCGTCTGTCAGCATTTAATTTAATTTATCAACTGAAAATATTTTGAATAAATTCGTCGAAATGACGTCATTTATGTAAACGCAACGAAATGATTTTCGTTTCTTTTCCAAGTTAGGGGCCTTCGCGAGATACAGAAAGTGACCTTGGTGATGAATTGAAATTCGGCAACATGTTTTCTAACAATCTATTCGCTTTTTGATATATACAAGCAATTATTTCGATATTTATACAATTTATTTAATATAAAGAAGCCATTTATCTATTTTTATGTGCAAAAAGAGGTAAATTTAAAGACAATTATAAATAAATTGTATATATACATATAAATACATGTATAAACAAGCATAAAAGTTCGGTGCTTTTCCAGTATATGGTGCCTTGACGAAACAGAGAAAATAGCCTTGGCGGAAAAGGAAATTTGGCAACATACATTCTGTCAACCTATTCACTTTGTCATTTCGTATACAGAAGCATTTTTTCAATATTTATACTATTTGTTTAGCGTAAAATGTCATTTATCCTATTTTATATATAATCAGAAGTAATTTGTATAGAAAAAAATAATAATATACGTATAATTAAAATACGCATATAAACAAAAAAATCGTCGAATTTGTTTCCATGGCTGTTTATGTCATTTGGCACCAAATCTCACTTTCTGATGCCCGAATTGCGCCAAGCTTTTTAAAAAAGCGTCAAGACCCCTATAATAGAAAAGCACCAAAAGTTCATTGGGTTTGTTTTCATAACTTTTGGCAAGAAATCTATGTATATTACCGATTCTATACCTTTTTGAAGCTCGAATTACGCCAAACCTAAAAGCAAAGGATCCTATACTGGAAAAGTACCCGATTTTCTTATGGACAATATTCAAGTGACATAACATGGTGTAAAATTATCGCGGATAGCAAATTTGTTTAAATATCTCAACAATTGATGCCGAATAAATGCAGGCATGCATGCAAAAAATATTTAATTAATTTTGTATGATAAATAATTATTAGAATATTCGTATTTACATATTAATTAAAATAAATAATTTACATATTTAAAATAACATGAAAATATGCATGATGGTGCACTTAAAAAAGAGAGAAAATTAAAGCCTGTTACTGAAGATGTCTATAACATAGTACTTTTCAATACCGTGGTTCTTAATGTTATTCACAAGCAGATACAATTTTTCTCATCCTTAAACGCAAAGGAAGAATAGAGTACAGATCGTTGTTATAAAAGTCCGAGAGGTAGCCACAATTTAAACCTAACCATTTTATACAAGCTGGTTTTCAAGTTGTAATTGATTTTACATATCAATCCCGAAAAAGGTCGTCAGTTGTCACAACAGCTGTGTATGAGGCCATGATAATCAAAAAATGCCCCATTAAAACGTTAAAAGCATGGCAACCTAATTACAGATTTACCAATATTTTTAAAACAAAGCACGCTGTCATGTTTTAAGAGGCCTTGAAGTCTGAGCGGGGGTTGGCGAGCGTAGCTCGCAGGGGGCAGGCCCCCTAATATATATATATATTTATTTATTACTGCGTAATTTGAAAAAAAAATATAAAAAAATAAAATATTTATATTATTTAACTAATACCAAGCTATTAGAGAGTGGAAAAAGAAACTCGCAGTTTAATTCGTATATGGTATCTTCAACCTTTCGTTGTTTGTGCTAGTAACATATTTACGGTGTATTTTTCTAATGGCCTGTAATAGTGATATATCAAAACACAATAGTTAGAGATAAAAGAGCCCACAGTATAGAGCCCAGTGTACCACAGTTCAAAAGGACATTTTTTGAGTAGTGCCTTTTGCCACATAAAAAATATTTAAATACAGTGACACAAAATAAACGCTTACTTGAAGTTTGAGAATCATTTCATCAAAAATACATATAAAACTTTGAACGTTAGAAATTTCAAAAATTGTGGGTGCAAGAAAGGGCCAAGCCACATTTTTGGTGAAATAAATCTAACACTGTAATCTGTTGCTTAATATTGTAAATTATAATATCCAACATATAATTTGTTTCTAATGTCACTTGGTGGCAGCATATGTGACAGGTTCCGCTTTTGCCCGAGATGTTTATGCCCCAATGAAGATAGCTAATTTACAAAAAACGTAATAGTAATATCATTAAAGTAATGCCATAGTGTTACTCAGAATATCTCAAATGTTACTAAGACATTGGCGAAAAAACTTTAGATTATATACCTTGATTTGAGTATTTGATCAAATTTTCAAATTAAATTATCTCAAAAGTTCAAAATTGTGGCTTGGTACTCTCTTGTCCCGATTGTTCAAAAAAAAAAAAAAAAAAATTATATTATTGTTTCTTATGAATGGGATTGTATATATGAGATTAAAATATATCGACAGAAAATGATCTAGAGAGAAGGGAGAGGGAAGAGGGGGAGGTCGGACCCTGTGGATTACCCCCTTCTGTGCGCCACTGGGCATTTGTAATTATTAGTTAATAATTATTGAAATTATTTTCCGAAACACATTTAAATATACCTTTAACTTAGTAATTATAAAAATTATAACGATGTATTATTACACAAAAAAAAAATGTATACATAGTTGCATATGTTGTTTGTAAAGAATGTAAATGACATATGGCAGAATTTAATTGAATTTTGTAATGAAGGTGTTGCATTTTGAAAAATATTTTTGCATGGTCCTTCTGAAATACTGTATTTACGAAAATATTACCGTAAAATGTTTTCTAAAATACTCAATTTACATAGCATAAACCTTTGGGTTACGATTGAAATATTAACATATAATTACCTATTTAACCCTTTATGGGCTTTATTCAGATCCAGATATACTAGGTATACTTTAAACTATTTTTCTATACTTCACCTTCCAATACTTTAAATAAAAAATACCAATAAATGATAAATTAAATACATTTATATTTTTTTAAATTTGTTTTCATTTACATAATTTTTGTTTCCAACTTGGAAAACAAAAAAGAAAATTGTGTTTAACGAATTACAGCAAATTCATTTCTTATTCAGATTATTTTCTCTTATATTTTTGCAATATTGCAAAAATATATATATTGCAATATATATTGTATATATTGCAATATATTGCATATATATATATATATTTTTTTTATATATATATTTATTTATATTATTGTATATATTTATATATATTGCAATCCATTTTATAAGACATTGTAAGTTTATTTACATTTTTTTTTCTTTTATTTGTAAAACGTAATATTTATTATTTATTTTTTAATTTAAACGATCTTACTTTATATAGCTGCTATTTTTTTCTTAGTCAACATTAATAATGTTTAACTTCCTTTTGGTTTTTTTAGTTAGTACTTTCAAATTTGGAACACTGGCTCGTAAAAAACGTAATAAAACTGCTAATTTCTTCAAATATGTAATACTGTATATTTTAAAACCTTGAACTTGTAATTATTCACTTTTTCTACTTCCAGGATAATATCGGATGTTGTCTTACAAGGAAAGTTTTTCAACGCAAACTTTCAGGAATTTCTTGAAAAAAATAGAGTTGTATCCATATTAATTAGCACGTAAAATCAGCTGCTAAATATGAATACAAATCAGTAAAAAAATATAAAAAATTGGATTTTATCGCCAAATGTAACCTTATTGGGGAAAAAATACTCGAATGCCGCCAACACTGTCGAGCGCAATTTTAATGAGAATTCAAGATAGAAGACCTGCATTAGCCGCCAGTACGGTGTGCCCAAATGACGAATTTCCATGACATAAGGTGAAAATTGTATGTATTTTCCTAAGGTTTGTCACCTATGTAGAGCTTTTCTCCCACAGCATGAGAAATCACATATGTTTTTCTCCTTACATACCATCTAGCCCCGTTTTTAGAAGGGAATGTATAGTAAAAATAAGTAAAAAGAATGAATAACTGATGAATTTTTTTTATATATAAGTCCAAATTTTAATATTGTCGTAATTTGTTTTCATCTTGTGACCGAAATTATGAGCCTTTTATTATTATTATTATAATTAAATTCCTACTATTAGCTCACACTCTCTCTATATATATCTTGTTCAAATTTGCAATCGTTAATAAAATATTTTATATTCATCCACTCAAGTTCAAATAATTTTTTTAAAACTTGTAGTGGATGACACTTTATGTTAATACAGTTTTTTCAAATATTAATTCATTAATTAAATTTAATTAATTAATTTTAGTTTTAAATGGGAGAAAAAAATTCCTCCCATTGTTTTCATAAATGAAATGAAAGATTTATCTCAAATGAGTGATGCCACAGAAATAAAATACCGCAACGATGATTATAAAATAATGTTCAATAAAGACAACGTGGGACATTAATGCTGCACGGGTTTATTTTATATATTTATGATTAAAAAGTAGGAATTGACTTAAAGAAAAGTTTATATTACTTGTTAATTGTGTTTAATGCCTATATGTATGATTTTTGAAAATTTTATAATTTTCAATATTTTCGTCGTAAAGTCAAAATCCCGCTATATCGCACGAAATTGTTGGTAGATTCATCTTTTGTAGGCATTTGAGGAGTGAGAAACATTGGAATTACCTGCATCTAACTGCAACTTTGGCAGTTGGTGGTGTTTGATTTAATAAAATCCACGTAAAAAATAAAAAATAAAAAGAGAGAGAGAGAGAGATAATTAAAAATGTATAAAATTAACAAAAACACACAACAAAGCATATTGAAACATAAGTTGGGCTTTCGAAATTATATGCTGTCAATATCCTGTCTGCCAAAAAAAAACCCAATTCGCCTCAGTGTGTGTCACCAACACTGTGAAGCTCAATTTCAATGACAATTCAACATAAAAGACAAGCGTTAATAGACAGTCGTTTCTGACAGATGCATTATTGATTTAAAAGAATTAGTGTCTTAATTTAACTCAAATTACGTAGTTTATACATTTTGTGGCTAATGTAATTTGAGATAGATAAAATAATCTCTATTTCTCTTACAATTTATTAACAGCTTGTATGTTAAAAATTCTCACGAGCTAAGATTCAAACAACTGTCCTTTTCACAATTTTTGTTCTTTTATAGAAGAAAGTCCTAAAATTTGGGTCGGTCCTTTTGTAAAGTAAAAAGATACCAAGATTTAATCCCTTTAACATATTTTACAGATTTATAAAGAATTTGTTCAAATAACTGAACGAATTACAGTTGCTTTTTGGGCCACGTTATTTTTACATTGGGAAATATTCACGGTTTGCTTGCTCCTGCATAAATACAGGGATATTTCGAAAATCCTGACAATTTTCAAATTTAGAGCCAATGACACACTGCATTGCTCTTTAACGAAAAGTAAGAGAGTGAAATTTGCAAAATATAGCTGGTGAAAATTTTGTTTTCGTTTCAACAATTTCTTTAGCGACCCTCATAAATTTCTCTGGTTTATTCCACAATACATATGTTTAGCAGTTTCTAATGCCGGTTTTCATTTATTTACATGCACAACGGAATATTTTCTTTCACTAATCTACACTGCTAAAAAAAATAGGGGAGCAAGCAAATAAAAGAAGAGAACCTTGCGAGACAGCCATGCATGGGTATAAAATGGAGAATACACGTGTATCAATGCGTAATACAGAAAATAAGACGCAAAAAAAAATGTAAGGGAGCTTTAATTCTTTGAAAGGATGGAAAGAACATGAAAAGATGGTTTAGGGTAACAATTTGGTTACATGTAAATAAAAAAAAAAAGTATTGTTTAGTAATGATGCAGGTTGTTTAATACGGCATGTGGTCCCCTCTAACAGCTAAGACCGCTACACACCTGTTTTCCATGGATTTGATGAGGTTATCGATAAGACTTTGAGGAATACTGTTCCAATCTTCAAGAATTACAATCTCCTTGTCCCAGACAATAAACGAAAGCCTTCATCTTGCTGCAATGTGTTGTCCGAGTGTGTCCCAAACATGCTCGATCTGATTCAGGTCAGGAAAGCATGCTGGCAATTCCATACGCTGTATTGTTTCAGTTTCAACCATGTTCTCCAATAGACGAGCTGTATCCGGTCAGGCATTATCATGCATGAGAATAAAGGAATCACCATGGGTGAAGCGTAAGGTATGACATGAGGTCTCAGTATGTCGTCTGTATAGCTTTGGGCCGTCAAAGTGTCATTCCAAATGATATGCAGGTCCGTACGTCCGCCTATGCTGATTCCAGCTCATACCATAAACCCACCTTGTCTATAATGTGATCTTTCACGAACAAATGTGGGATTATTTCGACTGCCCCTTTCCCTACAAACAAAAACACGTCGAGTGTCACACTCCAGACTGAATAGGGAAGCAGCATTTGACACCAATCCGTTGCCTTCAATCTTGATGTTCAGCAGCCCAACTTCTTCGGGCCGCACAGTGGCTTGTGGTCAACGGAACACAGATCATTGGCCTACTTGCATAGAGACCACCCTGATGAAGCCTATTTCGCACAGGCTGGCCACCTTTCGTCGTGTTGCCAAGAGCTACCGTTTTTGCAACTGAGAATCATCCCCTTTTCTGTCTCGACAAGCTGTTAACAGGATATATCGGTCATCCGTTGCTGTGGCGCACGTGGTCGACCTTGCCCTGGACGACATCTACCATTTTCTGTTTCTTGGAATCGATTCCACAACCTTGCAAGGACATTTCTTGCAACTCCAACAGCGTCCGCTACACATCGTTGTGTTTGCCCGGATTCAAGTCTATCTATAATACGCCAAACCATGGATTCAGGTAAATCACGTTGTTGTGACATTTTGAATTCATGCTTTTCTCAAAACAAAAGCTGAGCAATTGCATTTCGCAACTGAGACAGTGAAACAGACATTTCTGCGAAATCCTGATTTATTCACTTATCTCCTTTTTCAGGTTTTTGACGTCATGAACTTTGATTTGCATATGAAGTTTTATTTTTCTGTTTTCTGCTATGCTTTAAATTATGGATGTTTTAATTTAAGTTACTTATTGGTGTAAGTATTTGTGTAATTTCGTTAAAACCATGTGCTCTCCTAATTGTTTTGAGCAGTGTATTTTCTTTCATTTGAGATTTAGAAACATAGAGTACCCCCCCCCCCCCAAAAAAATAAATAAATAAATAAATAAATAAATAAATAAATAAATAAAAAATAAATAAATAAATATATAAAAATAAAAAATAAAATAAAAATAAATAAATAAATAAATAAATAAATAAATAAATAAATAAATAAAAATAAATAAATAAATAAAAATAAAAAATAAAAATAAATAAATAAATAAATAAATAAATAAAAATAAATAAATAAATAAAAATAAAAAATAAAATAAAAATAAATAAATAAATAAAAATAAAAAATAAAATAAAAATAAATAAATAAATAAATAAATAAATAAATAAAAATAAATAAAAAAATAAAATAAAAATAAATAAAATAAATAAATAAATAAATAAATAAAAATAAATAAAAAAATAAAATAAAAATAAATAAAATAAATAAATAAATAAATAAATAATAATAATCAGAAGGTGGGGGGACATGATATTTAATGTGTCGTAAGACAAAAGAATATTGCCTGAATTACTTTAAATTTTAAATATTTTATACGAAGCCACTAATAAGATGGTGAAGTAGATGCCCTTCTTGATTCATGACATTACTCTTTTGGCACACAAATCTTTTTCATTCAGCACATGAACTTTATTGTTATTTATTATTGTTATTTATTACTGTTATTTATTATTGACTATGCGTGGCAGCGTATTACTGCTTATTTTACTGTTTATTACAGTTAATTTTTGGTATAATACTGACAGCTGGGATGCTAGTATTAGACAGTAAAATAAACATTTTTTCTTTCTTTTCTTTTCTTTTCTTTTTTTTTTTTTTTTTTTTCAGTGTAAAAATACAACACTACTGAAAATTATATACATAAAAATAAATTCATAAGAAATTAGACCTTTTTAAATACTTTAATAAATCCACCGAGTAATTAATACAAATAATAAAAATTTGCTTAATTCTTTTTACTCCATTCACGATCCGTTTATTTATGTTTCACTCTTTAAATTTAAAATAGGGGCAATTTTCCAAACGAATAATTTGCGATAAAACATTAAAAATATTAGAAAATTGTTATGTCTGTTTAATCTTGTTATAATACGACATTTCCCAAACGTCTTCAAAAATTCTTCCTTAGCCTATTGCCATACGCAAAAAATATATATTCGTTATTATGATATAGAATCATATATATTTTTTGTGTTTTACTCTAAAATTTAATTTTCCTATCTTCAAGTTTCTCTATGTGAATTAATTTCTGTATTCAAAATCTTTTTATTCTTTAATCCGAAAAACAATCATTTCTTCCTAGCTTAAAAATGTTCCCAGATATTTCTTCGTAACATTAAATGTACGTTTCTCTCATGCGGTTTCAATTCGAATATTAATGTACTGCAGATGACCGTAACATATGTTGTTTTGTCTTTCTTCGTATCTTGTGTTAAATGCAGGCACCGTTTTCATAATTTGACTGCTGCAAAAATATGCACTATAAACTCTTTTCGTTAGATTGTAATAACACATGCCTAATTTTCCCAAAACAACGCTCGGGTGTAAGTTAAAAAGTCACAAAAATTGATGTTCCGCCAAATTATGGTATCCTTTCATTTCTTATTCAAAAATGCTCAATATTGGTTTATTGCTAACTGTCAAAATTTGACGGTTCATGCCTGGCTAGAAATGTACGGATTGGCATGTTACATCTAATATGTTGGCGATAATGTATCTGTAAAATTAGATCAGATATGCTCTCGCTTTTGTCGGATAAAGATGTAAAATTTTTGGTAGAATAAGCGAAGGCCACCCTCTCTGTTTTTTTTGTGTCGATGTGTTGGTTTGATAAAAATAATTCCATGGATAACAAGACTTGATTTCATCTAATGCCTCTTGTATGGATTAATTATTTTAACAGGAAACGAACTTACGATTATTGCAGCACACGCATTGCACCATTATACCTCGGCAATTTTTAAGAAGAAATGTTCCTTACGATATATCGAGACTTTACACTATATAATCTGGTGCCGTGATATATAATCTGGTGCCTTTGGACGCAGGAATTTTTATAGTTCAATCGACACATGAGGGTGGCCTATTTAAAAAAAAAAAAAAAAAAAAAAAAAAACATTTTTGCATTTTTTTATCTGCATCCTGCCAACTTTTCTGAACTTAACTTACATTGGATTCTATTTGTGATTAGTACTCTCATATATGGGAACCGGACGATGTTATAGCATGACTGCAGAACTATATGCAAATTCAAGTGACTATTATCGATGACTGATTCGGATCAACTATTTTACCTGATGACAGAAGCCTACATACCGTAAAAATTTCAGCGGATGATCTGCTTGGTTCTATCTTGGAATTACAAAAAATGCTTTCGACGAAAAAAAATATTTCTCTCGACACCGATCTCGTACCTAGTACGCGAAAATGTATTCGACACTAGCCTGGATTTTTCAACCGTTGCTATATTTTTCCGAAACTAAACTGTGTGATTTCGTACATCAGCTTCGATAGATGATGAAGGATATCGCCGGACAAATTTTCTATCTAAGCCTAGCTGAGACTGTCTTTCCTATCTACCGCTACTTAGGCTGGAGATGATCTCTTTCGTTTTATGTGCCATGTTGCCGATAACGGAAATCTGCCAACACACTGCTAAGAGCGGAAGATTCGCTCGATCGTCCTTTATACGAACTATCGCGCTGTTGTTCATAAGTGAAAGTGCAACACTCGACACTTTCTCGCAACAATCGGTGTCAACTCCGCTCCCTAGATGCAAAAAGAAAAAAAAAAAAAAAAAAAAGAAATGATTACTTTTATTTCGCTCCTTGATTTGAACATTGCGTGGGCTGTTGATGCATAAATTACTCTTTATTTACCAAGCTTATGCAACGTAAGGATTGTGCCAATAGCCAGAAATCCGTGTCTGTATTCATTAATAGTGCGACTCTTTTTATTTGGATTATAAAAAAAAGAAAAATATATACGTAATTTTTTCATCTTCTCACAGATTCTAAAGTATGTACTTTTTTTTCTTTCCTTTTCGCAAAGGACAAAAAGCAAAGAACTATTTTTATAGTTTTGCAATAATGTTTTACTGTTTAGTAATTTTAAAATTTTTCATTTTTAAAAATAATTGATCCTTATAGATAACTCGTTTCAGTGCTTTTAGACTATTTGTTTTAAATAGTATAAAGATATTAATTTTAAATATTGAAAAATTCATATTTAACGTTTATCAAAGAGTTTTTAAGCATTTTACAATATAAGTTTGAGATTGACCTTTCCAAATAAAATATTTACTAAGGCAGATCTTATGTACTAGAAATGTAGTATTTTATATATATTTTTTATTATTATTTATTTATTGTGTATGCATGATACTATTTCATATGGCATTGGATAAAAAAAAAGGGTGATGGAATATTTTAAGTATAATAATAATAATAATAATAATAATAAACAGTTAGGTACTTGTTCGCTAAATTTAATGTTCTTATTGTACTTTGCATATCTTGTTTTTAATCTGGTTAGGGCTAAAATAATTTTTTTTCAGGTAATTATAAGTATGTCATGCATGTATTATGTCTCTGCCTTTATACAAAAAAAAAATTACAGATATTATTGCTTTTGGAATTTTGCAAAATATGTTCTCGTTTAGTAAGAACATTGTAAGTTGAAGTACAGGTAAGATTTTTATACTTATGATAAACAATCTCACGTTATAAAATGATATCTGACTTTTTTTAACACCAACACTTAATTTTCCTTGGTCATTTTTGCTAGCTGAGAATTTATTATTGCTATCAGAGTATTTCCTTATATGATATTAATAGAATTATGTTTGTTTGTTTCTAATTTAATGTTTATGCCATAAGGGGATATTTGCAGTCGCGAGGAAGATTATGTCCAAATATGCCAACTTGCTGCTTTTTTTTTATATATTTATTGTAACTGGTTAAAACTACTAACACTTTATCATAAAACATTTTTATTACTTTGATGGTGATTAAACTTTATTTTGATTATCGTAATGGTAAAGTGTTGATTTTTTTTCAGGTTATGACTGTTAAAATTTTTATGTATCAGGATCAGCTATTTAAAATTTTTAAGCCTTGTATTTATTCGTACAGTGACATTTTTCTTTAATAATAATAATAATAAAAATACATCTTTGATAAAGTTTTGTTTGAAATTGCCTGTGTAATTTAGGTGAAGCAAGGGTAAGATGAGATCAACTTCAATATCTTTCTGGACTTTCTGTTGATTTTTTTTAAAAAAAAGGTAATAATATAGATATATAAAAAATTTTTGCATAGCACTTAACTTATGCAATATGTACCGTTGCTCCCACTTGATTTTATGTACATATTTTAAGACTCTTATGGAAATTCATGGGTAATATTTAAATGTGAACAAAAATATTTATGATTATAAATTTTGTTTTGCATTTTAATACTTTATTACAAAATAAAAGTTGGTTTCATTTGAATAAACGAGCAAACAAACAAAAAATAGATATAAATATATATATTGTACAAATAACTGTGGTGAAACTTATTTTTATTAATATTATTAAAAAAGACGCACCAGTGCTTCCACAGTAAATAATTCTTTGTCAATGAGATATGTTATTTATAAAATTTTTGATTTTCCACAGAAATTCAGGTAAAGATATTTTCTGTATTATTGTAGATAGTTTTGCATTTTAATATTATGATTAAGTGTAGGATATGGATGCAGTTTTCACAGATAAAAATTAATATACCTATATTATCATATTATAATAATATTTAGTTTATGTTCTACTGCCATGCGTCAAATTTTATAATTAAATGCCAAATTTTTCTACTTTGATATTTTTAACAAAACAAATTTTCCTGTACACATATAAAAGCTTTTATACATTTATTTTATCTTCAGTTACATTTTACATTTGCATGTCGTGTCTTGCCGTTCTCTAAACTTTCAAATAGTTTGATATTTTTAAAGAATTTTAAAATATTTACTTTCTTATTCCATTTACTTTTCATTAATTCGTATATTCTTGAGTCAATGGGATTATACTGTAGGTGAGTGGAATACAAGATTCCATTATTTTTATGATTTCTAGATTTAATTTTTCACTTTAAACGTTTTGATATACTCACACTTTCCTCTTAATAATATTTGTGGATATTGCACTTTTTATAATTGTGTTTCGGAATCTCTTTTCATTCATTGCATTGAGGTACCACAAGCAAGGAATGATTCAAAATTACCATTTTTGTTTCTCATTTGCTTTCTTATAGTGATTTAATCCCAAACATTAATAGGACTTCAGATGGGAATCTGAAATGTTTTGTTTTTGCCTTTCTCTTTCACTTTTAAATTTTTTAACTTAGATATTCTTTATCATTTAAGTGTGAGCCATTTTTACGATCTTCATTGCAGCTTATGCAAATGTTCTTTTTCTAGTTAATAGATCTTGAACAGTATTTTCATTTATTACAATATTGTTTTCTTTTTAAATGTTTTTACTTTGTTGAACTTTTCATCGTCATACTTCTTGCAAGGTATGTTTTGTGTGGATCCCCAGTTTTTCCCAGTTGATGACCATGTACGGTAAAATATTTTTTTTTACATAGCGGGTCTTGTGTGGAATTATGGTTTCCATGCTTCGGATTCTTGTGTCTTTCTAAATTTGTCAACGATTTCATTCAACAAGAAGTATTTTGGGAGTATTCGCCGTTATTCGAATTACATAGTTGTACAATGGATCTTTTCTTTTTTTTTCCCCTTCGAGTACTGGTGGATATTTGCGCAATTCTTTTTGTCGTACATTCTTGCACGCAGACGTATGTTTCACAGTTTTACAAAAATTTTCTCATACAAAGAGTTTACAAAAGTTTTTCACTTATATGTTCTACATGTGAGATTGTCATTTCAACATACATGTTTCTATGACTAAATTTTTCCAATTCACATTTCACACATATTTTTTTTCTCTTAAAAAAAAAAATCATTTAATTTTTTTTGCATACAATTGTCTGGATAAAGTTTTCACCGTATTTTTCGGCTCATCGGTATTTCAATTCACTGTCTTCTTGTAGCTTTTGTATTTTTTCTCAGTTTGACGATACTTCTTGTGAATTATGCTATATATTTATAGTGTACAGTCCAGCGGTAAATCTTTATTCTCTTCTTTTGTTCTTTTTATTTCACGTCATGGAATTCTGATTCCCTTGTTTTCAGAAACATATCTTATTGTGGGCTGATACCTCGTTATCAGATTATTATTTTGGTGAGTCTGATTCTTTGTTTTCAGATATATAACTTATGGAGGGCTGATACCTTTGTTATCAGATTATTATTTTGGCGTGTCTGATTCCTTGTTTTCAGATATATAACTTTTTGAGCGCTGGTACCTTGTTACCAGATTTTTTTTTTCTCTCATCCTTTTTTTTTATACATATACACTTTTGTTGTACTTAATATTGCTAGGCACAAATAGCTGTTTTGGGTACACTCTTCATACCGTTGGATTTTCTTTTAATGTCTCTTCTTTTTCACAGGTTAACAGTAAACATTTATGTTTATTTGATTTTTTAATGGTTGGACAAATTTTATTTTAACTTATTTTCTATGTATCGCATTCAAGACACACATGTTATTCAAATATCTTTTCAAACATAAAATACTTATATTTCTATTATTTTTGTCACTTTTCAGGTTACATTTCTATTTACACTTCTATATTACATGTTACTACTGATAAATCTTTCAAAATGCAATACAATTCAATTTTAATGTTTCAGATTTATCATTTCACCTATCAATCTCATTATGTTTAAATAAAGTATATGTACTGGTGTACTTTCTCTTTGAATATAACATGGTTACAGTATGTCGTATTTCAGGTATATTTTTTTGCAATTTATTCTCATACTTTCTGATTATTTTATATTTACAAGTTATTTACATTTTGCTATTATTAATTTTTTATATACATTTTATACATACTCATTTTCACTTTATATTTGTATTTCTTTCATCGTTGACACAAACAAGTACACACCATGGTTACGGCATGTACAAGAAAACATGTACAGTTTTGAACATGTCGAACATGATTTTTTTCTTTTCTTTCTTTCCCCTTTTTACATTTCTAATTTAATTTTAGGTATCTGTTTGGTAAGTATCATTTGCTTATAGGTGATGTTGATCAGTGCTCCACACCACACACATTTTCCTTTTACAGATCTGTCATATGAAAATTTCAGGGCATCTTCATATGGTGGACGATAGGTCTGTACCTTCAAATTTCTAACACACGTACTAGTTGAATTCACTTTGAGGCTTAATATGCTTACCTTTCATTTCACTTTATATTTTTAGGTCACTTTAAACTTAAAAAAAAAAAAAAAAATTATCATCAAGGTTTACATACCTCTTCCTTTTAATAAAATACTTCCACTGTATTTACATTTTTAATGCATTATTCTTGTGATTTTGGAATTGTTATGTCAAAATTCTATTCTCATACACCAGTCATATATCTAGTTCTTGATAGGAATTTCCTAAAAGTTAATTATATTGCCTGGTAGACACAATAATTTTTGGCAATACTTTTTGGCTTCAGTCTATTTTAAGTCATGATTTTTTTTCAGATATTTTTATAGTTTAGATACATAAGCGTTTGGCATTTTAGGCAACACCTCTAATTGTTGCATTGTTTTAAAAAAATTATTGCAAATTGGCAGTATCCATATATTTTTTCATGCCTAAATAAATTAAGATTTTCATGTCAATATCCGAATTGTACTTCCAATTTATAAATTAAAAAAAATAAAGTGAATAAAATTATAGATCCCAATTCAATATCCATATCTGCATCCATATTGTATATATTATTTTTGTATGCATATAAATTTTACAAGTATAAAGAGTATAAAGAGTTTATTTTTCTTGTAAGAACATTACAAGATGATTAAATGCATGCCATAAATATGCATAAAATTTTACTTTTATATATTCATATATATGTTATCTTACTTATCATTGTTTGTTTACGTACTGATTTTCAAGAGAACAATATAATTTTGCTATTTTTATCAGTATGATTTTTATGTATTTGAAATATATGCTTCGAAGAAATACCACTTGACATCGGTTAACCTGCAGGTAAAGCATAAATTATTTTATGTTTTCTATTATTATTGCTAGCGTATATTATATTTGAATGTGTACACCATGAAAAGAATTTATAGGCCTTCCGTCTTTAATGACGTGAATTTTTAAAAGAAAAAGATATATCTTATTAATGTCTGATTACTATGTCTGATTTATATGCTGCAGCCTTTTTATAAAAAATTTATCAGACTTGACATTTTGGAGACGTTTTATGTCTATAGATGATAATGGTATACCTGGCACCATTGTTGTGTCTATTACATATTACAAGTACTTGCTATAATCTTATATTACTTTACATTATATGTTGTATTGTGTATGGTGGTCTTCGTCTTCATTTTATTTGAATATTTTGTGTTTATTTGTGTTTATGCCAATGCATTTCTTGCCAGCGCCATTTTTTTTTTTCATTTTGCCAAAGGGGAGATATATATGATATAGAATCATATATATTTTTTGTGTTTTACTCTAAAATTTAATTTTCCTATCTTCAAGTTTCTCTATGTGAATTAATTTCTGTATTCAAAATCTTTTTATTCTTTAATCCGAAAAACAATCATTTCTTCCTAGCTTAAAAATGTTCCCAGATATTTCTTCGTAACATTAAATGTACGTTTCTCTCATGCGGTTTCAATTCGAATATTAATGTACTGCAGATGACCGTAACATATGTTGTTTTGTCTTTCTTCGTATCTTGTGTTAAATGCAGGCACCGTTTTCATAATTTGACTGCTGCAAAAATATGCACTATAAACTCTTTTCGTTAGATTGTAATAACACATGCCTAATTTTCCCAAAACAACGCTCGGGTGTAAGTTAAAAAGTCACAAAAATTGATGTTCCGCCAAATTATGGTATCCTTTCATTTCTTATTCAAAAATGCTCAATATTGGTTTATTGCTAACTGTCAAAATTTGACGGTTCATGCCTGGCTAGAAATGTACGGATTGGCATGTTACATCTAATATGTTGGCGATAATGTATCTGTAAAATTAGATCAGATATGCTCTCGCTTTTGTCGGATAAAGATGTAAAATTTTTGGTAGAATAAGCGAAGGCCACCCTCTCTGTTTTTTTTGTGTCGATGTGTTGGTTTGATAAAAATAATTCCATGGATAACAAGACTTGATTTCATCTAATGCCTCTTGTATGGATTAATTATTTTAACAGGAAACGAACTTACGATTATTGCAGCACACGCATTGCACCATTATACCTCGGCAATTTTTAAGAAGAAATGTTCCTTACGATATATCGAGACTTTACACTATAGTTATATATATAATATATATATATTCGTATAAATATATTCGTTAGATTTCAGTAAATAGCATATTTGTTAAATTTCAGTAAATATTATCTTTTGTTATTTGGACAGCTACTTTTAAAGTTATTAACATAAATGTAATTATTCCAAAAATTGAAACACTACGGACCAGAAAGGGTTAAAATATGACCCAGTAACAGAAGGACTAACTCAGAATGTTAGATTTATTATGTTTGTACCTTATTCGAAAAATGTTATGATACAAAGTTTCAGTCAATACATAAAAATGTCTTGTATAGAGAATTTGAAATTGTTCATTCATAAAAGCGTAGGCTAAAATCTATATTACAAAGCAAAAACATGTCCGTGAGTAACGCTGACGTCATATTGCCGGTGACAACACCTGACATAGCATGAAAATTTCGCTTACGCTGAAATTTTTTTTAAACTTCTAAACATCTCAGAATTTAAATTATTGCACCGTCGAATAGGGAAAAAAATGTTTTTTCAAATGCAATTTGATTGAAAACTGTATTTCAATTTATTGATTTTTTATGGTTTTTAAAAATAATTTTCTAGCATGAATTTTTAAAAAAAAAAATCTATCTCTATCACGTGCAGCTCGATTACGAAAGATTAATCCGTTTGCATTTAACACAATATAAATAGAGGCAAAGTGATATTCCATAAGTAAGTAGCAAAATCTTAATTATATTATTGATATTTTTCATATAAAAATGCTTTTTGGTGTTATTGTGCATTTTGTTTTTTGGGCAATCTAAAACATGTTTTAAATTAAGAAAATCTATTAGAGTTTTCAATAATAATAATAATAATAAAAAGGTTTTCACCTATGTTCTATAACCCGGGAAGTCCTGCTTGGTTCCTTTAGTAATAAAAATGATATCCAAACTTTTATTTTAAACGTTCATAAATATGATCCTTTAAATATGAACATTTTTCGAAATTTAAAGTTTTTTTTAAACTACTCAATGGATTTATTAAGGTATTTAAAAAAGTTTAATTTCTTATTAATTTATTTTTATGTATATCATTTTTAGTATATTGTTGGATTTTTAAGATTTAATATAATTATTTGGCAAAGCTTGCAGCAATCTTTCTGGCGTTACTAATTAATTAACACACCTCAAAAAATAAATTTACACATACAACAGTTAAACAGTAGTATAATAGGGAAACTATAAAATATTACTGGTAGAACTTTTTTTTTTTTTTTTTTTTTTTTTACGTATAGAAATAAAACTTAGGACTTTTTTATGATGCATATCAATGAATCAAAAGCAAACAGACGTACCAAACATCAGGCAACTGTTCAAACAGCAAACGATATGACAGTCATCTCCATTGGCTTTATTCAAAATATAATGGGGAAAAAAATCACCTAGAGTTATTTTTCCCACAGAAACTACATGGATCATGCCATAAATTTGCCTGTCTTGTCCTCACGGTTTTCAAAGAGGTACAAAGAGAAAATTAAACCGTGAAAGAAAAGAAAAAAAAACTGTAGGCAAACTAAAAGCTGGACGATATCTATATATTTTACACAACGCGAAAGGTAAATCCGGGTCTTAAATTACCTCCAATGGGGCGAAATGACACCATTTTTTTCGCATCAAAGGAAGGTTGGAAGTCGAATTTTTTCGTGAAAGAATGGAGAATAACCATGTTTTTCGAGCTACCCGGTGGGACATAAATCCCCAGTGTCTTTCTTTGGTGTCATTCCTCAGTGAGGGTAAATTTCACGTATGATAACTCAAGTATTTTATTATATATATATATATATATATATATATATATATCAAAAGTCAAAATAAATGGTAGTTATAATATAATTTAATTAACTATTATTTTTATGAAAGAAATATTCTGCCGAAACAAATAACAAGTGAATATCGCATAGCGTTTGAACAATACAACAGAGTGAAAATATTATGAATCAGGCTCAAGACAATTACTGATTACCTTTGCAGTAAAACACGTTGTAGATTTTTGCTGCTGTTTCTTATTCTTTCTTCGGAATTTTACACTAAAGAAGACTATTCTTAATCAAATTCTGAAACTGTGGAAAAATTTTTAATGTCATTTTTTTTTTGTTTCTTTCACACTTTATTCTTTCTTTTTTATTCTATAATGGTTATTATCCAATATAGTTTAATTAATTAATTAATTAATTAATTATTATTATTATTATTATTTGTGGGAGGTGGGGAGCAACCGTAGAAGAAGGAAAAGGAAAGTAGAAAATACAGAGATGCCGCGGATGCGATATAGAGCATCATTTATGCAAAGACCGTAGTCAGAAATGGTTAGATAGTGGTGGTGGTGGGGTGGGGACTTCACCTGCATTCATATACTTTTATTTAAAAAAAAGCGTTGTAGCATAAAATCTATAAAATTTGCCCCCCCCCCCCCCCTCCCAACTAGAAAGGGTTGGGTCTTTATTTATTCACAAATTGGACAAGCATAAAATAAACTGTGGTGATTTCGTAAGAATGAATTTTTTTTTTCTCTGGAAGCATTGAAAAGGATTTTTTACGTCCTTCTTAAATGAAGTACATTAAAAAAAAAAAAAAAAAAAAAAAAAAAAAAAAATCCTATTCTTTTACGACCAAAACTTACTAAATTATGATACCTCGAATTTTATGAAATTTCAATGTTTCTTGACATTAAAAATGAAAAGAAGCACTTTTAGTTCAAGTAAATTTCATAAAATTCAAAGTGCCACAATTCGGTAAATTTTGGTCGTAACAGAATGGGATTTTTTAAATGTTCTTCGCAGACGGAGGGCAACAATTTTCTAAAAAATAAGTTTTTAGGATCCAGAGACCATACAAAAAAAAAAAAAAAAAAAAAAAAAAAAAAAAAATCATTTTTTAATATGTATACAGCCTTTTATAAAACAAATGCCACAGCTAAAAGCTGTACTTTATTTGTATAATTTTTGCAACTGGAAGTATATTTCTATCATCAGCGGTTTAAGAGATAATCCAGGAGACATCTATTTTGAATCACCCGGCATAATAAAATAATGAGAATCTTATTTAATATTTTGCATAAATTTTCTTTCAGAATGGATTTACAGTAAATAATTTTGCAAATTAACGTATTATCATGTAGACATTTATATGGAGTCTGTAATCTCAAAAGGACTTTCTTGGTTTAACAATGAATATTACTAGAATAAATGGGCGACGTTGGATGACCGCCCAGGGTACTAAAAACTAAGTACCCAAAAATAGGCAAAATGCTTGATTAAAACTTAATAGCTTATTAAATTTAATTTTATATATAGCTATTAATAAGATATCAATCGTAGAGGTGCTGACAAAATCTCGCCAAGGCTTACTGTGGATACAAAAGCCGTCTGTGTGTAAATCCATCACAAACTGGAAACCGAATAATTTCATGAATCCAGTACATTTTCTTATGAATATAGAAAAAATTAAAAGGGGGGGGGGTAGCATTTAGAATACCATTTATATGTTAATAACTTAAAAGATTCAATAAATGAGTGAAACAAAGAATATTGCACATTATTTCTCTTTTGCATAAAATATTAGCTCGATATGAAGAAAAACCCCGAAAGAAAATCTTAGCCCCGGGGCCTCTTTCTTCCGGGACACCAGGCTTCTTCAGCCTACTCAGCCTAATGGGTAATCCGCCTCTGTTTGGACATATAGACGATAACTATACAACATAAATGTAACGACTACTAAATCAACGAATGGCAGATTTTCTGTGTAAAACACCTGAGGGAAATTTTACATTCACGGAGGAATCAATAAATTCCCCAGCACTTGACTTATCACCTCTCACAGCTGACGGACAATGAAAGTTGAAGGCCTCTTGGACATTCAGTAAAAGAATGTTTTACCATAAATAAGCCATCGCTGGGTCATGTATTATTCACGTGAACAAGGTACAAGAGGGATGGAGGTAAATTTGACGAGACAAAGATACGGATATCAAATGGTAAAAAATAATTTCAAGCACTCCCCGCAGGTTCGACGACTAGAACTTATCACCTGTTGCAGAAAAGTAGGCGGTTAAATGGAGATACCTTGCTGTTCACGTAGCAAAGGTTGGAGGAAGAAATGTAGCTGTTAATTTAAGTATGATAAAAAGATTGGGGTTAAAGGATATTTTGGCTATTCAACTGGTAAAGATTTTGTAGTTGGCTTAAACTAATTAATTCAAATTTTGGAAATGTAACATTCTTCCTGTTGTTTATGCCACGGATTTATATTGATGGTAAACAGAGTTCCCGCATCGGGTTGAATTGACATTTTTTAGTACAACGGATTGAATTTCAGGTTTAATTTTTTTTTCTGTATGGTCGGACTCTAGTCGTATTTTACATGAAAGTCCAAACATTTTTATATGAAAATTACTGTATATTTGAATGTGAATTAGAGATTTGGTCCTTTCTTTAAGAACTTGCTCGTTGTCTTTTCATTTCAAATGTATAGTATTTTGAATTCAAAGGTTTATGTATATATATATATTCAGCTTATGTAATAACAGATAGATATTAAGAATATGATTGTAGATTATTCTTTTATAATTGCATTAGAGTTCGATTTAGTTCGGGATGCGGGTCAACAAAAATCCTTTTTCGAGTTCAAGTCGGTTTGCGAGCCGACAAAGGAAATCATGCAGAAATATTTCACACCGACAAATGGTTTTAGATCTTTATTGCTAAAATTTTTCGCATAGACAAAGGCAATTTCAAAGAAGATAAAATGGGCCATTCTTTCTATTTTTTTTCTGGTTTCTTTACTTTTCTTTTTTTTAAGTGTACTTTTTCATCAAAAGATAAAAGGGTTACAGTAATAAGAGTGCAAGAAATTTATCACTTAAAATAAAAAAATTATAATATGTAGCTCAATTTATCACAAACCAATCTCCATTTTTCAGATGGACACCTGACATTCACATGATACTGTTTATAAATAACATAAGCAATTTCAGCAAAAGTTAGACTCAATTCAAAAAGCTACTTTCCTAGAAAACCCTTAAGGAGATAACTCTTAAAAGAGAAGTTCACATATAAATTACTCCAGTTCAAGGCTACACTATATCTTTAACAGCCCTGAGATACCGTCTAGCCTATACTTGGGTTACTTCATAAGCCGAAGACCCATTCTCATATGAATCCCACATTGCGAACGATGAGATGGAGACAAGTGAGAGAGAGAGGTGGAGGAGGAACGAAGAAAAGTGGGAAGCAGAAGAGGAGGATGGACACCGGATACATCCCATAATTCAGCGCGAGAATGGCGGAAATAAATCTGGCTTCTGGGCAGGGTCTTCATTAAGTGCGTCTTGAAGGGAATATGTGTGCTGTTGCTGATTCAGTGGGATCTGTATCTCTCTCACCCGCTGTCTTTTGATCCATCTTAGACGAACTAGCTTGATGCGACGGTGTTTGCAAGGTTGCCAGGGAGAGATGTGATAACAGCAATGACAGTGATGGTTTTGGGGAATTGTGTCGCCAAACGATGTCGCTGGGCCGGTAATGGGTAACTTTGATAAATGTGGATGAGGCACAGAGTGATTTAGGAGAGACATGTTTATGAAAAACAAACGGTGAAAGAGAAAAGTTCTCATTTCGTATGTATTTGATTTTTCTACGAAATAAATGAAAATTTCTTATACATGGTAGATAAGAAAATATAGTTCCTCGTCAACTTAAAATATTTTGGAAAAACATTAACTTGAAAAAAAAAATAGTATTTCAAAAACAATATGCCATATAATAATCGAATTTCAACTGTATTTAGCTTTTTTATTTATATTCGTAAAGTGAAATTACAAAACTACAGAACATTCAAAGTGAGTTAACTAATAATTTTGATAAAAGTGGATCAGAAAAAGAGTGATTTACGAGACACATGTTTATGAAAAATAAACGGTGAAAGTACATTTCGTATATATTTGATTTTTCTGAGAAAGAAATGAAAGTTTCTTATATATGGTAGATTTCAAAATATAGTTCCTCGTCAACTTAAAATTTTTTTGAAAAATAATCACTTGAAAAAGGATATTTCAAAAACAATCGGTCATATAATAATAGAGTTTCGTATATATAGCTTTTTTATTTATATTCGTAAAGAGCAATTCAAAACTACAGAATATTCAAAATGAGGTGGAAAAGAGATATTATTTTCCTTTATTTGAGGAAAATGCATTTTGGGGAAATAAATGAAAATTTATTTAGGCATAAATATATTTCTAAATCAAAACTGAAAAATATTCACGGGAAAAACAATCTACCATGTAATAATTTTGCTTCTACTATATTTAGAAGCTTTAAAAAAAAAATTTAAAAAAAAAAAGCCAAATTATATCAACGTAGAGTCGTCCAAATTAGTCAATAATTTGGTTGGTAGTTCATTTCATATTATGAAAATATTACGGAAAAAAAAATGCAATTTTAAAAATTAGTTTACTTAAAAAACTGAATTCGATAAGGAGTGTTTTAATTCATAGTATAATAATTATTTCTATAAAGATTCCAAATGACGAACTGTTTCTGAATATGCCGAAGCTATTTATATTTTAATTTTTCTACTGAATTTTTCATCATATTTTTTTCATTTCATTCACAGAATATTACTACTTGGGATTACAATCCGTAATTATGTAATACGTAATTTTGAAGAATCACTAAAAAATTCATCCGCGCACACACACACGCATGCACGATAATGGAATTTTTCACGTTGTTGAAAACAAACGAAAAATTTTCATAAAAAGAACTAAAAATATTCGGAGCTATGATGAATGGTATATTCTAATAGATTAACTGAAAATAAAAAATATTGTACATAAAATAATGTGATTAATTTCAACATCAGTTTTTGACTTGTCACTCGTCAACAGACTTTAAGCGGAGAAATAATTTTCTATCAAATCTTATAAAATAATAATAATAAAAATAATCTTGAAGTGTCATGTCTAAGAGCATGATATATGATTATAAAGTCTTCAGTAGTAAAGGATATTATATCCGTAACTAAATATCCATAGATTAAAGGACATCCACAGTTTATATTTCGCAAGAGATGAAGTCCCCCTTAAAGTTTTTTTTCTGGTCACCACTCAAAGATAATTTTTTAGATACACTTAAGACTAAGATGACAGACATACTACGCAGTTAAACTTTTTGCCATAAACATTTTTTTCCTCTTTGCAAACGGTCTTTTTTTTCCCCATTTAATTGTACGGCAATCTTTAAGACTTTAAATCAAAATACATTAATTGCAACGAACCTTAGTCGTAAAATAATTATCAACTTCGCATTTATTAAAAAAAAAATTAAAAAATCACAAACAAGGCGAGTTTTTTCTTTACTTCATCTAAAACAACAAAAACCTAAAAAAGCAAACATTGTCAAATTTGATGTGTTAAATCTATATTTTTGGAGCAAACAATTCCCAAGGTCATAACTGAGTAATCATTATAACTGAATTGATGAGTACATATGATTTATAAATCAATTTTTATTTCTATTTTTCGTTTTAAAGAATGGTTAGAATTCATATGCGCAAATACATGAATAGGTAAAATCTCCATGGCTATATCAGATAAGAGAAGATATACCTTAAATCGCTGAAAAAAATCGAAATATGTAATGATTATTTTCCATAAAAAGTAATAAACAGAAATTTAAAGAATGAAAAAAAAAAAAAAAATTCATGATTTGTAATTATTTACATTAACGTTACATCTACGTTAGCTTTAATTTCATGCACACTTATACAGTTCCTATCTTTTAATTCAATATATATATATATATATATATATATATATATATATAATTATAATATCTATGAATTTCAAAAAACATATCAAGTTCTATTCTACTTAAATCTCCAAAGAGATAATTAATGATATTGTGTATACAAAATACCACATAGCTAATAATTAACATGTGCAAACATAATATTACCATAGCTGATGCTTCAATGGTAATTGGCCAAATTTTACTCATACCAAAAGAATATTGAAAAAAGAAATATAGAGAAAGGGAAAAAAAAAAAAAATTATGAATTGGAGTTGCAATTAAGTAAATACAAATGGATTAATAAATTAAATATGAACCATATACAATGGAAAATTGGACCACATGAGAATTAAATATGAATTGGATATGGAAAAACACATGCACATGTACTCATCAGCCTGGATGCACCCACATGTGTTTTAAATAATAATTCAATGTTTCATAATTCTACTGGCATAATGCTAAGATCAGTAGAATCATCCAGGTACACTGAATTATTACCAGACAACAATTGGAAATATTAAAATTTGGAAATATTTAAATAGGAAATAAAAAACCATTAAGAAAATACAATATATTTCACTCACATCGATTATCCAAAAAACTGTAATTAACACCTCACTAAATTACCACGAGATAACAGTTTTGAAATAATAAAATTGGAAATATGAACGCATAAAGTGTAGATTAAATATTTACTCACAATAATTATACAGAATCCTTAAAATGTCACAACTTCTGCATAATATTCACATCCACATGGCAATGCATCATACATGTTGACTAAGTCGAGTTGAGAGAAATGATTTGTAAGACAAGTTGAGAGCACACTTTTTTTAAAACTCAACCCCATCGATGACACCCAATCACAAAATGATTCAAAAACACTCAAAATAATTCTGGTTTTAATACACTTATAACAAATTTATATCCGTGAATATATATTACTCCATCCAATTTTAATTCCTGAAAGTAAAATTAATATACAATCAATAGCTCCCTCTATAGTTAAATTAAATATAATATTAACAATATTATCTACAACTACCTGAAAGGTAAAGTGTCGCCATCTATTGGTATTATAATAATTCATAATTAATATTTAGTTAAATATCCACTTTATTAGTTACATACTCACTTCATTAGATTTATTTATATAAATAAACTTTAAAAAACAATACTAACTTGTAGTTTTACTTTAAATTCAAATAAAATATATTACTACTATATGAATAAATCTACACAGAATTAATTCAACTTGCACAGCATTTCAGATATTCTTAACAAGAATATATTATGTAAAAGAGATATTATTTTAATTCAAATTGTTTTTGCTGCCAGCTGTGTTAATCCACTGATATTATAGACATTTATTAAATAATTAATGTTTTATTTTTACTACTACTTAAATATATATTAGACTTGTTATTAAATAATTAATGTTTAATTTATACTACATTGTAAATATATTTTATATTTATAGATTAATTTAAATATCTAATTAAATAATTCATAAACAATTCAAAATATCTCAAAATTTATAATATTGATAATTAATAGTATTACTACTGTTTTTCAATCAAATTAATGCAATGCAGTAATTAAAATACTTGTTAATTTTAATTATTCATAGACAAAGATAAAAACTATATATATTTATATTTATATATATTGCAAATAGATATGTATATGAGTTATAATCACCATGTTATCATTGTATAATTTAATTTGTTATTGTATAAGTTAATTTATAAATGTATGAAAACTGCACATCAATAATACCTTAAACAGAGGTGATCGGCAACGCACAATCACAACTATACAAAGTATAAATAATGTTCAATCAAATATTAAATTTCCTAATATGTTATAATTGTAATTATGTATGTTATATTTGTAATTTTCTATATAAAGTGTATATAATGTTCAAACAAATATTAAATATTAAATTTCCTAATATGTTATAATTGTAATAATGTATGTTATAATTATTATTTTCTATATCTTTTGTTATATGTTATCGCACACTAAAACAATAATTTATTACATACCATGTTTATATTTAAATTATATAATAAATGTTATTTAAAAGAGTTGATGATTGAATTTATCATAAAAATTGGATATCCATATATTTTTGCTTGATCTCGAATATATCTAATATTTTTGTTTTTATTTATATCTGAGCATAAGTATTTTATACGATGTAGATAATTGATAATTATATTTTTATAAACAGATTTATGTAAACATGAAGCAAAATTGGTAAAAATATTTACTTTAAATGGGAAATCAAATCTCTTATCATAAATATCAAAAATTAATTTATAATTATTAGTAATATTAATTTTTAAGTCAAGAAAGTTTATATTATTATTAATTAAATCATTTTCGCTTAATTTAAGCTGAGTAGGATAAAAATTGAGTGGTGATGTGCAATTTTTTTTCATTGAAATAAAATATGATAATGTCATCAATATAGCGATAAAATACATAATCATTGTTCGGACTTATATTTCTTTCATAATAATATAAGTAAAGGTCAGAGAGAATACTAGATGCGGTTCCGCCCTGCGGAATTCCCTGGCATTGTTTATATATAATATTGTCATATATAATGTAATTATTATGCAATGTAAAATTTAGTAAAGTTTTAAAAAAATTTACTGAAATATGTTCTTTTAATTTTAATTGAGATTTAAATTCTTTAAATAATATACACATTGTTTTATGTAAGTCTTTTATATCAATGTTATTAAATAAATCATTAAAATCCAATGTTTTTATGAATTTTACCGGATTGATATTATGTATTTTATTAATGAGTTGAAAACTATTTTTTAGGCAATGTTGGTTATTATGTTTTAACGTTATATCATATATCTGCTTTAAAATATTAAGTAGTAAATTGCTTGCATTTTTATTATATGTGTTACAACCGATGGTAACAGTGCGAAATTTAATAGGATTTTTATGAAATTTTGGAATTATAACAAGATAAGGATAATTAAAATTATTACATTTGATTTTTAGTAATTTGTGATAATTTAATAATTTTCTGTTATTTATTTCAATATTTAATTTAGTTTTATTAAAAATATTACTTGTGTTGATTGCATTGTGAATTAACACTTTATAGTATTCTTTACAAATGATAGCATAATTATTAGGAGATTTATCTACATAAGTAATTATAAATTTGTTTTGTAATTCTGATATATGTTTATTTATGTTTTTAAAAGCTGCATGTGTAATATGATGATAATTTTTTATAATTTCATTTTTTAATTTATCAATTACAGAAAATCTCCATTCACTGAAATATTCGATTGGTTTATTGTAATCAACAGCAATTTTATATATAAACAAATCAATATCTTGAATAAACTGCAATATATATATATATATATATATATATATATATTGGAGAGAACTAACATTTTTAATTTTCAATATCAAGTAAGTAAAAGGAATATAAGCTTACTTTCTATGGCGAGAATATTTCGCTGTAGCAACACTTTAAGTAGGACAAATTCATGCATTTTTCACTTTAGTTCCTATTAAAGGAAAACATGATTTTCATGGATCGTTTTTCCGTCAGTGGTACAATTAAGAAATATCATAGCTGCGAGTGTATGGTTTATTGCGTACATGTTTCATCTGAATTATAACTTCTATTAAGAATTGTTAAAAATAAATAAATCTACAGTTACTTTTTCAAAAAAGCTCTCTTTCTAACTTTTTTTCTTTTCTTCTTTTTAAGTGAAGAATTAATAAATTGGTGCGAAAACATTTCGTATACTCGAATTTTACATGCATGTAGAATAGAAAATATTTGCATATTATATTAATTTGCTCATCAAAGATAAAAATAAACAAATAATAAAAAATAAATAATTTATTTATTTAAAAATAATTTATTTATTACTAGCTGACCAGCTGGGCGTTACCCGGACCCGTGATAATAACAATCTGTTCTATACGAACACGACTGAAATCTGTAAGGCTATTGAAATCAAGTAGAATAAGGCAAACCCCGTCGTAATCGGGCCCATACAACCCGAGATCGGAAAGCGCACCCTGGCGGTAGAAAGTGCAATTAAAATATTTAAAGCTATCGATATCAGGTCGAATGAGCCAAACTCCGTCGTAATCGGGCCCATAGAACTAGAGATACCCCCGTAGTTCCACCTTCTACCGCAAGGGGTCTAATTATGTTCTGGAGGAGGCTTTTTCAGAACATTCGACCCAACCAAATTTCCTAGTAGAATTGAAATTCAACCAGGAAGATATTACTATTTCCCAAAAGAAATCATACATGCGGAAAGCCCGTTCAATTCTGTACGCAAAATGAAGAACGATTTCTGGTTTAACATTGTTAATAAATTAGAAAATTACGCTGAAAGCAAACACACTTTTTTAACTTCGAATTATCTGTGCTTGCGCGTAAAAAATGGAAATCTGCAGAAAAGAGTTGCGGAAAAGAATTCTTTTCCAATGGATAATATTCGAATTTTTTAAAGCCGAAGGCATCTTTCTACACCTGAAAGTACCCACTTTAAGCTTCTTCTGTTGGATTTTGCATATTTCGATAAAAAAATTCCTGCGACAGAAGGCATTGCCAAAATAGCAGAAATCGCGAAAGTGGGTTACGTAAACGAACGGTTTCGAAAGGGTTAATGTTGGTATTTTTTAAGACCTAAGAGTGCGTTTTGAAGAAAATGAATGTGGTTATGATCTGTTGTCTTCTGTTTGTCAGTATTCGGATTTCTCGAGTCGATGCTGATATTTAAACCTAGGCCGAAAAACGAAACTCGCTTGAGTGAATTTTGGAAATGATTTTTTCTAAGGAGGGCTAAAATTCAAAATTTTCGAAACGGATACCAGATTTTAAAAAACAAAGGAAAGTAGATTGAGCGCGGTATTTTTAATTTTTCGTATCTTGTTTATAAACCAGATTCGAATTTTTAAAGATGAAGAAATCGTTAAAAATAAAAAAAATATTTACCCTAAAAAACGTTTTCGAAAGTGTCAACGTTAATTTTTTTGTTTTTAACTAAAGGTTTCTGCCTGAACCCGATAGAATGTAGGTGTCCTTAGGTGTGTTTGTTTTTGTTTGGTTATTTTAGAGAGCCGATGCAAGATTTTATAAATCGCATAAAATCGTAATTCGCAAAAGGGAGTCCTGCGCAAATTTTTGCGAAGGGTTAATATTCGTATTTTTCGAAAACGATTGCAGATGTCGAAAGCGGAACAAATGTTGATATTGCCTAGTATTTTTAGTTTTTCGTAACTCGCTCGGAATCGCCATCGATGAGAATTTTTTTAAATCGACAAAATCCAGAAAATCACGAAACGGCGTACAGAAAATATATTTTACGCTTAACTTTCCTATTTTTTAAAACCGAAGGTGGCTTTGAAAAGAGCAAAGCCAGATCTTTAATTTGGTGAACTCGGTTTTCCGTATCTCTTGTAGTCCGGCGGATGCAAGGCTCGGAAAACGAGAGAAAAAAAAATTATTCGACGCTTCTTGATTATTTTATTTAAAGGGTTAAATGTGATTTTTTTTTTCGAACCGACCGGATCGTTCGAGACGTAAAAGTACGTTCTTCGAGAATATGTAGACGTTTTCTCCATATTTCCGGCCGTTCACCCGTGGCGAATTTTTTAAAACGGAAAGAGAAACAGGATGACTGGCACTTTCATTCTTCTCTTCACGGAATCTGCAGATAAAGGGCTGCTGAGCATGCGCCCGCGAACTTCGGAAAAGGGTTTTTTTGTTTGCGTACTTTGACCAGTTTTTAATTATTAACTACTCTAATTTTCAAAACATTAAAATTCTGAGACTCAGGTGAATCAGAAGAGGCCTTGGACTATCCTCATCTAAATTTTCAGACTTCTAGGTGCGCTAGATTTTCCTAGCCATAACAAACAGACACACAGAACGAAACTTTCGTTTATTAGTATAAATAATAAATAATTTTATTATATATAATATTATTAATATTATATATAATATTATTAATATTATATATACTATGTTATATTTGTATATTATTTATTAATTATATTTTATTATATGTAATATTATTAATATTATATTTACTATATTATAGTTATATATTTATTAATTAATTATATTTTATTATATAATAAATAAACGTAAAAAAGAGCTTGTCAAAAATTTACAATTTTCAGAAATAAAAAAAACATTTTTCTGGACTACTGTTGTTTTTATGGGACAACCAAGATTTTCTCACCTCGTACAGAAGACAATTGAGACACCTTAAAGCTAACGTGCCTCAATATCGGGAAGTCTCCTCGTATACACTTGATTTGGCAGAAATAAAATTTTGCCGAGATGTAAATTTTTCCGGTTGTCTGTTTATAAATAACACATGTAGCCGAATGTTCAGAGTAATTTAGGGTTGTTCGGGATATTAGGAGATTTTTCATTTACATCAAATCCCAACTGGCTATTTTCGGACACATTTCTGAATTAATTCTTCTCCGCTAATGCGTTGAATTCTTATTCAGAAACGATTATGTAATCGAACAGTTATTTACATTTTTCGGTAAAAGCAGAAGATATTTCAGAAAATGTTATCAAAGACTGCACGGGAAAGGAAAAAGATCGCCGTTCTTAGACATTAGATTTTCAAGCAGCAAAGAATTGTTGGGCGAACATTGGCTAATTAAAATCACACGTTGAACAGCAGTAAGAAAAGTCCGCCTTGCCGTACCATTTGCAACGAACCGTTTGAAAACAAAGGCCCAAGAGTGGCCTAATCGTTAGATGCTTTACTTTACTTTATTGCCCGAGAGGGACAACTTCTGGTTAACTGGAGTGCGGGAATCTCTACCCATCCACAGAAAAAGGGTTACCCCAAGGTTCCTGCTTGGGGCCCATTCTTTGGCTCCTCATTGCTAATGCCATCCTTTATTAATTTGAAAAACTTGGGTACCGTTAGATGCTCGGAATCCGGATACGCTACAAATTAAAAGAACCTCTGTACCTACCCTTTCCCAACGTTTTCCAAAAAATGCCAACGATGGGCCAAAAATCTGTGCTATTTGGGTTACAACTCAAGACGTTATTCATTTATCGAAAATTTTAAAATGTTCAATTACAAATCACTTCAATAATCATGTCTGAAACTGTTGTGCTTTTACGTTAAAAAATGAGTCCGTAAATATCAGAAAATTTCCAGTTGTTTAGTTGATTTTTTTTTTTTTTTAAGAACCGCCTTACACAGCAACTTCGGGGCTACTTAAATACATATTTCCGGTTTGAGTGCTAAAACAAAAAACAGCTATAACTACACTTCCAATGATAGTACGAAGAAAACAAATTTTTTTGGATATCTAATTGTACAGTCTTTCAAATAAGCATTAAAAATAACTGTGAAAATTTTCCGAAATTAGCTGTTTAAACGTGGTGAGATACCCCCTCCCCACCTTTAAAAAAAATTACCTACATTTTTTTATTTCTTTTCAAAGTTAGGAATAAATAAGATATTCTCAAAATCCTTAAATTGAATCTTTTGGTATGCTCATATGTTACACGCATGCAAAAAATATCTGCATCTTACATTCATTAGCTCATCAAAAAAATCAACAATTCCCAAATTTTATTATTACTTTAAAAGAAAAATATCCGTCATGTGTGTACTTATGCAAAAGAAGGCGTAGACAAGTACATTGGTTATATAAAGACTTTTTGCGTATTCATATTTATTCATATCAAATCCACGCAACTAATGAACAAACACTGAGGTCGATAATGAATACTATAAGAATTCTAAGAACTGACACTTTGATAGAGGATTCACCTCCAATTATAAATCTAAAAATAAATATACAAAACCATAAAATGAAAACTCGCTGGCCATTTATAAGCACAAAACAAACATTCCACGAAACAAAAACCTAACTGACTATTCATTCTCGCTAAGAAAATCTAAATTAGAGAAAAGAAAAAATATAAGTCTACTAATCTCTCAGAACAACCCCAAATTATTCTGAACATTTGCCTACATATGTATATTTATGAACAGATAACCGAAAAAAATTTGCATCTCTGGGAATTTTTATTTCTGCCAAATCGAGTGTATTAGAGGAGACTGCCCGATTAACCCGCCAAATATGGAGGGGCAGCTTCATTATTGCTGGGGCGGTGAGAAAGGGGCGCGTATTTATGTGTGCGGGCAGACAGATAGAAGGGCTGATTTATGGCTACAGAAGCCATTCCAACTGCCCTGAGCAGAAACTGTTTCGCCGGTAAGAGCTACATAAATAGCATTTTGGCCATTTCACTCCTTGGCAAAGGGAGGAGGGTTTGCACAAGCCATCTGCGTTCTAGTTCTTTTAGTTGTTAGATGAGAGCAGGCGTAGAATTTAGACTTGCAGTTCACGTTCGTCATTCCCTGACAAGTGTCTCCCTATTTTATACTCAGCTTTTTTTCACTCTTTCTCTAGAATTTTGCTTAACTACTCCTTTTCCTTTCACGAGAGGCCGAAAATGCACATAAATAAATCAGTGTACATAAATCCATATTAAAACAGAAAGCCAATTTGAGAACAATTGTGCTACAAACATACATACAGTATCCATTAATTAAATGAAACATTTTGTGTACCAAAATTTGATTCAATATATCGGCAAATTCCAACGGTCTAATTACCACTATGATTTCTGTTTTGTTTCCAATCATTTGATTCAGATAATTGGCTTATTCAGTTAGCTAGGTGATTTTGTAAATCAACTGATAATACTTAATTTTAGAAATCTTTGGTGAAAATAGACAAAATGAAATATTAACAAATAATTAAATTAACCATGGTGAAATCTAAAACATAACATTTCTCATTCATAAATAAGTGCAATATTGATATATTATAAACGGATGCCATTAACAAATGGATTGGCCTTGGAATGACAAGTTATCAACTAATAAAATCAGCTAAAATGAGATGATATCATCAGTGGAATATCTTTGTCTTTAGTCTCGTCGACAGTTTTAAATAAAGTATACATTGCAAATACAAAGGATGTGAATTATCACTTTACTAAACAGCGTACAACCAATAGAGTGAAAAAAATGCCCAGACCGGGTTTCGATCTCTGATCCTTTGGTGTAGCGCACCAAGTGCTTTACCAATTAAGTTATCCGGACGACATCCGGTCAAGCATTCTCTCACTCTTCTATGGCTAGGCTACAACCTTGCAGCAAAAGATAGAACATCAATTATGACCACAACTCCTAGTGGCATACATGAGACAAACCAAGGGATCCGGGATCGAACCCCGGTCTGGACATTTTTTTCACTATTGGTTGTAAGAACCAAGGGATCCGGGATCGAACCCCGGTCTGGACATTTTTTTTTCACTCTATTGGTTGTACGCTGTTTAGTAAAGTGATAATTTACATCCTTTGTATTTCAATAATTTACAGCGTAATTTCAGCTCTGCCGAAAAATTAATTAGTATATAAAGTACATTGTATTCTAGAAAGCATTTCAATATTTGACCAAATTGACAAAATTCTACTGCATTTGCCTATGCAAAACGGCAACTTTTATCTCACTTTCCTCAAAAGAAGGATTGAAGCAGTTAGAATCACGTCATTCAAAAGCACTATATACAAAATATAGATGACTTTAAGAAAGAATCTATGAGTGTCATTTCTCCCATCTCTATTCCGTAAGCTTGAAATCGGAAAATATTGTTAAATTTTGTACTGACAAATAGTGTGGTTGCCGTGACATGATTAAATAAACAAAATTAGTTGATGTTTCTTATAAGTTCATTATCAGAAATATTTTCTTTAAATTTCGAATTCTTTTAACAAAAATTGACGGAAATAGACAAACTAATGAGGAATTGTTGGTGTAAGCATCCATATTGAAACAGTTTAGGGTAAAAAATCACACCTTTTTCATTTTTATTTAATAAAAATAAATTTTATTTATTTTCACAATTTTATAGCAGAAAACATCTATAAATTAATAGTTTTTACTCACTATAATCCTAGATAAAAGAAAAGAAAAACATAAAAAAAAGAAAAAAGAAAGAAAACAGCAGCTTCTTGAAGAAGGAAAGAAAAAAAAATTAAAAGCCCATGCTACGCTTTAATAACACGTATTGTTAAAACTTAATAAAAATAAACGTACAAACTCATAATCAGAAACTGCTTGACAAGAAAATAACGCGGATAATACGCTATTGCAGGAGATGTTTTTTAACCAGGCATTTAATATGCGCGTATCTTTGGAAGAATCAAGAAACAAAACGCCTCTAATACCAGGTTTCAATTTTGATTAATTAGAATATTAACTGTGACTGAAACTCCAGACAGAACTTCCTCAAAACGCCGACAAATGATGCGCAGTTCTATGAGACGCAATTTTGAAACGTTTGACATTTAGAGGCAAAATATTTCCAACTAAAAGGAAATTAAAAATGGGGAAAAACACTAACAAGCCTATTCATTGCTGTGACAGCTGAGGAAAGGACGGAAACTCACGTTCTTAGCGATAGAAATCGTCTGACAGAAGTGGATCCGTTTCTCCAGGAGGGGAGGTAAAGGGGGTAAGAATGTTAAACGGAGGGGGAAAAAAGTTATAGAATAGCTGAAAGTAAAAGGGAAAACAAAAAAGAAGAATTTTGATTAAATTGCAGAAAAGAGATGTTTGAAAAGTCACACACAGCATCAAAGAAAAGCGTATTCAGAGTGAACTAATTTTGTCAGTGAAAGAAGGCAGTCAGGATTTGAATATGACGAACCGGAATGAGTTTTCAGATTTAATAAGCTAAAAAGGGAAACATTTACTCACAGGATCACAAACGTTTCACTTTGGTGATCATGAGGACACACGCACAACTTTTGAGAGAATTACAAATGGTATGTTATATTAAGGAGAGAAAAAAGAAATGTATTATTTTTTTACCTTTAAAATTGATTTTATCGTCCGAGAATAATAATAAAAGCGCGTGTGTACTTAAAAAAAAATAATAATAATTTCCAGATAGTTTTATCGGTTTGTAAATTTGATAGTCAACTGAAAATTATCTTTGTAACATCATATTCACAAGCATATTCACAAGATTTTTTTTTTATTTTAAACCAGAGGGGAATTTTTTTTTTTCAGTAAAATAATAATAATAATAATAATAAATGATAACCGTAAGATATTTCTTTAAAAAAAAAATATTTTATTTCACTACGTATTGAGAAGAAAGAACATGTGGATAGAAAAACAAATTTTTTACAGCCGTAAGTAAATCTGTGAAATAATATATATCACTTTAACAAGTACACCGAATAGGAATTCGGCATTAAATCATTGTCATATATTTTTAAATATATCAAAATATAATGTTTAGTATTGAAATTCAATAAAATATTCAAAATCCACCCTTAAAATGCAGTAAAATACTAAAAATAATAGAATTAATATAAAATTATCAACAGGTTGGCAGCACATATTTGGAAGCATTAGAAATCTGCATAATAGACATCATTTTTTTTTTTGAGAACTTTTATTGAAATTGATTGAATGATTGCCAGTAATTTGAACGCAACAAGGACTTTACGGGGAAAGTCTGATTAAAGTTCTCGCTGAGGCACCGTGGCGTGGCCCTGAAGAACCTGATTTTAAGGTATCAAAATTTGATAATTACCCCCCAAACTGTTTTAGTCCTCTTAACTACATATCTAAAATTATGAAAACATCTATGTGCGTCTAGCGATAACGGAAATATTTTCCGTTCAGATTTTTTCGATTATTATCATTGTTGTGCGATGTATTTGTTTGTACTAGGTATCAGTATTTTGATTAATGTTTCATTGTGAGATTTGTTGAGCATTTAAATTATATATCATGTAATCATTATAACAATAATTTGTTCAGGTCTTGCGGGGGAATTTGGCTTGACCATGCTATAATTGCGAGATCCGATAGTAATTGGGTGCAATTACAAATAAGTATATATTATATGTACCTAAAACCTAAAAAATTTCCAATACTTTATTTTATGTAATAATTTCATTTATTTATTACGTGTAAAATTGTCCGAGAAACAAAATCCTATATTGATGCGAACTAAAATTGATCAATATTTGCAAACCAGAAGTTTTTGATGAAAAAAAAAGCCCTATATTACCCCAATATGACGGTAATTCATAAAATATCTCATGCATTACACACAGATATAACCTCCTCAATACACGCACTAGGAATATAAAGCATTTCTATATCAGGATACTTTATGGGTAAGAATGTAATAGTCACCCCGGTCGAGTCGCCCTAACGACATGTGCTTATATGCGGACGTGAGCCAGTAGTTTAATAATCCTATTCTTTTATCATTTTTTGTTGCAAACTTCTGTTGCAATAAAACAGATGAAATGGCAAAAAACAGCAATATAGACATAAAAAAGTAAATTGAATGAAATAAGGGATAAAATAATTTGTTAGGACACATAATGGTATTAGAAGTAATTATCACTTGACTTCAATTAACGTTTGATGTGTGATAGAAAAAAGTAATATTTTATCCAAAAACTTCTCAGTAAAATCTGTGACTCAAAGAAGAAGAAAAAAAAAGAGTACCAGTTTATGTGAAGAGGAAAACTATAAGATATAGAAAAATTAGTTTAGTTAAGAAAAATAGGAAAAAGAATTGTTGTTAGACAAGGACATGTAATTTGCCTAAAAGGTCTTGTAGAAGATAGCTAACTAGATTTTTCCTTCTATATGGAGAAAACAACCACGGATAACTCTTAGAATGCACGGATAATGAAATATGTGGCTTAAAAAATCGCAAATTTTGATTATAATTAAAATTTGAAAAGCCAAGACTGGTAGAAGATTTGAATCACAAAACCCTACTCCTTTCAATTAAGATGCACTTAGTTCATTTTTATTTATTTCTAAGTAATTAACATACCTGTATGTCTTTCTTATATTTTAAGTTTGTCATAACCAGCAGTAACTATCAAAAATCTTTCTGATGTGCAAAATATTGGGTGAATCTAAACCATATTTCACACGTATACTTCTCTGAGCAAGTGGTTTTCATCAAACGATCATTCTAGCAATCATGAAATTCGGTTTACTAGATCGAACATTTACTTACTAAACTATTTGCATAAAAGTTTTTTAACAATTATGTATTTCCGATGAAATCTTCAATTTTAAAGAGACCAGAACATTTTTCCCAAACCCGGAGAGGCGCAAGAGAATCAGAATCTGAAAAGAGAAGAAACTACAAAAGTTATCAACAAATGCACATGCGATAATAGTAGTGCACACGCACGTCATGAGATTTGGAAGTGTCGAATAACATAAAGTTGGAGACTTCTGAAGAATACATTAATGTTTTACTCTTATAAGATCCCTCCCACACTCGAAAATTGTTTTTAACTAAGAAAGATAGACAGGAAACAATTGTTTTGAATATCCATTACTCGGGCGACGGTTAATAATACATAGCCTTAATGGATTACGTGAATCAATGGGTATAATTTCCACATTAAATACACACTGAAAACACATTCCAAATTTAGTCGGAAGCATATCGCACCCTGATCAATATGTTCCATTGCACTGTTCGAAAGTTACTATGTGGTATTGGCTTGCGTCATCGTTTATCATTTGCCTTTATTTCTTTGAAGAAAACTCGGGCTCAAGACTAAAAGGCATGTTTTGTCAATGGCTCTTAGAAGCAGATAAACTCTGAAGCTTCGTGATTCCATCATTTCAACAAAGGATTTAAAATCCTTCGCATCCGAATCTTTATGCAAGATAATACAATCCTTTCCAAAATGCTTGCGCGAAATCTACAGTGGCAAAGCTTATCGGAAGACAGTCTTTACCAGATTATTTCGAAAGTCATGGTTTAACACATTTTAACTTTTGGCTCTAAGACTATTAAAAGGAGCCACGTTTATCAGAACAATGTCTAAGAACTGAATTGTTTTAGAATTTCACAAATACAGAATTTCACAAGATGTTTCACATCTCAACGCAAACGAATTGCGTTACGCTGTTGTATCTATCGTATGTAACCACTGTCGCTTTTGGGGCAATGGATGATATGACCAGCCACATGTGTACTGATAATATGATTTCGCACGTGTTAGCAATAAAGTTACTTGTACTGTACATTAAGCAATGTTATTGCACTTTGGTTTTTCATTTGAATTTCACGTGCTACTGCAATAAAATTATTGCACAGTAAATCCTTTTTGTTGTCATATCTAATTAATTACATTATCTCATGTTATTTTGGTACATTTCCTTTTATCTTGGCAATAGAGTTACCAATTATTGTCATCCATTACGCAAATGTGCCAATATAGTGATCATATATTGTCGGCAATATGTAAATTTCTTGCAAGGAACCGTCATTTTCCTGTCTATAGACTGGAATATGATTTTTTTAAATCTCCAGAAATCGAAAGAGCAAACTTAAAAATAAGCATACGAAACCTAATTGAGGTTTGTCCAAAAAACATTTTGCATCGGACAGATCTAAACACTTCCTGTTTATACGCGATCATGCAGCTATATTTCACACAGAAATATAAAAATTGAGTAAAACGTAATCTATAAGCAAACTATTGAGCAATCATATAATCATTCAACCAAAATAGGTTTTTTAACTCATTAGTTTTCTGCAGTGGAATTTATTTTTTAAGTCAATTAAAGAAATAGAAAGAAGGCAGAAAGAAATACGATTTTGGATTTGATAATTGCTTAAATTTACATCCGATCTGATGACAATGCCAATATAGAAAAGCTAAAATTTGATGTAAAATATCTCCAATGAATTATGTTCAAGAGTTATAGCGTGAAGAACGGGAGAAGGAAGAGGAAATGGAAAAAGTAAATGAGGCTTGTTTTATCAAAGAAACTAACTGTTAGAAATATCTAACAATAAGGAAATATCGAATTAGCTATAAACGATAAAGCTACGACAATTCTTTTAGCTCTGATAGCTATTTCAAAATGAAAATAAACATTTTTATAACACAAAACGAGGGCCGAGGTATTTGTTACACCTTAAACTACAGTTCAAATCAAAATATGTGTAAAAAGATGAAGTAAATATATTTCACTTATTGAAAACCTAGTTTAATGAAAACGACGCGATAAAATATTTGATGCCATTAAATAATTTTACAAAGTAAGCAATATTATTATTTTGTAAACTAGAAGAGAAGATAGGAAATACAAAGCTTTGGCAATACCTTTATTATTTCACTGATATTCAGAAACAGAAAATGGGAAGTTATAAAATATATGAATCGTGAAAGTTCCAGAGAGAAAGGTTTATTTATAGAGAAAACAATTAAAAGTAATCATAATTAACTGCTTAAACATTTCATGGAAATTTTTGAAGCAAAAATAAATAAGTTGGCTATCAAAGAATGATAAGCATCTGTCATTGTTAACATGCATTAGTAAAAGCACATAGAATGTTACATGCAAAAGTTGATGATTTCGAAAACATTTCAGCTTTATTTAACGATAAAATTTACTAGAAGCATATAATTAAATAAATCTTTTTCGAAGTTTAATGGATTTTGACATAGTGAAAACTATCAAGATGTCCATCTTAGAGATATGTTTATAAGTTTTTTGCTTAATTACAGCACGCGTCTTAAATATTAGTTACATTAATCACGTCATAAAAACATTTCGATTGACATATTGAAATTGACTATTCAAATACATAAAAATAATTTTTAAAATTGAAAACTTTAATAAAAGTTATAAACACCAAAGTATAAATAACAGTTAAAAAGTTATAAATACGAAACGGACATACTTGTGTATTAATTACGTAATCAAATGTAAGCACAATTATTGGCATGTAAAATATTTGGTAAATTCAACCCATTATTTTTTTTTATCTCATTTGTTAATTTTGTTTCTAATTTGTAAAATGAATGGTAAAATATTTGATTTTTTTACTATAAGCAAATGCTTTTAAGCATGATAAAGTACTTAAAACAACAAATTCCTTTATTAGAACTGTAAATCTTTTTAATTGGTAAAAATAAAAATCTTTTCTAAGATATGATGGGATAAATTTATTGAGATTAACATTCATTTTTAGATACGTCATGTATAGCTACTTACAAGCTGGATAAATTTTGATACCGAAATTTCTTGAATAGTGTAAATAAAGTTGCGATATTTTTTCTTTTAAATAAGCTGAAAGTGTACAAATTGGTAGATGTTTGAGTATTTAACATCTAAGGTAGAGAGATGTCCAACTTACACATGTTGGACATAATGTTAATCCTATACATTATGCCCTCGGAAAGTTTATATAATTTAGGTAGGTGTCCAACTTCGCAGATTTTACTGCAGATGTATAACGTTAGTATAACACGACATTCATGAAAGATTTTGGTTACACTATCATCGAATCGTTTCAAAAATGGAAAAATTCACCATCAAAAAGTATTAGAGTTGATATAAGAGTAGAATCTAAAATATCTGGTAACAATAGAAGAACAAATCTAGCATAGAGAAAAGACAAAACTCGCATACAAATATGAGATGGCAATTCATTTATTTCATCATCTATACATAAAGGGAGGATTCATTCCAAGCTGAATCTGAATATTCATCCATAACTTTAACATTAATAAATATATTTTAAGGTATTTTCCAATAGATTTACCTTACTGTGCGAGAAATATGATGGCATCGCCATAGGAGATAGAAGTCGGCCAATTTCCTGTCCAAACAACATTGAGCCAGGTGCTCCATATTTCGGAATGAACTGATACATTGTAAAAAAAAATTGCTACAATAAAATTACAATTACCATAAAATTACTGCAGCAATTAACGGTAAATTCACACCCGTTTTTAGTCTTTTTCAGCGTAATGTGTATGTTGTTACTGACCGAACTAGAATATACTTCCATGATGTAAGATGTCATAATTTTTTACAAAAAGCACAGAAAATAAATCTATAATTGAAATAGCGCTAGAATGTCATTATTATCGCTAAAATTCTGTACGAAAATTTGTGTTAAACTTTGAATCAGACACTCTTGTCTTTTTAACTAAATAAGTGAATGGCGACCTTAATGTTATGATATTTTTTTTATTTTTTTTTATTTTTTTTTTTTGTTATTGTTCAAAGTTTATTCACCAAGTAAATAGTCAAAACTACGAAGTATCACTAGAATAAATACTACTTCAACCACTAAATTCAGCCACTTTACATTTAATACACTTAAGATACTTTAATTACACATACAACTTTCAATCTAGTCTATTTATTGCAATCATGTGACACGAGAAACAATTTTCTGAAATAGAAAGACTAAAATAATTAACACATACAAAAACTGACATTAATTAAGATTTCCAAAATTATTACAATTTAAAGTTTAAAAGACAAAAAAAAAAAAAAAAAAAAAACATTCAAAATTTGGAATCAGAAAATGATAATGGTGATAATATAATGCACAAACATATCCATACAATGTGCGTGTGTGCCCATACCAATACAAACTTGCTTATATATATATCTGTGTGTGTGTGTGTGTGTGTGTTCAATGAAATAATTCTACTTTAATAAACCTCCCCAACATCACGCCAGTGGAAAATTATGTATACCCAAATGTCATAATCAAAAAGCAAGACAACTGATGATGTATATCAACAATAATTTTTGAGCGACATAAGATGTATCTAACAACCATGTCTTTACATCTTGAATACAAATAATTTCCAAAATACCAATATTTTACAACTGAAGATGTAATAGTTACCCAGGTCAAGTTTCACGCTAAGTCTGATTTTGTGCGAAAACGTGACATGGTTTTTCTACAAGGCCGTTGATATTAATGTCCTTTCATGTATAAAGATTCATTTGGATTCACATACAATGCATTGAAACATTTATAAAGTATACGTTAACAGCAGGAATGTAAAAGTAATTCGTTTCTAACTTTACAATATTTTACAACAAATAAATACAGATGCAAGTTTCAAAATCAAACATAAACTAAAATGAATTAAAAAACTGTATTTTTTTCGTCTTAATACAGCCAAATATAAATAAATAAATAAAATAAAAAATACTGATTATGATATTGCAACAATTCAGGGAATAATAATTACATTAGCCCTTTCGAATCGGAATTTTATTTCAATTTTGAGAAAAAATTACTTTAGATTTTAAAATAAAAATCCCTGACGGCTCGGCCTACAGGCACAGGTAGATTTCGAAGACGCAGAACGTGGGGAGCCTGTTTGTCGGGAATTGCGGAAGAAATGACCTTTTTGCGATGATGCTGCAGTTGGAACCGCCTACTTCGAAACGAAACTTGTTTGCAGGCGGAGCCAGTAAGGATTTTTTTTTTTTTTTTTTTTTTTTTTTTTTTTTGCTATAAGAGTTGATCCTATAAAAAACATGTCAATATAAAAGTTTTAGATAATATTAAGAGGATTTATAATATATTTAAGCGGATTTGAAATATTGGGAATTGACGAAGTTATGAATTTTTTTCTTCTAAAACCCTCCCTTCCCTCTCCCCCTTAAGGCAATTTTTAATTATATCAAAAATCTGTCATACATAAGTTTTTGGCACTATTCCTAGAAGTAATAATAACTTCAAACGGATTCGATACGTATAAGAATAAAGAAATTATGAGGATTTTTCTGTTTTCACAAAAAGCCCCCCCATTCCCCCCCCCCCCTTGGTTCGATTTTGCCCATTAACGAACTTGACCGAGATTTTATGACCCTTGATTTTATGTATCAGTTTCGAAAAGATGCGGGAGTTGGAACCGCCTACTTCGAAAAATAACTTGTTTGCAGGCGGAGCCGGCAGGGATTTGTTTTGTTTTTAATTTTTTTTTTGCTATAACGGTTGGTCCTATAAAAAACTTGTCAATATAAAAGTTTTAGATAATACTAAGAGGATTAACAATAATTTTACTCGGATTTGATATCTTGTGAATTGACGAAGCTATGATTTTTTTTTCCTAAAACCCCCTTCCTCCCCCCCCCTTGGGGCCATTTTTAATTATATCAAAAATCTGTCATACATACATTTTCGGCCCTTTTCCTAGAAGTAATAATAACTTTAAACGGATTCGATACGTATAATAATAAAGAAATTATGAGGATTTTTCTGTTTTCACAAAAAGCCCCCCCCCCCATTTCCCCCCCTTGGTTCGATTTTGCCCATTAACGAACTTGACCGAGATTTTATGACCCTTGATTTTATGTATCAGTTTCGAAAAGATGCGGGAGTTGGAACCGCCTACTTCGAAAAATAACTTGTTTGCAGGCGGAGCTGGCAGGGGTTTGTTTTGGTTTTAATTTTTTTTTTTTTTTTTTTGCTATAACGGTTGGTCCTATAAAAAAATATGTCAATATAAAAGCTTTAGATAATACTAAGAGGATTAATAATAAATTTACGCGGATTTGATATCTTGTGAATTGACGAAGCTATGATTTTTTTTCTTCTAAACCCCCCCCTTTTCCCCCCCCCCCCCTTGGGGCCATTTTTAATTATATCAAAAATCTGTCATACATATATTTTCGGCCCTTTTCCTAGAAGTAATAATAACTTTAAACGGATTCGATACGTATAATAATAAAGAAATTATGAGGATTTATCTGTTTTCACAAAAAGCCCCCCATTTCCCCCCCCCTTGGTTCGATTTTGCCCATTAACGAACTTGACCGAGATTTTATGACCCTTGATTTTATGTATCAGTTTCGAAAAGATGCGGGAGTTGGAACCGCCTACTTCGAAAAATAACTTGTTTGCAGGCGGAGCCGGCAGGGGTTTGTTTTGGTTTTAATTTTTTTTTTTGCTATAACGGTTGGTCCTATAAAAAACATGTCAATATAAAAGTTTTAGATAATACTAAGTGGATTAATAATAAATTTACGCGGATTTGATATCTTGTGAATTGACGAAGCTATGATTTTTTTTCTTCTAAAACCCCTCTTTTTCCCCCCCCTTGGGGCCATTTTTAATTATATCAAAAATCTGTCATACATACATTTTCGGCCCTTTTCCTAGAAGTAATAATAACTTTAAACGGATTCGATACGTATAATAATAAAGAAATTATGAGGATTTATCTGTTTTCACAAAAAGCCCCCCCCATTCCCCCCCCCTTGGTTCGATTTTGCCCATTAACGAACTTGACCGAGATTTTATGACCCTTGATTTTATGTATCAGTTTGGAAGAGATTTATGCATAATTTTTCCAGTTATCGTGGTCAGAAAAAAGTGACATAGATAGATAGATAGATAGATAAACTTTTGAACTGGGGGTGGTTTTGGGTTCTGGGAGTCATGATCGGCGTAGATCTGCAAAAATTTTTCAAAATTTCCAACTTAGGTGAGAATGTAATAGGTAGTATTTCTTACGAAATCTACCTAAAAATTATAAAGTAAAAAATTAAAAATAACTATCTAAATGAAGAAAAATATGTACGGAAATCTAACGACTGTCATTGATTGAAATCTGAAAAATATAGTTATTTTCCTTACTATTAATATGACAATAGATTGTGGAAAATTTTTTGAAGACGTTTGGAAAATGTTTTACAACAGAATTAAATAGGCATAACTTTCCAGTATATTTTTCTTTTTTATCATAAATTATTGCTTCAGACAAATAACCCCTATTTTCAAAATTAAAGTTATAAAACAGCTGTTTGAAATACACTATATTGCCAAAGGTGATTGGTCACTTGCGATTTTAGACGTTTTGTTAACTATCTAGAAAAATACATGAGGAATTAACCTGAAACTGCAGGTGTGTAAACAGTATAGTATAGGTTATATATATCCGCGAAGATTTTTTCACGAAACCCCATAGGGGACTGTCAACAAATTGAAAAAGAACGAATATCTTTTGGATAACCCTGTAAAAACTAATGTAGCAAAGGCGTTCAAACTCGAGATTGTTAATAAGAGGCTTATTGTAATATACTATGTTCATTTGTATGAGGATAGCATGTATACTCGTAGAGAAATTAAGGTTTTTATAAAAACAGTCCCAAATTTTGCGTAGTTTTTTGCCTATAATTTGCAGAGCTCTTAACATAAAAAAAAGTTATTTTCAGAAAATATGACAAATAACATTGTACATATAACTCTGTAATCAGAATTAAAAAATAATAAAAATTAGATGAAAAATGAGCAGGTTTACTAAAAACTGTTTCACTGCGCATGCGTGAATGCAATCAAAATATAATATGCATAATGTATTAGCTAAGTATATAGAGCAATTTTTGTGAAAGTCTCAAAATCCTAGCTTGAAAATTCTGAAAATTATCATCGATAGAATAAGCTCGAAATCCGTTGTTCCCAAAAAGAAGCAAAAAGATGAGGGGTTGTATCAAATATCTGTTGATTAGTGCCAAGATAGCGTACACAATATTTCACGTACTACTATATTTGGATACAACCCCTCATATTTTTGCTTCCTTTTGGGAAAAATAAGAGGGAAAACCTGCCGCGCATGCGCGGTAGCGTATTACTGCTTTTTTGTTTACTGTTTATTACAGTTAATTTTACGGTATAATACTGACAGCTGGGATGCCCAGTATTATACCATAAAATCAACATTTATTTATTTATTTATTTATTTATTTATTTTTTTGCAGTCTGGTTTCTAGATTGTAAGAAAATAAGAAGAATTACGCTGATTTCCATTACAATTTCCGGATTTTTCCGGATTTTTTTTCCGATGAAAGAGATTTAGTGAATGTATCAAAACGTTTGGATTTGAGAATATCTTTGACAGATAATGCTACATTTTCATTTTCTCTAAAGTTGTGGGATTTACTTTTATTATTACTCTACAGAAGAAAAAAAATCCATAAAAATATTGAAATTGTATTGGTAAAATACGGAAAATCTTTTTAGAATGTAAAAATATATATTTTTTAAAAAATCCTAAAACTGTAGCGAAAATGACAAATTAACCAGACTTTTAGCACTATTGTCTGTCAAGGATATTCTTAAAATCGCTAATTTCTGATACATTCACGAAATCCTTTTATTGGAGGTTAAAAATTCCGCAAAAATAAGGAAATTGTAGCAATGAAAGGAACATTTTTTCCGCAATTTGTAGATTGCGTAGAATAAGAAATAGAGTTGTAATTTTTCCAACTGAGTGAAAAGATGTTCAAAACAAGTGTCGAATCAGGACCTTTTTTTTTTTTTTTTTGCTTAAATTGCCATTGCTCTACCACCTGAGCTACCAAGACGACACACTGGCCGACACAATTCACTTCCTTTTACCAATAACATCTGATTTGACGTTTCAGATATTATCAGAATATGCAATTTTGTCTTCTTCTGCATTCTCTTCTTCAACAAATCCGTAGACCATCAACTTTTCGGTTTTGTGCTGTCATAGATTAATGCAAATTTGAAGCAACCATGGAATCGGAAAGTTTAAGAGATGCTACACAAAGTAAAATTTAGTCGGAAGAAATGTACAAAAAATCGCGTTTATGACTTATATTAACCCCTTAACTGCGTATCCCGAACTCAGTTCGGGCAAGAAGAGTTTGCTTGTTTTGTTACTAAAAGCTTTTGCACACCAGTAATTATTTAACGCAACCTTCGCTTTATTAATCGGCAGACCATTTTCGATTACACAAAGCAAATATTTTAGTACGGAAAAAGTGGTGTATTGTGCCTATTTTTTGTTTATGGTGTCAAAAAACCTCCAGCAGTTAAGGGGTTAAGAGTCTGATATGGCGACTTCTATGTAAGCGAGAGGGATTGAAGAATTTAAGAAAATTCAGCATGTTTTCTGTTTATAACATGCCGCAGAGTTTTCCAACCAAATGTAACACCATTTTCAGGAAACTTAGTGTAGTAGAAACAATATACTGCAATATAAATACATTAAATACTTGATGAAATAGGAGCATTTGTGGGAAATAATTTTTAACTGCACATGCGCGAACGATAATAAAATCTGTTTTTCATAACTTTATAGTCAGCTACATAGGGCAAGTCATATAAAAAGGTCAGTCGAATACTGTAAGAATTCAGAAACACATCGACAGTATAATGAGTTGAATTTTAGTTGCTTCCTACATATAACACATGGGCTGATAAGTTCCCGGTCTAATAAAGAAAACACAACTTTTTAACATAATTTTATAACTTTATTACTTTATAACTTTAATAATAAATAATAATAATTTAATAATAATAATTTAATAATAATAATTTAATAATAATTTAATAATAATAATAATAATTTAATAATAATAATTTAATAAATAAATAATGATAATAATTTAATAATAAATAACAATTTTATAACGAAAAAGCTACAAACAGTGCTCAGAATCATAGACTCGTTGTTGTTTTTGGTCAAAAGTCAACACGCGCGGCACCCACTTTGACAACAGCTTTTTCATAGACAAATGTTCATTCAAAATAAAACCTACACGTTCCTTGGATATCTTCACAGTATGAGCTATCTCCAGCAACTTTACTTTACGGTTCCCCAAAACGATTTTGTGGACTTCTTTTATGTTTTCTAGAGTAATCACCTCTTTTGCATGGTGCATCACTGGTGTCCGTACGACCACGTTTAAATTCAGAAAACCAATCAATAATGGTTGATTTACCTGGTTCAGTGTCCGGATAATGCTTATCAAGCCAAGCTTTTGTTTGAACGGTGTTTTTTCCCATTAAATAACAATTCTTGAAATTCTTGTTTATCCATTTTTTTGTTTATCAAGAAAGTCGTTCAACTAAAACCACTCTAACGTTTTTTCCACACGGCGAAACGTCATGACATTTTTTCCACTACCTTTTAAAGGTTAGTATTTACGAAAAAAAGCATCGGTTCGGCGATTGCAGCGCCATCTGTGTGCCAGACAGGGAACTTATTAGCCAATGTGTTAGCTGGATAATAAGGGATTTTTCACAAGCTGTCACTTTTAATTTTTTTTTTTTTTATTGTAATATTTTACTGATGTTGTAGTCCTTTTTGAAACAACTAACAAAATGAGCCCATTCCAATAACAATAAATAAATAAACAAAAGAATTATCAAAGTAAAAGCAATCATTCAAAAGCTACGCGTGAACATACGTTAAGTACAAATTCCTTTGTTGGCAGTCGGTTAATAAAAAATCACAATTTTTGGAAATTCCCTTATCATCCAGCTACTTTCAAAAGCAACTGAAATTCAGCTACCTATATCGCTGATATCTTTCTGAAATTTCCAATATTCGTTTAATATATTTATATTTTAATTGCAGTATATTGTTTCTATTGCACTTTGGCACGTTTCCTGAAAGTAACGTTACATTTAGTTAAAAAGCATGCGTGCTAAAAAAAAAAGAAAAGAAAAGAAAAGAAAAGGGAAGAAAAGAAAAATGCCATTAAGAAAAAAGAAACTTTTATATCTTCATGTATATACGTGTTATTTTTACACAGATTAATATAAATGTTTTACAGGAACCATATCTTCTACAACAATAGATCATTTCGAGCATTTTATTTTTCAAAGTGATCGCAAATATTTTTTTATTCAATTTGTCGTTGGTCCCCTAAATGCCCTCGTAACTAAACCTTCACTGAAAAACATGAGGTCAAACGTGTTCTTTACATTCCTAAAGCTTCGAAAAAAATTGTTAAATATTTATCTAGTTAATTCGACAAAACGTATAAAATTTAAAATGCTCTGACTTTGGGTCATATAGTGTATATTCAACTATAGAGAAATGGGGAAAGGGAAATTTCTAAGTATTCAATCTCAATTTAAACTACACAGAAAAAAATAAAACCCAATTTGGGTCGAAAGATTCTTAGGATTGAAAATAGGTATTTAACAGTGCCCAAAATGGATACACAGTGGTAACTAAAACAGGCATGACCCAATTTGGGCACATACCTAAGAATCTTTCGACCCAAATTGGGTTTTATTTTTTTCTGTGTACGCATTTATTAAAAGCCAATTGCAGAAGTTAATTAATCCATCATCTCATTAAAAAACAAATTAAAGAAAAACTCCTGCTCAGTAAAATATCTTTACTGTATCGATTCGTTTTCGAAATGAAGGATTGGAAACACAATAAAAATACAAATAGAATGCAAATTGCATTTTCAACTAATGGAGTGGGACAACTGTGTCACTCTTTTAACAAACATGGATAACATTCCATTTTTTAATAAATTAGGTATTTTAATTAATATTCAATCTAATGAAAAACTCCCAGATCTTACAAATTATTACTCAGAAATAACTAGAATAAATAAATTTAAAAAAAAACTTTCATTCTCAAAAAAGAGTCAAATACAAATTTAAGTTCCAGATTTCAAAGTAATTAGTACACGGAATTAAGAAAACAGATACATTCCTCTTTCCTAAAGAAAAAAAAAAGAAAAGAAAAAATGACTATACATATTTAATGCAAGTATATATCCCGATTGAAAAAGCAAGAAGATGCAGCTAATCTCGAGCACTCTGCCTCCCTACCTCTCCTACAAATGCACACATTTATATGTATATATTTTTACGATTTTAGAATACTTAATGAACAAGTGTGTATTTTATTTTTATTTTTTCGTATATCAACGCAAGCGGAAATTTTTTATTTCATTAATAAAATCAATTGCTTATGTATAATGACGTTATGGAATAAAAGCAAATTTTCTCGCATGTTTTTTTTCCAAATGCATTAATTTTTGGAAATGCATTTTCGGAATTAAATCCATTGATGAATACATCATTTCAAATGAAGATTTCATACAGTTGTCACTAATTAATGGATTGATTAGAAATTCGTTAGAAAAAAAAAACGTTTCATTCTTTCTTATGAAAATTCAATCTAAATGCGGCGATACAAAGCAAAATGGTGTAAGATGACTAGAATATTTATAATTGTTGAAAAGGAGACACAAATATTTTTTTAATTAAATATATATATATATATATGAACTGAAAACTTAATACTTTAACATCGGACTATACAACAATCTTTTTTATTTATCTATACTTCGGCCATGAGTATCACTTTTGTTTTATTAACCGTATTTAATACAAAATATACATACTTAAACAATACTGCATTATAAATATGAATCTATGATAATAATGTCCATTATTATTTACATTTATTAAAAATATAAATACAGATTATTATTATTATTAGTAGTAATGGTACTGTAGTATAGTAGTAGTAGTAGTAGTAGTAATGCAAATTTTACTAAAGAAACGCCCACAGGCGGAGCTGTAATCACAGCTTAGTGTTATTTGTAGAAAAACTATTTCATGTTTTACAGACCTTAACCCCTTCAGGACGGACGGCTTTTACACAAATTTTATTCGGTTGGCACCACTTTTTTAAAAAAAAGCTACCTTTACTTAAACTATCACAAAAATGCTCTAATTAGAGAAAGCAAATATTACTTTTATTTTTTACTGGTGCCTAAAACAAATTCTGTATGCTCTTTTTGAGGGTGCATATATGCACCCATGGTCCCGAATGGGTTAATAATTTATATCCGAAAATAATATATCTATGTATAAAGAATACAAAACAATTGATTTAATGAGCACAGTCGATATAGTGAGGACTACCGTTATACTGACTGTCGTTTAGACGACTTATTGAACTCGAAGCACACATGACATCATTATAATGATCGTCTCATTAAATTAACAATTTATGTGTCCGAAGTCCACAGGTCCAATGTTACGATAATTGCCGTATTCACAGTTTATAGGCACGAAGCACACAGGCCCTCGTTATAATGATTCTCATTTTAAAGATTTTGGGGGCTAAAGCGCATAGGACCCAGTTATGGTGGCCGCTGTGTTTGTTAGGCTATTCCATTTTATATTTTTACCCCGGAGACCATAAGATAAAGCGGAAAAAGCTGTGCGGTTTAGCTATTTTACATATAAAGAAAATATGAAAATTTTAAACTATGAATTTTATCGAATTCAAATTTATTTATTTTTTTTCCTTTTAGTTAATTTGCTTTATTGTGAAGTTTGTTTCATACACTATTCGATTTAATTTAAGAACAAGCCATCGATATAAAATTCTTAGTGTAATATAAATAAGTATTTCTAAATGTTAATTTAAAATAAAAATTGTAAAAAAAAAAAAAAAAAAAAAAAAAAAAAAAGACTACAGTTTCTAAAATAAGAAGTTTTTTCTTTTCATTTATTAGAATGTTCATGATACAGAAATATCTTTTGACTTTCCGATCTTGCTTAAGCAAAGACAGCTTTCATTTTCTCTTTCATTTTTCTTTTTTTTTTTTCTCTCTCTCTCTCTTTTTTTTTTTTCTTTTTGGTCTGAAAAGAAAGTTACAATCTTTGGCAAAATTAAACAGTAAATGAAAGGGAAGAAGGGGAAAGTTTAAAGAAAAGTTTTTAATTACCACAAAAAGTACTTTCTTACCAAGTTAGTCTTATCACTGAGCAAAGCCAGATTATGATCTAGCCATATCAGACGTTTGTCTAGGGCCCTAAGATATTTTGGGGCTTGCAAAGGAAATTGTGAGTTTTAATCTTGAAACTTATATTTTCCTGTACATTTGAAACATGCATAACTAAACATATTTTGAGAATATTGCAAATAAAATTATTTCTCCAGCCATTCCATAAAAAGTATTACAAAATAAAAAACAAAATCAAATCTGTAGTATAAACATCTTATTGCGCACAAGATTTGCTCAAATAAAGCAAAAAATCTCGTGGATAAAAAAACATGTCTTATGTTAAAAATGAATTTTTTTTCTTGAAATATTCCCTTTTATGATTGGAAATAGACTACTTTAAACTTAATTATTTAAAAAAAATTTATTAAATCTAGAAGAAATACTTAGAGCAATGTGTATTTTTTCTATGGAATTTAAAGTGTCTTTATTTTTTATTCATCAGAGCCGCCGAGATTTCTAGTCTGTTGTGTATTGTAAAATTCAGACTCTAATTACGTGACCAGAAAAGTCTGACCCTTGCACATGTTTTTGTATAAAATTTACCATTAGTTAACAAGGAAAGGAGGGGCGAGTGAGAAAAATATGCTGAGTTTAGAGCTTACTTATAGTATGAGTTGAGGGAGGGAGAATGCGGTCTCAGAGACCGCTCACAATAATTCTCAAACAATGTCTGTCACAGCAGTTAAGGGTTAAACATAATTATTAAAAAAATATGTTTATTAAATCTAGGAGAAATATTTAGAGCAATATCTATTTTATATATGAAACTTAATGTGTCTTTATTTTTTATTCAGAGCTGATATTTCTAGTCTATTGTGTAATTCGGATTCTAATTCAGTGACCAGAAAAAGTCTGACGCTTGAATAGGTTTTTGTATAAAATTTACCATTAGTTAATTAAGAAAGGAGGGGCGAGCGAGAAAATTATGCTGAGTTTAGAGCTTACTTATAGTATGAGTTGAGGGAGGGAGAATGCGGTCTCAGAGACCGCTCACAATAATTATCCGGCAATGTCTGTCACAGCAGTTAAAGGTTAAACATAATTATTACAAAAATATGTTTATTAAATGCAGGAGAAATATTTTGAGCAATATGTATTTTTTCTATGGAATTTAAATTGCCTTTATTTTTTTTTTTTTTTATTAAGAGTCAAAATTACTAGTCTATTGTGTAAAATTCGGACTCTGATTCAGTGATCAGAAAAAGTTTGACGCTTGCACAGGTTTCTGTATAAAATTTACCATTAGTTAACAAGGAAAGGGAAGGAGGGGCGGAGGGGGGCAAGAAAAATATGCTGAGTTTCGATCTTACTTATAGTATGGGTTGAGGGGTGGGGGGGGGATGCTGTGCCTAGGCCTCTGTAAGTACCGTAAGTACTTGTAACTACTGGGTCGAAACTGGGGGTAAACTTACAGGTACCGTAAGTACCTGTAAGTACCGTTGTACCTCTAAGTACCGTAATCGGGCCCTGTTACTAACATAGTACTATGGTCAATACAGGCAAAAAAAACTTAATAACATCATATAATTAAGAAATGCGCAAGTTCTTTCGAAAGAACCTTGTCTTTCTTCTTAAGGTGCAAAGAAGACGTGTTACTACTTTGAAGGCAGGGGCAAGAACTATCAGTTTTGAGTTTTGTTCCTGCATTCACAAAGCGACAGCACGTCTTTTTTGCGCCCGAAGAAGAAACACAAAGCTCTTTCGAAAGGCCTTCCACATTTCTTAATTTTATGGTGTTATTAAGAAGGTTTCTGCCTTCATTGTATCACACCAGTTGTTCAATATTTTAATATGAGTACTATTGTCAGTAAGGTTGCAAATTAAATATTAAAAATTACCAAAGACAATGCAATTAACAAAGTAACCTGTTATTACTACCTGTAAATATTATATTGAAATTAAATTTCTTATGAACAATATAATTATCATTTATCAAATTATCGTACTTTAACAAAAGTGATAAAAATAAAGGTGACAACAATTTTGAAAAATTTGCAAAAATATCGATTAAAAAAAAAAAAAAAAAAAGATATTCTAGCTATATCATTTCAATTAAACGGAATTTTAAAAAATAATACCCACAGTAATTTAGACGTTATTAATTATTTTCTTCACCACGGCACATATTTAAAGTATCTATTCGACCCCAGTAAGTTTAGTAAAAGACAGTTTACAAAACTGACTGTCGTCGCTTTGACTGGAACTGAAAAAAAAAAAAAAAAATCCAAGGAACTATCAACTTTTATTTTTCCTAACTGATCAATGAGAGCAGAGGGAGCTGATAATTTCCTACGTTTGTTTTATTTATTTTCATAAAAGAAATGAAGGTTTTTCTACATTAATTTTTTTACAAGCTTGTTTACATGGAAAACAGCAGCTTTTCCTGCTAGCAAAATAAACCTTTTTTTCCTTTACACTTTTTTTTCTTCTTTTACTCTGCTTTCATAAAATAAAACACTATATATTTAATAAAACTGCACTTTGAATTAAATCCACAACTTGTGTCTACATGTGAGTAATTCCCAGAAAAGTGGGAATTTCATGTCCCAAGGATCTCGTGAACGTATTTTTTTTTTTTTTACAAAAAGAAAAAAATAACGATTTAAACTATCAATATTAATCAGTTATACATATAATCTGTGATTATGTGCTTACTGAAATTAAAATATATATATATATATATATATAAGCGAAAATGATTTAATTAATAATAATATAAACTTTCTTGACTTAAAAATTAATATTACTAATAATTATAAATTAATTTTTGATATTTATGATAAGAGATTTGATTTCCCATTTAAAGTAAATATTTTTACCAATTTTGCTTCATGTTTACATAAATCTGTTTATAAAAATATAATTATCAATTATCTACATCGTATAAAATACTTATGCTCAGATATAAATAAAAACAAAAATATTAGATATATTCGAGATCAAGCAAAAATATATGGTTATCCAATTTTTATGATAAATTCAATCATCAACTCTTTTAAATAACATTTATTATATAATTTAAATATAAACATGGTATGTAATAAATTATTGTTTTAGTGTGCGATAACATATAAAAAATATAGAAAATAATAATTATAACATACATTATTACAATTATAACATATTAGGAAATTTAATATTTAATATTTGTTTGAAAATTATATACACTTTATATAGAAAATTACAATTATAACATACATAATTACAATTATAACATATTAGGAAATTAAATATTTGATTGAACATTATATACACTTTGTATAGTTGTGATTGTGCGTTGCCGATCACCTCTGTTTAAGGTGTTATTGATGTGCAGCTTTCATACATTTATAAATTAACTTATACAATGACAAATTAAATTATACATGGATAACATTGGTGATTATAACTCATAAACATATCTATTTGCAATATATATAAATATAAATATATATAGTTTTTATTTTTGTCTATGAATAATTAAATTTAACAAGTATTTTAATTTCTGCATTGCATTAATTTGATTGAAAAACAGTAGTAATACTATTAATTATCAATTTTATAAATTTTGAGATATTTTGAATTGTTAATGAATTATTTAATTAGATATTTAAATTAATCTATGAAATATAAAATATATTTACAATGTAGTATAAATTAAACATTAATTATTTAATAACAAGTCTAATATATATTTAAGTAATAGTAAAAATAAAACATTAATTATTTAATAATATGTCTATAATATTAGTGGATTAACACAGCTGGCAGCAAAAACAATTTGAATTAAAATAATATATATTTTACATAATATATTCTTGTTAAGAATATCTGAAATGCTGTGCAAGTTGAATTAATTCTGTGTAGAGTTATTCATATAGTAGTATTATATTTTATTTGAATTTAAAGTAAAACTACAAGTTAGTATTGTTTTTTAAAGTTTATTTATATAATTAAATCTAATGAAGTGAGTATGTAACTAATAAAGTGGATATCTAACTAAATATTAATTATGAATTATTATAATACCAATAGATGGCGACACTTTACCTTTCAGGTAGTTGTTGATAAATTAAATATAATATTAACAATATTAACTATAGAGGGAGCTATTGATTGTATATTAATTTTACTTTCAGGAATTAAAATTGGATGGAGTAATATATATTCACGGATATAATTTTGTTATAAGTGTATTAAAACCAGAATTATTTTGTGTGTTTTTGAATCATTTGGTGTTTGGGTGTTATCGATGGGGTTGTGTTTTAAAAAAAGTGTGCTCTCAACTTGTCTTTCAAATCATTTCTCTCAACTCGACTTAGTCAACATGTATGATGCATTGCCATGTGGATGTGAATATTATGCAGAAGTTGTGACATTTTAAGGATTCTGTATAATTATTGTGAGTAAAATATTTTATCTACACTTTACGCGTTCATATTTCCAATTTTATTATTTCAAAACTGTTATCTCGTGGAATTTCGTGAGGTGTTAAATACAGTTTTTGGGATAATCGATGTGAGTGAAATATATTGTATATTCTTAATGGTTTCTTATTTCCTATTTAAATATTTCCAAATTTTAATATTTCCAATTGTTGTCTGGTAATAATTCAGTGTACCTGGATGATTCTACTGATCTTAGCATTATGCCAGTAGAATTATGAAACACTGAATTATTATTTAAAACACATGTGGGTGCATCCAGGCTGATGAGTACATGTGCATGTGTTTTTTCATATCCAATTCATATTTAATTCTCGTGTGGTCCAATTTTCCATTGTATATGGTTCATATTTAATTTATTAATCCATTAGTATTTACTTAATTGCAACTCCAATTTATATATATATATATTTTTTCCCCTTTCTCTCTATTTCTTTTTTCTTTTTTCAATATTCTTTAGGTATGAGTAAAATTTGGCCAATTACCATTGAAGCACAAGCTATGGTAATATTATGTTTGCACATGTTAATTATTAGCTATGTGGTATTCTGTCTACACAATATCATTAATTATCTCTTTGGAGATTTAAGTAGAATGATAATAGAACTTGATATGTTTTTTGAAATTCATAGATATTATAATTATATATATATATATTCCAAAGAGATATATATATATATATAATTATAATATCTATGAATTTCAAAAAACATATCAAGTTCTATTATCATTCTACTTAAATCTCCAAAGAGATAATTAATGATATTGTGTAGACAGAATACCACATATCTAATATTTAACATGTGCAATCATAATATTACCATAGCTCGTGCTTCAATGGTAATAGGCCAAATTTACTCATACCTGAATAATATAAAAAGAAAAAGAGATAAAGGGGAAAACAAAAAAAAATTATAAATTGGAGTTGCTATTAAGTAAATACAAATGGATTAATAAATTAAATATGAACCATATACAATTTAAAATTGGACCACAAGAGAATTAAATATAAATTGGATATGAAAAAACACATGTAGATGTACTCATCAGCCTGGATGCACCCACATGTGTTTTAAAAAATAGTTCAGTATTTCATAATTCTACTGGCATAATGCTAAGAACAGTAGAATCATCCAGGTATACTGAACTATTACCAGACAACAATTGGAAATATTAAAATTGGAAATATTTAAATTGGAAATAAAAAACCATTAAGAATATATAAAATATTTTACTCACATCGATTATCCTAAAAACTTTATATATCACTTCACGAAATTACCACCAGATAACAGATTGAAATAATAAAATTGGAAATAAGAACACGTAAAGTGTAAATAAAATACCTAACTCACAATAATTATCCATAATCCTTAAAATATCATAACTTCTGCATAATATCCATGTCCACATGGCACGCATCATACATGTTGATTTAGTCGAGTTGAGAGAAATGATTTGAAAGACAAGTTGAGAGCACACTTTTTTAAACACAACCCCATCGATGACACCCCAACACAAAATGATTCAAGAACACACAAAATGATTCTGGGAATAATACACTTATAACAAAATTATATCCGTGAATATATAATTACTACATTCAATTTTAAACCCTGAAAGTAAAATTAATATACAAGCAATAGCTCCCTCTATAGTTAAATTAAACATAATATTAACAATATAATCCTCATCTACCTGACAGGTAAAGTGTCGCCATCTGTTGGTATTATAATTATTCATAATTAATATGCAGTTACAAATCCACTTTATTAGTTACATATTCACTTTATTAGATTTAATTATATAAATAAACTTTAAAAAAACATACTATCTTGTAGTTTTACATTAAATTCGAATAAAATCCTACGATATGAATAAATCTACACAGAATTAATATATCCTGCACAGCATTTTAGATAATCTTAATGAGAGTATATTATGTAAAAGAGATATTATTTTAAAACAAAGTGCTATTTGCTACCAGCTGTATTAATCCACTGATATATATTATAGACTTATTATTAAATAATTAATGTTTTATTTTTACTATTACTTAAATATATGTTAGACTTGTTATTAAATAATTAATGTTTTATTTTTACTACTACTAAATATATTTTAGATTTCAGAGATTGATTTAAATATCAAATTAAATAATACATAAACAATTTAAGATATCTCAAAATTTATAAAATTGATAATTAATAGTATTACTACTATGTATCATTCAAATTAATGCAATGCAGCAATTAAAATATTTGTTAATTTTAATTTTCATAGATAAAAAAATAAAAACTATATATGTACTTATATATATTGCAAATAAATATGTTTGTGAGTTATAATCACCAATGTTATCCATGTATAATCCTATGTGTTAGTGTATAAGTTAATTTATAAATGTATGAAAACTTCACATCAATAACACCGTAAACAGAGGTGATCGGCAACGCACAATCGCATACTATACAAAGTGTATATAATGTTCAATCAAATATTAAATTTCTTTATATGTTATAATTGTAATTATGTATGTTATAATTGTAATTTTCTATATCTATTGTTATATGTTGTCGCACACTAAAACAATAATTTATTACATACCGTGTTTATATTTAAATGATATAATAAATGTTATTTAAAAGAGTTGATGATTGAATTTATCATAAAAATTGGATAATCATATATTTTTGCTTGATCTCGAATAAATCTAATATTTTTGTTTTTATTTATATCTCAGCATAAGTATTTTATACGATGTAGATAATTGATAATTATATTTTTATAAACAGATTTATGTAAACATGAAGCAAAATTGGTAAAAATATTTACTTTAAATGGAAAATCCAATCTCTTATCATATACATCAAAAATTAATTTATAATTATTAATATTAATTTTTAAGTCAAGAAAGTTTATATAATTATTATTTAAATCATTTTCGCTTAATTTAAGCTGAGTAGGATAAAAATTGAGTGGTGATGTGCAATTTTTTTCATTGAAATAAAATATCATAATGTCATCAATATAGCGATAAAATACATAATCATTGTTCGGACTAATATTTCTTTCATAATAATGTAAGTAAAGGTCAGAGAGAATACTAGATGCGGTTCCGCCCTGCGGAATTCCCTGGCATTGTTTATAAATAATATTGTCATATATGATGTAATTATTATGCAATGTAAAATTTAGTAAAGTTTTAAAAAAATTTACTGAAATATGTTCTTTTAATTTTAATTGAGATTTAAATTCTTTAAATAATATACACATTGTTTTATGTAAGTCTTTTATATCAATATTATTAAATAAATCATTAAAATCAAAGTTTTTATGAATTTTACCGGATTGATATTATGTATTTTATTAATGAGTTGAAAACTGTTTTTTAAGCAATTTTGGTTATTATGTTTTAACGTTATGTCATACATCTGCTTTAAAATATTAAGTAGTAAATTGCTTGCATTATTATTATACGTGTTACACCCGATGGTAACTGTGCGAAATTTAATAGGAGTTTTATGAAATTTTGGAATTATAACAAGATAAGGATAATTTAAATTATTACTTTTGATTTTTAGTAATTTGTGATAATTTAATAATTTTCTATTATTTATTTCAATATTTAATTTAGTTTTATTAAAAATATTACTTGTGTTGATTGCATTGTGAATTAACACTTTATAGTATTCTTTACATATGATAGCATAATTATTTGGAGATTTGTCTACATAAGTAATTATAAATTTGTTTTGTAATTCTGATATATGTTTATTTATATTTTTAAAAACTGCATGTGTAATATGATGATAATTTTTTATAATTTCATTTTTTAATTTGTCTATTACAGAAAATCTCCATTCACTAAAATACTCGTTTGGTTTATTGTAATCAATAGCAATTTTATATATAAATAAATCAATATCCTGAATAAATTGCAATATTATGGATTTGATATTACACTTATATGGAAGGCGAAATTTTGTTCCATTATTCATTAAGTTTTGTAAAATAGGTTGTTCTACAATATTAAGATCACCAGTAATGATATGACCATGTGTTTTATTTATATACTTTTTATATTTTGGGTCATTACAATAACATGAGTAATTATTTGAAGAGACCAATTGTTTTGCAAAAGAATTGTAATTAAAAATTTTACGTCCAAGTGTGCGATTATATTTATATGTCTTGTGAATGGTAAAATTTTTTATTGGAAAATTATTAGTAATGTTGTTGATTATATTGTGTAAATTGATATTATTGAATACATGATTGGAAAAATTTATAATTAATTGTGTATTATTAGTTTTGTATTTAGGTTTATTAGAAAGACTTGTATTTAATAGGTTTGCTCTATAATGTAGAATATCATAAAAGATATCACAAAAATGTGGAGAATATTGATTCTTTTTAAATACCTTGAAATATTGGTTTAAATATTTCTTTTTTATACTAAAAACATGTTTTCTTATAGCAAGCCAACAATAATCATTACAAAATTTATATATATATATATATATATATTTTTTTTTTTTAAATCCAAATATTATTTCCTCATTGTGTCCCATTCACACATATACGGAAGAAAGTGGTTTCTCTGATATTAGTGCGTGTATTTTTATAATGTTTATATGTATATATAAAAGCCATTAAAGATACTTTAATATATATTTAGCCACTTAATTATATTTATATTTTACGCAATGAACGAAGTTGAGACTTTTTATTGTCATTCATAGTACTTGACACAATTTCCTCACAATACTATAAAAATATGTTCCCATTTACACGGTAAATGGCAGCATATGCATTAGTCTGCATAGGAGTAAAGTAAAAGAAACCATCTTGTTTTTTACTGAACAGCATTTTTCAATAGCTAAGTTCCTAGCTTATTTCAAGTATTAAATCAAAGTAAGTATTTTTATTACCTATCATTCCTTCATCTATTATATTTTTAATATAAGGAAACAAAATTTCTCTTTCTGTTAATATATTATTGGAAATGTACTTCAAAAGATATTTAGGAACTGAAAATATATCTAAGCCTACTTTTTATGGTTAAGTGATTTTCAGAATTATTTCATCATTCTCTCACAATCCTTCCTTCATAATTTTAACACTTTGCCGTCCGGCGACACCACAGTTGGTGTCGTATGTAAATTAACTTAATTTTAATCCTTAAATGCTACATTGGCACCAGAATTTTGGAATGAAAAATTCCCTTTTATCAAGTACACGAAGAAAAGATTTTACTTATTTTCGAATAAATTTGTTTCTAAATTCTGGTGTCTATCAATCATTTCAACATTTTATGAATATAAGTATTTTTACGAGACATGCGGACGGCAAAGTATTAATACATGAGGCAATGATCCACCTATATATGTACTATGCAATAAAAAAAGGCTGATCTAATGCAATAAAATACATAGTAAAAAACTAGTAAGATTTTTTATTAGAATAAGTAAGATTAATTTATTTTGGCAAAATTTCATTTGAGTTTTTTTTAGTAGCCACTTTTTAGAGAATGACCCATATATTAAACAAACAAGATTCGTATTTCCGTTATTTTAGCTGCACAAAATATTGAAAAGCTTACACTAAGTTCAAACACAAGAAAAAAATTCCTATTTTGTGAAACATGTTTCAATGAGTGTATTCAAAAAATTTGAAGGGGAAATATCAAATTGCAAAAAAAATCTATTTTGATAAAATATGCGGTTTAATGAAACGAAATTATACATAGATATACAATAAAGCCATACACTTCATTATAATGTTAAAATTTGAAAATGTCAAACCAAATTAAAGTTTATTTCATTAATAATACTTTTAATAATCATTTTCCTGCCCAAAAGAAAAAAATATTTTACAAGAGGGAATAAAATTAATTTGTAACTTAATAAAAAAGACATTGCAAAATAAGTCAGGGTGATGTCTTTTGATATTTAAAATTATGTGCAAATGTTTTAAATATACACTATTTTAAAAGGTAATGCATTCAGTCAAAATCAAAATGAATCTTATTGACAAAATGAAATACAATGATAATAATAATAAAATCCAGAACGCATAAGTATTAAATTTAATTATTTTTATAAAAGAATGAGCTTGTCATAATAAAATATCAATATTTATTCATGGCTGACTGGCAACACATCTCAGTCTTTGAAGTTATTTTCTTATTCGCAATAGAAAACTGACTTACACCGCCCGAGAGCTCAGCGAAGAAATAAATGCTAATCCGAGAATCAAAAGAAAAAGAAATAATAATGAAAAATATTTTCTGACATTTCGATTCGATGCAAGATTTGGAACTGCAACCGTGACTGATACCTCGCGATATGCAAGACCGAGGCAAAAAATATCATTTGTAATGCAAATAAGGCAGAGATTTAAATATTAAATAAATGAAGAAAAAACGCATAAATTACTTTCTTCTAAAATAAATTTATAACCCTGGGTTCGATATGGGTTTCCATTAAAAAAACACCGTGCCTTAATTAAGAGAAGAGACTTTTGCAAGCTGTAAATAATGAATTGAATTTGGAAAAAGGGGTTCTCTTTAAAATGTTTGAATTAGATATTAATTATGGTGTCATGCGGTATGCATTAAAAACGAATAGAACTTTTTTTTCGTCAAATAATCATATACCAAACGATCATTTGAAGATTTTTCTTGAATATATTAGAATTTTCTTCAATTTTCGTTAAAGGGCACGTGGGTAGACAAGTATTTTATTTTACATTAGCATTCAGTTAATTCTCTTTTTTTTTTTTCTACTGTTCCTTCGAAAGAAGTTTGATTTTTTGAAACTTTAAATTTAATTAAATACATCAAATACGATGTATAAAATTGAAATTAATACAGGTATCCATATTTGATTAAAATTTCTTCATTTTTTTTAATGCTGAATACCTAAAAGCTCGTATAAGAAGAGATAATGAGTTTTTGAAATAAAGGAAGAAACAGTTTCTCCCAAGATTTTATACTCGCCTATTTGAGTCACATCTATTACATTATATTATTAATTCCTCGTATAGCATTTAAATTATCGAAAGTAAAAAAAAAAAAAAGTTTGGTAAATAGATACAAAAAATTAAAATGTTTCTGCTCCAAAGACATAATTGAATAAAAAATTAAAATGAATTGAATTTTTTGGTAGGAAAAGGAAAACGTATTATAAAATTAAATAGATGAATACAGATGATTAAAATTAGATCCGAAATAAAAGCTATTAGAATAAATAAAACCAAATTAATGCGTAATATATATATATATATATATATATATATATATATATATATACAAGTGTATGTATGTACTTATTTTTCATTGTCATTATGTACTTTGTTGTTATTACATTATTATTATTTTGAAAATTTATTTTCTTTCAACATCTTTTGTGACAATGTCAGACTACATGCATAGATAAAAATACATTTCTTAGAGTAAAACAGATCACAAAATTTAAATACTTAAGGGAAAAAAATAAGATTAAAATTTTTGCTGACTGAAAAACTTATGTAAAAAAAAAGAAATCAAAGGAAATGTGAAAACTGAAAAACAAAATTATAAAGCTTATTGTAAAGATTTGCAGTAAAGCAATAACTCTTTCGAAATGTAACATATTCTATAAATAGAAAAAAAGAGCGAAATATACCAGACACAATAACGACATACAAACGAAGATAATAGAATTCCACATAGACAAGTTTACTCCATAATCTTGAATAATTATTTCAACCCGATATTAAACTTCTGCTTCAACTATTAGTAAAAACAAATGGAAACATTCGACTAATAAAAAAATAAAAAGACAGATATGATTTTTTTTTAAAGTCCGAAACTCAGAGAGAGAGAGAGAGAGAGAAAGGGGGAGGGGGGGGGTTATCATTATCTACTCTCTCTCTAAATTACAACCATTCTGAATATGAGGACTGTAAATCCGTAACATACTATAGAAGAGTAATATCGTGAAATATATTCAACCCAGGTTTAATACTAGGTAAGTTAGTATGATTCTCGGGTCAATTTTAGGTAGATTTCGTAAGAAATACTACCTATTACATTCTCACCTAAGTTGGAAATTTTGAAAAATTTTTGCAGATTTACGCCGATCATGACTCCCAGAACCCAAAACCACCCCAGTTCAAAAGTTTATATATATATATGTCACTTTTTTCTGACCACGATAACTGGAAAAATTCTGCAGAAATCTCTTCCAAACTGATACATAAAATCAAGGGTCATAAAATCTCGGTCAAGTTCGTTAATGGGCAAAATCAAACCAAGGGGGGGGGGGGGGAAATGGGGGGCATTTTTTGTGAAAACAGAAAAACCCTCATACTTTCTTTATTATTATACGTATCGAATCCGTTTAAAGTTATTATTACTTCTAGGAAGAGGGCCGAAAATTTATGTATGACAGATTTTTGATATAATTAAAAATGGCCCCAAGGGGGGGGGGGGGGAAAGGTGGGTTTTAGAAGAAAAAAAATCATAGCTTCGTCAATTCACAAGATATCAAATCCGCGTAAATTTATTATTAATCCTCTTAGTATTATCTAAAACTTTTATATTGACAAGTTTTTTATAGGACCAACCGTTATAGCAAAAAAAAAAAAAAAAAAAAAAAAAAAACAATCCCTATCGGCTCCGCCTGCAAACAAGTTATTTTTCGAAGTAGGCGGTTCCAACTCCCGCATCTTTTCGAAACTGATACATAAAATCAAGGGGCATAAAATCTCGGTCAAGTTCGTTAATGGGCAAAATCGAACCAAGGGGAGGGGGGGATGGGGGGGCTTTTTGTGAAAACAGAAAAAAAACATAATTTCTTAATTATGATACGTATCGAATCCGTTTAAAGTTATTATTACTTCTAGGAACAGGGCCAAAAACTTATGTATGACAGATTTTTGATATAATTAAAAATTGCCTTAAAGGGGGGGGGGGAGGGGGGGTTTTAGAAGAAAAAAATCATAATTTCGTCAATTCCCAAGATTTCAAGTCCGCTTAAATTTATTATAAATCCTCTTAATATTATCTAAAACTTTTATATTGACATGTTTTTTATAGGACCAACTCTTATAGCTAAAAAAAAAAAAAAAAAAAAAAAATCCTTGCTGGCTCCGCTTGCAAACAAGTTTGGTTTCGAAGTAGGCGGTTCCAACTGCAGCATCATCGCAAAAAGGTCATTTCTTCCGCAATTCCCGACAAACAGGCGCCCCACGGTCTGCGTCTTCGAAATCTACCTGTGCCTGTAGGCCGAGCCGTCAGGGATTTTTTAAATCGGCAACAAGCTAGAATATTACAACTTCACATAAATACTTTTCAGATATCCACGTCAACATATCACTAATTAAATCAGTAGCAAATTGCTGCTGAAAAGGGATATATTCATCCCGGGTTCAATTCTGAGTAATTTAGGGCGTTTCTTTCTAGTTTGGGAGCGTAATATGAATTTCTTTAAAATGCTATCGCCGCATTTCTCCTAAGTAGATGAATTATTAAGTATAGACTTCTTTTTTAAATAATACCATGACATACAAGCGGTTCCACAAACACATATATAATCGTATTACATAATACCTCCGAAATCAAAATGCGACAAACAAGTTCTTCCAACGAAATCAGACCAAATCTCTAATTTAAAGATGGCACGTAATTAATTTATATAGAACAACTTTAAATTAAAAAACAACTAACAAATTCAAAAACAAAATGATGGAAACTCAAATTTAGAGGTAGCATGTAGTAGTAAATTACATAATAGTTACAGAAAAAAAAATATATATAAGGTAGGTGCTCCTGTTATGGGCATGTTCCTGATATGGCCATCCCTGTATTATACGCTAGGTAACCAAAAAACCGTTAAATGGCATGAGCATACCGTGAAGGGGCCTCCTAGTGTATCATGTGATCACTTTCCTTTCAGCAAGATTGTGGAATTTGACGCCAATTTTATATTTTATGTTTTTGGTGTAATCGCTTCTTGTTTTTATCTGATAAGTCTCCTTTTTTCAAACACGTTTTTAAAAGAATTTTCTTATGAATATCATCATATTCTGTGCAGTTTTTAATGCTCTATCAATTGGTGCTGTCGTTGACGGTGTATATTTTACGAGTTGTTCAAAATCAAACAAATTTCATGAAAGCTGACCTGCTCCTGATATGGCCGTCCAGGTGGCCATATCAACTGCACTATGCAAGCCTAGAATACAGAGAGAGATTTGTTCCAATTGCGATAAGTAATTTGTTTAACAAAAAAAAATTTAAACTCGAAAAGGATTTCACATTTTTTTTCTAAACAAAAAATTAAACTGTAATGTCAATTTTGTAAACAACTTTGTTTTTGATTAAAAATCCTGTTTCAAATCTACTTTTGAATAACAAAAAGAATTATTGAGTATCGTGTTTATTTATTTTAGACTAAAATTATTTAATTTAGCAGAACAAACAGCATTTTTAAACTGAATAAAATCGCGATTTGTGAAACATTGAACAATGATGGCCATCATGTGCACATGTTCCTGATAAGGCCACTTGGTAGATTTTTAGAATTCTGGTTTTTTTTTTTTGGACTAGTAAAACTATTTTCATGGGGAATGCAATACTTTTTTAAAGAAAATCTATTAACCTGAGAACGTTAAAAAAAAAAATAATAAAACGGTTTTTTTTTTTTTTTTTAAATGGCGCCAGGGAAAATTCTTGAACTTTAGCATGACCATATCAGAGGCACCCACCTTATATACAAAATGATAAATGATGTAGATAAATGGAAATAAATATAATTTAATCATATATATTTGAATAAAAATGGAATTTGGATAACAAGTGATAATGAAAATCTGAAGTACCAAAGCGACATGTGTATGTCCAATCATCAGCCGGCAGAACACCACACATGTAGCAGAAAAATTCAATATTTCATATAATAAACAGGCAAATTTGCCAAGAAGATCCTATTACTACCAGTATAATGCGTTGAAAGAACAACAAGTTGGAAATTGTACGTCAAACGTGACAAATGAGGTGCATTCGTACTAATGCTAGTTATATAAATATTCAAATTTTGATGATTTTTAATTCTGTGAAATGAATTATGTCGTCTGCAGATTAATTTCTGTAATAAAATAAGTATCTCGGTCGCTTGACGATAAAAATTCGAAAGCTCCAATAACAAGAAAGGACCAATTTTTTTTTTAAATTCAAATTTCTTAATAAATATTTTTAATTAATATCTTTTAAAGTTTTGATTCGATTTTCATAAAATTTGAAATGTCTCGACAAAATTCTGCAAAGATAATATATCTTAAATTGCAAATCATTCAGTTGGGTAGTTTTTGAGTTGTTATATGCGGACGGACGGACGGACAGACAGACAGACAGACGGACGGACCAGACAACGACAATAGGTGCTACGTATTTATATAATAACGAACGCACCTAAAAACAATTAAGAACGACAATTAAAGTAATCAAAAACGAATTTTAAGCACATTCCATGCAACCTGTTAAAAGCAAACAGCACTCGTGCTCCAAACATGCCGAAACGGGAAATTGAAGGACATATAATATTATATTATATATATATATATATATATATATATATATATATATATATACATAGATACAACCATTATAAGAACGAAATAATTCACACGAAACTCAAAATATTTTATAAATAAAAAATATAACGAAGTCTACCATCATCCAAGAATATCATACAAACATATATATGCAATTCCGCATAGATAAATTCATGCATATCACAATCTTGAAATATCATTGAATAATCATTTCAACCCAAAATCAAACCTTCAGCCACACAAAACAAGAAACATCTATTCATTGCCCTTAATATGAGGACTGTAGATCCGTAATACATCATGCAATAGAAGAGTAACGTCGGAATATAAAGACATTTACGACTTGAATCGAGAAGGTGCAGCTGCACTAACCAACCGGCAGCATTTTCCATTAAAGCTGAAACGGGGATCAATTTTATGACCGGCAACAAGCTAGAATGTCACAATTGATTCATAGTAAAAGGGTTAAGAGTGGTGTTCTAACAGTAGATTGTATTTTTAAAGATTCCTATTGACTGGGGCAATAACTTTCGTGGAAGACAGCGGGGTAAAATATGATTCATAAATGCTGGGTGGAGGAAGAATATTGTGAACTAGAAAAGTGACTGTAGCCGACGTTCTTGAAATGCGTAGGTGGTCATAAAATGTTGAAAAATTTATTCTGATGCTGCTCATCGCGTTAAAGTGCTTAAGTGTTCTGAATTATGTTTAATAGTCAAGAAGTTTTGTTTATAATACTAAATTGTTCTAGGAACGATTGTAGGAAGTAAGAAATAAAATGGATAATTAATTCGTGGATCTTTCAAATTGTATGACACATTAAACTAGAAAATGAGTCGCGGTAATATACGACATACGAGGAGTATGTCTCATTTCAAGTTTTAATTCGAAAAGCAACAATTATTAAAAAAAAAAAAAAAAAAAAAAAAATTGACCGGAAGCAATTCACATTTATGCCAACCGGAACAAAAATTAAATCGTTAGGAGCAAAGTGAAAGGCGGATTTACTTTTAAATTATTTTATTGTGCCTTTTGATAGATTTCTTTGTTAATAATGAGCATTAGCTGCTGGAAAGGAAACATAAAAGCTGAAAAAGAAAAAAAAAAACAGAAAATGTGTAAGAAAGGGAAAGCCATTGTAAAATTTGGCTGAAATACATGAAAAATTTAAATTTAAAAAAAAGAAATAAATTGATCCCATATTGTCATTTTGACAAAAAATTACAAACATTGTCGAATTTCAGATTTTTATCCTAAAATGAACCTTAATCTCTCTAGAACATTGTGTCCAAATTTCTTGACGATCTGAAAAATAGTAAAGGGGATATGGTTAATTTTACGCCTCTCTCTTAATGTCTTTTTTGTAAAAGAAATGTTTAAACTCCTTTTTCCCCCCCAGTTCGAATTTTATTCATATTCTCTATGTAATCAAAATGCTAAGGCTTCCACAATGATTAAGCCAATTGTTTGATTTTTTTTTTAAATGTATCTTTAGATTCTACGAGAAATAACTATCTATTTTTTTTTTTAATATTTGTTTTAAAAAAATCTGAACATATGCGATTTTCATTGGTTTATTTCATATACATGCAATTATTATTTTTTCTCTACTAATCTAATCTTTGTACAAAAAATCAGATACTTACGTTTGTAGAACAAAGTATCCTATAAGATTAAAAAACAAAACAAAAAAAAACTAGTTTGAAATGCCAAAATTGGAAAAGAAAAAAAACTTAAAATTGTTAAATTATATATATATTATATTTTAATTTATTAGTCATTTTATTATCTGTAACGATTTTGCTTTATTGGAACATGATTCAAAAACGTTAATATAGGTGTTAAATTACAGAATAAGTGTTTTTAGTACCGAGTCACCTAAATAATATTAGATTGGTGTTACTTTCTAACGTTTTCTAATAATTGTTTAATTTCTCTAATATTGATCATCTTAAGATTTAATAATTATTTTATCTGAAAAAAGTTTTATTATATATATGTGTGTGTGTCTGAAAAAGTGGAAAATTGTGGATGTTCAAATGATTTTTATCTCTAAGCTATGGTACTGCTCTCTTCATTTCACAAAAACTTTCTTAAGACACTGTTTTTTTTTTTTTCCCTTTGCTCACTGTAAATTATGTTTCATAGGTATAAGGACTTTTGTTTTGTTTTTGAAACTAAATTGTTACAGGAATGAAACTGCGAAACAAGGAATAAAAAGGATAACTAATTCGAGTATCTTTCAAATGTGTGATAGATTAAACTAAAAAAAATGAGTTGCGGTAATGTAAGTCACTTCAAGTTCTAATTTAAAAACCAACAATTAGAATGAACAGTATGAGTATACCATCTGAAAGGCTCGCACTTACTTTAGCTAAAATGAACACGTAAATAACAAAGGAATAGGCATGAGCAAAAATAATAACAGATTTTTTTTTTTATCGTTCGTTTTAATAGATTTATTTTTTACTAATGAAAATTAGCTGAAGCAGGAATGAAAACATAAAAGATGCCAAAAAACGGAAAATAGATAAATAGGCTGATTACAGAATAAGGCTGAAAATGGGGAAATTTGAAAAAAGTAGAAAATTGCGGCTGTGTGTATGATTGTTATCCCTACGGTTATTCCTTCTATTGATGATACAATCTCTCTGATCTATGCTCTCTAAATTACATGATGCTATTTCAGAAAAGGAAAAGAAATGATACTGCTTACAATGTTAAAGTTCTTAATTATTCTAAATTATGGTTAATAGCATTTTTCTTTTCTTTTTTTTTTTTTTTTTTTTTTGGTAAAACTGAACTGGATCAAGAACAAATATTTTCAGTAAGGTTTATAAAGACTAATTAATTCGTGAATTTTTTAAATAAACTAATAGAGGGAAAATAAAGCCTAATATAAAGGATTTTTGTCATAACTATATAACAGATGATATCACAGTCTAAAAACACGTGGGAAAAAATTAAATAATCTTCATTGTCTTTTTTGTCAAATAAAAATGAATATGCAGAAGAAGCACACAGTATTAACCTAAGCGATTTAAAATATCGCCGTTCTCACTCTGTCCAAGGCTATCTCAATATAGCCCAAGATGGCCTTGCTCTGTCCCTCCGTCAAACTCGGAAAAGTCTTATTCAATGGGAAATAAATGTGGCGGTAATGAGCAAGGTATGCATACAGAATTTTCAATAAATTGTTTGAAGCTCATGTTTCACACATGTATTGATTCTTCTTCATATTTAAAGCATACAAATGAAACTGAATATGTAGAATATTTAATATAACTATTTAAATACTTAAAACATTTAAATATTATGAGTAGAGCGTAAATAGATAAAGAAAATTTAGATTAAAGGGTAGCTTTTGGTCTCGAAATGGAATTGATGTGTATTTTGACATTTTGGTTTAACCCTCTAATACCTATGGTATGATACTGTTTCCAATTAATTAATTTTTTAATTGAGATATTCCATATTCATTCCAGAAATTTAAAATAACAATATTTGCTGCACTTAATAACAAACGTTCCGCCATTAAATAAAGCTAAATTTATTACTGAAATTTTCTGGTATGAATTCAGATTTTCTGAATTACGGAATTTCTAGAACGTATTCTACCATGAGAATTAGAGGGTTAAAAGAGTCATTACTTAGGTTCATTTCTCAGAAACGCTGGTTTTTACTAAGCTTTAATAGTGTTTTAAGATTATTGTTTTCTATCGTAAACGACTAAATTAATTTAAATTTTGCATCTTTTCTCTCCGGTAAAGAAAGAAGTACCTGTTTGAAGTGAACATATTTTGGAATAAATAACAACCTTATGCTTTTAATAACAAAAAAGTATATCTATGTTAAATACTGGATTCCAAAATCTATCACAACCAAACATAAATATATCTCACTCACAGTTCTTTACACTAGCAACTGATATCGATACATGCATAAAAGCAATCACTGCCACCAACGAAGATAACAAACAAAAACACTGACAAACAACGACGAAGAGATTCTCGATAAACAAAACAAAGAAAAGATGACCCATCATTCTGTCTTTGGACATTAATCAAAGACAGCAAATACGCAGCAAGTCAGAAACGCAAACGTTGGATTATCACTGGCCCGGGTCTCTGCTTATCACGGTGACAGATACACACAGAGTGTCACTGCACAAAATATCCCATCCCGGGGATTTGTACACTGCCCTGTCCCACGAACCATTTTTCAGCTGTCATCCGGTCAGCGGCACAAGATGTTCTAATCTATCATGGGACAGTTTCGCAGGATGAACTTGCACATACATCACGTCATCTGAGACGGATGACCAAACATGTCGGGAGCTTAGTGATGATCTACAGCTATGCACTACGAAAAGAGTTTTCTCTCCTCTTCCCTCTCTTTTTTTTTCCTGTATCATTTTCGTTGAGGCATGAATGATGCAAATTACAATAATTAGTTGAACCAAAAGATACACATTATTGCTTTTCCTTTTTTTTTCTTTTCTTTCTCTCTCTTTTTCTTTAACTGAATGTAACCAATTTTAATGATAAATACGAACAGACTTACACAGATGAATAAAATTTTTAAATTCAATAGTCCTAAAAAAAATACTATCTTGTACCTAGGTGCCAAAGTTATAATTTATTTCTTGATAAATATTTTTGTACATTACAATTTCAACATAAGTTCTCTTGAAAGAGCTGTTGTTTTTTAAATGTGAAAATTTAAAAATTTAGTTGAGAATATATATATGTATATATAAGACTCAATTTGTACCTTTACGTACAACAACCTAATAAACCTATGAAAACATCACATGCCTAAGGACACGTTATAATAATAATAATAAAAATAATAAAGATAATCAACAGAAATAAGAACCCAATAATCGTCACGAGAAAAAAAAAATCATTAACATAAGCAATTTGTTTAAAAGAGTATTGAAAAGGCCTAGCATAAATAACTAAATTAATGTGGCATATCGTTAAAAATAAGTAAAAAAACTGAAAGATACTGGGAGTCAGAAATATATTGTCAAACAGAAGGGAAACAATTGAAGTAAAATAAAGCTTAAAATTGCACAAAAGAAATTTTTTATCCAATAATTTTCAAATAAAATATTCAGCTTCAAATGATGAAAAAAGGAGTCAAACTGAAATAATTTTGAAATAGATTGAAATGGTTTAGAAAGACAAATTAAATTTTTTTATTATTATTTAAAAAAATTATCTACATGTGCATAAAAGAACTTTAAAATAATGAAATTAAGAATAAAATATTTAAATTATTTACAAGTAAGATATTCTCATTTACATCTCTAATAATGATGAAAAATCATCAATATAAAATCAAGGAATAATACTTTGTTTTAGGAAATATAATTGCTAATTATACTTCAAATTAAAAGCAGAAATTTTTTTCTACAATAAAGCTTAGGAAAAATACAATTTATTTCACTTATTCAATATCTATTTTCACCAAATGTTGAATAAAATAATAGATAAATGGCATAATATTTTTTTTCGAATAGAAGGAAGCAGTTGGAATAATTTAAAGATCAAAGTTACACTTCAGAAATGCTCATATGAAACAATTTTGTAATAAAATATTCCGTTTAGAGTGATGAAAAGCAAGGTCGAATTTAATTAAATTTTAAATATACTGAAATAATTTAGGATATTAAAATAAATTTAAAGATTTTAATTAAAAAATCTATATCCAGATACACACACAATAAATCAATTAAGTATTTAATTAAAATTAATCATAAAAGTAAAATAATGGATTAACTCAAATAAGTTTATTCAAAAAGTTTATTCTTAAAATTTCAAGAAATAATGAACAAAATACGATAAACACCAAATAAATATTTAGCTTATATAATTAATAAAAAAAAAAAAAGAAGAAGAAGATTCCCTAATTATATAAAAAAAAGTCGAACAACTGCTAAATAATAACACTCCGATGTGTGTGTGTGGGGGGGGGGATCTCCTAATCTCAGTTAATTTACTCAATATCTATTTTCTGCTTGTTGAAGAAAATAATAAATCACTAACATCTACAAGAGAAAGGCAATCGAGATACACAAATGATGATTCTATTATGTACGAATGGACTAAAATAATTACAATAACATGCATATTAAGACTCAATTAAATACATTTTTTTATTCACAAAGCTCAAAATTATTCAGATTCATTATTCATATTTAATTATAAATAATGCTGCTTATTTTTTCTGCCCTTTCAGATATTTTTAATAACTTCCATCACTCGGTGTATCGAGGTTTTTATTCACTGTATATATGAGAATAATAATCATAGTGAGGATAATTCATTAAGCATATGCAACTTGATTACAAGGGAGATTTTAAACATATCTAGCGTAAATAAATTAATTAATATGTTATATTGGTTAAAGATACGTAAAAAATATCAGTACAATACAAGAGTACACAAAAGACAAAATTGTTTCAAATGGATAAAAATCAGTTGAAATAATTTAGAGCTTACAATTACACGTAAGAAAAGTTCCATCCAGCAATTGTCAAATAAATTTTCAATTTAAAATGATGAAAAAAAAATACTAAATAATAATTAATTAAAATATATGTCAAAAGTATTTAAGAGGTGAAAATAAATTCAGTTTTTATAATTTGAAAATATGTAGTCACTTATTCATAAAAAGTAGAACATTTGCATTATTTAATAAATAAAATATCATTTTTCACATCAAGAAATAATGAACGAAACGCAAGATTAAATCAAAGAATTACTTCACGCTTTAGAAAATGGTTTCGCTATTTATACTTTAAAAGGAAAAGATTGATCAACTTACTAAACGGTAATACCTAGGGAGAAAAAAAAATCGCCTCCATTTTAATTAACTTATTCAATATCTACTTTCCACACATGCCAAAGAAAATAACAGATAACTGATATCTGCGCACGAAAGCCAATCGAAACACACAAACAATGATTCTAAATAGACAAAAATAATTACAATAACATGCATATCATGACTTAATTACCACAGAAGAAATTAGATTCATAAAGCTCGAAATTATTCATAGCATAATTAATACTGCTAAATACAGTTTATTTTTTCTTCTCTTTGAGATATAGCTTTTATAACGTATAATTTTCATCATTTTAATGATCCTAAGAAGAATTTATTAGCATACAGGCGAGTGTACTAAAAATACTAGCTTAAGTAAATTAATTAATGTGTCATATATTATATATATATATATATATATATATATATATATATATATCAGTATAAGTTAGAAACTGCAGTATAGAAAGCATGGTGTTTTTTTATGTAGAAGAAAATGATTAGAAAAATTTAGATCTTAAAATCACATATAAGAAAATTTTATTCAATAATTTTCGAATAAAATATTCAGCTTAAAATGTTAAAAAGTAATTAAATCAAATTTAATTAATTTTTAAATATATTCAAATTATTTAGAAGGTTGAACTAAACTTAGTTGACATTTAAAAATCTATCAATTTACAAAAAAAATAAAAGAAAAATAACAAAATTAAATTAAAAGAAAAGTATTAGAATCATTTAACAAATAAAATATTATTCTTCAGATAGCTATGCAAGGTTAAAGAGTTAATTTATGCTTTGCAAAACCGATTCACAGACTGTATTTCAAAAAGAGAAAAATAAACAATTGCTATACAATAACACTCCATGGTTGGGGAAAAAAATCACCTTATTTCAATTAATTTACTCAATATCTATTTTGAACACATGTCGAAGAAAATAATAAATTACTGACATCTGCGCAAGAAAACCAATCGAACTACATATACGATGATTTGCAGTGTTCAAATAGACAAAAATAATTACAATATCATGATTTAATAACTACAAAAGAAACTTGATTCTCAAAGCTCGAAATTATTCACAGCGAACACATCCCAAATATTGTTTATTTTTTCCACCTCTATCAGATATAGCTCTCATAACTTCCATCATTCGCTGTATCGGGGTTTCTCTTCACTGTCTGCCTATATGAACCCAATAATCATCGTGAGGAGAATTCATTAGCATAGGCAGTTTGATTATGGGGCGCCTATTAAAAATACCTAGCGTAAATAAATAGATTATGAGTTGCATGATTAACTTGTCCGCAATTACAAACAGTTCGATCTTCTGAGAGTAAACAGGGAAAGTAGGGACGGGAAGTGAAGAGGGGGCCAGAAGGAATATTTTCTAGCATCCCCACCCCTTCTAGGACGATTTCCTCCCTCGCACGAACTAGCTGCGGTTTTATTTTATTGGTGAATCGGGAAATCTTTCTAGTGTGATTGTGAAACTCTCTCCTTTTCCCATACAGGGTTGCCAGACGGTAACGTAATATCATCGGAAGATTATCAATTTTTTGAAGATTGAAATGATGCCAAAGAAGATAATCGCCAAAGTTAAAAGGGAAAAAGGAGATACCTATGAAAAACTTATAACAATAACAGATAAGTAGTAATCAAGAGGAAAGGCATTTCACTAATTTATTTTCGCATCTATATGTGTATGTGCGTGTGTCTATGCGTGTGTGTGTTTAAAAGAGTTCTATAATTAACAAAATATTTTTTTATTAATATTTATTAATATTTATTATATAATATTTTTGTTTGAGTGTTTCCTTTATTCGTTATCCAATAGATGAGTCCTAAACCGTCAGTTTCAGAAGCATAGTTCCAGTTGCAAAAATATTTCAAATTTTGTTCTTTATCATATCAAAATACAAACGTCAAAATAATTATTTTGTAAAGTTAAAAATTTAGATTTTTTATACGGTTCCTAAACCCTATAAATTTTATTTGGAAAAAAATTCTCCTTGTTTTAGCAAGTAAAACAGCAAAAAAATTCCTTTTTATATAATATTATAATATTATATAAAATAATATATATTATATATATATATATATATATATATATATATATATATATATATATATATATATATTTATTATATAATATATATCTATTAATATTTATTAATATTTTATTAATATTTAAATATTATAGATTAATATTTTTTATGCGAAATAATAATATATAGATTTTTTTTCTTTTTTACATTTTTAACTAAATAGAAAATATATATTTAACACTTTTACTGAATTTTTTTTTAATCTATGCGTAAAGAAAAAAAGGTACATAAATTTTGTGTCATGACAACAATAATTTGACACATTAAAATTTAAATAAAAGTTATATTCTATCTAACTATTTTCTATCTATATCCATGTTTGTCTATATCTAACAAGTAAAACAGCAAAAAAAAAAAAAAAAAAAAAAAAAAAATCATTTTTATACGACCGAAACTTACCGAGCTATGATAGTTCGGGTTTTATGAATTATCTGGCATTAAAAATGCGTTTTTTTCATATTTGCGCATTGTTACATTTTTTCCTGTTTTCTAAATGATTATTGTTAGATTGTTCTTGAGAATGTGCTTTTATGCATTCTGAAATTATACAAAACGACATGCTAAAAAACATAACTAATAAATTATCAGGCGCGTACTGAATCTAAAAGATCATTTTAATGATAACATAAAAAATTACCGAATAAAGAGTAAAACAGAATAACGGTAATAAATGCTGATTTCAAAATCATAAGAGTTGGTGGGCTGGGGAATATGTGAACTCAATTTTTAAAAAAAACTTGCTCTTTATGGAAAATATAGTGAACTAATTACCAATTGATGCTTATATGTTATGCAAAAACACGTAAAATATTTGAGGATACAGTGAATGAATATAATATATATAACCGTAAAGAGACAACACAGGAGCAGGATACACAAATGGGGGAACAAATATCAAAGTGAAATATGAACACATACCTATAATAGAAATATAATAATAATTAAAAAAAGAAAGATAATTCAAATCAGAAAAAGTGAATTAATCAAATATTTGTGGAACTGTAGCAAAGCGAAATATGAACACACACAGAAAAAAAAAAAAAAAAAAAAACCAATTTGTATCGAAAGATTCTTGGGTATGTACCCAAATTGGGTCATGCCTGTTTTGGTTACCACTGTGTATCCATTTTGGCTATACCTAAGAATCTTTCGACCCAAATTGGGTTTTATTTTTTTCTGTGAATACTATAATACAGATATAATAATAATAATAAAAAGATAATTCAAATCAGAAAAAGTGAATTAATGAAATATTTGTGGAACTGTAGCAGAATCAATGGGCCCAAATTGTTACAGTTGCCACAAAAAAAAAATAATAAAAAAAAATAAAATAATAAAATAAAATAAATAATAAAAATGTACGATTAGGTCCTTGTACAAGCTATAATAAGCTAAAATAATACAAGATTTGGTCTATCGTACATTAATTGAAAGAAAATACGAAATGAAAAACTTATATTGTGCAGACATCAAAATAATTTCCATTCACGCTACAAGAAGTGAGTAGTTCTTACTTATTATTGGAATGAAAATTTAAACATCTTACGTTGGAAGGAAATTATAATTAATAAATAAACATAAAATCAATTATTGAAAAAAAAACTTTTTTTAGTTAAAGTTTATTTTAATACAAAATTGGGTTCTTTTTAAAATCTAAACAAAATATTTTTTTTTCATAAGCAAATTTAATTTTTATTTTAAAAAATGCATATTGAAATCCGATTAAACAAAATATGTGTTTAATTCAATTGAAAATTTATTAAATTACTATTTTAACACTGAGCAAGGTACTTGGGTTTTGTTTTACTTTGTTGGATTTAAAAACAATAAAGAATAAAGTAATAATGATCAAAATCAATTGAATATTTATCTAAATAAAAATCAAATATGCAATCAATTTTGAAAATTAAAAATTGAATATCAATAATTAAAATTAAATAATATTAAACTAGTAAAAAAAAGTAACTAACAGCTAACAATATGTGCAGATATACGTAATATATATATGTAAAGAGAGAGAGAGTTGGAAAGAGGGGGAGCAAATGAAATATGAGTAATATTGCATTATTCATAAAACATTATCATGATTCTGTTACCGCTTTGTTGAGGAATTTAAAGGGAAAAAACAACTTTTCCCACATAAACAGTATTACTGCCGAAAAAGTAGTTCTACAGGCGATCGTAAGGCTAATGAGTATAGTAATATCCGGTAGAGACATAGGTCTTGGCGACGAACTCGGCGGGATGGCGATCTCATTTGAATTTAAACTTATCCAGAAATTTCCAGAAAAAATAGTTAAACAATTAGAAGTCAAAATTATGTCATCGGATTTTCTCGCTAAAGTAACTCTTTAAAGATAAAAATAGAATGCTTGGTTGTCAAATCTCAAGTTGTATGGTTATTTCTAAAACATACACAGTTTTTACCACATCAATAGTATTACGGCCGGGAAAGTAGTTCTACAGGCGTTCATAAGGCTAATGAGTATAGTAACATCCGGTAGAGATAAAGATCCTGGCGACGAACTCGGCGGGATGACGATTCCATTTGGTATTAAACTTAGTCAGAAATTTCCAGAAAAAAAAATTAAACAATTAGAAATCAAACTATGCAGACATGTGTTTTAGCTAAAGTAACTCTTTAAAGGTAAAAATAGAACACTTGCTAGTCATATCTCGAGTTGTATAAACAGAGTATGGTCATTTTAAATTCATACAAAGTTTTTTCCACATCAATAGTATTTCTGCCGGAAAAGTAGTTGTACAGGAAATCGTAAAGGTGTTCAGTATAGTAATATCTTGTCGAGTCCTATGTTGATCTTAAAGATTTGGTATTAAACTTTATATTGAAAAAAAAAAGAAAAAAAAAACAAACAGTTAAAGCCTGTTTACAGTTTACACTAAAATTTCGTAACTGCTTCTGTTATATTAAGAAACGTTTCTGAAATTTTTACAATGTAATAAGTAGGGTTTTTTTCTTCAAAAATACTCAGATACAGATACAAAAAATATTCTATAAGAGAGTCCATTGGAGCAATTTTAGCATAAATTGAAGATTTTGGGGTACGGTACTTAAGAGGCTACTTCACTCAGACGAAAACACCCGCTCGCTAATGTTAATCCTACGGAGGAAATATTTTAAGATATCTCGTTCGCATTTCAATAATTTTAAATGATTTTTTTTTTTTTTTTTTTTTTTTTTTTTTTTTTTTTTTTTGCATTAGATAGCTGAGGACTATTTCTATGCACGCTCCTTTGTACTTTTTCGATTTTGATCACAAGTTTTTTTTTTTTTTTTTTTTTTATTAAGATACGTTCACTTTCGGAAAAGGTTTCGAAAGTGAAAGTATCCTCAATAAAAAAAAAACTGCAACAAAAATTGAAAAAGTACAAAGGAGCGTGCATAGAGATTAACCTCAGCTATCCAATTAAACAAAAAAAAAAAAAAACACATTTAAAAATATTGAAATTTGAACGAGATATCTTAAAATATTTCCTCCATAGGATTAACATTAGCGAGCGGGTGTTTTCGTCTGAGTGAAGTAGCCTCTTAAAAAGTAAACACGGAACCATTATAAGATCGCTCGCCTGTCTGTCTGACCGTCTGTCACAGTCGTTTTCCTCGAAAACTATGGAACGTAAAAAGTTCAAACTTGGCAGAATTATAAAAAATATTGACACACATATTTATAAATTATTAGCTACCCACAAATATTTTTAGGAAAAAATTAGGGGAGCTAATTAAGTTACCTGGTTTATATATATATATATATATATATTGTGTGGTATATCGTTCGAAAAATCTCGTAACACCGAACTCAAAAATATATCTGTTTTAATTTTAGGTATAATATTTTCAGAGATATCGTTGAAAATTAACTGCAAAAATATGCCACCACCCCCCTTTTTCCCCCCGCTATTTCCGAATCTGCTGAAACTAAAATTATGAAAAAAAAAAATAGGGTAGTAGAAGTTTATCTAAATCTTGTAGAAAAATTATAGAGATTATCCTAGGTTACTTTACTTATTGAGAAAATCGCATTTTTTCGTTACACACAAACTTTCTTTGCTGGCGCTCCAGGTATCTATCGACGCGGAATCATCCAAGGATTGTTGATAATGATTTTTGAAAGAATTTGTACATGATTAGTCGCGATATACCTATCTAGAAAAACGCGGCACGGACCAAGGTGGCGTTGCAACTTTGCGACATCTTTTCGGAGCGCGCTTGGCACAATTCCAAATTTAAACTCTGTACAATATCTTTGTTTGTATAAGGTGAATGATAGTGATAAATAGGCAATGTTTTTCATTCCAATTGAATTTAACCATTGAAAAATAATTCATAGAATAGTTTCAAGATTTTTACAAAGTTTTATTATTCTTTTAGCAACAACTTCTTGTAATATTACAGTTAGTAATTAATAAATTTATTGTACGGAACCCTTTGTGCGCCAGTAAAACTCGCACTTGAAAGATTATTTTTAATAAAACCTAGCTATATTTTTAGAATCATCCTATTTAGACCACATATTTATGGCATGTTTCCCACTGTTTTAGTGCATAAAGTTTTCAGGTAATCATAGAGTCAATCATTTAGATAACTATTTAGAGATATATATTCAAATTACCCCCACTATACTCAAATTACCCGACCGACCTTATGTAAATTTAAATCACATTTATAAAATAATGATTGTTGCTTGGAACAAATAATCATTAGATTAAAATTATGGCCACCATTAAGGAAAACGAAATAAATGTCCAAAAACGAAAGGAAAACTATATTTAATAAATAAATAAATGTCCAATGAATAAAAATTAAAAATACTGTGACATTTTTTAAACAATACGAAGTAAAATCCAACGTATTTTTGCAGAGAAGACATTCGGCAAATTAAAAGACAAAATAGACGTATTAAATATCAGCAGCATTAAATATGTAGAATAAACTGCACCTTTTTCACTGCCAATCTCAAACCTGCATCAACTATTGAATCTGAAATTAGATCCAATTAACGGTGACTGTACTTGAAAAACTGAAATCATCAAAATTTAACGAGATACCCGTGTAAAAATGTGAAAATCGATGAAGTAAAAGCATTTAAGGCAGATCTTTGAGTTGGGGGATAAGTGTAAGAAACTAATTTGAGAGTTAATTTGAATCAAGAAAAATGATTTCGAAGTGAAGTTCCCGCTGTAACTAGCAGAGAATGCTGCAAGAGATCAGGTATAATGAGTAATTCGCATAATGAGTAAAAACATCATAATAATACTACGCTAATAGCATTCTCCGCTGACTCGGCACACTGATAAATGAATTGCAACGCTAAAATGCTTGTCGTTTAAATTGAAAAAAGAAAAAAGAAAAGAAAAACATATACAAGACATAAAATAAGTAAACGTTTATTTAATTTTACATTAATTCATCCCACATTATTTTTTAAATATAGATATAAAATGCAAAAAACCGTTCGGTGAATTTCGTTTTTTGACGCAAACGAATAAAAATATGTCCGATAATTAGATGGCATAATACAAAATTATATTTTAATTAGCGTCTATGTAACATTCCTTAATCTGACAAATTTAAAATTTTTGCCATGAATTAAAAAAAAAAAATTCCAAGCGATAATCGGCAGCGAGCTACAAGAAAAAAATTTAATGAATTTAATGGTTAATTATTTGTTAAATATTTAAATAATAAATGAGAAATTGCGTTTTATACATTACGAATGTCTCCATTTCCAATAGATATAGCTGTTTGTTTTCGATTCCATCACAATTTAGGTAATTATACGGCTATAAAATAAGACGCCAACGTATTTTAATACAGAAAATAAATAAAATATATCTATAAATAAAAATTGTTTAAATTCCAAATTTTACAAATGCATTGTTTTTTAATTTATCATAAAAATAAATGATGGAATGTAGTTTAAATTGGAACTCGGGTAATCCACAAAATTGAACAAGAACAACGAATAGAAATAGGTTTAAAAAATACCATTAAAAAAACAACTAACAAAATACCATTTATATAATTTGTTTTTTTTTTTTTCAAAAAGCCTCTTAATTTAAAAAAAAAAAAAAAAAAAAAAAAAAAAATCTGTTTTTATGGTATGCATATTTTACGATCTCCACCTACTAACAGTGTCTTTCAGTAATATATTACAGCGGTAATAATTTCCGACACAGTCACAGTATCATTTATCACTAGAGGAGCTACGCTAGTTGGTTTTTCTTAAACTTACCTTGAATTAAACGAACGTCTTCGGCAGCGTGCACCCCTGACAGCAAACACCTGGATTACGCCCACTCAGCTCTCGAATCAAATAAACCTTCAATTACTGTTGGTTTTTTTTTACTCAGATTAAATTCAAAATTTCAGCATCGTCACTCACGTTGCTATAGGAACCGATTTTTCCAACTGGAGTTTAATCACGGAAGTAGCACAATTTACCGGAGAGTTCTTTCCGTTTTTAAAATAAATTGTCAAAAAAATCGCCGTAAAACGCGAAAAACCACTAAAAATCACATAATAAATTCTGGAAAATATTTAAAAATTACTGAGAACAAAATTTACTATATTGGTTTAAAATGTTGAAATCAGATTCCTTTCATGAATGTCAAAATATCGTTGCAAACGCTAAAAATTACATAATTTTTTTTTTCAAAAATTGGAGGACAAAATTTACTATATTAGGCTAAAAGAATAAAACTGGATTCCTTTTACAAATGAAAAAAAAAAAAAAAGAAAGAAAGAAAAGAAAAGAAAAGAAAGAAAGAATCGCCGTGAAACGGGAAAAATTGCATACAAATTCCGCAAAAAAATTAAAAAATTGCTTTACGAATTCCGAATAAACTTTATTTAAAAAAAATAATAATAAAGGCAAAATTAACTAACTATATTGGGCTAAAAGATTGATACCAAATTCCTTTTACTAATGTGAAAAAAGGTGCCGCGAAACTCAAAAATTCGCATATATATGCTATATATTTAAATCTAATTAAAAAATTGTAAAAACTGGTCGCGAGATGCATAACCCCAGGTACCTTCCTGCCAAATATTGCAGCTCTGCGCGCTGCGGTCTCTTCAAACAACAGCACACAGGCAGGCACACAAACACCTATATTATTACAGATATAAGTTAAACATTTATTATATATATTATATTATTACAGATATATTCCCTACTACGGATGAATTTGATAAAAGTTTTCCCACTTTGGAAGTATTATTGCCAAGAAAGTTGTTTTACAGGATAATTTCAAACAGAGATATAAGGCTGAAGAGATTCATTTTTAAACGCAAAGGCATAAAATTGGCAATCCTGACTATTGAAGCGATTTGGAATCGAAGTGAGTTTTCCATATTTTGATAAATAAATTACTTATCGAGTTATAATCGATTCGTATCACATGACGACCAGTTTTTCTCCCTTCTCTCGCTACGTCCAGAAATTCGGTCCAAAACGCCAACTTTGACAGTATTATCTGAAAGATCTTTTGTGTTTACCAAAAAATGGAAAATGTCTTTCGATTTCATAGTTTCCGAATAGCAACATCTTTCCATTTCATGCCTTTCTGAACAAAAATGAATTAAAAAATGTGTCTGAAAATAGCCCCTTTGGATTTGAGAACAGCTGTAAGAGGTCACATACTTTTTAAAGATTCACAATGTGTGGGGAAAGAAAGCATGTCTGATTCGACTGATATAAACTTTTAAACACGTATTGATATTTCACAGAAAGTTGTAAGATTAGCAAAACTAATGTCCATAAACCTGATGTCATCAATCCATAGAATGGAAATTACAGTAAAACCTGTGAAGACAGATTCGCTTGGGACAGAATAAAAAGTCTATTTTAGATGGGTCTCCATTTTAATTTTGTTTTTGTAATTATATTATATTCTTTCCACCGTTATCATTAAATTTTCCATTTTAAAAATGATTCCGTTACAGACACGTTCTATTTTCACAGGCTTTACTGATTTAATGAAATATAGTCAATAATTAAGTTGCATACACATCGAATGTTGACAAATTATGTGTAATTAAAATAATTAATAATTAGTCTTTATATTTATAGAATTCATATTAAACTTTTATAATCATTACTTATTTTTAAAAGTAATTTGATTTGATGCTCCAGCATACCCTGTAAAAAATAAAAGCCTCTCTATCAAAGCGGCTAAGAGAACCGAGCTAAAAAGTTTATAAATGCGCCAAACTGAGCGATTTTTTCATATATCTAGGCATTCTTCCAGAGAGAAAACGGGGAAAATTACAGCTATCGTTGATCCCTGATCGTGCCAGAGATAGATAAAACAGAAAAGATGCGCCTCTGCGATTGGCGAGTCGAGCTTGTCTGCCCCACCTGCCAATATAATAAATCGAGACGCATTGTCTAGCGTGTAGCCAAGTTTATCAATGCTGCCAATACAACCAGCTTCCACTCTTTCCGATTCCTTTTCGAATTTTTTGGCGAATTTTTTTTTTAATTATTTTTCCTTTTTTTAAAAAAAGGGGAACACACGCAAGATTGCGAGCCAAATAATTACCGAACTTACAGTTCGTCGTTTTGACACTTTTATATATACACTATTTTTTTCCCCTTTCTCCTCAGTATATTATTTCTCTTCAGAGTAAGAGAAAAGAAGTGAAATGAGTGATGGAGTTTGAATGCGAGCTCAGCAGTCATCAAGTATTTGATTCTGGGAAATTATTTGCCGACATTGTTTCGATTCTTTTCCTTTTTTTTTCCTCCAACTAATTCTTTAGTCTGGTTGACAGGATTCTTGCCAAAATCGATTAACTATAAAAAGTGGGTGGTAACTGGCGATGAAATATTGTATCCACACATCAATGACGGGTCAGGAGGATTACAAAAGGATTTTAAAGAAGAAATGCCTCATGTATATATTGTTCTAATATTCTCTTTCATTCACCGTTTGAGGACAAGACTAAGAAAGGCATAAAGCCATATATCACAGGTGTTGGAAAATCACCATAAGGTTTTAAAAACTTCAAAGTATCGTCGGCTCCAATAAATATGTTCTTCTTTCGCGAAAATCTTTTGTAGACTTTATCTTTTGTTTGTGAAAAATTAGATTTAAATCAACTTTTAAAATGAAACATCAATAATACCTTTCGCACTTTTATCATCAAACACATACCAAAACGCGCCACCTCTCTCCACTATCCCCCCCCCCCCTTTTTTTTTTTACAATAATCTCTTTTCAGATTCTTCAAAGTAACGTTTTCTTTAACACGTATATTCTTCTTTCGCCAAAATTTTTGTAGTCTTTGTGAGAAATTAGATTTGTTTTAACTCTGAAATTGAAACGTCAATAATATCTTTTGAACTTTTATCTTCGAAAATACAAAAACAAAAGCAGAGCATTTTATCTTTATATATAATCCGCTTTAAAGATAACTCATAAAATTTTAATTCTGTTACCCTACCCCCCCCCCCCCCCACACACACACACAGTAAAATACTTGTAATTATTTTCTTATATTTTTGTTCTTATATTAAAATAATAGTTCTTGTTCTATTTATAAACCGGTTCCATACAACATCAATTTGAAACTATTAGCTGTAGTATTTATTATTATTATTATTATTTAATAGGCGGTTTTCTCAAAAATATATCCCCCCCCCCCCTCCGCTCAACAATGCGAAACTTGGACACATTTAAGGACACATTTTTAAATGCATAAGCATGGCACTTGCAGGTCTGACTATTGAATCGACTTGCAGTCGAATGGTGTTTTCCATTTTTTGATAAATAAATTACTTATCGAATTATAAGCGATTGGTGTCACGTGACGATAGGTTTTCCCCTTTCCCGCGATTTAGCGTCCGGAAATTCAGTTCAAAACGCCAACTTTGACAGTATTTTCTGAAAGATCTTCTGCCTTTACCAAAAGAGAGAGAAAAGAGAAAACACCATTCGATTACACAGTTTCCGAATAAGAAAACCTGCCAATTTCATGTGTTTAGGAAATGAATTGAGAAATGTGTCAGAAAGTAACTGTTTTGGATTTGAGAACAGCTTTAATGAAAATTAAGGTTAAGGTTAAGTTAAGGTTAATTAATAAGCCTGTTTTAAAAGAATTATTTCCCGGTAAATGTCCTTTTACAGCATCTGTGATTTCTCCCCATGACTGTCTTTTATTTACTTATTATTATTTTTAAATAAATAAATATTAACATTTTAAGAGTGTCAACTTATTACAACTAACAGCCAATCAATTAGTTGTATGTAATCCATACCTGGCTGGAGACTGAAGAAGATTGAGTGAAAGAAAATCTTTTGGATCCCAAATTTCTTTCAAAAGGTTTTTTTTTTAAACAATTCCCTTAGTTTTGTTTGGGTTGGTTGGTTCTATAGGATTTAATGGCACAAAGTCCTTTTAGGAACAAGTTTTGGTTGGGACTTTATCGCAGTAGAGACTAGGTGCGTGTCCGGATACTAAACTTTATGGGGCACTACTTTATGATTTAAAAAAATTTTCTAGTGTTGTTGGAGGATCTCTACAAGTGCAGGTTCCGGACTCGCTGAGCCTGACACAACTCTCTTATGGACAGCTTTTGCCGTAACCAATTCACTTCCTTTCCACTTTAACATCTATTTAACTGTTAGGTTATTTTTATTGTTGTTTTACTTTTTCTGTTAAGTTTTAATTTACCCCCCCCCCCCCCCGTCTTTTAGATCCCTGTCGGCGCCAAAATGTCTGTTTCTTAGTCATTGTGGACCAGAAAAGCAAAGGACCTTTTTCAAGGCTGTACCGTTCGAGCTGACCCTGGAAAAATTCGAATGGGGCACTAGGCAACGTCCATCAAAATTTCGTTAATTAGTGAGCTATATGTCCCCCCCCCCCTTTTTTTATTTTAGAAGCTTTCGTAATCATACAAATACGTAGCACCTATAGTTGTCGTCTGGTTTGTTCGTCTGTCTGTCCGTCCGAATACAACAAAAACTACCCATGGTTTGAAATTTAATATGTATAATCGTTGCAGAATTTTGTCGAGTCATTTCAAATTTTATGAAAATCGAATCAAAACTTAAAAAGATATTAATAAAAGTTTTGTTTATTCTATTAAATTCTATCATACGTAATCTATATAATAAAAGCGCAAGTCATGTGACTGATAAAAACAAATACGGGCTAACCACATCTTTTTTTCATATGCCAAGCGGCCATTTTTATTCAAAATTATTTTTTCGAATAAAATTACATAAAAGTTACATTTTTAGATAGATCATTCAAAAAAAAAAAAAATGTTTGCTTGAAAGATGAGTTACATTCAAGAAATGTATAGATTCTGAGATAACTTCAATGGAAATTAGCTTAATAGCCGAATATCTCAATCCATTAAAGTAAATAAACAAAAGAGATTAATTCATCGTGAGTCATAGAAATATTAAATCATGGAGGTAATCATTCGCAAAGCAAGATTTCCATGGTGAATTTTTCAGCGCTGTCTGGTGTCGAAAAATTTCGCATCTGTAAACGTGGCATACGTAATTAGAAAAAAAAAGAATGTGTGCTTATTTCGCTTATAACAGACGATATAATTCATTTCACTGAAATAATAACGATGATTTTTTTTTTTTTTTTTTACATTGTTAAGCTAGTTATAAAACGAAAGCACCCCATTTGTCACGTTTAACGTACAATTTCTAACTTGTTAGGGCTTAATGTTTAGTTTGGGTCTCTAGTGATCCTTCTGTTATGGCTTTTCTGTGACTCTTGTCACCACCTTCCTTTTCATTCTCCGTTTTCGCCACGACTATTTTTTAGACTGGTCTGACAACGAAGTGTTAGGGCACCCCAGATTCTTGGATGCTCTATGCGCCATTTTTTCGACGCCACATTGAGTCTTATGTGCTTTCAAACTCTGGAATGGCTCCTATAGTTATCTATCAGAAGTTCAAAATTTATTTATTTATTTATTTATTTATTTATTTTGGACCGTTCATTTGTTTCTAAATTTAATGTATATTACTTTTTGTTTTCGATGGAGGTTACGCGTGGCTGTTATATGATCCGCATCGGCACTCCCAAGCACCACGTTAACTTGACGTGACATTTATTTAACAATTTAACTTTACGAATGTTAAAACATCTAGTTAAAAATTCATTAGAACTTTACATAAGTACTAACCGCATTCATGATACGAAATTCGCACTACATAAATGTTGTTTACAACATTCTCCTATAGCAATCATATTTTTTATTGATTTATTATTACTCTGAGAGGTCTATTGAAGGGTATTAACATGTTTATGCACACGAAAACAAGTTAACCAGTTCCAAAGCTAAGTATATGCAGTCCACAATTCGTGATCTAAACTGCCAATTTATTCGGCATTATAATTGCAGGAAGAAAGCTGGTGCTCATATTAAGTCTTGGGAAAAGATATAAATCATTTTTATAATAATTTTATGATGCTGATATACCTTCAAAAGAATTTCATGGCCGTAAATCTTAAAAAGATAATGGGAAATATTTTAGACTTAAATGCCATTTACACACTATTATCAGATATATTTTCATGAATTTAAACACTTTTTGAAAACAAATTTAAAATCAAGGAGAAGGAAATGAGTTCTCTGTTGTTTAGATATTTGTCTAGATTTTTATGACATACATCTTACCATGGAGTTGTTCTTTAGTAATGAAGTCATACAGCAAAATAGTGTACAAAGATAATGATAATATTCAAATTTTAATTGCTTAATAGGCGTATAGCCAACATAGTGAAAAAGTACCCAAGCCGGGACTCGAACCCGGGTCATCAGATTAGCGCACTGACGTTCTACCAACTGAACCACTTGGGGGAACGATACTCAGCCTGGAACTTTTTCACCATAACATGTTGGCAAGGCAACAAACGTAGCACAAGATGGAATATTTTCCGTGAGCCGCCAACCCTGATGATAATTGCTGATGAACTAGAACCCATTTTCGAGCACAGTAGACGGTGACACTGGTATCCCCCCCCCCCCCTTTGATTCGCCAGGATTGGAAATTATAGATATAAAATAAATAGATACACATTTGAGATCGATCCGAATGTATCTAAATTCTGCAAATTAATTGCTTTCGAAACGAAAGGCCTGTTTATTTGTTTTTTAGGTGCGTTCACAATTATACAAATACGTAGCACCTATAGTCGTCGTCTGGTCCGTCCGTCTGTCTGTCTGTCCGTCCGTCCGTCTGTCCGCATATAACAGCGCAAAAACTAGCCAACCAAATGATTTGAAATTTAAGATATATTATCTTTGCAGAATTTTGTCGAGTCATTTCAAATTTTATGAAAATCGAATCTAAACTTTAGAAGATATTAATAAAAATATTTATTAAGAAATTTGAATTTTAAAAAAAATCGGCGCTTTCTTGTTGTAGGAGCTTCCGAGGTTTAATCGCCAAGCGACCGAGATACTTATTTTATTACAGAAATTAATCTGCAGACGATATAATTCATTTCACAGAATTAAAAATCATCAAGATCTGAATATTTCTATAACTAGGTATAGTACGAACGCACCTCGTTTGTCACGTTTGACGTACAATTTCCAACTTGTTCGTTTTATATGCAGGTAAAGAAATCCTTTATTCGTTATATTGCTTTTTGCCTTCAAGTCTGCCTACATACTCAGAAAGAATTTAACAGTCATAGTCATCTCTCCGATCAAAGGCCTTTCATTTGTAAATGTGCGAAAGATTGCTTCCAAAGAAACATTTAAATTATAATTAGTCATTTTGTGTATTTTCGGTGCCTCAATTTTGGCCTCCTAGAAGTTGAGCAGCCTCCCCCTTCTCTAACACAGCCTTTTAACCCTCTGAGCGTTTTGAAAAAGGGTAAAATTGTAATGTTGTTTTCTCTGCATTTTGTTTTAAATGCTAAAAAAATATGATTCTTTCAGTATTATAAATAAAACTTAATTACAAATATGAATGTAACCCTTGAGAGTATTAATCATTTTTCAATGTTTTGAAATTTCATTAAATCTATAGAATTATATTATCTTAAACATTGCATATATTGCAGTGAAACTTGGAGCTTAGTGAACGTAATATTACGTTCCACACGCTCAGAGGGTTAATGAAATTTAAAGAAAAGGAAGATAAATAAAAAATTAAGAAGAAGAATTGCACCAGAATATATAACAACTCTACAGTACTGCCAACAAAAAATTGAAATAATTCTGTAAATTGTAAAAAGCAAAGCAAACTTTTTCATTGTTTTACTAACAAAATTTTAAAATAAAATACAGAAAAAAAAAAACAAAAAAAAACATATAATTTAGTCACGAAATAATATAAAAATTTAGGTGTCTGAAATCAATCAATTTCTAATATTCTAAAATATATAAGGATTTGAAAAAAAAAATGTGCACACAATATTTGGCAGTCAAATTAGTGCATATTACAAAAAATTCAAAATGCAATTTCTCCCAGAGGAAGAAAAAATATTCCTTAAATAAACAATTGGAAATGTCTAAAGACAATAAAACATTCCTTTAAAAAAACAATAAGAATTATCTAAAGATAATAAAATATTCCTTAAAAAAACAATAGGAAATATCTAAAGATAATAAAATAGCTCCCCATGATATCGCGTCTATCGGAAGACATGAAAAAAGTGCGATATCCAAATGCATATACTGAGGGTTTTATAAATTCAAAAAAATTATAATATAAAAAAAAATTATATTTCTCTCCAAAACTTTAGTGTAAACGCATATTACAGTTTTTTTTAAATAAAATTAACAATATACTTACTGTAAATGACATTGCATAACGTTAAATGAAGTTTAAGTAAAACTTAGGGAGACACGAAAAAAGAGCGATGTATCCGAATGAGAGCGTATATATGGGGGGAGGGGGGGTTACTATAATAATAATAATCTCTATAATAAAACCGTAAGTCATGTGACTGTCATCAACAGTTCCGGGATGCCCGCTTCACTTTTTCATATGCCAGGCGGCCATTTTTATTCAAAATTATTTTTTCGTATAAAACTGCATAAAAGTTACATTTTTAGAAAGATCGTTCAAAAAAAAATTAATATTTGAGAGATTATTTACGTTCAATTATGTATACATTTTGCAATAACTTCAGTTTAAATTAGGTTCGCAGTTCAAATTCTCTATCCATGAAAGTAAACAAACAAAAAATATTCATTCGTTGTGAACGTTTAAAATATTAAACCATGAATTTTTGGACCGCTGCCTGGTCCTGGTGTAAAAAAAATAATCCGCACCAGTGAGACAGTCAATGTTTACCATAATTCTGTTCTATACAACTCATCTTCCTTCTGGATCTTTTCTTGACGTAAGTTGAACTCATGTAATAATATTTAATGGATCAAATTTCGAAATGAATTGTCAGCTTTTATTTTTTGCGTGTGCAAATTAGTAACGATACTTTAATTTTGAAATCAAAAGTTTTGATTTATGATATTTTTTCTTATTTATCTATTTTCTATTTTAAAGAAAAATGTGAACGTCATGTATTTTAAAATCCAATACTGGAACCAAATTGGAACAGCTGTCACGGACGCACCGGGGTTGGCGCGATTTTTGTTTTGTGCCATTTTGGCGAGAAAATACCATTTTCAGGTACCTATTAGAGATTACTAAAACAGCATGTATTTTTATTTTATTATGAAATAGTTTATTTTATATTAAAAAACACACAATTTTATTATAAAACACACACAATGATTAATTTATTATAAAGTGGGTTAAGCGGTTTTTGTCAAGAAAGATGAAATACATAACAAAAAATATGCGAAATGCTACCACGATCGCAAAAGTTCTTGATTTGTCTATTAGATTTTTCCGGTTTTGGCGAAGGATTAAGGAAAAAAATAATTTATGAATAAAAATAATTTGTTACAATGCTTAACATACATTTAAGGGCGACCAAACTGGTCGCCAGTGGCGACTAGTAATAAAATAAGTACTTAAAAGAATCATATCACCCGAAAATAAAACGAAAATTAAATTTAAACAAACTATTAAATAAAACACGTGAAAGAACGTTCAATAAATCCAACAGAATACGCGACTCATTCATAAAGATAAACACATTAAATGGGAAACCTAACATCAATCAAGAAGAAGCAGATAGCAAATGAAAATGAATATCCTTGCTGAGATAAGTTGTCTGTCAAAGCCTTAAAAACACATGTCTAAATTTATGAGCAAGACATACCGTGAGAAAAACAAGCAAATCATGACAAGGTATTTTTCTTTCAAGAAATATAGCCTTATCATAATGGGAGATATTACGGAAGCTCTTTAAGAATACGATAATAAATGTAAAAATATTTCTAAATGCAGTATACCTTCTTTGCAGGTGGGAGCCGCAAAATCAACCAGGGAACCGGATTAGCTGAATAGGGGTTATTACACATAAAAGGAAAAAAAAAAAAAAAAAAAAAAAACGTTAAATATAGATAAATTTAAATTTCAAGCGGATCATGATAAACAGTGACTTCATTTTATTATTGCTCTTATTAAATTATTAGTAGTAACTGTAAAAAATCTTTCCCGGAAGTTTCGTACTTTTCTGTCACATATTACGTAAAATATATACAGGGTGTCTTGTTAGTAGAATGCTCCACAGTTCGGGTTGCACTAGACATAACCCGAAAATTATGCCTGAAGTCAACCCAAACCCGACACACTTCAACTCGAACCCAAAGTGACAAAAAAAAAATCTATATTTTAAGACAATTATGGAAAAGTAATCTACAATTACTTTATTAATCTACAAAAGTAATCTACAACCTCTAATCTTTTTTGTATAAAAATGACCACATATACACTCATTAATATTCAAATATATAGATTTTTTTCCCATTAAAAATATTCAGGATTTTCTTTTGAAAAGTCGGGTCAGCCCGAACTCGACCCGAAAAGATCGAAACTCATTCCGAAACCGACCTGAACCCAAAATATTTTAAGTCAATCCGACCCCAACCCGATCCGCATTGAAAACAATTAGCGTTGACCAGACCCGATACTTGGCATTGGCATCAGGGTTAGAAGCTTTAACACGTGATAAAGCATATTACAACAAACAACTTTTATATGGGAAACCAGGTTTATAATCCACTCTTTTGGTAAAAAGTACAAGGTACTTACTACACGCTAAGCCAACCAGCATATTTGTTCATATAAGCTTTACCAATAATGAAGATATTTACGCGAAAGTTTCAATAAAATAACTAAGAGTGAGGGAGATATTAAAAGTCAATCCGACCCCAACCCGATCCGCATTGAAAACAATTAGCGTTGACCAGACCCGATACTTGGCATTGGCATCAGGGTTAGAAGCTTTAACACGTGATAAAGCATATTGCAACAAACAATTTTTATATGGGAAACCAGGTTTATAATTCACTCTTTTGTAAAAAGTACAAGGTACTTACTACACGTTAAGCCAACCAGCATATTTGTTCATATAAGCTTTACCAATAATGAAGATATTTACGTGAAAGTTTCAATAAAATAACTAAGAGTGAGGGAGATATTAAAAGTCAATCCGACCCCAACCCGATCCGCATTGAAAACAATTAGCGTTGACCAGACCCGATACTTGGCATTGGCATCAGGGTTAGAAGCTTTAACACGTGATAAAGCATATTACAACAAACAATTTTTATATGGGAAACCAGGTTTATAATCCACTCTTTTGGTAAAAAGTACAAGGTACTTACTACACGCTAAGCCAACCAGCATATTTGTTCATAAAGCTTTACCAATAATGAAGATATTTACGCGAAAGTTTCAACAAAATAACTAAGAGTGAGGGAGATATTAAAAGAGAAATAAAGGATGTGAAAAAAAACAGAGAGAGAGAGCGAGAGAAACAGAGATCTGCAATTTTGGCAAAAAAAAAAAAAAAGAAAAAAAACTTTATCTTTTACCTAATATTTGAAGTAGTCAAATGTTGACCGGAAATCATTTAATTCACTGATATAGTGGGGAGGATACATGGAATTTGAACGAATTTTTTTTTTTCTTTTGATATAAAAGTAGTACATAAAATGTTAATATAAGAGTCGTTCATTTCTACGGTGCAAGTTTAATATTAAGAAAGCGGTTCAAGTCCTTGAAAATCAAAACCAATCTATTCTGAGATGTCATTTGTGGTCATGAATGTAATTGTACCAATGTCAATTTCTTTTCTTCTTCTTTTATTTATTTATTTATTTCCAAGCAGTATAGGAGGTAAAAGCTTGCTTTTAAAAAACTCATAACTTCCAAGTGAAAAAGTTTTGATGTGCAAACAGATTTATATATTAAATAATAATTATAACAATAAGAAACTAGTATTCCTTTCATTCAAGATCAACACTTGGCTGTAATTCTAATTACTTTTTGTTAATATCCCACGAAACCTGAGGTTTTCGAGATCAATACTGTTTTTTCTAGAATTTAAAAATTATTTTTTATGATTTACATTATTCCGACAAGAAAATTTTCAAAGAAATATTCTCAAATCAATAAATACTTGGAAAAAGTACAACATACTGCAAATTAAAAAATTATTTTTAAAATTTTTAACAAGTCGATCACACAAAAATAAAAATTCGTATTTTTGTTCATTTCAAATACCACACACTCCCCTGAAGTCCAATTACAAAGATGGATTTAATTGCTGAAATTTCTTTGCACACGTCAATTTTAATTTCTAAAAAAAGAATATTATTATTTTTTAATTATAAACGATTGGATTTTATAATAAAGCATTATATATGTTTTAGATTATGTAAGAAATATTAAAAAATAAAGAAAAAGAATTAAAGTAAAAAAAAAAGGAGGGGGGGGGGGTTAGTCGATGCCCCTGTCCCACAAACAGAACGAGGTTGGAAAGAAAAGTTCTAAATAGACGTTATCGCTAAACGTGTCAGCGTTTTATTTACTATGTGAAATTCGTAGGCAATTGTTATTCTTCTCCTGCTACAAGCTGACGCTCTCAATGAATTTCATACAAGTCAAGCGTTGAGGCACTAGATGTTACAGTTTAGGAAATTTTACATTAATAATAAATTTTATGCAGCTGACATTGAACTGCAGCTTTGTTATTCGATTTTACACTGGAAAAAAAAAAAGTGTTGATTTCACAGTATAATACTGGCATCCCAGTTGCCAACATTATACCGTAAAATTAACAGTAATAAACCGTAAAATAAGCAGGGCACTGTATTACTGTTAATTTTACGGTATAATACTGGCAACTAGGATACCAGTATTATACTGTGAAATCAACACTTTTTTTTTTTTTTTTTTTTTTTTTTTTTTTTTTAAGTGTAGGAGTGAGGTTTAGAAATCCACAGCATTACATCTGCTCATCTGAATCGGAATCTTTCACACTTTGCTTCTTTTCTTATTGTTAACGAAATTTATAAACTACGTTAAATTTTCTTTTAAATAAGCTACCTCCCTCCCCCTTCCCCCTTTTTTTTCCCTCCCTTTTTCTCTCCCCCCCCCCATTTCGTAACGAAATGTTCATCGACTTATTAAAATCGTATACGAAGTTTAACACCAATAAAGGCCATACTGATTAAAAATAAAAATTTAAAAGGAATGAAATGTTGACCAAACAAATTCCTTGCAAGATAAAAAGAAGAATATATTTAAGCGATTTAAGTCGGTGGTATTTCTGTACGGCAGTACTGAATTTTTTCAGAATTTTTCTTTCTTTTTTAACTTTGAATGGTTGAAGAATTTTACATTGAACAATTATTACTTACGTTGCTTGTCAAGATAGAACAAGATATCTCCGCGTGTTTAGAATATATTACCTAGGAACAAAAAGCTATGAGAAGAAACAAAAAATATTTTACATTTTTATAAATAATATTAGAACAAAATTTTAGCATTCTTATATGGGATACATTTTATTAGAGCAAAATGCGGACATTTTTTAAACGAAGAAAAGTATCCGTAAATAAATCTAAATAATAGTAAGTTATATTTTAAAATGCTCTATCTGCATTTTAAATTGTTCAAAAAAATTTTTTTTCATTAAAAAAAATGTAATTGCGCATATTTGTAGTTTTGCTCGGATTTAACCGAACTTAACTACAAATTGCTACAAACAACTTTGCCTAACTACAAACTCTCTCTCTCTTTTTTTTTTTAAGCAACTTTTCTGTTTTTTAATAAATCATAATTAAGATTATTGAAATATCTCTCACAAATTAGGCATGTCTTGACGATTCGGTGCACATTTTAAATAGTTAAAATCCCCGCTTTTCTTAAGATAATGTAATACGTATATTTTTAGCGTTGTTTTTAAAATGCATAAATTATTATTAAAGTTATTATTAAAGTATTTCCCGCAAATCCATCACGTTTTCGCGATTTTGCACCATAATATTTAATTTGATAATTTAGAGTTACGATAACTATTCCTTGCTTTTAAAAGGAAAACGCCTTAAAAAATAATACAAGTAACATCATTAACATTCTCCAGCAATTTTAAAATGATCGGGCCATTCAAAAAATAGTTAGCATGGAACTTTTCAAATTTATGGTTACATGTGAAATTTTTAAATCGAGTAAAGGTAACCTTACAATTTAATTCGACGTAAGAATAGATGTTGAAATCCGATTAAAGTAGAATAACTTATGAAATGAAAATTTACATCAAATGCTCAGTTTATAAATTCTAATTTCAAAAACTTGGTTCAATTTGCATATTGTAAATGTTTTCTGTTCCTTTATAAAGAATCAGCGTAAGATGACTGCAGCAAAATATGTGAAAACAGAACCTTATCTATAATGGCATTTTACCTTTAACGGATAGATGTGAAGGTTCTGATGGGAGGAATACCATAAAATTAAATCTGCTAAGACGAAAATTTGTCTAAAACGTAATTTTTTTACCGGTCATTTGAGGATCCGTTTTCTTATGTTTTACTGTGCAATGTTTATTTTAGCATGCTCTGCTATCTCGAATTTCGTTGGCAGTGGTTGCTCCCGAGTTATACTTTTAAACGAAAATCTAGCTTTCAATTTTTAAATTTACATCCGATTTTTTCTAGCCAAAAAAGTGAGTTAAATCCGAAAACGCAATATAACCGAGGACATCAAAAACTTTTAAGAAACACGTTAATTTTCAAATCCAAAATATTACTTTACACGTATGCTACAATTTTCTTAAGAAAATTTACGATGGAGGCAATTTTGTTATCAATGTACAGATTACGTTAAATAAAAAGTGTTTTTTTTTTTTTTTTTTTTTTTTTTTTCACCAATTCCTACAGCTCACACCCTCTATATATTTATATATCTTGTTCAAATTTTCAATCGTTAGTAAAATACTTTTTATTCATCGACTCAAGTTCAAATACATTTTCTTAAACTTGTAGTGGCTGACACATGTTAATACAGTTTTTTCAAATATTAACTCATTAATTAAATTTAATTAATTAATTTTAGTTTTATATTTATATAAAAATCTGTGCTTTCTTGTTATAGGAGCTTCCGAGGTTTAATCGTCAAGCGACCGAGATACTTATTTTATCACAGAAATTAATCTGCAAACGATATAATTCATTTCACGGAATTAAAAATCATCAAGATCTGAATATTTATATAACTAGTTATAGTACGAATACACCCCATTTGTCACGTTTGTCACATTTATCACGTTTCAAATATTAATTCATTAATTAAATTTAATTTCTATTTTGCCAATAGCTTAATATTGTGATTCTGTCATATGTATATACATATTTATATTAATTGTAATTATTTAATAAAAAGCAACTAAAATAAAATTTTTCTTTGTTGACCTAAGTAGGAATTGACTTTATTTTTATTTTTATTATACACACACACACACACACACATATATATATATATATATATATATATATATATATATATATATATATATATATATATATATATATATATATATATATATATATATATATTACTTGTTATTATTCTTTTTCTTTTTCGGGGCATACGAAAGATATCCGAAGCGTGATTAAACGAGGGGATTCTTGTTTGGAATGAAACACACAAAACTCAAAATAATGGACGGACCAGAATAAAGTAATATTTGCCGATCTTTTCTTTAAGGATGTTCTCAAATACAAACTGGCTACTTTCTGATACATTTTTGTTATCATTTTTGTTCGCAAAAGCAATAAATTGGCAGGTGCTCTTATTCTCAAACTTTATAATCGAACTGTTTTTGCATTTATTCGGTAAAAGCAGAAGAGTTTTTAGAAAATGTAGTGAAAGTTGGCATTTTAAACTTAATTTGCCGGACGCAACAGCTCGAGAAAGAAAAAAAAACTGATGTCGTAATACAATAACCGCTTATAACTCAAGATCGAAAAATGAAAAAAAAAAAAACTGTTCGATTACAAATCACTTCAACAGTCATACCTGCCCAGTGTCATGTGCTGTTGCGTTTAAAAATGAGTTAAAAAATATGTCAGAAAATTTCAAGTTGTTAAGCGGGGATTTTTTTTTTTTTTTTTGACCCGCTTTAAAGGGGTTCAACCGATTAAAAAAATTTTCTAATGATCTTTTGCTTCTTTCGGGAATCCTATACGTACAGGAGTTTTTTTTTTTTACTATATTTTCTTTCTTCTAAAGGGAAAAAAGCGGTCCATAAACGTGAGACTTGGGTCGACACAGCCTATACATTGTACGATGTGTTTGTTGCCTGGGTGCATAGTACAGCTGGTCCTGTACCTCGGGTAAAGCTCTTTTAACAAAATCTATCTCGATCTCGCATCTATATTAACCCAAAGGTGGATTCAAGGGTCATACAGGTAATGGTCCTTTTCAATTCTACAAAAAATCCACACAACACAATTTGTGCATAGAAATACAGATTTATATTGGAAAACTATTTAAAGGTAGATCCGCATCCGTATTACATTCAGAGAAAAGTGATCAAAGTTTGGAAATTCATTTAGGCCCATTCAAGATTGATCTCTGGTCAAGTTTCTCTCAATTTTTTTAAAAATTATTATTAATGTTTTGCGCTGTGTACCATTAATTTATTAAAGAATTTAATTTCTTGAACGAATTCCCCCCCCCCCCCCTATCAGCATGAGCTTTTTGATTTTCTATTTTTTTCCCACTTTACACCTTTTCTAATATTTCATCTTTATTTCTTGTTTTTCCCATCGCATTTTCTCTCAATTTGAAAATGGTTAATTCTGTCAACTAAAATTTAAAATAATAAGAAATTGATATCGCACAATTTAAGCAACAATAATGATATAAAAATTTCTGGGATATTTATTTATATTATTTACTGAATTAGGAACAGAAAATTTAGAACATTAATTATTTATTCGCTTTTCTTTAATTCAAGTCCATGTTTTTAATTACAATTTTTTAATTATCCTAAACTCGAAGGATTTTTTTTTTTTCCAGACACCATCTGTCAGCGAAACTTCTATTTCCTTTATCAAGGGGTTGGGAAAAAAAAAATACATTAAAAGAAAGGATCAGAATGAATGTTCGAAACTCATTTTCACAGTTCATGTCATTCCTTTGCGTGGCAGCCTACCCTCAAAGCCCCAACTCTGCATTCATTTACCACTCTAGTAATTAACAGACTAATTAAAAAAATTAAGACGACTTAAAAAAAATTCATTTCTACTTCAGTCTGATTAAAAATGGCGACAATGGCGTCTGATGTGGAGGCTGAAGGAAGAAGAAGGTGACGTCATTACAACGGACCCTCAGGCGAGCGCCGTCAGAGGGCGCTGTGGCAGAAGCTGTCAATCATGTGACGTGGATCACTCAAAATGGCTGCTCGGGCCACGGTAGCTTGAAGTGCATAATCAATATTTTTCAGCCATTTTCGGGCGTCTTGGCGTCTCTGCCGAATGATGGGATGTCTTTAGAAATGGCATCCATGTTGGTCGGGAAAAGAAAATTAACTTTAATTAGAGGTAAAAATTCGTGCGGATAATTTATAAATAAAAAATGCAAATTTTGATTTTTTTTTTTTTAATTGAGGGATGATGCATATTAAGCTTTTCTCAAAAGGAAAGTAATTACGTATGTCTGGAAAATTTAATATTTTTTTAAAAATAAGTTTTTTTACACTTAATTTTTTATTTATTTATTTTTTGGCAGGGGTAGGAGGAGGAGGAAAGGAATTTTTTTTTCTAATGCAAAGAAAATAAAAGTAAACTTTTTAAGCATCCCTTGCAAGTTATTTCTCGTTTTAAAAGCGATGAAAAGTAATTTATTCATACATATTTTATTGATAAATTAACTCACAGTTAACAAAAAAAAATTATTTTTTATAATTTATTTATTTATTCATTTTTAGAAAAACAACCATAAAGTGAATTTCTTCCTTAAATTAAAATTTAAAAAATAATAATATTTGGGAAAAATTTTTTGTCGTGAAACAGTTCAATGTTAGATTCAATTTTAATTAAACCTTATTTAATCCAAGATTTAAAAAAATCAAGAACGAAAAATCATGCCTCAGGCATAGATTATGAAACACTTTCCAACACTAACAGAAATTAAGAATTTTCATTTATTCATACAGTGAAATTGATCATAGTCCATCCTTTAACCGAATTCTTTTGTGCGTCTCTGTAAATGAACGATAAATACTACGCACTCCATGATCTTCAGAAAACATGTTGCATTGCACCTCGTTGATGCTTTTTAATTTTCATTTTGTTTGAAGTATCATAACATCATTAAAATGCACCGCACACAATTTCCCCCGCTTAGATCATAATGTAATGGAGGTCTTTTGCGCGTCCCTGTAAACGAACTATAAATACTATTTATTCTATACTCTTCAGAAAGCATGTTTTAGTCCACCTCAGTGATGCATATCAATTTCATTATATTTTAAGTGTTATAACATCATTAAAATGCACCGCAAGTGATCTCCCCCCCCCACCCCCAGAGATCATATTGTAATGTAATTCGTTTGTGTGTGCCTGTACACTGCAAAAAAGTGTTGATTTTACAGTATAATACTGGCATCCCAGCTGCCAATATTATACTGTAAAATCAACACTTTTTTTTTTTCAGTGTAAACGACCTATAAACACAACAAACTTCAGTTTCAATAGCGACCATTCTATAGTAATCCCCAATAACATATAAAAACTACTTGGCAATCCGAGTAGTATATTTACGAGAGTTAGAGCACGCTCACGCAGACAGACAGACAAATCGAATTCATAAACACTTTTCAACTATGTTGGAAAGTGTGAAAAATGAGGTGAAGTATCATTTTTAGGTGCGTTCGTAATTATATAAATACGTAGCACCTATAGTCGTCGTCTGGTCCGTCCGTAAGTCTGTCTGTCCGTCCGTCCGTCTGTCCGCATATAACAGCGCAAAAACTAGCCAACCAAATGATTTGAAATTTAATATATATAATCTTTGCAGAATTTTGTCGAGACATTTCAATTTTTATGAAAATGAAATCAAAACTTTAGAAGATATTAATAAAAATATTTATTAACAATTTGAATTTTTAAAACAAATCGGTGCTTTCTTGTTATAGGAGCTTCCGAGGTTTAATCGTCAAGCGACCGAGATACTTATTTTATTACAGAAATTAATCTGCAGACGATATAATTCATTTCACAAAATTAAAAATCAACAAGATCTGAATATTTATATAACTAGCTATAGTACGAACGCACCTCGTTTGTCACGTTTGACATACAATTTCCAACTTGTTAAATTATACGAAAACCCCTCTTTCCGTGCTCACATTTTAGTATCCCTCTTTTATAATAATTTTTATTGCATTAATAAATACCGAAGTCAATTTTGAACTTGCGTTCTCCATCATTCTTTCTCTGACAGAGAGATTCGATCATGAATCCAAAAACTTTCTCTCTCCTACACGGGCCCGCATTCTTCCAAAAATTGAGAAGAAATAATAAATTTAAAAGGTACGTAGAAATTTTCTAGGTTTTAACTATGTACTTGAGTGTATTACATACATAAATATGAATTTTGGACAGCTATATAGCCATCCAAAGTTACCGATATCAAAACACTCTTACCATTTTATTTATTTATTCTAATTTTCTTTAATTTAATCTGTTGTAAATATTAATCTCGCGGGATAGTGCTATGCTATGAAAAAAATCTGAAAACTCTCATAGAGATACAGCAGATGTAGTTCTGTATCAAAGACAGGTCTAAAATTGAGCCGCCTCGCCGTTCATTCGTGTGAATCTGTTTCATGCATCCGAAACTTTTCCAAATATTTCCATTATTTCAGTTGTGAATAATGACAAACATGAATAGAAGTAGTAATTGTATTAGCATATTCCAATATAAATAAAAGTAATTCATATATATTTGAATATGAATTAATTTTATTTATGCTGTTATATAATAAAATAATTTAATTTCAAGTTTCTGGTCGGATTGTGAGTGGAAGAAAATCAATTTTGAGTCAATGTGCCAATCTGCCAATCGACGAAACTTGTTTTGTCGGATTCTGGCCAATTTCGCGATGATTTTAAATAAAAATATTCGATCAGTATAGCTTGATCCGACCCCATGCAACCCTTTGCGTCAGAAATTTTAGGAAGGGAGCACTGTACTAAAAGAAAAAAAAATACGCAATCCCTACAGCCTTCACTGGAACCTATAAAGATCCTTCTCCGAGGTCTGTGATTCCTCATCATCTTCTTGATATTTGCAATATCAAGTTGATCTGGTGATGGTAGTGTTTTGTAACGGTCGATTATCTACAAGAGGAATATAGGCCAAGAGGATTGTGGGGGGGGGGAGGTCTTTCATGAACCCTACAATTCCATTTGAAGACAACCCGCAACCCAAACCGAACCCGACAAAAATATTTTCACTGACCCGAATCCGATATATTTCAACCCGCATCCAACCCGAACCCGAAATGAAAGGAAAGTAAATCATGTTTTAATACAATTATGAAAAGTAATCTACAATTGTATCTTTAACACTAATTTTATCTTTTATATAGAAAAATGGACATATCTATATTCTTTAATATTCAAATATTGTAAAAATCCCTCTGAATAGCGGGAGAAGATCTATTGAATGATCCCGATACCTCGGGATCATTCAATAGAGTTCTGCATCTGGTCGGGTTGTCCCTATTTTCTTTTTTCGGGTCGAGATGACTCGCATTTTCTTTCTGCTGGTCGGTTTCACTCTAGAATAATTCTTGCGGGTCAGATTTGGATTTCTTGCAAGTCGGGTTGTTGTGATTTTCACAAAAAAGTTTGAGCAGAGGTTTCAGATGAAAATAAATACGTATTTGAATATGAAAAACTATATATTCAATTTACCGTTGAGAAATAAAATGTATATATAAAACGTGATCATTGATTATTCTTTCTTTACGGTACAGTTAAGAACCGCTTTTTCTTCTCTCGGAATATGAAAAATATTACCTACATTTCGTTTTTGATACAAACAAACACACGTGTATCGTATTTGGGATGGTTTATGTATCGTATTTAGGTATCGTATTTGGGATGGCACATACACATGTTACGTGTGTGCAGATTGAGAGGTGTCCACGATTCAAAGGTAAAAGCGTACAAATATATAAGTATTAGGAACTGAAAAAGCGTTCGCTAAATAGAGGTGTCCGGTTTTCGGGAGTGTCCATTATGGAGATTTTATTGTACATAGATTTTTAATCTGAAAATATATTTTGGACATTCTTTTGAAAAATCGGGTCAACCCGAACCCTACGTTGCAAGAGTAAAAATCCAAACCGTAACCGACCCGAACCCGAAACAATGAAAGTCAACCCGACCCGAACCTGACCCGCAACAAAAAGTAGAAGTCAACCCTACCCGAAACCGAACCGCAATGAAAAAATATAGCGCCAACCTAACCCGGCCCGACCCGAACCGCGTGCCGGGTCGGATGCGGGTAAAAGTGGGTAACGCGAACCGATGTACAATTCCAATTCGAACTCAGCATCTCCCGTCTATCAGCTTTAAGAGCAGAATCTCTCAGATGTTGGTGGGCCGAAGTTGATCAGGACCGTCTTACCTACTAAAGAAACTTACATTGACCAACACCACTGAAGAGTTTTTTTTATTATGTTCTGTGAAATTGCGGAGGAAAATAAATTCCACAAACGCTTAGATCCAAAACGATTTAAATCTTCAAAAACAATAAAATAAAATTACAATTTTGGAAGAATTGTTATTTGGAAACATTTTTTTTCCCAATTAACCCATTACAGTGACAATTGTAATTCTGCAATGTTTACAAATGAATATATATGTGGGATTAATGACGATGCAAGTGGGGAAAAAAAAATACAAGGTAAAAACTCCCTTCAAAGTTAAATTTTTAAAACTCTAAATATATTTTTGAAAAACAAAACTTCTAAGAATTCTGGGCCCTGCCTTGTAGCAATTCTGCACTAACTTTTGCACCTCTGGGCTTCCCCGCCACAACAAGCCACACACACCAGGCAGACAAATTCATTTTATTATTACATATTCCTGCAATTTTTGCGATCCTCCTGCAGGAATACAGAATAATTGTCATTGTTTAAAGGGAGTCAAAGTTCACAAAGTCCAAAAATACCCTTTTTAATATAGTATGATTAGGAAAGAGGATTTAGGATCTCTTTGTCAAACCGACAACAAAAAGTAGACAAACACTTTAATAGATCTGGTCTACAAATTTATCTATATTATAATATTACAAGGCAAAAACATTTCCGTGAATAATGCTGATGTCATACTGATAGTGGCAAAACCTGACCAATTTATTTCGCTTTGGCTACACATTTTTTCTTTCTTTTTTTACTTTTCAAAATCGCACAACTTCAATTTTTACATCCTCGAATAGAAAAAAAAATGTTTTTTCAAACGCAATTTGTTTGAAAACTGTATCTTAATTTACTGATTTTTTTAAAGTTTTAAAAATAATTTTCGAGCATATATATATATATATATTTAAATTTTTCTCAATCGCGTGCACTTAAAACAATATAAATAGTTCAGCATTTGTCTCCGGCTAATATTCCATAAGGAAATTAAAACTTCATCAATAAATAAATAAATAAAAGAATATATATCTCTAAACACATTTTAACAGACATCTGTTAAAATAGATTTTTAAAAATGTATAAAAAATAAATAAAAATAATAATTTAATAAAAATAAATAATTTAATAAAAAATAAATAATTTAAATAAATAATTTAATAATTTAAATAAAAATAAATAATTTAATAAAAGAGAGAGTAGTGGGAGGTGCGTGGTTAACGGACTCTGAGTCCAAGCTAATTATGTAAATAAATATTAATAATATTACTATTTTACTATGAAATAATAGTATAGTAGATAAAATTTTGTATTCATGATATTTAGTGGCCATAAAATAAAGAACATTATTCAAATGGGTAAGTAATACGAGTTCTAATCAAGATATTCACGTTAAAAATTGATATTTGCATGAAATGTACCATGATAATGCGAAAAATGATGGATTAAAAAAAAAAAAAAAATTCATTTCAAATTTCGACCTTTAAGGTGAAATTCGGCAGTATTGGTCAGGGTTGTATTGTAATGGGTAGCTGCCCGGGTACCCACCCAGCACCCGGGCAGTTTTTTTACAACCCTGGTACTGGTTGAGTAACCACTAAATAAAATTTTACGAAATAGAAATTTATTAACTGCATTTATCAATACAAAACAATTCAGTATACGATTCCTGCATAATTTAAATACAGTTGAAAAATACAGTGCCGAACTTGTTCATTGGTTGTCGAAATGTAAACTATCAATCGCCATCCGTATGATCTATTTGATGAATATATCAAGCCTCGCAGGTATATCTTAACTAGATATTGTACTAAATATCTCTGAGTAGAGGCACTTATTTCATAGCTAACCTGCGTTCACTGAAATTTAATTCATTCATCACTTATATGATTTAATATTTTCATACAAGTTGAACCACACCCAATTTTATTTTATTAATTTAATAATATTTGTCAAATAAAATCAGTTTTATCATAACGTTCAACTAAGTACTATTTACTTTATAAAAATTCAAAGTAACGTTTGTAAATACGCCAAAGATATCTGCTTTTATCGCAATAGTAGTCGCCGGGAATAATATCCGGAGATAACGATAAATAGCTTAATTTTAGCTGTTTATGTACATTTTATTAAATAAGAATTGAGTTTTATGAGTCACATGCTTAAAATAGTATTAAACAAAAATTAAATTGTTTAAAATTGTTGAACCATACTCAATGTTATTTTATTAATTTAATGTCAATAAAATCAATTTTATCATAAGGTTCAACTAAATACTATTTACCTTATAAAAATTCAAAGTATAACGTTTGTAAATACTCCAAAGACATCTGCTTTTTTTTTTTTTTTTTTTTTTTTTTTTTTCTTTTGCAAGAGTAGTCGCCGAGAACATATCGGGAGATAACGATAAATAGCTTATTTTAACTGTTTATGTAAATTTTATTAAATAAGGATTGAGTTTCATGAGTCACATGCTTAAAATAATATTAAATAAAAATTAAATTGTTTCAATTTGTTGAACGATACTCAATTTTATTTTATTAATTTAAATGTCAATAAAATCAATTTTATCATAAGGTTCAACTAAATACTATTTACTTTATAAAATTTCAAAGTAACGTTTGTAAATACGCCAAAGATATCTGCTTTTATTGCAAGAGTAGTCGACGAGAATATATCCGGAGATAACGATAAATAGCTTAATTTTAACTGTTTATGTACAGTTTATTAAATAAGAATTGAGTTATATGAGTCACATGCTTAAAATAATATTAAACAAAAATTAAATTGTTTAAATTTGTTGAACCATACTCAATTTTATTTTATTAATTTAATGTCAATAAAATCAATTTTATCTTAAGGTTCAACTAAACGTTTGTAAATACAAGATATCTGCTTTTATTGCAAGAGTGTCGCCGAGAATATATCCGGAGATAACGATAAATAGCTTAATTTTAACAGTTTATGTACAGTTTATTAAATAAGAATTGAGTTATATGAGTCACATGCTTAAAATAATATTAAACAAAAATTAAATTGTTTAAATTTGTTGAACCATACTCAATTTTATTTTATTAATTTAATGTCAATATAATCAATTTTATCTTAAGGTTCAACTAAACGTTTGTAAATACGCCAAAGATATCTGCTTTTATTGCAAGAGTAGTCGCCGAGAATATATCCGGAGATAACGATAAATAGCTTAATTTTAACTGTTTATGTACAGTTTATTAAATAAGAATTGAGTTATATGAGTCACATGCTTAAAATAATATTAAACAAAAATTAAATTGTTTAAATTTGTTGAACCATACTCAATTTTATTTTATTAATTTAATGTCAATAAAATCAATTTTATCATAAGGTTCAACTAAATAATATTTACTTTATAAAAATTCAAAGTAACGTTTGTAAATACGCCAAAGATATCTGCTTTTATTGCAATAGTAGTCGCCGAGAATAATATCCGGAGATAACGATAAATAGCTTAATTTTAACTGTTTATGTATATTTTATTAAATAAGAATTGGGTTGTATGAGTCACATGCTTAAAATAATATTAAACAAAAATTAAATTGTTTAAATTTGTTTCCGAATAAAAAGGCATTTTTTTCTTAAACAAAAAGTTTCATTAAAATAAAATGCAAATCGAAATAAATAACATTTAATGTAAAGCACCTGTAATATCCGTTCTTAATGTTAGGCTAAATATCTTAAAAATTCTAAATGCATTACTGAAAATAATTTCTCTGAAATCGAACATTTAATGAAAAAAAAATATTCATAATAATATCTTCATTGTATTATCTAACCATCATTAAAATTAGTCTACATACCACTTCTAACATTTAAATAGAAAATATGAATTAAAAAATATAACAAAAGCGGTACTCTAAAGAAGTCAATTAAGGACTTATTATGAAAAAAGCTGACATTAAAATTCTTGGGGCCATTTTTTTTCCTGGATTTTTCTTTTTTTCCCATCTACTCGAGTTCTCGATTTCCCGCTGTTTAAGGAATTAGTTCCGGAATTTTAATGTATTTCGCGAAGTTCTTAATTACATAACTTTGGAATTGTTTAGAAGTTCTGGCCTGCTGATGATTTAACTTTAAGCCAATGGGAAACGCAAGATTCTACGGGGATGAGGGTTTAATTCAATAGGAAAGATAATGGGCAGCAAAATCTCGGAGAATTTTAATCTAGGGAAAATTTAACTTAATCGCTACGTTTTTACAAGAGTCATGCACAGCGGTAATTTTTTGGGGCTGAAAGTTTGTTTTCAGAATTTAATAAAGAAAAAAAAACATTTGCGAAAATATGCTTAAGAGAGAGGTTTGCTAATTACGTGTAAGTGTTTTATTAAGTTTTTTTTTTTTTTTAAGTCTTTAAATAAATTGGCTATTAATAAAAAGAAACTAAAAATGTTACTTTTTTTTTATTTTCAGTTTTTTAAACATAAAAAAAAAACTTGCAATACTTAAATACTTTCGTTTTCAAGCTCTGAAACCTTGAAAAGTTTGGAATGTTTTTCAAATACAGAACACATTATTTATTATGCAACTAAACTTCTATAAATCGAATGTCTTTAATGTTAGATATCTGGCGACAGAAATTAAACAACCTCAGACTGATACCGAAATGGGACCCAAAACGGGAACGGGTTCCCCAGTCTCAGGGCTCTGACAGACTATCTCAAAGTAAAAATTTTATTTATTCACAAATTGAAAAAAAAACTGGAGGGGGGGGGGGGGGGGGACTCTTTCTATTTGAGAAACAAGAACATATCCCTTGTCTATCGTCGCTTTCTATTTAAAGTCCTTTTACAGAATTATTAGAAAACAGAACTTGTGTCTTTTTGCCATAGTTGCACAGTGATATTTTAAAAGAATAAGAATTGAGACTTTTTTAGATTTCTGTCATTGGTTCGGTATAAATAACAAATTTGCTATTTGTAAAAGATTTTTTGGGACATGAAAATTACAAAACGTTGTCATGAGGGAATACTTATGATTAATATTTATTTCTATGTAAGGGGATATTTTTAAATGAGAAAATTGATGTTGAACTAATTTTAAATGTTGTTACATTTTCTACTGCGTACTTTCGGTATCGTGATCTGATCTGATCTGATGGCACAAAATTTTTCGGGCTCGAATTTCAAATCGTCTCTGAAAAAGAGCCTGAACTCCTCTCTAATCTGGCACATGCAAAAAGTGCAGGTATTGTATTACTTAATACACTTCAAAATGTTTCATAACTTAGAATTTGAAATATTTAAAGCCAATAAATGACCGATGAAAGGGTATAGTTTATTTAATAATAAATTCGCACAACATTTTGCTTTCAGTAATGAAAAATAATACAAAAAATCATTCTGTAAATGAAAACTTACCAGTAAATTAAAAACAAATCTATTTTTAAATACTCAGAAGCGCTAAAAAATAGAAAATAATATTTTGAAACCTTTCAAATATTTAGTCTTTTAAAGCATTAACGATGAAGTTTTACTGTTTTATTTATTTATTTAAAATTTCTCACGCTGTGATATTCTATTTTGCTCCACCATATATAGGAAAACTCATTATCATAGTTTAGCTCTTTACTTTTACATCATTGCAATTCTTAGCATATAGAAATTCTGAGGCACATACTTGTTTAAAAGAATACGTTAAGTTCTTAACAATGCTTTCTGATTCCTTCAAAGACATTAGAAAAATAATTAAATCGCCAAAGACAACAAGTAAAAGCGTCAAACCACCAGTCCGTTTTTACTTCGGCTCTTCTAAACTAGCAGTAGGATCTAATCAAGCACACAGCATGCAAAGTTTGTATTTAATACGCCATCCTGGTCTATTAGCTATCATTAAGACATAAAAAGTTCGCATATTCTATTAGCTTAAGAGTTTTTTTGTGCCACATGAATTTGAACCTTTAAGATCAACAAATGACCGATAATGTGGTATAATTTATTTAGTATTAAATTAGCACAATATTTTACTTCCAGTAATGAGAAATAATACATGAGATGTATAATTAAACATGGGTAAATGAAAAATTACCAGTGAACTGAAAACGAATATATATTTAAATGACAAGGAGTGTTTAGAAAAAGTATGCCCTATTTTGAAACTTTTCAAAATAAGTCTTTCAACGAATTTACGAAGAAGATTTTTTCTATTTCATTTATTTATTTATTTTCCCACGCTGTGATATGTTATTTCCCGTCATTCATTTATTCATTCTTACATAATTATATTTCTTAATAGAAAGCAATTCTGAACCAAAATCGTGTTTGAAAGAACACGTTAAGTTCTTAACAATGTATTCTGAATCCTTCAAAGATTTTATAAAACGAATTAAATCGTCAAAAGCAACATGTAAAAGCGTCAAACAATCAGTCCGTTTTTCCTTCTAAAAGCTTGGTCTCCATGACAAGCTGGCTCTTTTGCCATTAAACTAATAACAGCAGGATCTAACCAAGCACAAAGCATGCAAAGTCTGTATTTAACATGCCATCCTGGTCTATTAGCTATCATTAAGCCATAAAAAGCTTGTATATTCTATTCGCTTAGAGCTTTTTTGTGCCGAATGAATTTGAACATTTAAGGCCAACAAATGACAGATGAAAGGGAATAGTTTTTTAATAGGAAGAAAAGGAAAAAAAATACAGAAAAAACTCATCCATCATTCATTTCTCTTGACTGGGAATTAGAGAAAAGAGGAAATTTTAAGATTTTTCGGAAAACTCTTGGAGGAAAGTGATTGATTCGAGATGTTTTGCTAAGTCGAACAAAAGGACTAAAGGAAAGAAAATGATGGAATGTTTTGGCAAGCAGTGAATACACGGGAAAGACTAGAAAAGTTACTAAGTGATATTTGACACTAGTGTTTGTAAGGAAAATAGATGAAAGTTTCTTTCAAACAAATTAAATATTTCAGTTACTAAAAGTTGTCTTAAAAGTTTTCGGGAAAGTTTTTGTCAGAAATTCCTAAGTTAATAGTTTTAATGACGTTTTAAATAGAAAACTTAATAATGCTTTAAAAAGTAAACAGATATAAAGGGAAAGAAATAGGGATAGAGAGAAAAAAAACAAACAGACAGATAAAATTGCTTCGGAACTATTTAGAAGTAGCATTAACAATATTTATTGCCCATGAGACAATATAAAAATTTTCATGTAACCAGCAAATTAATTATAATTTCATATTACCAAATTTACAAGGAAACGCTTACAAAGAAATTCTTGTGCTCTTTCGTAGTAACGGAATTCCAATGAAAATAATATCGATGAAAGTTTATTATTAATAATATTATTATTTAATAAAGATCAGTTTCGATTTAATTATTTCAATTTACAATTTGCGCTGCGTTTTCAAAGGTACATCGCTGAGAAACACGTGCTTAAAATTCATGGTAGGGAGAATCCTTTGGGAATTCAGCAGTTGGGTAAAGGTACAGAACCGGGAGATTCTCCCTCCTCGCCCTGCTGGTTTGTTTAAAAATGAAGGAAAAACTTAGAACCTGGTCTGGCCAACAAGTGGTCATTAGATACAAGTATAAACGAAATTATAAATCCATACAGTTTAAAAATGATTCTCTAGAAACATGTGTGACATGTAATGAAAGCTAAAGAAAATTAAAAAAAGTGTTTCATAATTGTTTGTATGAGGAGGTGCTTTATAAATCAGTAAATTACAGATATAAAGCCATTCATAGATTTAAATTTAAAAAAAAAAAAAAAAAAAAAAATATATATTTAATTGATGTTTATACAGAAACAGAAAGCATTATAAACCTATAAAAAGTTCGACATCGATACAGGGCGATTCGTAAAGCTAAACATTTTTAGTGTATATAATGAATGTGAATACGTATATATTTTGTACATTTGATTTTTGTTTTATTTTTACATTCTATATGGATTGATGGTTATTTATAAAAGTAAAAGCATAAAAATAGTTATGAGGAATAGAGATGGGAATGATCGGAAAAACTCAGAAATTTTGTGGGAAAAAATATTTTTTTCGGTGATTTTCCGAAAGGATTTATTTCCATTTGGAAAAATTTAAATTCCATTTATGAAATAATGTATTCAAAATTTTATAAATCAATCAGTAAAAAATATGTTTTAACGCAAACAATATAATCGTAAACAATAACTTATTATATCGTTTTACATACACTAAAATGAGTGACAACGAAACAGCTAGCATCGGAATATAATTCCGTTTTAGACAGGTTTCGTCTTAGCAGTTATAATTGTATTGTTTTCTTTCCCCCGAGACAATGCACTTTTTTTGTTTAAGACAGGATTCCATTATAGACAGGTTTTGTTTTCACAGATAATACTTTACAATATTGTGTCAATTATTTGTAACTGTGTATTGCACCCTCCTCCCTCCAATAAAGAGTCCCTGGATCCGCCCTTGTTTCTAACGATGAAAATATTTAATACCCACAGAAACCCATCGCGACTGCTAACGTGAAATACGATGATACCATTTGAACGGATAAAATAAAAGAAGTCATGTATTTCATTAAAATAATCAACTAAATATATTAAATTATAAAAGACACGTTCAATAATTCAGTCAATAAAGAAAACAAAATAAAGAAACTGTGCACATTTCTTTATTCAATTTTTGAGACTACGTGTGAGGAACAGAACGTCCAATGTTAAAATTGATTGAGATGTTGATTACAATGTTAAAAAAAAATTAATAAAAACAAGCTGGGTTTCGCGGGTCGATTTTTCCAAACGAACCTCGAATGATTAAAACATATTTTAGTTCCATCTTCCATCCCCGGGGGGGGGGCTCCATTTTGAGGCTCTGGCACCCCTTCTTTCAGAGAAGTGCCTTGACACTTTCTCTGACACGCCAACAACAACAACATCATCATTCTGTTCTAAAAAACCTCTTTCCGAATGAACCTCCGGCGCGGGTCCCCGCTGCCTACGGCACCGAATAGGAGGCGTTGTGCGCACGCGCTGCAAAAATAAATCAGTTCCACATTCCACCGCCAGGGGGCGCCAGACCTAAGCACCATTAACATTAACACGATATTAAAATTACGACCAACCCTCCCAGCCCTTCAAAATTTCACCAATGATCTTTAAACATAAACAAATATCGTTAACTTTTGAAACAAGAACAAAATGATGCATTTGAAAGATACAGAATGGCACGTTTTTTTTTTTGTTGTTGTTGTTGTTGTTTGACTTCGCACTTTTATTTCCTTTCCTTTTCAGCCGTCTGGGTCAGTTTTTTGCAAACATTAAGAAAAATTACCGGCCGATTTTTACAAAAATTGGATTTTCGGATCCAGAAAACTTTTCTACATATATGTGGTGAATTTTAAATCGATACCTCAAATACTTTTCTTAATATTCGCGAATTAGTGAGAACAAACCACTCGTTGTCATCGGCAAAAGTGAAATAACCGCTTTTTCACAGCCACGTACTTTAGCGTTTTATATATATATATAGGTTCTCATTTTTGCTCATTTTATTTATGTGCTAGAATAATTAAGATTAATATTTTTTTGTTAATTTTAAAACTACACTTGCTTTAATACTTTTTATCTATTACTCAATACTCCATACTTGATACATTATCTCCATGTTTACGCATCTGTACTTGTATATATATGTGTGCGTGTGTGACATATGCACAGCATATATATCTTACAACATATATCTTAAATCACGCTTACAACTGACGAATAAAAGAAGCACCGAACATCAGAACCCCACGTTGGGTAATTACATTCAAACTTAGATCAATATACGTATTTTTAAGTAATAACCTTAATTATACAATTTGCTGAGTTTCTAACCGATAGAAACTGACACATACTTATGATGTTCATCACAAAAAGCATGTTCATCGCATAGCGGCAGCCCCCCCCCCCCCCCCCCCTATTGAGTGATCGAAGCCAAAATTGAATATATACATAATTATTACATAATTATTTACGTTTAAAATTCAGTGAAATGTCATTCCATAGATGCCAGCTATCACGAACAGAAACTGCCAGAAATACGGCATGGCTTTGTGACCTGTAGAGCGATATACACCAAGATCTAAGCAGCACCAATTTATGTTAAGGTATAATTAAATATTGAGTTTCGCGGAGTTCTGCGCATTAGCCATTGAGTTAGAATGGGCAAACAATTTGTGTAACAGACAGAAGGAAAACAAAGTGTTTCCAAAAACGGCCAAATCGTATTCAGAACAAAATACTATAAATCCATAAAAAATTGGAAATCGAAAAATTTTCTGAATACAATACTTTTTTTTATGAATACAAAAGAAAGTAAAACGATAAAAAAGGGAAAAGGAAGAACTTACTATCATCGCTAAAAATGCATCATTATAATTATCTTCTAAAGTTTCATCAGTAACTTTGACAACTGTTGATTCGAATAAAAAGTTCGAGAAAACATCCAAACAAACAAACAAACAAAAACAAACCCTTTGTCCAACTATTACCAAGAGGAAATCAGCAAAAGAACCGAACAAAAAATGTTAATCATCCCAATAAGGAAGGTATTTCAGTATGCATTGCATAATGTCATTCAGCGGGAAAATATGTTTACATTTTTAAAAATCGCGACTGACGAGTGCCTTGTTCTTGGATTCTTTATTGACGGGGGAAAAAGAAGATAATCAGTTAAAATATAAGCGGGAAAAGCCAGCAAATATGTCATGTTAACATCGTAGAAATTGGAAGGGGGAAACGTCCTTGTACGTCAAGACGTAACTTTTGAAATACGATGGACAAGTATCAGTCGCAGAAATTGTGGTATTAAATTGCATTTTAGAAAAGAAAATTGTTTATAACCTGTGGAAAGGGCTTTCCAGGTATTGCTGACTGCGTTTTTCTATTCAAGTTTATTTGTGGGGAGGGAGGGGGGGGGTGGGGAGGGGAGGATAATGAACTTTCACGCAAAGGTGTAAAACATCGTGAAATTGTAAGGTCATTAATTTATGCCGAAACAATACTAGTTTGAGTTGTAATTTTAAATGTAAAGAAAGAAAATTGAAAGCATACCGAAATTAAGAGCAAACATTAACGAAAAATCATACACCAAACATAGATTATGGAACACTTTCCGACACTAACAGAATATTGTAAGAAATCTCACCACAACTAATTCGGATTATAAAATGAAAGTTCATTATTTTTTATACAATCAAATAATATATCTAAATAAACAATTTGAAAACACATAAGGCAGTAAAAATCTGTTTTTATTAATTACTGTCTATACCCGGTAATTGTTTGATATTCGGAAGTTGCGGTACAGTAATGGTCGCTGGGGTGGTTCGGAATCGGCCTAGGACCCGGTTCCCTCTTTGGGGTTCCGGCTACGAAGCCGTCGGATCGTCTTAGCGTCCGCCCAAGTGTTGTGGGGTGGTGTCTTCTGTCTTTGGACTCCACCGCATGTCGCATCCACCTCTGTCGTCATTCATTTGGGAAAAGGTAGAGAGGCGCAGGAGGCTCACGTCCCCGTCTCTCCCCCCGGCCGAAGAGCGCCACCTGTGGAGGTCAACGGGTAAACCGGCCCTCTCTGGTAGCGACCTCGTATGAATTCACGAGAATCTGGACTCGGCGGAGAAGTGCGACTGCCTTCAGCAGCCGTAGCTTATCACACCCGGTAATTGTTGCAAATTGTTTCGTGCGGCCCTGATGTGCGGACATGATCTATAGAATTTATACAGACCACGCAATACACTAAAAGTTAATTAAGATTAAAAATGCATACCACAGTTGAAAACCCACTGCAAGCAATTATCGGTCATAGTCAGTCCTGCAACCGAATTTTTCTATGCATTCCATAATCTGTAGAAAAATATTGTAGTGCACCTCCACGATCCATGATGAACTTTATTAAGTTTGAAATAGTGTAACATCGATAACATGCACCGCAAGCGATTTCCCCCCCAAAGGTCATAATGTAATGTAATTCTTCTGTACGCCCTGTAAACGAACTATAAATACTACACACTTCATTTTCAATAGCGAACATTTCTATAGTAAACCTCAATAACATAAAAATTAAATGGTAGTCCGAGTATATTTACGAGAGTTAGAGTCACAGACAGACAAACCGAAACGCTTTTCAACAATATTGGAAAGCGCTTAAAATATATAATGAGGTTGAATAGGAAATGTTAAAAAATTGTCGATATTTCCAAAATATCGACGTATCATCGTAAAGTTTTCAAAGTAAAGAAACTTTTGCAATTTTGGGCCAATATTATTTTCTTGCACAGAATTTGCATTAAGCTTAAATAATGCTTTATAGAAAAAAGATGCTATAATGTTAAAATTCAATATTTCAAAGAAAAACTTACCCACTTTGTAATTCATGAACATGTTTGTAATACATAAAATCCACTTACCTAAAAGGAAAATAAAGTACAATTAATATAATAATGTAATAATAATAAAAACAGTTTTAAAAAATTGACAGATTTTATTTACGCGCCAAAATAAGCCACTTTTAATAAAATAAACTATTTATTATAACATATAGAGCATATATGTATAACTTGCATATAACAACTTACAATCCAAAAACTAATTTGAACAAATAGAATTAACCCTTTCTGACTCAAGAACTCAGATTTGAAAAATATTTACACGGGCGTTAGAATACATCATTTTAAGCAGGTAAAAAATAAAAAATTTAGAAAAAAAAATGACTAAAAGGTACTTTTTTCAGATCTGCAATAAACAGAAAATTACATATACTTCTCATAAATAATTGTCAATTTTCTAATACAAAATTGTAAAGTATGTGAACTTACCGTTGTAATAATTTATTTTTGTACGTCTCCAGCCTTTTTCATTTGACAAAATTTACGAAGTTCATTTTAGCAATATACGATGCGAAACTGCTCAAATGATAACTAAATCTTTGGCAGGAAAAATTAACCCAGTAACCCCTCTCTGTTGAGAAATTGTATGAACAATTTATATTCACTGCTGTGCACTACAAAAAAAAAAAAAAAAAAGTGTTGATTTTAAAGTATAATACTGGCACCCCAGTTGCCAGCATTATACCGTAAAATTAACAGTAAAATAAGCAGACAGCTGGAATGCCAGTATTATACTGTAAAATCACCACTTTTTTTTTGGGGGGGGGGGGGGCAGTGTGTTGGGAGATAGCAGAAACAAATAAAATCGTCTTAAATCCGCTGTATAAGTAACATTGACTTTTGGACATGTTGCAGATATGCAACGCGGTGACACAAAATGTTAACGTGTGTGAATTCTACCTCTAATCAGGATTCATCCAGTTGAGAAATCTGCTATGAACGGATTGCCTTTTATTTTTTTACAACAATGTTTTTTCATCTAACAAAATAATTAATCGTCTCAAAAAATAAATGTATGAATAAATAAAATTTCTAACCAAAAGGTGGGTAAAGCGTTTTGCCAAAATCAAACATTTTTTATTAGTGCAAATTTTCTGGGCACAAAAAAATATCTTCATATATATAGAATTTTCATCTTAGTTATGTGTCATCTAGTTTTCATCCAGTTATATGTTTCTGTGTTACGTGATAAGCAATTACCACGAGAACAGCTACTGAAAACGATCATAAAAGTTAATTTCAAAAAACAAAAATGGAGGGACCAATATAGGAAATTTTATAAATTCAAATAATTTGGATCGAGAAATAGCACCAGCAATACACATATTTTATGAAGCTTTAAAACAGTTCTAAGCAATATTGTAAGAATCGTATGTGGAGTTACTAATGGTAAATAATTTAATAAAAAGGTTTATTTTATTTATACTGCTAAAAATATAGCATTTGTTCCAAGCAAAAATTTCGATGAGAGAAACCCATTAAATATCTTAGAAATACAACAAAACAAAATCTTGACTATCTATCGATATTGAATAGTAGGTACTAATTACAATTTCCCAACTAACTTGATACGGCTTCTTTCCGAGAAAATTATAATCTTTCATAAAAGCGTTAAAATAGGAATTTTTTAAATGCTTTGTACAACTTTGCTTTTTAACCACCATATTTCATCAGTGTTCTTGAAAAATTTTCATAAACATTTAAAATACAAAGTTCAGAAGCAATAGAAAGGTATCTTAATAATATTCTTGAAAAAATTCATAAATCTGTTTAAGTCGTGCTTTATAATTGAAGCCTTAAATATGCATTTTAACGCATTTTAATTGCTTACATTACTATTATTATTATTATTATTATCTAATTCTGAATATTTTGAAATAGTTTAGAATATATTTATTTATTCGAAATTTTTGCAAATTCTTTAAAAATTAAAATGAGATATTGTAAATAAACAGGTAAATAACCGCACCTATTTATTTGTGCCGACTATTAAACATAAATCAATATACATAGCTCTGATTTTAAAACTTTGGAGAAAAAACATTCAGAAGAATGTATGAAATTGCGCGCATGCGCGGTAGCGTATTACTGCTTATTTTACTGTTTATTACTGTTAATTTTACTGTATAATACTGGCAGCTGGGATGCCAGTATTATACTGTAAAATCAACAACTTTCTTTTACAGTGTATACCTTAACAGATATCCTTTCCATAACAAAAAAGGTAAATTTCTAAGGATTCCATAAGCTTCCAAAAATTATTTTTCACAACGGTTTTTAATTTTAGTGCGTACGATGCGTACAATGCTCAACTTCTCCTACAAGTGTTTTTTAATATTTAAATTTTGCCTTATTTAATCACAGACCTTCTGCGGTTAAATAAGGGAAAGATTTCCATTTAAAATTACAGGTGCAAATAGATTAAAAAAATGTGTAAGGGACGCTAATCGAAAATGGGTTAATTTAAGAATTGATAATTAAAAATTAAAAAATCCCTGACGGCTCGGCCTACAGGCACAGGTAGATTTCGAAGACGCAGACCGTGGGCGCCTGTTTGTTGGGAATTGCGGAAGAAATGACCTTTTTGCCATGATGCGGCAGTTGGAACCGCCTACTTCGAAACCTAACTTGTTTGCACCAGCAGGGTTTTTTTTTTTTTTTTTTTTTTTTTTTTTTGGCTATAAGAGTTGGTCCTATTAAAAAACTTGTCAATATAAAAATTTTAGATAATATTAAGAGATTTATAATAAATTTAAGCGGATTTGAAATCTTGGGAATTGACGAAGTTAGGAATTTTTTTCTTCTAAAACCCCCGTTTCCCCAACCCCCCTTGGGGCCATTTTTAATTATATCAAAAATCTGTCGTACATAAATTTTCGGCCCTTCTCCTAGAAGTAATAATAACTTCAAACGGATTCAATACGTATCATAATTAAGAAATTATGGGATTTTTTTCTGTTTTCACAAAAAGCCCCCCCCCCCCCCTATTGGTTCGATTTTGCCCATTAACGAACTTGACCGAGATTTTATACCCCTTGATTTTATGTATCAATTTCGAAAAGATGCGGGAGTTGGAATCGCCTACTTGGAAAAATAACTTGTTTGCAGGCGGAGCCGGCAGGGTCTTGTTTTGTTTTTAATTTTTTTTTTTGCTATAAGGGTTGGTCCTATAAAAAACTTGTCAATATAAAAGTTTTAGATAATATTAAGAGGATTAATAATAAATTTAAGCGGATTGAATATCTTGTGAATTGACGGAGTTATGATTTTTTTCTTCTAAAACCCCCCTTTCCTCCGCTTGGGGCCATTTTTAATTATATCAAAAATCTGTCATGCATACATTTTCGTCCCTTTTTCTAGAAGTAATAATAACTTTAAACGGATTCGATACGTATCATAATTAAGAAATTTTGGGTTTTTTCTGTTTTCACAAAAAGCCCCCCCCCACCCCCCCCTCCCCCCCTCCTTGGTTCGATTTTGCCCATTAACGAACTTGATCGAGATTTTATGCCCCTTGATTTTATGTATCAGTTTCGAAGAGATCTGTGCAGAATTATTGCAGTTATCGTGTTCATAAAAAAGTGACATATATATATAATATAAATTATAATATTTATAATATCTTTGAATTTCAAAAAACATATCAAGTTCTTGTAACATTCTAATTAAATCTCCTAAGAGATAATTAGTATTAAAGTGTAGACAGAATACCACATAGTTAATAAATTAACAAGTGCAATCATAATATTACCATAGCATTTGCTTCAATGGTAATTGGCCAAAAATACTGAAAATATGAAAAATATTTTAAAAGAGAGAAAAAAAAATTATATAATAAACCATAAAATGTTAATAATTTGAAGTTGATATCAAGTGAATACAAATGGATTTTGAAATGAAATATGAACTAAATATAATGGAAAATTGAATAACAAGAGATTTAAATTAGAAATGGATATGAAAAAACACGTGTAGATATAATCATCAGCCTGGATGTATCCACACGTGTTTTAAAAATAATACAGTATTTCATAAATATACTGGCATTTATGCTAAGATCAGTATATTCATCCAGGTATACTGTATTATTACCAGAAAACAATTGGAAATAGTAAAATTGGAAATAAAAATCTTACAAAGAATAGATAAAATATCTTACTCACAATAATTATCAAAAATTCCTTAAACATCACAAGGTCTTCATATATACCAATACGATCACATGGCGCACATCATGAAATATCATAATCTTGATGAGTTGTGTTTTTGTATATATTATGTTTACAGTTATTTTAATACAATGCATATTTTATAGACTTTTTATAACTGATCATTAGTATCACTTAATATACCAGGTGATCAGCAGACGTTCATTCATCATGACTATTTAAAGTGTAAACAATGTTCAACCATCTTAATAATAGTCCTTATATGTTTTAATTGTAATATTTGCTATATTTTATCGCACACTAAAACAAAATAAATTATTACATAAAATGTTTATATTTATATGATGTAATAAATGTTATTTAAAAGAGTTGATAATTGAATTTATCAAAAAAATAGGATAACCATAAAGTTTTGCTTGATTTCGTATAAATTTAATAATTTTGTTTTTATTTATATCTGAGCATAGATATTTTATACGATGGAGGTAATTGATAATTATATTTTTATAAACTGATTTATGTAAACATGAAGCTAAATTGGTAAAAATATTTACTTTAAATGGAAAGTCAAATCTTTTATCATAAATATCAAATATTAATTTATAATTATCATTAATATTAATTTTTAAGTCAAGAAAATTTATATTATTATTAATCAAATCATTTTCGCTTAATGTAAGCTGATTAGGATAAAAATTGAGTGGTGATGTGCAATTTTTATTATTGAAATAAAAAATGATAATGTCATCAATATAGCGATAAAATACATAATCATTGTTCGGACCAATATTTCTTTCATAATAATATAAGTAAAAGTCAGAGAGAATACTAGAAGCGGTCCCACCCTGCGGTATTCCCTGGCATTGTTTATAAATAATATTGTCATATATGATGTAACTATTATGCAATGTAAAGTTTAATAAAGTTTTTAAAAAATTTACGGAAATATGATCTTTTAATTTTAATTGAGATTTAAATTCTTTAAATAATATACACATTGTTTTATGTAAGTCTTTTATATCAATGTTATTAAATAAATCATTAATATCCAATGTTTTTATAAATTTTACCGGATTGATATTATGTATTTTATTAATAAGCTGAAAACTGTTTTTTAGGCATTGTTGGTTATTATGTTTTATCGTTATATCATATATCTGCTTTAAAATATTAAGAAGTAAATTGCTTGCAGTATTATTATATGTGTTACACCCGATGGTAACTGTGCGAAATTTAATTGGATTTTTATGAAATTTTGGAATTAAAACAAGATAAGGATAATTTAAATTATTACATTTGATTTATATATATATATATATATATATATCACACTATATATATACATCTAACAGAAATATTATTTTTTAAAGAAAATAATAATAAATTTAAAAAAAAAACAGAAAAAGAAAAAGAAAAGAAAGAAAGAAAAATCATCTACGTTTGGATATCTGGCATTCGAGCAACTGGAACTGGGTTTTATTAAACACTATGGAATAAATTAATTTTTAAAATATTATTAATAGTAACAAATTAATGATTATTCAAAATGGATATGATTTATAATTTGAGTTCTTCTAAACGGATTACAAAAGTACTTGTTGCGAGAAAGGCATTTATTTATTTTAGCAAAAATTTTAGAATCTTTAAAACAGTTATGTTAGAATTACTTTTAGAGTTATGGCAACTTTTGTGAAGCAAGTCATTAAAAAAAAAAAAAAAAAAAAAAACATTTAGCTGAAATATCAACACATCCTGAAACACTGATTCTAAAATCATGAAATTTGGAGGATAGAAGAAAGTGGGAGGAATGGGACAATAGATTTTCTCCCTTCATTCTAAAAATCTCATAAATCACACACTGGACGGAGTAGTGATTTTCCAATCTCTGGTTGAAATAGATAGCTGATCTGCATAACCTTACAGTTGTATTATTTTTTTGTATTATTTTTTTTTCAAGACTCAAATGTAAATTTATTTCATACACTTTTTATGTTTTCTGTTAATTAAGGCTGTTCTCAGAAAAACATCCCCCCCCCCCCCCGGTCGACAATAACGCGAAACTTCTTGACATATTTCCTGACTCGGTTTTACATATAAAAGCATGACACTTGCAGACATGATTAGTGAAGATATTTGTCATCGAACAGTTTTTTTTTTTTTCATTTTTTGATAAATGAATTGCACTTTGTGGTATAAGCGATTGTATCATAGTTGTATGATGGCAATTTCCCCCCTCTCCCACGCTGTCACACATGATAGAATGGTTCATTCGAATATCAAAATCATTCACTCTGCCCATCACTACTACATGTGTAAACAATACTACTTGCATAAACTGCTTGGTTAACTACTTGTATAAAACAATCATGCGGCTTTTAGGCTTAATTTAAATCATGGATAATATACAATATAACGTTACATAAATTTATAATTTTTTATACATGTTTTTTTATTTTTAAAAAGATTTTTTAAATTTAACTTGCCGCCATTTTGAATAAAAATGGTGCATGAAGTAGGCCAAGGAATTCGGTCGAGACATTGGTATGTTCTGTACGCATGATCAGTCACATTCATATCGGTTAATAAATATGAGAGTTACAGCATAACAAATATCAGATTGTTTCAAAATCTCAGCCACCCTAAGAATTTCAAACTACCATATCTCAGCCATTTTTTAAGATATAGTAAAAACCAAAAAATTTCCAGAATTCTTGTATTACGTTCTAACACTTAACAGAAACAATTTTTTCAATTTATAATTTTTTGTAAATTCTTTTGAACATGTAAAAATTTTAACTGGCAGCCATTTTGAAACAAGATTGCGGATAAAGTTGGCCAACGAACTCGGTTGAGACCTTGGTATGTCCTATACACATACTCAGTTACATCCAAATCGGTTCATAAATAAGAGAGTTACAGTATGACATATGTCAGATATAATATATATATAAATCAACATTTGAACGGAGGGTGGTTTGGGGGTCTGGGTTCATGATACCTAATACTTACCTAAATTTATTCTTATTATTATATATGTTTCCTTAACTTCAGACATTAAAGAAGATAATTATTGAGATGGAGCAATTGATTGGTTCATAATTTGAAGCATGCAGCTTTTATATAAAACAAGGTAGTATGGAGGAAGGGGGCATGCTATAGCAAAGTAAGGAATAGGACGTTCCCTTTAAAAAAATAAATGTCCACCAGTATTTATTTTTCTAAAGTTGCGTTACAAATATTTTTTTTAATAGAGATCTTGTGGGAAACCTTGGCTTAGCTAACAAAAGTGGATGGATGTCCGTAGAACTGTTTTCACGTGTACTAAAACGCATAATGAAATTCTGTTAAAATTGCCAGCTTCACAAACTGTTAATCAGACAGACCGGTTACAACTTTAACTTCAAATGGATGTATCTATACTATTAAAAACCGTTCGCGTATCTATGTAACCTCAAAAACTCGAAAAAAACAGGGCGCAGGGCTAGAAAATTTTGCACACGGGTAGCTGGTAGGGGGCCCATGAACGATCGGGACAAAAAATTCGAAAATTTTAAATAGATTTTTCATAGATTAAATATTAATTAATATCTATCCACAAAGAGATCTCATCAAAAATACGCTTTTTCACAGAGTAATCTTCGGTTGGTTGGTTGTACAAAATCTCCACAGAAGCAATTAAATAAATCAAAGTAGGGATGATTGCAATTCCCAGTCGAGTGTTTAAAATCGATGGATCAGAGATTATATGAGATGTAGACAAACAACTTAATTATTGACCGTTGCCAAATGCTAAAAACTTAATTTTAAAAGATTTTATCGACTTAATGAATGATAATTAGCTGGGTTTAAGGGGTTTTTTACATGACATATATTAGTATGATAGAGATTATTAATACAGAAAACTTTATTTAACAGATTATTTGTTAAATTTGCGGGGGATGGGGAGGGGTGGGGGTTAGAGGCATTTTATTAAATATCACATATATTTTACTTGACCGCGCGCCACCTGGCGGCGGCTTTTTCATTGATTGACCCTCCTTATTAATAAATCCAAATCTACTGCTCTGATTTCAACTGAATTAATAACCATTTAACAAATTTAACATTTTTTTTTTAAATTCACCCGTAACGTTTAATCGCTGTTTTATATAGATGATACCGCTATTTTAGAATAACAATTTTCGTAAAAATTAAATTTATGTTCCTAATACAAGTACAGAGCCCGTATTCAGTTGATGCATACCGACAGTCAAAGTTAGTGATTTGTTGTTGAGCACTTGACCGCGCGCCTCCTCGCGGCCCCTCCCTCAAGGTTTTTTTCTCTAACTGTGCTTTATTTCCAAAACTCAGAGAATTATGTTCCGAAATTCACCAAATCAGTTCCATTTTGCTAAATTATCATAAAAATCAGCATTCATAGCTTCAGGGTGTACTTCTAGAAAACAGTTACCAGTATTTCCGAATAATGGTCTAAGCCAAATATCAAATTAAGTTCCTAGCTTAACCAAATGAATCAATCTTTAAAGATGCATACAGTAGCTCTTTTAATTTATCATTTGCTGAAAGGCACTTGAACATCCGCTCCCTCCCAGCCCCTCCCTCAAGGCTTTTTGTCTAATTGTACCCTGTTTCCATATCTCAGCAACAAATTTTCTGATTTCAGTGCAACTGATTCCAAACATCATATTTAACTTAATAATCAACGTCTATATAATTAAGATAAATTTGTGAGTAGCGGGTACCACTATTTCCGAATAACAGTCTAAGACAAATTTCTAATTAAGTTCCTAGCTTAACCAAACGAAACAATTTTTAAAGATGCATACTGGTCCTCCTAATTAGTAATTTACTGAAATGAACTTGAACATCCGCTCCTCCCCGGCACCTCCTTCAAGGTTTTTTCTCTAACTATGCCCCGTTTCCATAACTCAGCAACTATCTTTCCGATTTCAACGCAACTGATTACAAACATTATAATTAACTTAATAGTCACCCTCTATAACATTAAAGTAAATTTATGAGTAGTAGTTACCACTATTTCCGAATTATAGTTTAAGCCAAATTTGTAATTAAGTTCATAGCTTAACCAAACGAACACATTTTTAAAGATGCATAGTGGTCCTCCTAATTAGTCATTTTCTGAAGGACACTTGAACATCCCCTCCTTCCGGCGCCCCCCTCAAGGTTAGTTTCTCTAACTGGGCCTAATTTCAATAACTCGGCTAATAATGTTCCCATCTTCTCCAAACCGCTTTTGTAGCCCGTCTACTGTTACGATGCCTTAAGCAACGGGAACCTGGTGTCAGATGTTCGTTCGTAAAGAGGTCTGTTTAGAACAGAATGCTCCCCTGGTGGTGGAAGGTAGAAATAAAAGATTTTCCGGAGCGTACGAGCATGCCCGGTACACGGTGCCAAAGACCTCGGAGATCCGGGACAGAGTTTCGTTTTTTAAGAGATTTAAGTTTATTACACGGGTCCGGGCAACGCCGGGCGGGTCACCTAGAATAATGTACTCTATTAAAATCCGTGCCCGTATCTATCTATGTAACCTCAAAAACTCAGAAACCGCAGGGCGCGGGGCTACAAAATTTGGCAAACGTATTGCTGGTAGGGAGCCCATGAATGATTGGGGCAAAAAAATCGAAAATTTTAAATAGTTTTTAATGTTTTTGACGAAGTTTTGCTTTTTTTATGTCAACCCGTAATCGTGTGAGTTCTATAAACAGTTCTAAATGTTTACTGCAATGTGAGATATACATATTAGGGACGCCACGCTGCAATAGTAAGAAGCTGTAGCGGTTATTATGATAATTCTTTTACCTAGCATGCAAATAATTAGAGATTATTTAATTGCGCATCATTATTTCATTTTTTTTAAATAAAGAAAAACATTTTATTACAAACATCAACAAAATTTTTATTCTATTTATTCCCTTATTCCAAAGATATCGTTTTATCGTCTGCTTCCATAGCAACATAAATTAAGTTTCATTAAAAAAATGCACAATAGTTTTTTTTTTCTAAATCGTATAGTTATTGAACAATTCAACACTTTAACAAAAAATTAAATTCATTTTATTCACTTTTTAGAATCAAATTCATGAACTCCCGTGCGTAGAACGGGTTAAACAGCTAGTTAATCTATAATATTCATTAGACTGTAATATATAGTCTACATTGGATTATCTGCGTCTTATCATACTACCTTTATCACTGTCTCATACCTCCCTGTTAGTAAGGAGGTATGGCACACATTTTGAAACTTACAATTTGTTTAATTTTAAAATTGTTTTTACATATTATGTTTCAATAGTAGTTTATGGACATTGTAAAGTGTTTTATCTTGTATTCTATAAATTGAAATTTCGGTTTTTATGTAAAATAAAGTTTATTTTTTTACTTTTGTAAAAAGTGTCCCGTTCCTCCCCACTCCTCCATAAGTTATTTTTTGCAATGCAGATATCCACAAGGGAAGATTTTGAAAAATATTTAAAATAAAAGAATTTAAGTATATATATATAATCTTAAGCATCCTGGCACGTAATTAAATTTTGCCAATAAGGCATTTTTTTCCCTTTTCTTTTTCCGAGAATAAGATTATAAATATTACCGTCAGTGAATAACCCGAAAACTTCAGCCGTAACGCAAACAAAAATTAAAATGAAAATGACAAGATGAACCCAAAGGCGCTAAATCGATTATTGGATAAATTGTCACAATAAGGCAGCATATAACTTAACAATTCTTCAAGACAAGTTGTTCCGAATTGTCCGAGTACATATATATATATTTTTTTTCAATAGATGAAAAAAAAGAAGAGGAGGGTGGGGGAAAACACAATATATTTTTAACATTTCTCACCACATGTGAAAATTAATATAAATAAGTGTAGGCGTTTATGTTTAAATAAAGTTTTCCTCCGAGATGATTTGTATCTTAGAAAAGGAACAAAGAAAAATAAAGGAATTTTTTATGTGAATATAATAGATACGTTAGAACTGAAACGGTATAGACACAGAAATTAAAAACTTTTACTTGATAATTTCAAAATGTCAATAAACATTATACAATGGGTTACAACTACTACAAACATACTACATGTTTGTAGATACAGCAATTCTGTATAATTGCGGTATCAAATGCAAAATTAAACACTGCAGTCTTGTATTCTAATAATTTTGATAAGTGCTCCTATATTCAAGGTCCCCCCCCCCCTTCTCCGTAGTCGGTCACAATGAGATAAATGCTTTATAAATAATTTGTTTTCGGTTCAAAACGAAATATTATAATATTATAATTTCCTATAAATACCTATTTTGTTTCGACAGTAGGCCGCCTTAATTAGTTAAGTAAGTATTTAAAAAAAATAGCTCATTTGTTGCTCATCATGTGCCTGTACCAAACGTATTTGACTGTTATCCTGTGCGCAGTGTATCAAAGCCTTGGGGAAATATGTATCTTTTTAGAGCTTATGAAACTAAATATATTTAATTTCTTAAAAAGCAGAATTGAAAAAAGTAGGTTGTATAAACATTTCTTTAAAGTTTCGTATAAATCGGCCTAGTTAGATTTTAAAGGTAAAAACTTCTGAAAAAAAAAAAAAAAAACCGTTTAACAAAGCGACATTTCCTGACAAATTTTCTGACTCAGTTTTAAACGTACAAGAATAATACTTGCAGGCATGATTATTAAAGTGATTTGTAATCGAACTTTTTTTTTTTTTTTTCATTTTTCCATAAATGAATTGCAACTTGAGAAAAAAAATATTTTTGTTTCAGGACATCAGTTGTTTCTCTTTCCAGTGCTGTTGTGTTCGGAAAATCGGTTCAAAACGTCAACTTTGATAGCATTTTCTGAAAGAACTGCCTTTATCAAAAAAAGGGAAAAATTGTTCAATTACACAGTTTCTCAGCACCTGGAAATTTCATGCGTGTAAGAACAAAAATGAATTAAAAAAAGTGCCAGAAAGTAGGCATGTGAGAAGAGCCTTAAGGAGGTTTCAGCCATAAAATTTTTTAGAACTCCCTCAGATATATGATAAATAACTGGAAGAACTAAAAAAGAAAGAACAAAAACAAACACTCAAACAAACAAAAACTAAAAAAATTTTGAAAGAGCGCTGGAACATCTTCATTAGTTTTCATGGTCACAACAGATAAAGACAGTGCCCATCGGTACTTGCCTAAGGTCCGTATATTATATTCATTGCAGTGCGTCACGAGATTTGAATTACGATAATTAGGTATTCGGTTATCGCTTTAGAGCAGCTGCTACACAAATATCAGTCTTTCCCTTAAATTATGTGAATTCCTGTATATCTGTATACACTATAGCACTGAGGTAATAGAAACGCTGAGATATTTGAGTAATTATATATATGTGTATGATTGCATGAGAAAAGGCATTATATCCATATATCATTTTACATGCTCCTTTTCTTTTATACCTCTGAGATGAAGGGAATGAAAAACACCAGCAATTATTAATTATTTTTGGTCGGCATAATATTGGCAATATGTCCGAACGACTCCTTTTGAATAGAATCATTTATGGAACAAAGAATTTATTTTGAGATTGTCCATCAAATGATAGAAATAATAGGATATGCATCAAATGTTGGATCATTTATTTTTTTTATGACGGGTCATTGCCTTATATATCATTAAACATTGAAATGAAAAGATAGCATTAAAAGTGAAGAAACTCAATACTTTTTTTTTTTCTAGTGAATTCTAGTTTTTGCGGTTGTTAACGGGACAAAAAAAATTCCCCCGCTCAACAACGCAAAACTTTGACTTATTTTGAAACCATTGATATAAAACCTTGATATTTGCAGTCATGATTATTAAAGTGGTTTGTAATCGAACAGTTTTTTTTTTTCATTTTCCGATAAATGAATTACATCTTTAGTTATAAGCGATTGTTTTCTCAGATCAGGTAATCTCAAATCCAAATTGGTTACTTTCTGAAACATATTTTAATTATTTTTTGTTCGCAAACATATTAAATTGGCAGATGCTCTTATTCAGAATCCGTGTACGTCGAACCTCGCTAACATGAACTTCAAGGGAATCAAAATTTTGTTCATGTTAACAGTAATTCATGTTATCAGTATCAAATCTTTGCACTCGTTTTTATAGGGGACTATGAAAACAATTCATGTTAAAAGTAATTCCCGAAAAGCGTGTTCATGTTAACGAGGTTTGACTGTAATCGAATTGTTTTTTTCTTCGGTTTTCGGTAAAGGCAAAAGATTTTTCAGAAAATACTGTCAATGTTGGCATTATGAACCAAATCTACGAACGCATCAGCGCTGGAAAAAAAAAAAAACTGTCATCCTGGGATAACAATTGTTTATATCTCAATATGCAATTCATTTATCGGAAAATAAAACACTGTTCGATTATAAATCACTTTAATAAAATGCCTGCAAGTATCCTGCTTTTATGTTTAAAAATGAGTAAAAAAAGTGTCAGAAAGTTTCGCGTTGTTAAGCGGGGAGAAATATTTTTTTGTGAACCGCTTTAATAGATAAATTTATAATATGAAAAATAGTGTTCTGTTACTATATTGAAGTAAACTTCCCATAAAAGTTAGTAAGTCTTCTAATGCCTTCACAAATGTATTCTATGTAATTTACACATGCCTACCACATGAAGTCATTTGGTACCTATGTAGCGGTTAATCAATACGTTTTTATTTATTCATTTATTTATTGCAATATTTGAACCGAGTATTTCATTACATTAAATTCTGTCTCAACAAAACAGATTCACTAAATTCAACTAATTTCTTGTATCATTTAAAATTTTCTTCTATACAGAGAGTGAAAATTTTCATGAGTATTTCCCAGCATAACTTTTCAATCAATTAAAAATTTAATTGATTATCAGTAATGTAAATAATGACAAAATGTCAGAACAAAATCAATTTTAAACCCTTTTTTTCTAGCTTTCTTTTTGTTATGTTTAACTTTAAAAAATTGACAAAGAAAATATAAACTCGCATTTTAATTAGACAATTTTTATCTTGCAGTATAAAAGTATTTTCCCCCTTTTTTTACCTCCTTTCTTATTTTCGTGGAAAGAGGGGGGGGGGGGGGTAGAGTGCCGAATTATGCTACATAAATTATCTTATACTATTATATTAGCTTAAAAGTATATATAATTTTTTATTAAAACTTTATTGTTACACCTAAGGTTGAAATCAAGAAATTGTAAAAGTAATATTAAAGTATAAATCAAACGAATGATGATTAACATCCTTCCCATATTAAAAAAACATAATTTTCTATAAAACGCATTCAGCAGTTTAACTGAATATTGCAGTGAAAGTTTTAATAGACAGTAAGACAGACAATCCGAAATTATTCACGCCTTTGAATTACAGCGAATTCTTAAGATAATGACTCGCTGAATCTTTGAACAGTCTTATGAATTTCACTTCTATAGCACCATAAACAATAAAAACAGCGCACATTTTGAGTTACAGCTTCTCATATCGCACAATTCAAGGGAAAAGATCACAGAAAAAATGTCATATAAATCTCTTTTAGATTAATTCTCCTTCATTGGGACAAATTTATGAGCAACTGGTCTTCAGACAGTCGGCTATTTAATGACACGATTAATGGGCCACTAAGACCAGTTTTTTTTTTTTTTTTTTTTTTTTTTTTTTTGCGACGCTCTGTCCCATATGCACTACTGATTGAGCAACAGCTAAAATATGAGTCTGACTGTCATACTGGAAACAACATATCACAATAATTTTTATTTTTCTCCTTCACTTTCACGCTGGGGCTCTAAGTCTTCTCAAACCTGACAAATGTTGATCGTAAATTTGGTCATTTTAAAATAAAGAGAAACAAAGAAAAAAGAAAACAAGCAGCTATTTTTTTTTCATACGGTTTTTAAGAGAACTATTGTTATGACTGTCAAACAGGAATGATTTATTTTGTAATCTGATTGCTTTCTATGATTTATGTATTCCGAAATTTCTCAAGGTTGTGAATATATATGTGTCTAATTTATAAAAACACATTTTGAGTTTTGTTTAGAAGGCAAAAAATAAATAGAGAATGTGGCAGATAGAAATCGAAAAACAATTCCCCTTACAGATACAAAATCTAAATATTTTCGCGCAAAAATATCATCATTTCAGAATCCCGGTATACAATGATAACAAAATAGAAGTAAAATGACATGAAATCCTTCACGAATGAAAACTTTAATCTAAATCAAGGAGTACATAAAAGCTGTTTGTTCTCAAATCAAAACTGGCTACTTTCTGACACATTTTTGTTCGTAAACGTATCAAATTGGTAAGTTCTTTTATTAACACTAAATATACCAACAACGCATACGACCGATACCAAATGAAAATATCTCGATTCGAACCAGAAATTGTTTTATAAAATAAAATACAAATCACACAGAAATAAGTCAAATATAAAAGTTACAGATTGGTTGCTGAAGGTGGTTGTCGGAGCCGTGAATGTAAATACTGTATTCTAATCTGCTTTTTTCTTAATTCTTTTAGTATATTTTTGCAATTTGAAGTTAGCATCTTTTTAAATATAATTTTTGTAATGGTAAAATTAGTAATATAGCTTTTTTTATTTATTTATTTTCATTATTCTTTGTATTTACAAAGCATTAATTCAATGTAATTTGTAAAAGGGAAAAAAATATGGCTCTGGGACCTTTTGTCCCTCCCTTAACCTCAATTTACTTTTTTACCAATACCAGTGCAACTGATCTTGCCTGTCACTATCCACATCATGCTAAATTCATCTATGCACCAAGATCCATCCGATTGATCACCATAGGTAGTAGGTGAACGATGACATGAAGATCGTCGCAGGAGCTACAAACCTTCTGCATTGGATCTTAGTTGAAAGAAATTAAAGAATTTTAAATAAAAATTCTGGTGTGAAATATTTTTATAAAACTTGAGTAACATTCCAGGTATGTCTAATGTTAAGAAACTATGTATTTGATTTTACGTTTTTTTTTTATAAAAGCAAAATAAATTTTGGAAAATGCTTTCAAAGTTGGAATTTTCAAATGGATTTCTGGCCGCGGCAGCGAAAGAAAGAAAAAAAACCAGCCGTCCTGGGAAAACAATCGCTTCTAACTCAAGATTTAAATCATTTATTGGAAAATGAAAAAAAAAAATGTTCGATTACAAATCCCTTTAATAATCATGCCTGCAAATATCATACTTTTACGTTTAAAAATGAGTCAGAAAGTTATGCGTTGTTGAACAGAACTTTTTTTTTTTTTTTTTTTTTTTTTTTATAAGCATGCACACACATATTCTCATTTAGTCACCATCATATAACGCTTTCTTAAAGATGTAAAAAACATGAAATGAAAATATTATATAAATTAAAATTATAATGTCTAAAACGGTCTGGATTCATATTATAGTATGTTCTTTTGCTTTCTTAGCTTATTGGTTGACTAAATGCGGGGAGGGAGGGGAACTAAAGCACGTTGGCGGGATGTATTAAATCAACTCAAATCAACATTTATACATACAATACAGTTCCTCTTTTCAACAGGTCTAATATAAAAGAATATAACTCAATTAGAAACCATTTCCTAAAAAAATGAAAGGGAAAAAGAATAAATTTTCAAGGTATAGTACTGTTTTTGAAAGACAGGGGTTCCAAAAACAAGAAAGAAATACAGACGTTAATAGATATTTGAAAATGATGTAAAATAATAAAAAAATAAATACAGAATATCATATTCCAAGTCAGTTCCAAGCGTCTATAATTTAAAATGCGAATTCTTTCGTGCAATCTAAAAACACTATGATTGTTACAATGGTATATTCAATAGAAATCATACTGTTGTCTGCCGCAGTAACAGTTTTCGGGATTATAAGAACAGGTCCACAAAAGTCAGAGTGCTACGAATAGGTGAACAGACAGAAGTTTTAAAATACTTTTCGAATTACACTGCAAGATATTTTAAAATGGATTTTAACAAAATCCTTTAATACTAGCATTTGGAAAATATAATAAAAAGAACATTAATGAATTCAATGGAGATATAAATAACATTTTTTTTTTTTTACATGTTAAATATAAAATAACGTCGTCTGTTCAGTAATGTGATGTTTCACATTGACGCACACAACTTTAAAATCCCAATTTGCATAACTTTTATCTATATCCTAACAAAAGATAATAATACTTGTTCACCTAGAACGGTTTGCGCCGACACTAAAGATATTAAAGATTTTAAAGAAATGGGCAATAGATGATAAAATATAATGAGAGATAGGTTACAACAAAGTGTTGAATTACTTCCTTTCAAGTATACGTAGATCCTCTTAAAAAGGTTAAATTATAAATTGATATTCAACGTTGCAACAAAAACAAGTATATTAGTTAGTGCAAATTAAAATTCAAGAAAAAGCCGTTCTAGACTAACAATGAAGAAGAAAGTTTGTAGCTGTTTCACTTCACTCAATTGTAACAACAATCGGTCATCTGACTCGATTTTCCCTATAGATAAATGAGGATTATACTGGCATCGCATCACACGGAAATCACAGGATTTGATAACACTTGTTGCGCTAAACTTAACAGTCTGTCCGTGGACATAATAATTTATGTTTTTATCTCAGTAAAAAAAATCTTAAGCGCTATGTATGCTGAAAATAGGAAAGGAGACTTATGCTTACATGAAGATGCTTAAGTCTTTTCTCAAATCCAAACTAGCTATTTTTAACACATTTTTTAATTCATTTTTGTTCGCAAACGTATCAAACTGGCAGATACTCTTATTAAAAAACTATGTAATCGAATTTTTTTTACGTTTTTCGGTAAAGACAAAAGATTTTTCAGAAAATGATGTCAAAATTGGCGTTTTGAAACGAATTTCCTAACGTGACATCACAGAAAAGGAAGGAAACTGCGGTGTTGAGACAACAATCACTTATAACTCAAGATATAATTCATTTATTAGAAAATGAAAAAACTGTTCGATTACAAATCACTTCAATAATTATACTTGCAAGTATCATCGTTTACGTACAAAATTAAGCTAGAAAATTTGTCAGAAAGTTTCGCCATATTGAGTGGTATTTTTGCGAATCGCGTAATATAACATTAGGATTCAAGAATTATGTTAGCAGACATAGCACATTGACTATTTTAATAATTAAGTTTCATTGCGCGTAACAACGAATTCTAAAAACAAATACTTATGAGAGAAGATTTTTGTAAAGAAAACAATTGTAGCTCTTTTTAATAACCCCCCTTTTTTCCTAAATGAAAAAAAAAATGTATATTAGACCTTCTTTAGAAAACTAGAGCATTTATAAAATCCTATGGGTAGCTCTGGGTAGAAAAGCTGGGTAGCTTTTCTAGAACATAGAAAACTTATGAAACGGCAACATAATTTTTATTAGCCTAATGGAAAAAAAAAAAAATGTTTAAAAATTGCATCTGAGTACGCAAATCTGATATATTTTTTTTAATAAACTTAACAATAAAAGTAGAAGTATAAAGCATTTTTAAATTGTACCAAAACATAACCAATCGGATAAAGATAAAAATTAGAAGTCGCCACTCGCCATATGGCGATTTAATAATATTGTAAAAAGTGGCCATTAAAATACCTTAAACTGGTGCTCACGACAATGGCTATACGTTACTGCTGCATTATGTAAAAAACTAATGTTCATCAGTTTCCTACCATTTTATTCAATAAAAATGTGCATCTGCTTATACATATTGTAAAAGAATCGCGGCGACTCACTCCATCTCCTTTCCTGTTGTAATTTCCATTTACCTCCCGAAGCACACAAATTCGAAAAATTTTTAATTCTTAAAGGTTTTCTTTTGCATGCTGCCCTAGTTATTTATTGTCTTGTCGTAGTTGGTATATTTATTACAGAAGTACTAATAAATAAATAATCATCTAAAATACCCTCTTGAAAATTTCGATCTCCCCTTTTCTCCCCCCCTCCCCACACGCAACGTACATTTTAAAATCTTTAACCCCCTTCACGATGTCGCGTACATGTGACGCATAAAGTGTGTAACATCCTTGATAATTCCAACCAGTAATTTTTCAATTAAAATTTTGCCTTATTTAATCAAAGCATTTCTGCGTGTAAATAAGGCAAAAATTTCTATTTTGAAAAACAGTTGATAAAAGATTATAATTTTTGAAAAGGGTACTCGCGTCGCAAAGGAATTAATACTCTTTTATTGAAAAATAAAATATTTTTGCCCTATTTATTTATTGTTTAATCCAATTTGTTTTATTTGTTACTTTGAAGTACTAATAAAGGAAAAACCATCTAAATTCGCCCCTTTAACCATACCTGAAATTTCCAATCTGCCCTTTGCCCATCCACCAAGCATGCTATTTAAAACGTTTCCTTAAAAGAAGAAGAAAAGAAAAGAAAGAAAATCCACTGTTGTTTTTTTCTCTTTTTTAGTAACAATAAGCGAGTGACAGTCATCTAACTAAATTTTTGCTGTCCGCTTTTGTCCCTCTTTCCAAGCACACAAATTTTAAAACATTAAAAATTGTTTCATTTTTGGAGAATTTTTTTCTTTTTGTCTAATTTGTTACTTTTCAGAAACGATAATTAAATAATTTATTATTTAAAAATTGTCCTTGAACCACTTCTCCGTTCTTTGCCTTCTTCCCTTCAGCACAGAGATTAAAATCTTTAAATATCTTCTTTAAAAAATTCTGCCCTGATTGATTGTTATTTTTCTCTATTTATTTTACTTTCAACTCTGAAGTAACAATAAATAAATCATCAACCATTTAAATTATTTCCCTCCCCTCTCTCCTTCTCTAAATTACTGATTCCACCTTTGTTCTCTCCCAGCACATAGTTTAAAATCTTTAAAACTATTTTTTTTCTGCCTTATTTATTACTTTGAAGTAAGTATAAACTAATTATCAATCATCGAATTCTCACCCTCATCAAAATGTTTGCTTCCCTCTACCCCCTCCCAACAAACAAATTAAAAAAAAAATAATAATAATAATTCTTTACTTTTTTAAAAGTTTGTTTGTCCCAGTTGTTATTCTGCAGAAACAACAAATAATCAATTATTTTTTCAATGATTTGTAGTGACAGAAACGCTGAAAAAATTGAAGTAAAAAATATTATTTTACATTTTATTTGTCGGCTAAGTCGCCATTAACTTAAAAAAGTAAACTAAAAAATTGGAGGCCACTGGCCACTAACCAAATTTCCTAATTTTTATCTTTACATTCTGAAACACAAAAATATTTCTTGTGTACTTTTCCATACAAATTTCCAGATTATGATGCTTTAAAATACTGAGATAACATTTTAGTCCAAAAAAGGCAAAATTCAGTGTTATTATTATTATTTTTTTCCTTGAGAAACTACCTAGTCGTTTTAAGGCTCACCCAAAAATCATCATTGATGTTTAGTGACCATGTAACATAGTGCATCTTCAATACAGGTTCCCTCTGAAAATAGCAAAAGTACTTCGGTAGAATTGTTAAAAGATTAAGTAAAACCATCTAAATCGTTGATTTATATTGAAATTGTAGTCGGAAGATCAGTTAGTTATAATAGAAGGCTGTGAGAAAATGTAAAATAAATCTCAAATTATCGAATACTTTCCAGGAGATTAAACAAATGACATGATTCTTAAACATAAGCGAATAATCTCCAAATAAAATAATCCTTTTGTATTAATTTAAAACAAAGACATTTCTGACATTTCAATTCTGTGTCAGAAATGATCACTTAAAATATTTATAAAATCCTTAAAATAGCCCTCCTTAAACTCCTTACGGTAACAAAGATTACAATTCATGCTCCAAAGATAAAATGATTAATATCATCCACAACAATCCCACTCAATTTGATTCTTTCTCGCACAGCACCACCCGTGCCAGAGGCCTTATCACGGCGGGAAAGCAAAAGAAAATGCTCCTGAATCTTCAATGTGAGGAGAACAAAACATTCTAACCGCTCCTGAATGTTAGATAATTAATACAAGACCTTAACGCATTTTACTAACAAAGCACCCCATTAAATACATCATAATTTTAAAACACGCGAAAAATTTGTCAACTGGCCCAGGTGTGCCGTAAATTCCCCAGGTCCATTTACAGTCAGTTAAAGGAGAATATTTTCCTTCCCTCATTTCTTCCTTCCAATATTTTACTTAATAATGATTTGCATTCTTCAAGAAAACTGAATAAAACTCCGGAGTATAAGCCTGGATTTTGCCCGTCACTGCAGGTACGCGTCTCAAGAGTCATCAGGCAAACGGCTTGACTGATTTGCAGGCTTTAAAAATAGTTGCAGACACTTATTTATTTGAGAAGGAAAAATCTGGAATAGGGATTAAAATTGGGGAAAATCACGCTCCCCCTCTCCCTCTAAACCCGCGCACGAGGGAATTCCCGCGACTTTTCTAGCGCTTCAAATTCACTTAAGAATTCAAAAAGCTCGAATAACCAGATTTTGAAAATGCAGGATGAAAAATTAAAAGGGAATAACTTTGTTCAAGGGGGTCGCTGGGTGCGTATCGAATGTTACGGGTAAAGTGATGTCAATAGTCGAAAGAATATAGAGGACGTGATTAATTTTATAATAAAGAATGTCAACATTGCAACCCGTTCGGGGTAACGGAGGAAGGTTTTCCTTGAAGAAAATTCGCCAAGGAGGTGTTAAAAATGAATAAAGGAATGTTGGTACAAATTAGTCTTGTTTTCGATTTAAGCACACTTAAGAAGATTTCGAAACACAGTTTAATTTTATACAGAAATGTAACTTTCTGAGTTCAGTCATTTATATTTAACAATGCGCTTAAAATTTATTTAAGCCGTTTTACATTGGGAGCGATTTTAAATCAATAATTATTTTTACAAGCGCTTATTTAGCATTAAAAATGCATGAGTTATTTTCATTATTGCTATTAGCTTTTCCTGCCTCACGACTCGGAGCCTGTCAATTAATTTTACTTGCATAATATGAAAATAAAATGGGTTAGCGACATAAATTACCATGGAGAATATTATAAGACGCAAACAAAGATGTTTTGATTGTTCTTGTAGATTAAATTCCAATCGGGATTTGGATCTCAAGAAAATTTTTGAAGAACTAAGTGTTTTTAATTTTTATGTTGTAAACATACGAAAATTTGGTAGGACTTTCAACAGCTCTACTAAAGAAATTTATCGAACTTCAAAATTTGGAATACATTACAATATCTGAAAGATGGATGGTAAAGAACACACACACACACACAAAAGAAGAATGGAAATAAAATAATTATCTAATTTGTCTTATTTCAAATATAATAATATATTTGATTGATTAAATGAAAATGAATGATTCATGATTATGATTAAATGAATAATTACTAACATGAAACAAATTTTGACGCAAAATCTTACTAGAGACATAAATTATTAAAAATCTATCATCATTTCCTCCCAGTGCTATTTGTAAAAAAATATTGAAAATCATGCAATTAATACCTTTTATGTCTTTTTTAGTAAATCTAATGAAAATGATTTTTTATCTTATGAATTTTATAAATATTTTTTTTTTCCTCCGTCCATGTTTTCCCTTTTCACCTAATCGTAAATATTTTCCCAGAGCTAGTAGAAAAAATAATATTGTAAACTGAAATTTATGAATAAATGTTTTTCAGTTTTTCGGTAAAAACAGAAGATTTTTTAGAAAATGTCTGTCAAAGTTGGCGTTTTGAACCGAATTTCCGGATATGTAGGATAAGGGGAAAAATCTACCGTCCTGAGACAACATTCGCTTATAACTCAAGATGTAATTCATTTATTAGAAAATTGAAAAAAAAAATACCTGTTTGATTACAAATCACTTTAATATTCATGCCTACAAGAGTGCTATGCTTTTACGTTTAAAAATGAGTCAGAAAATGGTCAAAAAGTTTCGCGTTGTTGAGTGGGAAAAATATTTTTTTCGATAACAACCTTAAGATTTTTTTTTCTTTTAATCAAAATTAAATTCTTTTAATCAAAATCTTCTGTAACAACTACATATTTTTCATTTTGTAAAATGATAAACATTCATTGAAATACATTATAGCATTATGCATTTATATTTTTTAATAGATTATTGTATAAAACAATAATAGAGATATTCTTAAGGAGGGGGGGGGGGGTATGAGATGTGATAAATTTGAAAAAAGAACATCTTGCAGTTCCCTTAAATGATATCGGCAGCATAATTTAGTTATTCAATTGAAATTCAAGTTACATTTTATGAACATAATTTGCTTTTATAATTACTCTACCTACAGGAAATAAAAGCATCATTCTGCCATAAATAAGTCACCTATTATTAAATAATTAAACGAGTATTTATTTTGGTTCGGAAAAGTTATGTAAGTACTTATTCTTTACTTTAAAAGTTTAAATTCATATTTAAAGCCACAGACAAAGAATACTAGATATGGAATACATAGAAGCTTAAATAACAATTTTTCATTTTAAACTGTTCTAATCACATTTTAAATAATAAGTAAAATAAAAGCAAGTATGATTTTAAAAGGAATATTACCTAGCATTTACAACAAGAAAAATCAGAAGAAAAAAAAATTACTCCGAAAGGTATTTTAATTTTTACTATGGAGTACAAATGTTACATTAAAAGAGGAAACAAGACTTTCTTAAAATAAAAAACTCACATTTTTTTATGAATCTTTAGATCAATAAAAATCTGAATAAAATATAGATTGTATATATATATTTTTATCTTCTCTTTCATATAAAACAAAAATAAAATTACATTATCCTATCCTAAACTTTAGACTATATAATACAAATATACTACTCAAATAACTTTTAAGTGATGTTCATAAAAAATACTTTTTAAATCGTCAGTATTTAAATCTACACCCAAAGCTTTGGCTAAAAATTCAGCTAGTTTCAAAATAAAATTACTCCGAAAGGTATTTTAATTTTCACTATGAAGTACAAATTTTACATTAAAAGATGAAACAAGACTTTCTTAAAATAAAAACGCACTCTTTATATGAATCTTTAGATCAATAAAAATCTGAATAAAATTTAGATTGTATATATTTTTGATCTTCTCTTTCGTATAAAACAAAAATAAAATTACATTAGACTATATAATACAAATATACTACTCAAATAACTTTTAAGTGATGTTCATAAAAATACTTTTTAAATCGGTATTTCAATCTACACCCAAAGCTTTGGCTAAAAATTCAGCTAGTTTCAAAATAAAATATCAAAACAGGTAAAACTTGTTTTGACCTACGAGTAATAAGAATATTTTCGTATACGATCCCCCAATGCTTATGTGTTCCGCAGTAATCTTTGAGTGATGCCTGTCAGCAACGAGAGACGTAAAGATGTTTCCTCTGCCGGACAGCGCCCTCTACTCATGTAATACAAAAATTTAAACTAACAGCGCCCTCTGGCGAGCTATTTGGTAAGAAAACGCGTGTTTTCCGAGATACAAGCGAACGCAATCGATTGAACATGATCTACCTTTGACAAGAGAGCCGTGGAAAAGACAGTTCAACTCCATTCGATCGAACTGGGTGAAATACTCTGCACAAACTGGTTTGAGATCAATTACTGTGTATTTGATTTGGATGGTTAAAAGTATGACTGAATAATAAAAGTTAATATGACGTCGCATGAAAAGATATTTGAAATGGTACTTGGATTTAATTATTTTAAATATGTATTGCGGATATAAAGTTTAGGTTGATTTGTTCTCTTGAAAATGAATTTATTTTTCTGAAAGATGGCGCTCTGGAAAAATCGGAAAAGAGAGAGGAATTGTCGAGTTGATTTTTAATTTGTTTGAATTTAGTAAATTAAATAATTTATTTTATTTTAGTTTTGAACTTTCAGAATGAACATAAATAGTTTCACAGAGAGGATGAAAACTGTTTGATGAAATTGTCTAAATTTAAATATAGTTTTTAAGCAGCTATATACTTCAGAGTTAATATTAATTTTAATTTAATATATATATTTAATTAATAAATTTTCTTGTTAATTGCAGTTTTTAACCATAAAATAATATAACGGACATTACCAATGATAAGTATGAGACTAATAATTAGTTTTACTAAATGCAGTAAAACTAATTATCCGTGCTCCAATATTCGGGTAACCAAATACCCGTATCAATATCAATAAATAAAAAAAAATATTTTTTTTTTCAAACCTTTTTTAGTAAAAATATAAACAAATATATTCTTTATAAATTTTATTTAAACAAATATTACAATTTGTGTTTAATTGAAATTTTCGAAATCTATATCTATGTTATAAAGCAAAAACATGTCCTTGAGTAACAATGACGTCATATTGGCGGTTGCACCACCTTAGAACTCCTATAGTAGGAGTCTTACACCACCTGACTAATAATTTCGCTTTTACTTCCATTTATTTATTTTATTTTGTTCTTAAACTTCTAATCATCGGACAATTTCAATTTTGCACCGTCGAATACAGAAAAAGAATGTTCCTTCAAATGCAATTTGTTTGAAAACTGTGCCTCAATTTACGGATTTTTTTTTTTTACGGTTTAAAGTAATTTTCAAGCATGTTTATTATTATTATTATTATTTAAATATTAACCTGTTTGTACTTAAAACAATAGAGCTGTTCAAGGTGACGTTACGAACAGGTTTTTGCTGCTGCTGTAGGACAGCTATCGCTACCTTTATCAATGCTTTTTCTAGTCCTACAGCTTTTTTTATTGTTCTCCGGTAAAAGTCACGTGATGTGAACTGCTCTATATAAACAGTTCGGCATTAGTTTCTGACAAATATTACATAACGAAATTAAAACTTTATCAATAAATTAATAAAATAATATAAGTAAAACACAGACACATGTAATCGAAATACGCACTTAAACCATACTGAAATCATATGAATCAAAAAAGCTGTGTAAGTAGCGAATTTTTTGGCGATTTCTTAGGCTATTAACTCGTGGCATGTGACTAAAACAAAAGAATAGTTTTTAATAAATTTCAAAAATCTTTTTGAATACATACAACTAATATTTTTCAGATAAAAATGGTTTTTGGTGTTTGTAATAGTCAATTTAAAAATATATATTAAATGTAAAAAACATATGAGTTTTCAACAAAAAAAAAATGGTTTTCACCTATATTTTGTGACCCAGAAAGCCAGGTTTGGATCCCCTAGTTTATATACTTCTAAGTCTGTATTTAACCAGTTTCAGAGATTTGGGTGAATAAAAGTATAAGTAAAAATTAAAAGTTAAGGCTGTTAGTCAGTCAACTTATGAATTTCCCTCGCTAGTGATAAACCTATGGGCGTGGAATACATTCGTGTATTTAAAATATCTCCTAGAGAAATTAATATATTTAACTTCTCTTTTTCTGTGTGCTCTTCTTAAAGAATGTATCTTTTGTAGGTGCGTTCGTAATTATATAAATAGGTAGCACCTATTGTCGTGGTCTGGTCCGTCCGTCCGCATATAACAACGCAAAAACTACCCAACCGAATGGTTTGAAAGTTAAGATATATTATCTTTGCAGAATTTTGTCGAGACATTTCAAATTTTATAAAAATCGAATCAAAACTTTAGAAAATATTAATAAAAACATTTATTAAGAAATTTGAATTTTTTTTTTTTTAATCGGTGTTTTTTTTGTTATAAAACTTCCGAGGTTTAATCGTCAAGCGACCGAGATACTAATTTCATTACAGAAATTAACCTGCAGACGATACAATTCATTTCACAGAATTAAAAATCATCAAGTTCTGCATATTTATATAACTAGCTATAGTACGAACGCACCTCGTTTGTCACGCTTGACGTACAATTTCCAACTTGTTTTCTTAGTTGTCAAAATTTTTCTAAAATCTATGCTTAATTTAATATTCTGTGTGTTAACAGTTGACAAACTAAGAGTAAGATTTCAGTACTTCACATTAAAAATAGTATATATTTTAGAAATATATTGAGAACTAAGGGAAAAAAAAGAGATATCCTTTAAGAAAAGTAAACAGAAAAAAATAAGTTAAAAATATTAATTTCCAACGAAGATATTTTAAATATACGCATGCATTCTACGCCCATTGTTTAACATTTGCGAGGGGAATTGAGAAGTTGAAAGAGTAACGGCCTTAATGTGACGCAGGTTTCCCAAATGGTCAGCTTTTAGAATACCACTTTTTTGAAACCAAAATATTATTTTTAGAATTTTCTTGCAAAATTTAGTGGGTCGATTTTTTATAATGGGCGATTGTCAATGGCGTGACACAACAATAATTTCAAAATTCATAAATTAAACAATACAAGTTTTTTTTTTTTTTGTCTTAGAAACATATCAATATGTACTATTGGATATGTCTAAATCTTTCTTTTCGGTATATTTTATTTTAAATTGAAACTCTAATATGTGAAATCACAAAATATTTCTTTTTTACATGTTTTTGTTACCTTTTTTATCAAAAATTATATTCATGTAGATTGTTTTAAGACTTTTTTCTTAATAAACTATTCAACCCCTTTCATATATTTAAAAAAAATGTATCATTCTTCATCTAATACTTTTGTAAACAGCTGTTTTTAAAACATCACCCAATTGACATTCTCTCCCGTTTTTCTCTCAAAATACTCTAAATAGATACCTTTTTTTTAGAAAATTTACCTCAATATTCATACTTACATATAATTTATCATCATACCTGATACTAAAAATAACTTTAAATATGGTCTAAATTTAATTTTAATTTTTGAAATTGTCAATATCCATTTTGGCCCATTATAAAAAATCTATCCTTGCAGAAACCTACCTCGAAGACTATTTCTATTTTCTATTACACATGTTGTAGAAATCTATCACGAAAATTTTTCTTAGAGATTACTGGTATTTAAAAAGCGTACCATTTGAGAACCTTGTATGATGACATCGCATGAAAAGGTATTTATTTGAAATGGTATTTGGATTTAATTATTTTAAATCTTTTTGCGGATATAAACTTTGGAGGGTTGATTTCTTCTCTTGAAAATGAATTTATTTTTCTGAAAGATGGCGCGCTCTGGAAAAATCAAAAAGAGAGAGGAACTGTAAAGTTGATTCTTAATTTGTTTGAATTAAATAATTTACTATATTTTATTTTTGATTTTTCGGAATGAGCGAAGATAGTTTTTAAAAGCTTCACCAGAGCAAACGACAACCTTTTAATGAAACTTTTGCAATTTAAATTTATTTTTTTAGGAGCAATATGTTTTAAAGCTAATTTTAATAAAAAATTTCGTTTTATTCCCAATTTAATTTAAACAAAATCCTTTTTAATTACAGTTTTTAATCCATAAAATGTACAACAGGACAGCAATAAATATTTAAACAATGAGTCGTTTTACTTAAATAATACAGTATCAGTTATTAATATAATATTGCGACGTATTTGATGTGGGCGATTAAAAATATAAATTAATAATAAAAGATAATATGATGTCATATGAAAAGATGTTTGAAATGGTATTTGGATATAATTATTTAAAATAAGTATTGCTCGTCTTTTGTCGTGTTTAGCGGCGGATTCAGCTCCGGCTAAATATTGTAATTTTTTAAAGTCCCCAATAAAAGAGACCGGGAAGGACATCTATGCTCTACAGACTCGGTTTCCTCGTCCAAGCAGTCCCTCTTAGTATGTCAATAAGTATTGCTGATATAAAGTTTGGGAGGTTATTTGTTTTCTCGCAAATGCATTTATTTTAGTTTATTTTAAAAGATACCGCTGCGAGAAAAAAAGTATTAGATAAAATAAAATTGTTTTAATAAATTAGATATTTTATTTTATTTTGAAATTTTTAGAATGAGTAAAGATAGTTTTATGAAAACTACAGCAAAGTAAATAAAAACTGTTAAATGAAATTGTCGCAAAGTAAATTTAACTTTTAAAGCAGCGATATATACTTTGCAAATTTTATGTTACTTTTTCAATTTAATTAACAAACTTTAATTTTTAACTACAGATAGTTTTTTACCACAAAATAAGCAACACAATACTATACCCGGATGCGATTGTCTAATAGGCTCCAGAATTTTTAGCCGTTTTTCTTGAAGAAAGAGTCCGTAACTAACACTTATCCTTTCTTACAATACAAGTAGGAATAAACTATATTGTAAAATCAGCGAATCTATAAATCATAAATGCATAATCAACTTAATTTCTATCCCAAAATTCATTGCATCGCATTTGCAAAAAACTCTCACAAGTAAATAAGTTTTCTGAGTTAAAACCACTGGCGCGGTATAGGATTAAAACTACTCCCAAAACACTTAAAAACCAATATAATAATTCAAAGACTCTCCCAGGTGAAAATCCTGGCTATGCCACAGTACGCTTATAATGGTATTTATTTGATTCAACAATATCACAAATCTGCTTGTGATCTGTTTCCAAAACTCCTTTCACAATTCAATAAAATCTAATTTCACAAAATTCCATAAAATTAATTAGAACGGTTTTTCTTCGCTTCTTAAAAATGCTAATTTTTGAAGTGTTAGCAATATTGGTCCAGATGTGCGAAATATCCTAGTTGAATGAGCATAAAATCCAAGGTTTCATAAACATTTGCAAAAATTTTTATATTACGCATATTTCAAGTTAAAATATTTCACAGCCTAACTTGGAAGTTATAAAGCCTGTAAATTCCACTGCACGGAACTCTTCTAACCATATCTGTAATCTGAAAACAAACTTTCACGGAAGACAATGCCTGTAAATTTGCTACACAGCTGAATTCGATATGTTTTGTTTCTCAAAAAAAGTTGTTGAAATACATCAGCATCTTTTTTACGTAGAAAGATATTTTAGGACAAGACGCACCCTGCAGAATCTATTTGCCTACAAATTAGAGCTATTTTGTCTGTAAAACTTGTTTTCTTGCTTCAAGACTTAACTTCAAGAGGAATTTACTGGAAACAAACATTTTCAGATCTATGATGAAATACCATGGAATTCCACAATTTTTTTTAGGCGTTTCTAAAATTTCCAAATCATAAATTAGACGCTGCAGATTATTAGTAAAAATCTGCATTTGCTCGAATATCTAATATCGGCGGGTTTTCTTTTTCCCTTTTTATTAATTTTTTCTTAAGTTTGCCAGAGTTTCTTTTATTTGTTAACCTTACTGCCGTGAACTGATATATCCGTTCACTATGCTGTAGGTTTCACTGCAATATTAGCATTATTTAAATTAATATCATTCTACAAATATAATGTAGTTTTAAATCATTTAGTAATGATTGATAGTCTCAAGAATTATATTCATATGCGTAATTAAGTTTTTTATATTATGTTTGAAATATGTTTTTTTTAGCATTTAAAAAAAATACAGAGAAAACAACATTACAATTTTGCCCTTCTGCTCGGCGGTACGGGGATTTAAAGCAGTTCTCTCCCCCCCCCCCCCTTGATTCTAAGGCTTAAAAGATTTTAATAAATTTTTGATATTCCAATTTAATTCTTTCACCACTGCGGGGACATTATATGTATGTTCAGACTCCATGCTCAAAACTCCATTTCTAATACAATCCATTCATCTACATTTCAAATAAATTCGGAAAACATTATTTCATACGGATCAATAATATTGAAATCTTTCACCTTTTTGATAATAGTTTTAGTAAATGTGAAAGTAAGTCACATGAATATTCTTTACATTACATTAAAAAATAAATGTAAAAAAATGATCATTAAATCTACTTCTAAAGAAAAAAAATATTTGTTCACCAATTTGGATAGCAAACGATATATCATAATTTACCCTTTTCTTTCTTTTTTTTTCACAAAAACAGAGAAATTTAATTACCACCATTACAGAAATTTCATAAAAATTACAAAAAAAAAAAATATTTTGAAAATTAATTCGAATTTTAAAATTATGAGAGCTATTATGACATACTCTGATCCATGCAAATTGCTGGTGTAAATTTCATCGCCCATCATTCCATATTCTAGGAGGAGGAATTGTGAAATAGAAACAGAGTCAAATTTTAATAAAATAGATAAAGAAATAAAAATGACAAAAGCTAAGCTTTTTTTTTTTTCGATACATTTTCATCAGCATTTAACTTAAATAGAATAGAATATAATAGAACGTACAGGAGTGAGATTATACTAAAGTTATTAAAATAAAAAGTTAATAATAATAAAAAATTAAAAATCATATAATGTCCTATGCTAGTAGCGAATTTTTGGTGCATATTGAACAATCCTGATCTATCATACGATATTATGTAAAAACCTAAAAACATTAGTCTCAGAGTGTGAAAATTAGAATAAAAGTAATAAATAAATATACTCGAATGAAGGAATGAAAGGATAAAGTTAAGTATCACAAATCGACTAAGATAAATTTACCTTTCAAAATAGCGAAGTATGTAAATGTCTAGATACGAGTTCTCAGTCTTCTTAAACTTTACAGTAAAATTTCTTTTAAAAAATCTAAAAATAATCATAAAATGGTGAAAAGGCTAATAAGGAAATTAAAAGATACTGGAGAAATATATAGTGTTCTGTGATGACTCCTGTATGGATCATGTATTATATCTGGTAACTGTTCTTTTCACTATATCCTTTTTAATCCTGTTGTATTTTGAACTTTATGATTAAATTTCACAGTTTTTTTTCCTCTCTTTTATGTGTAAGGTTTCTTTCCTTTTTAATATTGTTTTTATTTTTTGAACTTTACGATTTTTTCACAGTTTTTTCTCTATTATGGTGGTGGTAGTCCCGAAATCATATTCTTTAGCAATGTTATGGCTAATATGATGATGAAACCACACATTTTATTTGTGGTATTTAGACATTTGGGACCTGAAAATTCTGTCTAAATTCCACAATTTTCATTTTTTCAATTTTTAATTTAATTTCTTATTTTTTTAAATATGTATATGGAATCTGTATTCAGAGTGTTGGGGAACACTATTGTTGTCAATTAATTATTACATACTAATTCATAATTTCATAATTTTTGTTGGTGTTTCGGTAATGTTTCATTAATGGTTATATATATATGTAAAAACTAGAAAGTTTATTTGTTTAGACATCCCTGGTTTAAAATATTGAAGTAGAATAAAACAAAGCTTAAACATATTTTAAATATGATTTATTTAAATATGATACTTTCAATATACTGTGAATAATTAATTTACTTATTACAGATAACCTTAAAATTATTAAATACTTATAAATTCTTTCATACCGCTTTTCATTCTTACGCATAGCCTCTCTCTACCCTTAAAATATTTTATAAAATACTATACAACCCACACAGCAATTTGAATTTTAAACATCTTTGACACTATAACTAACACTGACATCAATCAAGAAAAGGCTCGATTTTTCTCATATTTTCAGAGGCAACCATTAGCCTAAAACTCTTACATGGAAAAGATCTCCGTTATGGACGTCATAAGCTTGGCCGCTGCCATTCCAACTTAGATCAATCTCTGACAATGCCCAGTAAAGCTTGCTTTTGTGAATTTGCCGGTCGCAAATTAGCTGTCACTTACAGATTTTTCGGAGAAGATGCAATTTTGAGCGATGCAAGACGAGAGTAATAAGATCTCTAAATCTTTGAAGAAACAGAAGAGAATTTAAAATGTTCTCTCTCCGTTCGGTTGTTTCAGAGAAAATTTAAGAGGATTTATAGAGAAAATGTTAAAGAGGGGTGGAGAAAGAAAAATCATGGTTACGGAAAAATCTAAAGGAAGAAAAATTGTTAATAGAAAAAAAAATAATAAAAATACTATCTTTGAAACAAAAAAAGTCTCGAGCTTAAGGCGGTTCTCAAAAAAATATTTTTCTTCACTCAACAATGCGGAACTTTCTGAAACATTTATGGACTCATTTTTAAACATAAAGGCATGATACTTTCATACATGATTATTCAGATGATTTGTAATCGAAGAGTTTTTTCATTTTTTGATAAATGAATTGTATATTAACCCCTTAAGCACCATATTCAATTTAGTTATAGTATGCTGAATACCAGATATTGGGTTGTTCGGAAAGTTCCTTCCGTTTGGGAAAAACAATTCGCACCGGAAAATTCTGCCCGTCAATTATTATACATTAGATATCGGAATTAATGTCTAATAACTAAATGGTAGAATTTTCCGGTGCGAATTGGTTAGAACATTGCAATCTGGACTTAAAGTGAGGACGTACACACATACGTCCTGGTAATTGCAAATGAAGAGTTCATGATGTACGCAGGTATGTCGTGGTGCATAAGGGGTTAAGCAATTTTTATCCGATAACGGCAGTTTTTTTTCTTTCCTGCGCCGCTTTTGTTCAAAACCCCAACTTTGACAACATCTTCTGAAAAATCCGCATTTAACGAAGAACAGACTTTATAGTGAGCATTTTCATAATTCGTTTACTATGATTTTATCGATTAAATTGTTTATTTATTCAGTGCTTCCCTTCTAAAACAATGCAAACTGATAAAATATGTCGAAGAAAGATTTCTATTATAAAATATATTCGGAAAAAGGGGGGGGGGGGCTTTAAAAATGCAATTCTATAATTTCATGCGTAAATCGCAGAGCCATTTTGATCGAAAACATTTTATAAATTGTTTTATCGCCACAATTTCTTCAAAATTAAAAATATGTATTAGTATAACAAATAAATAAAAGTAATTCTATATTCGATGTGTAAATCACAAACAAAATACAACAACAAAACTCTAAAAAGAAAACGCTACATCTTTTTAAAAACTTTGTCAGTTCATTTTTATCAAGTTATATATACAATATTATCGAAACCTTATTAAAGATATTACTAGTCGTCTTTCAAGAAAGAAAAAAAATTGTAACAAAATAAAATAAAAATAATAAGAAATATCATTTGTAAACAGAAAAACATTAAAGGTAAATATAAGATATAATCAAAATAATATATAATAATAAAAAATAATATAATAAATAATAATAATATATAATAATATATACATATAATCAAAATTTTGAGTTATGATAAAACACTCTTTGAATCTATATTCACCTTGTACTACAAATACTAACTAAAAACAACAAAATGTCCTAAAACATATGCATACCATTTCATGAAATATTTTACTGAATCTGTTTTGACTCCATATACAAAACTGTATTTTACATATACAAAACTGTATTTTACATATACAACCGAGTGCTTTCCAGCAAACCTTTACTCATCATCAGGGTTTTTTTTTAAAAAAAAAGCTATTTGTGCACTTACATTTGTTTAATACGTACGTAATTTTAATACTGAAAGTTATATAATATGAAAACGACGCAATGCTTTAAATTCCAATAACAAAAATTGGGACTGCAAATACTACCTAACGTCAGTTCCAATTCTGCATACCTTAATTTATTCTGTTGCCATTTGATCTCATTAACATTTCTTAAATGCTCGGTAAAAATTTCTTTTATGATCGCAAATTAAGACTTTTGTCAGTTTCAAAATCTATCGGACCGAATAAATATTTTAAAAAGTAAAACAAAAAAGAACAGAAAGGATGTGAAACTCCTTGTAGATATAGAAAACGCTGTAAAATGGTCATTATGATTGATTCAATGAAACTGTTGAGGATTTATTTTAAGTAATAACTTCTCTGATAAAAAAGTAAACTGTTCTGTCTGTAGTAGAAAATAAGTTATTTATAACACAGTGAAACAAGTTTGACATACAAATTCATTCTGAAAAAAAAAATAAAAAAAAATAAATAAATAAATAAATAAATCTACATTTTGTAAAAGAAAAAAAAAACATGTGAAAGAAAAGACGTATACATTAATGATATTTAAATTCCACATTAAAGTTATTAAAATGTATATTTATTTATTTGTTTATTGAAAAATAATATCAATTGTATTAAAATTACTACCAGTTACTAAATGTAATACTATTTTGTCTATATGGTAGGTAACTATAATTTTAAAAAGTAGCAAGA